>CM070621.1:48247404-48879786 GCA_036346255.1 Ampelocalamus luodianensis | reverse complement strand
CATGCATGGAACGACCTTCAAAAGCGGTTTGAGGATCGGGAAGCGTATGATATGATCATAGCGCTTAAGGACATGTTCCGCACACAAGCCAGGTGAGCGGTTCAATGTATCTAAGGCTTTTCTCGAATGCAAGTTAATGAAGGTGCACCGTAGGCCCACATGTGATCAAAATGGTTGGTTCTGATCGGACTTTGGATAAACTTGGTTTTCCAATTGGCCAAGAGTTGGCAACGATTTCATTTTAGCGTCTCTTCCACCTAGCTATGGGCATTTCATTTGAACTACCATATGCATGGGGCGGATAAGGGCCTTAATGAGCTTTGTGGGATGCTCAAAGCAGAGAGTGACATTAAGAAGTGTGCGAGGACCTAGCCATGTGATGGTCATGCGAACAAGTCTAGCTTCAAGAAAAGGGTAAGAAGCCATGGCCAAAGAATAAGGGCAAGGTTAAAGATATGATCTCAAGCCAACGCCTAAGCCTAATCTTTGGACTGGAGTCGAGACAAGATGCTTCTATTGTAAAGCCGCCTTTGGAAGAGAAAGCGCAAGAAGTACATGGATTCGATGAATGCAAGAAGAAGGTGGAAGTAAGACTTCTACCCATGGTACACTTGTTATAAATGTTTTAGACATTTTTCTCGCAGATTCTCCTATTAACTCTTGGGTATTTGATACCGGATCAGTTGCTCACATTTGCAACTCGATGCAGGGGCTAATAAGAAGTAGAGGAGTCGCAAGAGGTGAAGTTGATTTTGCGTCGGAAATAAAGCAAGGGTTGCTGCGTTGACCGTCTACACCATGCAACTTCACTTCCTTCAAGATTTATTATGGAATTGAATAATTGTTATTATGTTCCTAGTATGAGTCGAAACATTTTATCCCCCTCATGTTTGATGAGAGATGGTTATTCATTTGCAAGTAAAGACAATGGTTGTTTGATCTCTAAAAATGGAATGTTTATGGCTTTTGCGCCCATTGTGAATGGGTTATTTATTTTAAATCTTGATGATGCGCCTATCTTTAACATAAATGCTAAAAGACTTCGACCTAATGATTTGAATCCCACCTATGTTTGGCATTGTCGTTTGGGTCACATAAGTGAAAAGCGCATGAAGAAGCTCCATGTCGATGGTCTTCTAACCGTTTGATTTTGAATCATACGAGACATGTGAAGCTTGTTTGCTTGGTAAGATGACCAAATCACCTTTCAAAGGTTCTTTTGAGAGGCGTCGGACTTGTTGGAAATCATACATGCGATGTATGTGGACCAATGAGCACGATCGCTAGAGGTGGATTTCATTACTTCATAACTTTCGCGATGATTTTAGTAGATATGGGTATGTCTACTTAATGAAGCATAAGTCTGAAACTTTTGAAAAGTTCAAAGAGTTCCAGAATGAGGTTGAAAATCAACGTGCCAAGAAAATTAAGGCTCTGCGATCTGATCGTGGTGGCGAGTATTTGAGTCATGAATTTAGCAATCATCTGAAGAGTTGCGGAATTGTTCCACAGCTAACACCGCCTGGAACACCTCAAAGAAACGGGGTATCCGAGCGGCGTAATCGGACCTTGTTGGACATGGTTCGATCGATGATGAGCCAGTCAGATTTACCATTATCCTTTTGGGGTTACGCTCTAGAAACGGCAGCTTTCACACTTAATAGGGTACCGTCTAAATCCGTAGTTAAGACACCATATGAGATATGGACTGGGAAGAGTCACAGTTTGTCTTTTCTAAAGATTTGGGGATGTGAGGCGTTTGTCAAGCGACTACAGTCGGACAAGCTCACACCCAAGTCGGATAAATGCATTTTTGTGGGATATCAGAAGAAACCTTTGGATATTACTTCTACAACCGACTAGAGGGCAAAGTGTTTGTCGCTCAAGTGGTGTTTTCCTAGAGAAAGAGTTTCTCAACAGGAGACAAGTGGAAGAGCGGTGCAACTTGAAGAAGTTCAAGATGAACCAATCGGGGAAGACTCGACGAATGATGCCCATGTGGCAGAACAAGTTGAGGACCCCATGGCAAAGGAAGCACCACCACCACGAAGGTCGGAAAGGCTCCGCAATGCGCGAGATATGTTATTGTTAGACAATGATGAGCCTACGACCTATGCGGAAGCAATGATGGACCAGGACTGAGAAATGGCATAGTGCCATGAGATCCGAGATAGCATCCATGGAGACAATCAAGTTTGGAATTTGGTTGACCCTTTGATGGTGTTAAAACCATAGAGTGCAAATGGATCTATAAAAGGAAGATTGATATGGATGGAAATGTTCATATCCATAAAGCTCGACTTGTCGCAAAAGGTTTCGGCAAGTTCAAGGAGTTGACTACGATGAGACTTTCTCACCTGTAGCGATGCTTAAATCAATACGGATCATTCTAGCTATTCTTCGCATATTTCGATTATGAGATATGGCGATGGATGTCAAAACGGCTTTCCTTAATGGAAATTTAACCGAGGGCGTGTATATGATACGACCCGAGGTTTTGTCGATCCAAACAATGCTAGAAAAGTATGCAAACTTCAAAAATCCATTTATGGATTGAAGCAAGCATCTCGAGTTGGAACATTCGTTTTGATGAAGTGGTCAAAGGGTTTGACTTCATAAAAACGAAGAAGAATCTTGTGTTTACAAGAAGACAAGTGGGAGCTCACTCGTATTTCTAATCTTATATGTAGATGACATATTACGATTGAAATGATATTCCTATGCTCGAGTCCGTTAAGACCTCTTTGAAAAATAGTTTCTCAATGAAGGACTTAGGGAAGCAAACATATATTTTGGGTATTAAGATCTATAGAGATAGATCAAAAGGCTAATAGGATTAAGCGAGTACTTACATTGACAAAGTGTTGAAACGGTTCAACATGGAGGAGGCAAAGAAAGGGTTCTTGCCCATGTCTCATGGCATAAATCTTGGCAAGACTCGGTGTCCTTCGACAAGCGATGAGCGAGATCGCATGAGTAAGATTCCATATGCTCGGCCATTGGATCTATCATGTATGCTATGATGTGTACTCGCCAGATGTTTCCTATGCTCTAAGTGTTACGAGCAGATACCGAGCTAATCGGTGAGAGTCATCGACAGCGATTAAAAACATCCTCAAGTATTTGAGAAGAACTAAGGATGTGTTCCTAGTCTACGGAGGTGAGGAAGAGCTCGTTGTAAATGGTTACACCGATGCAAGCTTCCAAACCGACAAAGATGATTACAAATCGCAATCGGGTTTTGTGTTCCTTTTGAACGGTGGTGCGGTAAGTTGGAAGAGTTCCAAGCAGGAGACTGTTGCTGACTCTACAACGGAGGCCGAGTACATTGCGGCTTCTGAAGCAGCAAAGGAAGGTGTTTGGATAAGGAAGTTCATAACTGAACTAGGTGTGGTTCCTAGTGCGTGCGTCCTCCTCGGATCTTTCTGTGATAACAAGTGGGGCCATTGCGCAAGCCAAGGAGCCGAGGAATCACCAAAAGAACAAACACATCTGCGGCGGTTTCATCTCATTCGAGAGATCCTTAATCGAGGAGATTTAAAGATATGCAAAATACACACGGATTTGAATATTTGAGATCCTTTGTGAAGCCTCTCCCACTGACCTAAGCATGAGGCGCACACAAGAGCTATGGGTATTAGATATCTTCTAGATTGACTCTAGTGCAAGTGGTAGATGTTGGAGATATGCCTAGAGGCAATCATATTGATGATGATATTTCATTGTATCCATGATTTAATAAATGTTCCTTGAATATTGTCTTTGTGTTGATTAACAAGTATGTGACTTGTTTGTGAAACTCTTTACTTGTATGGTTATTCTAAAGTTGTCCCTAGTCGGAGTTCATGTGAGACACACGTGAATGATTGATTAGCACATGTATCGGTTGATGACCATGTTTCACGAGTCATAGACATGGAGATGTCAAACCAATAATGTGGACACATGTTTAGAACATGGGGTTGGACCGACCCAACATGAGACATAGTAATTATTCTTATGGTTCTCTCTACACAATGTGTACGCCTTGTCCTTAGACTCGAGATTGTCGCATGTACTTGAGATGTGAATCGACCTACTTAGGGGCTATCAAACGCTACTCCGTGGCAGGTAGTTATAAAGGTAGCTTTCGGGTTTGTCATGAAGCATGCTGCGAGGCATGGTCAGTCGAGATGGGATTTGCCCCTCTCTACCTGAGAGAGATATCTCTGGGCCCCTCGAGTGATCGGATCCAGAAATGCATGGCCATGCTACTTAAGGTTAAGAGTTAACCTAGTAAGGGATTCCGGATCACAGGATCGAGAAAGAGTGGTCATCTTGGAGCTCGACCAAATATCGTGAGGCAAAGGGATTGGCATGTACATAACGTTGTGATGGTTCGTCCGATATGATCTTTACGTGCGTTTAGGAGTTGGCACGTCTTGCTAGAGGCCGCTACCAACTATTGACCAAGTATGTGTACTTGCGTCATGTCTAAACACACGTGAACCTATAGGGTCACACACTTAAGGGTGAAGCCAATAGTGATTGGATCCGATTAGATCGGGCATTGAGTCCTAATGGGCCTCTATTCGTAGAAGCCCATTATAAGGACGTCTATAAAAGGAGGGCGGCGCGGTTAAGGGTTGAGTTTTTCGTGACATCCCCAAACCACGGCGCCACCTCTCCCACGCCCTAGTCGCTCGCGGATCTAGTAGTCCGGCGTGCGTCGCTTCCTCCCGTGCGTGTGGATACCTTTGGAGGCGCTGCATCTGTGGCGTTGGGACGAACCGCAAGAAAGGAGCTGTACGTGGGACACGCGACGAGGGCGAGGAAGTAGTACGACTACTCGCCGACGCGTCTTGCATCATCGAGTACGACTACACCGCCTCGACGTCTTGCATCAACTTCCGCACCTGCGCGTCTAGTGGTAAGACCGTGATCTATAACTGCAGTGATCTTGGTTTACGGGTAGAATTTTTTTTAATTTGCGCTAGTGTAGCCTACCCGTTTCCCTACAATAATAACCATCCTATGGTAACAAATGATTCATGGTATTCAAATAATCAATAGAGACGTAGTGACAAACAGGTGATTAACTATTTCCAAAAGTAATTGATATAAAGATAGCATATAATTTGATATAAAACAATATAATTTTGAAATCATATGTTCAATATGATCAAAGGACTACGACTTGCCTTAGCTTTACTCAGTTACCACAGTTAGATCTTCAAAACTTGCTTCTGCTCCTGCTCCTTGAAACAGATCGTCTGACGAGAGATAAAACAATAGGTGAAGCACAAATAAATCCCAAAACAAAATCAAATAAAACCCAAAAATAAAAAAACCAACTCTAAAAGAAATAGCTCAATTTTAGATGAATTTAGGAATTTGAACAGACTGAATCGGAGTTCGGACGAAGGAGAACAGATTCTCGGAAGATTTGCTGGAAAAGAAAAAGAGAGAGAAAACACTATTTTGGATTTTAGAATTTTATTCCAAAAGGAAATTCCATATTACTGCATCAGAGATTTTAGCTGGAATTAAATTTCTAAAAGAAGAAATATAATGACGCTGACAGGTTGGCCCATGGTCTATAAACCATGTCCACGGAGAGGAGGTCTACAACGCACAGTGCGCCGATCCTATGGAATAGGGTTGACAGGTGGGTAGACCATGTCCACGGAGAGAAAGGAACAGAGGAGTGGCTCCGACGGTGGCTTGCGCATGGCAATGACGGTGAAGACGCAAGGACAGGCGGCAAGGGGAAAAAACTAACGCTAGCGGCACGGGGGGTTCTTTGGGTGGCGATGGTGCGGCAAGGGCGGCGGCGACGCCGGCGAAAGGGAGGCTCAGGTGCGCGACGAAGACAGCGAACCAATGGCGCCCAACAGCGATGGAGGTGAGCATAGGGTTGGCAACGACGAGGGGATCACACTGGGACAACCAAGGCGATCAAAAGATGATCGGAGCAGTGTGGCGACAGTGACCGGAGGTGGAGAAGAACGACAACGGTGACGGGACACCATTATGGCAAAGAAAACAAAAAAGAGGGAGGGGATTGGAAGAGAAGGACCTAGAACGCGGGGTGACGTACATGGAAAGGCGAGGGAACACACCGTTGACGAGATCGAGGACGGGTGACTAGCCAAATTTGATGACGAAGGAGGCGACGACGACTTGGGGACGCACGTGCGAAGAGGGAGAGAGCATAGGGTAGAACGCGATGAAGCGAGTCCAACGGCAATGACGGCACGGGCAAAGGAGCAACAATGGCGGCACAATCTAGCGAGGAAGACCTTTAGTGGTGGCGTCTTCAACGGAATCTAGCGCGACGAGGACGATTCTGATGGCAACTTCTTAGGTCTTCGAGAGAGGTGGACGACGTGAGAAAAAGGACACGGGTGGCTAGGTTTTAAAGACACGGACGGGAGTATTCAAAAGAAGGACGGCAGCGTAGCGTGTTAGACTCGGACACGAGCATGAAGTCAGGAGGAAGAAGGAGACATGGCAAGATGCTGACAGGTGGGACCCGCTCGACAGAGAGAGAAGGGAGGAGGCTGGGGCGGCTGGGCTTGTCATGCGGGAGAAAAGTGGAAGCGGCCAAGGCGGCTAGGCCAGGAAAAGATTGAGCCTGAAAGGAACAACAGAAGAAAGATTTTTCGAATTTAGAAAAAAGGAATAAAGGAAATCGAGCTCAAAGAAATAGCAAATAAACTCAAAAAATTCCTGAAAAATTCCAGAAAATACTCTAGAACTCAAGGAACCCAAATAAGATGGTTCTAAATTTAATTGCAGTTTGGATTAATCACATTAAATTATTTTAATTTCTAAAAATTCAAATTAAATTGGAACTTAAACAAAAAAAAATTCATATGGTTATTTTTATTTTTAAATGCTTCAAAGGAACTCCAAATTTGGGATGTTACAGTGGCAGCGCGACGACAAGGTCACCGACAATGGCATTATATGCGTTGGCAACTACACAATGAAACTATCAACTAGACATTGAGGCGCAAGTGAGCATGAGGGAGTTACAGGAGGCGTCCCTAGAGGTGCTTGGGAGGGCTCTGACCATGGCAGATGGTAGCGAGGAAGGAGGGCGTTGTGGCGGCGGGGTTACAGCCGCTAAATGGCTACGCTATCTAGCCTACTAAGGTTATGGGAACTCGGAACACAAAGTGACGCAAAGAGATGAGTTGAAAGCTTACTAGATATGAAGTTGGCGTTGGGGTGCGCGACGGCGGTGCTATACTGGAGCCGAGGGAGATGAGGCACTCCAACGGCCACAGCTCCACATAAGAAAGGAGTTAGAAAGAAGGGGTGAAGGTGTGAGAACCTGGAAAATTCAAACTAATTTAAACAACGAAAGCAAGATCAAAACATAAGCTCAGATTTTGGAGCACATCGCCAAGCAATTTCATATAAGACAATATAATCAGGATTTAACAAAAAAATTTACAATATAAATTATTGCCGTGAGAATAAATCACCAACACAATCTCAAGTCCATTTACAAGAATCCATTTCAAGCATAATCTCAGATAAATATCAAACACATCACACAACAGTTTAATACAAATTTATATCAGCAAGAGTTACAATAGGATTTCCAAAATTAAAATTTCATCATCATTAAAGCTCAAAGTCAACTATAAGCGGGCAAACAATAATTAATACAACCCCAGAGATAAATTATAATATGAATTCCTTGTAGTCGAAATTAAATCATTAAATACAAACTCAAAATTTGATACAAGAACCCATTACAAACATAAGTGAAATATTAATGCAACCATGAAATTATTTACAAGAATTCGCTTCAAGCAAAAATAAATGATAATACAGTCTCTGGGTTAATTACAAGAATTAATTACATCAGATCATAATATAAATTACAACTCTGAGTATATTACAAAAGAATAAAATAAATTTCTTGCATGCATGTCACCAAGCCCTTTCTTCACTCTTGTCCATATATCGCTAGCCAGCCAAACCCATTCCTCAGTCGATCCAAAACCCAACCCACAGTTCCATCACCCGCTATCAACCATCAGAACAATAGAAAATCAAAGGCGTTACAATAGAATTAGAATAAAGAAGGTTGCCGTCAGATTTCAGGGAGATCACCGAGGTTCCATGACCAACCTAGGTTAGTCAGCACCGTCTCACTTCCGTATGTTTCATCACCTGGTATTTATTAGAATCTGGCACCAACGTTATATCGATTTACCTAAACCGCAGAAAATCCAAAACATGGTGATTTATGGGCCAATGGTCCATAAGCTTTACCCAAGTCAACAGCACCCACTGAGGGTAGTATGGATAAGAGGAGGGCATATTGGTCATACACAGGGCATGCAAAAGGAGCACAACCGAAATGCCTCACATGCTTAAGCCTTTCTCCCCCAGTCAAAGCCTTACCAAGCCCCTCATTCACAAGCTCCCATTTCATTCACAACTGAGAGAGAGTAAAGCAAAGCAAGCCAAGCACAAGCTCACTGCCATCATAAAAGCCACCAAAGCAAGCCCACCACCACCACTGCTACTTCCAAAGCCAAGCACCTCACCATCACCATCCAACCTAAACACCCACAGAGAGATAGTGAAAGAGAAGGGGAGCAAAGCAGACAGGGAAGACGACGGAGCAAGAGCGGTGTCAGCGATGGCTTCAAACCGGCAAAGACCACCAAGACAACACCAAGCCAACAAGGGAACCAGAGGGAATCGGCAAGAGCAAGGAGAGCACGACGACCACACTACACTGCTGGCATCGCCACTGCAACCACAACCACTACCAATGTTATCCTCAACCCAAAACCGACCAAGCCAGGTAACCATCATCTTTCTCCCCACTGCCATCTCTATTTTTGCCCAAGCCAAAACCCACCACAGTACCAATATCAACGACCATAGCATCACACAACCATCACAGAGCAAAGGGGAGGGGCCGAGAGAGTAGAGAGGAAGGGGAGTAGTTACCTCAGTGCATAGGCGGCAACACTAATACTAGTAGTAGCACAACCCACATTCACATCCTTCATGCATGCATGAACATCAACAAACCCACATCAGAAACTAAACCAAACTCAAACCATTAAAACAAAAGCATCAGAAAAGAGTAGGCGAGGTGGACACCATATTCAACGCGTGGGACGAGTAGGCGACCAGTTGAGCATGGCAGGCAAGCGAGGGGACTTAGTCCCATTTTTCTGTTATAAATGACTACTTGTAAGAAAGACCATAGCCTTGCGTGGCTAACCACTATAATAAAGATTATAGTTTTTATCTTATTGTTCTACTGCGTTAACTTTGGTAAGGTTTACTATTCGTCGGAGCGGTGTTCTACTGGATAGATGAATAGTAATCTGTATGCCTAAGTGTGATTACACTCTGCGGTAATGACACGAGGCGCAACAGAAGGTGAACAAGATGCATAAAGTTTTCGAGGTCGAGGCTCACCCAGTCAGGTAGGAACAGGCGGCGACGGCTAGGGGTGTGCTCTGGATCTGCGGTGCGAACGTCGGGATGTTTCGAGCGACTGATTGGATGAGAAGGGGAGGATCCAGAGGGGAAATGAAGAGGAAATGTAGGCGAGTTAGGGGTTGCGCTCGGCTCGACTCATGTGGGAGAGAAGGAGGTAGGAGAAGGCGGCAACACGAGTCCATCTCGGCATGTTTTCTCGCTAGTGCGCGGTTGTGGACCGGCCAGCGAGGCTGACGCGACGATGGGACGACCTTGCGGCGGTGTTGCGCTCGAGGACTGTTGTAGCTATAGGCTCTCGAGTGCCACCACGTCATGTGCTTACGTGGAGAGAGAGAGAGAGAGAGAGAGAGAGAGAGAGAGAGCGCGAGAGAGAGGAAGAAGAATAGTAGCCGACGCTGACGTGTGGGGTCGGGTCCACCCGTCGGCGAGAGCGGGGCTAGAGGGGAACGGGCTGCAGTGGCTAGCTCAGTTGGCCACGGCTGGTTGGTGGGCCACGCGAAGAGGGGGGAGGAGGGATTTGTCCGAAGAGGAAAAAGAAAAGGAGATTTGATTTTGGTTTGAGAATTTAGGATTGAATTTGAAATTCAAATTCAAATTTTGAGGAGCTTTGGCACACCATTTATCTTGTAGATGTTTATAAATTTAATTTGGAGTAAGGAAAACTAGTTATCTTTTTGAAATGCAACAAGTTTTTCGAAATTCACCAAATGCAACAAAAGTTTTTCAAATCCCATAAATTCTAAGCAAATTTCAAAATTGAGTTGTTACAGTTTTGCACCGGTCTCCACCTCGTTGTGATCGTGGGGTCAATCCAAGTATGCATATCTTTACGCACGCACGGATACTTGTAGTCTCGTACATGAGTTCATGTAATGCCGTCAAAATAGCTTGTTTAGTGGGCTCGTTTCAAAATTGCTATGATTACACTTGTTTGTATTTCAAAATTGAAACGAGTCGATTTCGAATGAATGACGATTACGCTCAGACTCGGCTCGTTAGCTCAATAATAAAATTGCTTCCAAACTATAAATAGGATGGTTCTAAATCAAAATGAGTAGGTTTCGAATGTAAGACGATTACTCTTAGACTCGCTCGCTAGCTCAACAATAAAATTGCTTCCCTACTATAAATAGGATGGTACTAAATCAAATGAGTCAATTTTGGACGAACCTGTATTAAACTTAGACTTGTCTCGATAGCCAGCTAGCTCTATGTGCATTCAGCGTTGCAATCTTAAAAACAAAACCTGATTTTGGCAGTAAAACCATAGGGCAATTTTTTAAAAAATGGAACCATCAAACAATTTTTAGATTAACTCTTCTATTCAATTCTTCATCACGCAAGTGGAGGTTATATAACACAGTTCAGTCTCAATGTCGCACTGCCTATGGAGTGCTCTGTTCCTTAAAAAAAAAACATATGTGACTCCTTAAGTTCGTTTATTATTCCCATGCCATACGTGAAGTTTTTTCTGGAGATAAAAAGGGGCTCCACTCGATCATCCTAGAACTGTAAATTTCGACACACACACGCAAAAAAAAAAACCTCCTAGAACTGTCTACACGGGGAAGCGTTTAACTCTAAAAATTGGCTGGCGAGGGACCTTACGACGTACGGTACCGAAGCTAAACGTCAACTGAAGTTCTGTCTGTGTATAGGGTGTATCTGTCCCTCGTCCTTTGTGCCGTACACACACCATACATACATACATACATACACTGCCATGCACAGTTGCACACTGACTTTGGAATCCTATGCCGCATCGCGTCGATGGGGCATGCGATTCTCGGATGCCAACGAGAAGACGATCGAGGACCATTGGCGGTGAAATCTCTTCTTGCGCACTATACAAATACGAGCAATCTGTTAGAATTTGGCCCACAAGTTTAAAGGCTTGCTCATTCATAAAATTTCAAAATACGCATGATTTAGTCACATATTATCTAGTCAAGTAGCGAGAGAGCAATTTATAATGTAGAGTCTTTACCACTTTTTGATACATGTGACACATGATATGAGGTGGCATAAGAATGACTACAGCTAAAGTCACACACACGCACGTTCGCACGCACGCACACACGTATATTCACGTGACAATCACATGACTTGTAACTTGTGAATGTATCGTGAATCTATTCTACCTTCTTTTTGCTAATCGTGAATTTCTCTCACAAAATAATGTGATCGAAGTCATAGACTAGTGTGATCGAAATACTGTGGTCGGAATAAAGTGGTCGAAACACAGTGATCGAAAATAATATGCTCGAAGCCATAGACCAGTGTGGTCGAAACACTGTGATCGAAATAAAGTGGTCGAAACATAATAGTCGAAATAATATGATCAAAGCTATAGACCAATGTAGTCGAAACACTGTGATCGATACACAGTGATCCAAAAATAGTAGTCAGATCCATAGACCAGTGTAGTCGAAACACAGTGGTCAAAGCCATAGACCAGTGTGGTCGAAACACTGCGGTTGAAATAATGTGGTCAAAACACAGTGGTCAAAATAATGTAGTCGAAGTCATAGACCAGTATGGTCGGAATAAAGTGGCTGAAAAATAGTGGTCAAAACATTGTAGTCGAAATAAAGTAGTTAAAAAATAGTGATCAGATTCATAGACCAGTGTAATCGAAATAATGCGGTCGAAATACACTGGTCAAAACTGTAGACCAGTGTGTAATAAGGATCAATAAACACTGCTTAATTACCATTAATTGGTTTTGAATTAGCAGTTACCAGTGGTTTAATATGTGCTTTATTATGTAGTTGCTAGAGATTAATTGTCTCGACCTTAAAAGATCTGGAGACATCTAGACCTAATACAATTTTTGAAACATTTCCATTTCCTTCTTCTTCCTCTCTGTTCTACTGTGCTGGAAAGTTGTGCTGTCGAACCAAGCCGTCCCTTCTCCTAAGCGTGCACCGGGAAGGAGGGTGAGTGGGTAGCTTCGAACCATTGTCGCAGAGTTCACCTGCACGAGATGGCAATAAGGTTTCTAGGCAGTGCATCTGCGCGATTGCTCGCTTCACTGCTACATCTACGTTATGCACCGCTTCGAGTTTTTGCTGTTTCCTACTTCATCAAGTTTGACTGTAAATTGGTTATACGACCAAACTATTCTGCTATAATTTTATTATTGTGTATGTTTAGAAGTGCAATGAGTTATCTGTTGTTAGTATTGGTTTATACATCTCTAGTTTTATGTGATTTTTACTTCATAACAAAATCTAGAATTAAAATGTTATCTATATTTCTAATAGAATCTGTGTATGTGCCGCTGTTTCAGTTTAGCCTAGGAGAGGATCCAGTAACTTTCGCTTTGCATTTTCGGCTTGGATAATTTAGAGTAGTAAGAAAGAAAAATACAGTGAGGAACAGCATCTGATTCTAGGCGGCCACTTGTTTGTTCAAGTTGCTTCAGAATAATACAAAATCGTGATAAAAGAAGAATATAAGACGAAATTGGCGATGCTCGATATATATGCTACTCTTTAAGTGTAAAGTGCTTATAGATGGCTACATTTTTTTAAGATCCGGGTTCAAATCCTCCCATTTTAAATACATTGTATCGGGAAATAAGTTTTACCCCTCCACACCAGCATTTTTATATTGGATTAATTCCCTATATGACACTGACAAACTATATAATTCCTTATATGTCACTCATTGTAAGACTGACATGTAGCCTTGGATCCACTAACTTTTTTAATTATTTAATTCTTTTTTAAATTTTATTTTAAAGTTAACCTCTCGCAAACTTTATTTTCAATTCTGACCCCTTTGGCAACGTGGCGTGACAAAACAACACTGTCACGCCACATGATAAGTCCCCAAAATCGCACTTTTTGTCATTGCGGCGTGACCAAATAACACTGTCACGCCACTGGTGGTGGCGTGACAAGACTTTGATCAGAAATGGGCTGACGTGACAGTGTTGTTTTGTCACGTCATGGGTGGTGGCGTGACCAAAGGGGTCAGAATTGGAAATAAAGTTCGCGATGGGTTAACTTTAAAATAAAATTTAAAAAATGATTAAATAAAAAAAATCTGGATCCACGTGTCAGTGAAACATCAGTGGCATATAAAAAATAAACGAAGTTATTTAGTGGTATGTAGGGAATTGCTCCTTTTATTTTTATTTTTAGATTTGCTTTATAGAGGGCTACATGTTTGTTTCGAAAAATATAAATAATTACATGTGATTGCAAATTTAACATGTAGAGTTTCATGCACCATATATACTGCCCACGGTGGCCTGTCTACTACCCAAACAGGTCACATACAAATCCATGTTGTAATTCTCTGCAAAACTGAGGAGTCTCTCAAGGTCAGTAGTTAGCACCACATGTAGTGAGCTATTGAGCTAGGCTAATCAACCCGAGTTCGAATACTATTTGCTTAAATACGTTGTGTCTTGTGGAGACTGGAGAGAGTACCGTACCATAGTTTTTTATTCTCTGCAAAACCGCTCGTCGATTTAGTGTCGACACGACCAAAACCGCTGCGTTTTTTATTTTATGCAAAACCGCCCATGGATTTGGTGTCTGACACGACCAAACCCGCTGCTAATTACGATTAATTAAATTGAGCCCAGAAATGAAATCAGCAAACCAAGGTGGATCTGTCCAGGCTCCGGCAGGCAGAAAGTTAGCTATGCTAGTACATGACCGTGACCTCGGATTCCAATTCCAACTCCAAATCGAATTAAAACCAACAAAACCTGTGTGTTTTGTATCGGACCCAACAAGTTCCAGATCCAATAAGTTCCAGATCCAATGCTGCATCCAATAGACGAAGAAGCTGCAATGTAATTCTGTTTTCTAAAGAAGTATTACTTCCTGGTAGAGATGGGATTGGACCTGGCCAGTCCAAAGCCCAATTGGGCTTGGTCTGCTTTGGGCGTACATGGACATGGCTTATTTGGATCTGGATATCCATCAGTATAAGGTCCAATAAATATTAGATATGTTTTGGATAGCAACTCTTAAATGTTCAGTATCCATTGGACCTCATTGGACTCAACCTTCTTCTCCACCTCTCCATCCCCAGTGACGGCGCGACGCGAAACCAGCGACGGCCTCCTCCCCTCCTACGGCGGCGGTCTCTTCTCCCACCGACGGTTCATCAGTGGTTCCCAGCGTGCTGTGTTGTGCTGTTCGGTCATGTAGAGATTGAATTGGATTGGATTAGCGTGCTGAGTTGTGCTGTTTGGTTATGTGGAGATTAGATTGGATTGGATTGGATTGGGCTGACCGGACCGGATCTTGTTTTCGATTGGATTTGGTCTTTATCTGATTGGATTTGAATTGGACCTCTTTAATTGGACTTGGATATCCTTCCATTCCCACCGCTACTTCCTGGTTTTCTGAAGAATCTTTACTCCCAAAACTTTCTGTTTTTCCCCCTCAGCCACGCCAAATATATTTGGAGACGACGCACGCACGCACCGCTCGTCGAGCATTGGTGCCTATGCAACAAGCAAAGGACAATAAATGCATGGTACTCGTGCATCGTAAGTAAGCAACTGGCCCCGCTAGCTTGTGTAGCTGTGCCGAAGCACGAAAACTCAAGGCTGTGTGCCCCGTGCAGCGCTGCACGTGCATTTGGGTCAGTCAGATCTCTAACGCACGCGGCAAGCCTTTTTAATTTCCGGAATATACCATGCTTCCAGATGAATATTCTCTTCTCCCATATAGCCAGAGGCTGGGCCTCGGACCGAGGAGGCAATGGTCCGAGATCTAGTCTCAAATTCTCATGTGAAATCGATGAGTCAGACCAAAAATTCTCATGTGAAATCGACCATGAGCTAGGTTGTAGTTGGGCCGGCCCGAGACCTAGCTATGGGCTATCTACTTATGTAGTATGTCGTATACTAGTTTTTTTATATATAAATAGCCAAAAACGAAAAGAAAAAAAGGGTTTGTTTCAGAAGAAAAGGAAAATCGAAATAACCTTGTTACAGGAAGGACATGCATGGGTGTAAATTCTCTCTGTTTAATTTGTTCTTTTTCTACTTGATCTGCAAATAGTCAGCTTTCATGTGCTTTTAAATGACGATCGACCGGCCGTCCTTGTTTCCTCAGGTTAGTATTTTTTTTTCATAAGTTAAATAGAATAATTGAAGAGAAAAACTTACGCACGATGTACAGTGCGAAGCCAAGCCAACGGTACAACAATCTATTGTTCCTTAGCCAGTTAGCCCTACGCGATGTACCCGAACTGTCCGATCTCTCCTTTGCTTTACGCACGCGTCCACAGCAAAATTCCTCCTTTGTGTACGCATCACGCGTCTACACTGCATATCACTTTCCCCATACTCTCTCTCCCTCTCCCCCTCCCTCCTGATGCTTTTGGATTTGTGCGGCGGAGGCCAGCATGCAGGATAGGAGCCGCGTGCGGGAGCGATGGCGAGCGGGCACTAGCGGCAACGACTGGCGTACGGGAGTGGCAAGCTGCAGGCGACGTGTGCGGGAGAGGCACCGAGCGAGCGCGAGGGCCTACAGCCGGTGTGCGGGAGCCGCGGCGGCGAGCACAGTGGCGAGCCGCGAGCCAACAAGCGGGTAGTTCACGGGCGGGCCAGGTGGCAGATGGCAGCCTAGCAGCTAATGCAACGATTTGAATTGGGCACATAAGCGTAAATACTCGTTCCTCTTAAAAATTCAAAGTATTCATGGTTTAATACCATATTGTCTAGTCAATTAATGAGAGAATAATTTATAAAGTGGAGTTCTTATCACCTCTTGAAATATGTGAAATATGGCATTGGGTGACATAGGAAATATATCTAATGTCACACATCGTGTGCGTATTTTCGTGTGGCGTGTCGTGGTGCAGTCCAACTTTTTTTTGCTAACCGTGTATTTATTTGTGCTGGTGTGTTGTGTTGTTGAACCGATTCGTCCTTTTTCCTTGGCGTGCACCGGGAAGGATGGTCGTGGTTCAGTCCACCTTTCTTTTGCTAACCATGCATTTCTTTGTCTCTTTTACCAGTGTGGTCAAAATACACTGGTCGAAACCATTAATAAGTTTTGAGTTAACAGTTACCAGTGGTTTAATATATGTTTATTAGGCAGTTACTAGAGAGTAATTGTCTCAACCAAGGTTGTTAAAATCGCGACTCTAATCGTAGAATCGTACGATTCAACGATTCTACAACACCAATACGATTCAAATCGTACCTTGAGTCGCACTTAATAGAATCGTGGTAGAATCGCGCTCCTAGTCGTAGAATCGTGGTAGAACCGTGTAGAATCACGCATCACCTCGAAATATAACAGTGTCGGTGTTTTAGGACCGATCTTACGTAAAGATTGTTTGATTCGAGGGGTCTCCACAGTTGATCACACAGACGGAAAAGACACGGGATTTTTATACAGGTTCGGGCCTTCTTCAGAGAGAATAACAACCCTACTCCTGTGTGTATTGTATTGGGTATCCTGGTTATAATCAGTGGATAGACTTGCGCTAATGTTGCTACTGATTGTCTCCCAAAAGTCCCTCTCCATTCCTCTCTGAAAGAAGTCTATTTATAGTATACAGAGAGGGAGGTTGTCGTTCCAGGTCAGGAGGCGCTCATTATTCCATAATAATGAGAGTAATCACCGGAGTACTAACATCCCCATGTTGTTTGACGGTTATCAATCAGAGATAATGGTGAGTTACCTACAGTTATTCCAGAGAATAACTAAGTATCTTGACTGCTCAGATCTCACAGTAAATAAGGCCTACTGGCGAGTGAACCCAGTTATCTGTGGAGAAGTCGTGGTAGGACTGGTCGTAGAAGGACTTACAACTAAGGGGTAGTCATAGAAAAGCTTACGACTGGGTACTGATCGTAGAAAGACTTACGACCGGAGGTAATCGTAGAAGAACTTACGATTACGCGGTAGTCATAGGAGAATCTACGACTATGAGGGTGGTCGTAGAAAAGCTTACGACCACCTGATTGACTTCTCCCTTACTACTGTAAAGGTTATACTCGATAGCTGTGTGACGTCATATTTACCCATACTACTTAATTATAGATAAATAGTAAAATGAGGAATATTAGATCCTCGTCATCTAGCCCCCCAGCTTCAAGTGAAAATAACTTACTTGGAGAAGGAGTCGTAGATGTTCTTACGACCACTAGGTGGTTGTGAGGTAAAGGTTGAAGGAAAAACTCTTCAATACATGTTTCATTCGACCAAAAATATACTTGGTCGAGGAATTTTACTGAAAGTCTCACGACTACGGAGTAATCGTGGTTCGGTGATCGGAAGTAAAGCCTTTCCAAGTGGTATTTCTTTTGACCAGAAATATACTTGACCAAGAAGGTAATTTCACTTGAGGTGTGAAAAGAGCCTCGGTTTTCTCGAACAGATAGATTTAAAAGGATCTGTCCGTTAGAGCAATTCTCGAAGAGTGGGAACTGTTGAGTTTCCACGGCGTTTCATTTCAAGTGTGCGGTTATAAAAACGTCCGCAGGGGTAACTTTAGGGTTCTTACATTTCCCCAATTCACCCTGACTGTTCATCATATTCTCGCCACCTCCGCCGCCAGCAAAATTTGTGCGTTTCCTTGAGACTTTTCCAAATCCAAACCTCCTTCTCGTGAGAAAAATGGCCAGGATCGTCTCTGAATGGGTGGAATTGGAGATGGATACAGCGAAGATGAACGCATTGGTTGCCGCCGAGAAGATCGTTGAGAAGGTACTCGTGAAGTGGATTTCAGCAGTTGAACAACATTGGCCGTCGGGGGAGGAGGGGCAAATCCCTATCTTCCAGGTGTACCGTGAGTGCGGCCTTCGATTGCCTGCTCATCCTTTCCTCACACTCGTGCTCGAGCACTTTGGGGTGGAATTAGTGAACCTTGGTCCTAATTCCATCACAATGTTAAATGTATTCGTGTATTTATGTGAGGCGTACATGGAAAGTCGGGATTATCTCGGCAAGTCGGGATTGCCGGGAGTTGCGGTCTGAAGCTCCACAACGGGAAGTCGAAGGAGTACATTCAGATGTTCACCCGGTCTTCGTGGCCAGGGTGGAAGAAGAAGTGGTTCTACTGAGAAGTCACCGAGGAAGATAGCCTCTCGTTCATTGGTAATGCCGCTGAGAGGATTTCTTCTGGGATTCGACTCCCTGGAATCTTGACCGAATCGCCCCTACATTCAAGCTATCAAATACTTGAAGGCGGGGGGCTTACCGGATGGCACGTGGTGTAGGACTTCATCACACGCCGTATTAGTCCCCTGAAGAAACGAGGTCCTCCTATGTAGAGGTATTCGGGGAAAGAAGACTCGACTAGGGACTACAAGGAGGGTAAGTGAAATTTTCAATTTTGATTCTGATTTTGGTTAGTCCTGATCTGGCCTGTTGATCATGCTATCTGTCTGCACAGATCTTTCACAGGCAGAGATTAACACCCGTTTCAAGCTCATCTGTGAGAAGAGTCCATCAAGCGTGGCAGCTCCTCAAATTCTTGCGGTTTTGACCGCAGAGGAAAAGTGGAGCGCCTAAAGGTAATCGAAAATCGACTTCGTCTTTAGGCCTTTATGGTCGTAAAAACATTTACGACTAGAAGATTCATCGTAGAAAAACTTACGACCATGGGCTAGTGTGGAAGAACTTATGACCAGTGAGTGATCGTAAAAAAATTTACGACTACTTTCTGTAATATTTTCTTTTCTGATCTTAATAGAAAGTAGGCATGGAAGACCGCCAAGACGACATGGAAGTCGAATTGGTGGTCATTGGGGCGACGGCGCAAGCGGAGCAACCAAAAACTCTTCCAACAAAAAAGCGTCGACTTGTAAAGGTTGGCGCCAAAGGTGGTATGAGTTCGACTCCTGCTCAATTCACTGCAGACATGGAGGCAGCGGCGAGGGAAAAAGTAGAGGAAGCTGCCTTTGCCTTTAAGCGTAAAGCCCCCAAGGCCAAGGTACCTTTCTATTACGACAACAAGACTTTCGCAGTTTCTGCTTCTCGTGGCTATATAAAGCAGCTAGAAAAGGAGAACTAGAAGAGCTTCATGTCTATTGTGAAGGAAACTGCTACTCCAACAGAACCTGAGGTCGCGGGGAGCAGTGCTCTTGAGGTGGTCGAGACATATCTCGGCCATTCGGGGAGTCAGGAGGGTCACGAAGTGATGTGAGTGTGGCCCGATCTTCCGATAGGTACTGATACGTCGATTGTGGAGAACACGACGTTGATGATCCAAAGGCTCTGACCCGAACAGATCGATCCCCTTGCAATCACTACACCACTGCTCCGTTGGTTATCAACCGTGTCGAACGCGGTTGACCTCGCCAAGAAGGCTATCTCCTGCAAGCGAATCGAGAACACAAGCAAGAGAGTAGAAGATACAATCTATATTGCGGATAATAATTGAAGCACACAAGTTGGGGTTCCTCAAACCGATGAACGGCGAAAACTGCAAAGCATAATATTATCTAAGAAAAACCCAAAGAACTAAAGGGGCGGCGGCCACTATGTATAGGGGGCAGCCGCGGGTACTGTTCACGCATGAACAGTGCCGTGTGAACAGTATCGAGGAGAGGAGAAACCCTAGGGTGTCGACCATATGGGCCACATGGGCCAAATCAGCCCATTCATGACATAAGTCAGCCCATTCATTACATAGCCCATGGGCCAATAAGAGGTGACGCAGCACCAAGGCGTGTAGACATAGCACCATGGCATATAGACGCAGCTCGACTGCATGCAGTAGGCGTAGCTCGGTCAACGGGAAATATGGAAGCGCGATGGCGAAAGTCTGCCGCAGACGTAGAGGATGCAGTGCAGTGGGTCGAAGCAGTGGTTGCATCCTTAGGGTTGATGTCCTCATCATCCTCCCTTTCTTGAATTTGAGCCGTCCTCGACTCAATCGTTATCTCCAAATCATCATTTTTCTGCAAAAGGTTAATGACAGCCGATGGCATAGAGCTAGATATATCATCAAGTGAAAATAAAGCATCTTTGCATATCAAAGCATCGCATGGCATATCATTATCACAAATTTCAGCAAGATCAGGATTGGTTGCAAGCATGACACAACCTTTTAATTTAATTCCCTCATTCCTAGAACTAGGTGCCAACTTCTCTTTCTTAGGTGGGAAATTGTTATTCACTACTTGCTGATTTTTATATTCATGTTCACGTTCTTTCATATCATTTGTAGCTATCTCTTTATCACATTGCACAATTTCAGCAGGTGTCAAAGGTAGCAAAGTTATTTTCTTTCCTTTGTGCACAAGAGAGTACTTATTACTTCTACCACGATGAGTTGCATCGGTATCAAATTCCCATGGACGTCCTAATAAAAGTGAGCAGGCTTGCATAGGCACTACGTCAAAATCAGCAACATCATGATAAGAACCAATGGAAAAATGCACTCTCGCAGATTGTGTTACCTTCACCTTACTGCTGTTGTTGAACCACTGAATGTGGTACGAGTGAGGATGCGCACGTGTGGTCAAGCCAAGCTTCTTGACCAAATCTGAATTCACCAAGTTGTTACAGCTTCCGCCATCAATTATGACACGAACACGGCAATCCTTGACGATGAGAAACATCTGAAACAAATTATGGCATTGTAGCTTCTCCGCTTGCTCCATTTGAGTTCTCAATACTCGCTGCAAAATTAGGGTCCTATAATTCTTGGTGGCAGCGGCACCTAAAATTTCATCACCGTCGCTATCTGTCTCATGATCATCATCATTACCTGCAAGGTTAGCTGCAAGAGCATATTCATCCTCAACATCACTAGCACTTACATAACCACCGTCGTCTGTCGCAATGTATGCTCGCTGACTTGGGCAATCTCTCATGAAGTGGCCCATCCCTTTACAACGGTGGCACACAATTCCCGTCGTGCGACCCGTGGAAGCAACCGATGAAGAGCTCTGCGCAGGTGCCTGCACACTAGTAGATTTACTTGCCTCGGGTACGCGTGACGGTGGTGGCGGTGCTGCTGAACGCGCCCTACTCACGGAGGGGACAGCAGACCGAGAAGCAGGAGGTGGGGTTGTGTTGGCTTGCCCCGGCGTCGATGTAGACACACTTCCAAAGTTGCTCTTGGTCCGTTGTTGTCTTCCCTACAATTCCTTTTCTGTCAAATAAACAAGCTGGAACAACCTATTGATATCATTATACTCTTTGTAATCAATTATGTCCTGAATTTCACGCCTTAAGCCACCATAAAAACGAGCCATTTTATCCTCCTCATTCTCAACAACGTTACAACGCAGCATGCCTATTTGTAGTTCTTGATAGTATTCCTCGACAGATTTATTACCTCGGTCTAAGCGCTGTAATTTTTTACGCATATCACGATTAAAAGCAGGAGGAACAAATCTAGCACACATAGCTACCTTCAATCTATCCCTTGTATCAGGTGTTAAGCCAGAATTAACTATTTGATTCCACCAAATGATAGCAAAATCTTTAAATTCACTAGTGGCTTGTCTGACTCTATGCACTTCAGGAACTAGATGGGCATTAAATTTTTGTTCAACTGTCATCTCCCAATCTAGATAAATTTGACATCATAAACACCCATAAAAGATGGTATGGTAAATTTGACTTTAGCAAACGGGTCATCATTAATACAAGCATTGTTGTGCTGAAAATAATTATTACCTCCCATACCATGATGGTTGTGATGTAGGCGGTGTCGTTGACGTGCATCTTGGTCAGCAAGGGCAGCCCCGGCGTCGCGGTTTCGGCTCTCATTATCATCGTCCACCTCAAGATCTTAGGTCGCATCCCCGATCATACCGCGTCCGTTGTGAGGTGACCGATTCACCATTCTTTCAAGGCGTATAGTGAGCGCTGCAAGACTATCGTTGATTGATTGCTGCAATGTAGTTGTAGTAGCTTGAAGCTTCCTGTCGATGTCCTCATTAATGGTTGTGCGTTGCTCATCCAATAGCGTCATGAGCTCTCCCTTTACCACACACTCTTTCTCATCAGTCATCTCACCTGCCATGGTTAGTAGAAAACAAAAGACAACACAAAGGTATTATCCCTATCAACTACTAGGTGATGGAAGGCGGAATCACACACTCTCAAGCGTCTTACCACACTCTTACAAGTGTTCTTACCAAAGCATACAGGAGGTGGTACGGTACCGATGGTGGTTCGTGATCTGAGTGTCGGCGTGGGTACGATTGCAAAAGGGAACCTGTTCTGATCAAGAGTAGGTGGAGCTTGGAAGGCACAATATGTAGCAAAGCAGTGGTTGCATCCTGAGGGTTGATGTCCTCATCACGGCGGTGACTCCCGTTCCCAAATTGAATCTTGACCAACAGTAGTCGAGAGGAAGTCGAAGAAACCTTCCATTGGGAATGTTGCTTCTAAGTTCCTTGTTAGGTCCAGTACGCAGAGGTATGTAAAAAACAGAAGTGTAAGAACAACATTTACCCTTTATTTTTCACGAGTTAACTTGCTCTTTGTTTTATGATCTTAGGCCAACTCCTTCAGCCCCCATGGATTCTTCTATTGAGAAGCCCGCTGTTACCTCTTTAGCCAATGAAGGTGCGACAGCGGCGGTAGCTGAAGTTCCAGCTACCATTCCCATGGTGGAAGAAGTCGTCGCTGCTGAAGTTGCTACGACTACCGAGGCAGTCGTCGGGATGGAGGTGGAGACAAGGGAGGCCACAAGGGAGACGCCAGGAGAAGGTGGTGGTGAGAGCTGTCGGGACCCAGAATTTCGATTCTGGAACCCTCTGTGTATACTGCACTAGTCCAGGATCACGCTAGTGCACTGTGGTTAACACGGTAAATATCGATCCACACAAGCGATAAATAAAGTAAGCGATTAGTTTGAATAACAAATAAGGGTTTTGACCTTATGGTCGAGTTTACACTTATTAAGCCACGCAGGCTAACAGAGAAATAAAGCAAAGAAATAAACGGAAAACTCGGCGTAGATCCCACCAATTCACCACAGGCAACCAAGCGGGATCCGCACCTTAACGAACGATCAGCCTTCAACGAACTCCTCCTCGAAAGCGGCGTGACTCCTCCATACAGAGGTTTGGCGCAAGTTTTACAACAAGCGTGAGTACACAACCGCACTTCGCAAATCATACCACGAATGCAATGTATAGATGCGGGCTTATTCCAAAGAAAAGGCTTCGTGGTTCTTTTGCATAAAAGCAACATTTGCAATTGAATACGATAATAGATTGAAAGCATAATTCAAACAAATAGACAATATTAATTTAACATTGTTTCCACAAAGACACACACTAAACAGATTATTTCACATAGCCATATGATTGAGATCACACAGCTCCCATTCCCACATTTTATAAAAACTACCCCTCGTGTGAAAGTACCGAGCATGTCCATGACCGCGGACGCGGCTATTCGAATAGTTTATTTAACACTCTGCAGAGGTTGTACACTTTACCCACACGATATAACCAGTGTAGCTAGCACCAATCATAACAAAACAGTTCAGAAACTTCATCTCCAACATTGACATTCCCAGTGTGCTTACAAACCGTTATACATATCACATAGCCCATGCATAACACACACCGTTGGACAGGGACGACGAATCCTCCCGTGATGCAACCACCAAGTAGTCACACCTCCACCCTATCACATAGCCTAACCTACCACCTGAACATCAATGCCGAGAATCCATAACTTACTAAGTTAGGCCCGTCCCATACCAGGCATGTGGTCGTACAGTAAGGCTCAGTTCAATGGCGCACAAAGTTAAGTCCTTAATTGACCAAGGCAAGACTTCCATATTCTAACTAAGCCACACAGATTATCATACCCATCACATAGTCCACCATGTCACACGTCTCCACCACTTGCCTCACCCAAATCCTTTACCACCCGGTTGGTTTTAGTGCAACACATGCCATCACGAAGTAATAACACATAGCACAGATTTTACACAAAGTTCCATAGACACTTAGTCATATTTAATATTTATGACTCACATGAGATGATGATTCGTAGCATGGCTAAGCAATTATACTCGCGTCTAACCAACCCACGTTGGTGCTACAATATTACCAACTCATAACCAATCTAGGGTGACAAGGATATATGACATACAAGGCCAAGGTGTGATAATAATTTGGATAATAACTATGCCCAAAGCATTTAAATAAATAATTAAACTATCATGCAATAATTTAACACAAAGTAATTTGAAAACTGGGTTCAAGATGATCAAAGGTATGACTTGCCTTGGAAAAGGTCTATGTACTGATCTTGGTCTTGGGGTGCTCCTTCTTCCACAAAATTCCCCGACGAATCGACGTCTACTCGCAAACGAAACAAAAACAAACAAAACAAATAAATAACAGAGGCAAAACAAACTCCAAAAATTAAATAAAAATCTCAGATAAATAGATCTTGAATTTAGACAAATTTAGAAATTTGAATGGGCTCAATCGGAGTTAGGATGCAAAAGTTATGGGCTTTGGAAGATTGGAAATCTAAAAGAAACCTAAATTCTGATTTTCTGGAATTTCCGAATTATTTCTTAAAAGAAAAATCGGATTATTGCGCAATTTGGCGTCATCCGAGGACGTTCGACGGGATGAAAATCGCTCGGCAGTGGGACCCACATGTCGGTGGCTCGCACCGTGAACCAAGTCCATGCCGATCGGACGGGGTTGGTGGGCCGTGCCACGCGGGCGTCACGCGTGCTGGCGACACGGCGCCACACATGCGACACGTCGACGAAGGCGAGGTGGCGGTGAGGTGGCGCCCACGCCGGACCGACGGCGGCGGCGGCTCGGGAACCAAGGGTCCCGCGACCGCGGATCCGCCGCGGTGAGTGGTACCAACGTGTAGCTCTTGCTATTGCGAACCCGATGAGGTAGGGCTAGGTGGTCGAACGACGGAGGTGGCGCGAGCTCGGAGCGGTGGAGAGGTTCGGCTATTGTCGGATGGAGGCTCGGTGAGATTCCGCGACGGCGAAGACTCGGAGGTAGCCGAGGTGACGGCGAACCCCAGGTGCACTCAAGGATGACGCGGCGACACTAGCGGCGCGCAAAAAGCAGAAGAAGACCGGCGGTGAAAACCCTAAAACTCGATTGCGGCGCGCTAGGGCTCGGGAGGAGGTGAGGTGGCGGCCGGGTTGCGGAGGTGGCGATCCTCGGGTGCTATTTATAGGGTGGGGTGCGGGATAAGGAATCCTCAAATCGAGTCCGAGATGAACACGAGACCGATTTGAAATCCGGGATAGGATTTGATCCAAGATACGATTTTAATGAGAAACGGTGCGGAGAGGTTAGGGATAGGATTTGCACGTTTTCTAGAAGGGCTTTAGATAGAAAAAGGCGTTGTCGGACGGAGCTTTGAGCTCGGCAATGGCGGCGACTTCGGCGCTCGCGAGGAAGACGATGACGCGGAAGACGACGATCGGCGACGCGGGGCCCACAGTCGGGAAGCGGCAAGAGGCGCATACGCGCGCAATTTGGCGGGAGGTGGGCCAAGCAAAGAAGGGAATGGGCCGAGGCGGGAATTCGCCCGAGACTATTTCGAGATTAATAATAGGTTTTCATTTTAGAAAATACGAGAAATTCAAATAGGCAATAGAAAATAGCAAATGAACTCGAGAAAAATTCTAGAAAAATCTAGAAAATATATCTCGAGCACATAGAACCCAAATAAAATAGTTTTGGCTAATGTTCATGTTGGGATTATTCACATTAAATGTTTTGATTGCAAAGTCCAATATTAAGCTTTTGAATTAAATTCAAATAAATCCAAATGGTGAATTTTTCCCTGCTAACTATTTAAAAGATTTTTAAGCTCTGAAAATTGGGATGTTACAAACCTCCCCCCCTTAAAGGAATCTCGACCCCGAGATTCAGGCTAGCTAGAGAAAAGGCTAGGGAACTCGGCTTTCGGCTCTTCTTCACGTTCCCACGTTGCTTCTCTTCCGAGTGGTTGCTCCATGGACCTTGTAAAACGCAACAGTCTTGCTTCTGGTGAGGCGCTCTGCGACATCCAAAATCCTGACTGGCTGCTCCTTGTAGGTAAGATCCTCCTTCAGATCAATTGATTCAAGCGGGGCTTGCTCTTCTGGCACACGAAGACACTTCTTCAACTGCGAGACATGAAAGACATCATGCACTCCTGCTAACGACTGCGGTAGCTCCAACTGGTAAGCAACTTCTCCACGGCGTTCCAAAATCTTGAACGGACCAACATACCTAGGGCAAGCTTCCTTTGGCATGAAACCTTTTGACACCTCGAGCGAGTCACTCGAAGATAAACGAAATCCTCGGGTTCAAAAGCGAGATCTCGACGACGATTATCGCGATAGCTCTTACGCTCGGGTGAGCTATCTTCAATCTTTCTCTTATCATGGCCACTTGCTCTTCTCGCTACGAATAATGTCGGACCGAAACCGATCGTTAATTGCTTCACCAATTTAACGGGTTCTGCAGCGCGGCCGTACAAAGCTTCAAATGGTGACATTTGCGGACTAGCTTGATAACTATTGTTGTACGAAAATTCGTGCATACGGTAAACTTTTATCCCAGCGGGTAGCATTTGCTAGAGCACAAGCTCTCGGCATATCCTCCAATATCGATTGACTCTTTCATCGTCCATCCATGCGTGGATGATATGCGATCGAAATTCGATGGGTACCCAATGCTTCATGCAAGCTTTGCCAAAACGAGAGGTGAACCGAGATCCTCGATCGACACTATCTTTTGGGCACACCGCAAAGCGACAATTCGGCCATGTACAACTCGCAAGGCGATCTCGGAGTATGTGGTTTTGGTGGCAAGAAATGGGCGACCTTGGTTAGACGATCGACTATTACCCGGATCGAATCGTAACCCGATTGGGTCTTGGGTAAACCGGTGATGAAATCCATCCGATTTCTTCCCACTTCCTCTGGAATCTTCGGCGGTTGCAGCAAACCCGCTGGTCTCGGTGTTTCGCCTTCACTTTCGGACAGTGTCGCACAAGGCAACGAACTCTGCGACTTCGCTTCAAATTTGGCCACCAAAATTTAGTTTTCACATCTGGTACATCTTGGTACTTCGGGGTGAATCGAATACTTTGAGTCATGGGCTTCCTTTAAGATTAAGCTGTCTCGGACCATCTATATCCAGTACACGATTCGACCATTAATCCGAGCATGTCTTGATCATCCTTGGTGAAATCTTTGAATTTCCTTCTACCATTTTGATCTTGATGTCTGACAACACAGGATCCTTTGGTTGTGCTTCACGAATCTGCTTCTCCAGGGTAGACTGTACTTCCAAATTGGCTACAAAGCCTTCAGACACAACTTCTAGCTTTAGCTTCTGAAATTCTTCATACAGTTCTGGGCAACTTTCCTTTACTTCCAAAGTATTGCAGTAACTCTTACGACTTAAAGCGTCTGCAACTACGTTGGCTTTTCCGGGATGGTAGTGGATTCCAAGATTATAATCCTTAATCAATTCCAACCATCTTCTCTGTCTCATATTCAAATCTGACTGGGTGAAAATGTACTTCAAACTCTTATGATCTGTGTAGACTTCACAGCGATTACCGATGAGGTAATGACGCCAAATCTTTAAAGCGTGCACTACGGCAGCTAATTCCAGATCATGAGTAGGGTAATTCTCTTCGTGAGGTCTCAATTGCCTTGATGCATAAGCGACAGCTCTTCCTTCTTGCATCAGGACGCATCCTAATCCTTGACGCGAAGCATCACAATAGATATCGAAATCCTTGCGAATATCCGGCAGAATCAGCACTGGGGCTGAAGTCAATCGTTTCTTCAACTCTTGAAAACTTTCCTCACAGGCTGGAGTCCAAGTGAACTTTTTCTCCTTCTTCAACAATTGCGTAAGGGCTTAGCAATTGATGAGAATCTTCGATGAAACGCGGTAATAACTCGCCATTCCCAAGAAATCGCGAACTGAAGTTACGATTACGGGCTGCTCCCAATGTAACATCGCTTTCACTTTACCGGTCATTGCTACTCCTCATTTGTCATAACATGACCAAGGAAATCCACTTCCTTCTTCCAAAATCACACTTATGAACTTGGCATACAACCGATGCTCTCGAGTTTCCCAATATTGTTCTTAAATGTTGGCGTGTTCTTCCTCCGACTTGGAGTACACGAATATCATCAATGAACACAACTACGAACTTGTCCAAATATTCCATGAATACTTTATTCATCATGTTCATGAAATAGGCGGGGGCATTAGTCGGACCAAAGGACATGACTAAGAACTCATAATGTCCGTACGCTGAGAAAGCGGTCTTGGTATATCCTTAGGACAAATTTTTAGTGGTGGTAACCTGATCGCAGATCGATCTTCGAGAATAATCCGCTCCTTTCATCCGATCAAGCAGATCATCAATCCGGGTAGTGGGTACTTGTTCTTGATGGTAACCGTTGAGAGAACGGTAGTCAATACACATCCTCATACTTCCATCTTTCTTCTTGACAAACAACACCGGCGCTCCCCATGGCGATGAACTAGGTCTCACGAAACCTTTCTCAAGAAGTTCTTCTATCCGCTTCTTCATCTCTACCAATTCATGGTGGCATCCAGAAGGTCTCTTTGAAATTGGTGCTGTCCACCGCACTAGGTCGATGACAAACTCAATGTCACGATCGGTGGCATTCCCTGTAATTCTTCCGAAATACATCCGATATTCACCGACCACTGGTACTTCTTCTAAGGCGAGGGTCTTGCATCGTTTACTAGCAAATGTCCATCACGAATCGAGGTGGCTAGAAACTCTACCTTGTTTCCTTTGGCGTCCTCATCATTACGGCTCTTGCCACAATCTAGCACTGCTTTGTGCTTGGATAACCAATCCATGCCAAGAATGACATCTAGGGTTTGGGTATCTAGGACTATTAGGTTGGCTAGAAACTCAACTCCACTATGAGTAACTTAGCTCCTAAACATCCCACTCTAGTACTTAGCTCGCTCCAGCGATCGACTAACAGAGTATGCTTAAGTTGCATAACTTCCAAATTATTCTTGGTTGCAAACATTCCGAAACAAACGAATGCGTAAGCCCGTAATCAAACAAAGCTGCTGCAGTCTTGAGTTAACGTAAACTTACCCAAGACGACGTCCGGTGATTCTCGGCTCCTTCTGTGGTGGCGTGGTTGACACGGCCTCGATCACGGATCGCGGTGCTCCTCCGGCTTGACCGCAACTTGCGTAAGCTCCCGGTTGATGCTCGTGTCGGCGTCTTGGATGGCGAGCTCCAAGGTTGAAACGCATCGGAGTGATTGTTCCCCTTTGCGGACACCGTTGGCAAAATGTCGGTACCGACGAGCGTAATGACCTTTGGTACGCTGCTGGTTGCTTCCTAGATTGGGGTTGACAGTGCGGGGTTGCGGAAGTTACGAGCGGTGGACGGGTGTTGAAGTTGGTGCAGTGCTCGAACGGTTTGGGGTGGAAACTCGCTGAACTGCGGCCGCACTATTCTTGCCCTCTGCTGTGATTGATGGTTCCCTTGCTGAGCCATCCGGCGTTTACGGTTATCCTCCAGTTCCTTGCGTTTGTCCTCTAGAACAAAGGCTTTATTGACCACTCACGGAAATCGTGAAAAGTATGGGCGATCAAACCGACTTGCACCCAAAGTTGTTTAGCCCTTCAGAAACGACTGACGAGCCTTGTCTGTGGCTACATCTTCCGCATAGCGAGCTAGCCGAGAAAACTTGTTGAGGTAGTCGACATCGACATAGCTCTGCTTGAGAGCGCGGAACTCATCCTTCTTGATCGATAATGCCTTCGGCACATGATATGGCGAAATGTCAAGAGAATTCTCTGTGTGATATCGTGGCGTCTCATGGGCGACACAAGTTCTCCCACCATTCAGACGGTGCCTTCCATCCGTGAGTGGCATACGTAACCTTTCACGATCATTGACCGGGTGATCGTGAGCTTTCTTTCAACAACCCCGAGCCAATCATCCGCTTCCACCGAGAGACGTGTCCGTAAATGTGGGTGGACGAGTCCTCGCGAATTTCGCAAGTTTGATGGTCCATGGTGACCATGAGCACCGGGCTCCATCTTTGGTGATTGTGGTTGTTGTTATTGTTTTGGTTGTGCATGGCTTGCATCCGAGTCATCATCGTATTCATCACCGAGTCCTCGGCCGCCATGAAAGCTCCAAAGTTTTGCAAGTCAATTGGGGGTGCTTGCGCGGAATCGCTCCTCTGGTGGTTGCTCATTGCCTCTGGTCTTTGGGTACAGGAACCACTTGCGCAGATCGACGAGTTTGAACCATCCGCGAAGCTCCATGGGTTAGATAAGGTAGCAAGCACGAGATGAGTTAAGAACTAGGCAGGGGTAGGTTAAACCCAACAAAACACGATCAAGAAACTCAAATGAAATACCTTTATTACTTAGGGTCTTAGCATGGCGCAACAAATGCCTAAGGGCCTTTGCACTCATACTTGCACACAAAAGAAACAACGACCTAAGCACACAAAGCTACCGCCTAAAGGGCGACTCACTAAAGCTGGCGGCAAACTCAAAATCAAGCCTAAACGAACTACTCAAGAAAGCCTCCACAACCGCGCGACGCTCTCGACGGTATGACTCGGAAGTGAGCGGCATCTTGGCAACCGATCCGATGCCACGAGGCTCGTGCAGAAAACAGCGTTCCCTGCAGTAATCGCTCTGCTGCTCCTCCGCTCGCATCTTCTTCGGGCTCAGTGGGCCTTCCTCCGGATCTTCTTCAGGATCATCCTCGGGGTCTTCCTCTTCTTCGGGAACTTGATCGTAGAGGATCTCTTGCAGAGTGGCGACCTTCTCTTCAGCTCTCTGCAAGGCTTCATAGACATGATCCAACTCTGTGATGGTTCTCTCCAAAGCTTCCTCCTGGGCGGTCACGAACTGGGCGAGGTGTACGACTGTAGCGTTGCTCTCTCCTTCTGTGGACGGGTAGCGTGCTGGCAAGTCCACAGCTGCAGCTCGGGGATGGTAACGGAAGACGGTGTCTTGAAGCTCCCGTGCGTAGATGTTGCAGATACGTAGCATGGCCAAGCGCGACGACTCACGGATACCTTCCACCAAGTGATCTTCCTCACAGAGGCGTGCGGTGGCTCGCCTTGTCGTTCCTCTGGCGGCGATCGTCAGCGACAAATCACTCCACGGTTCGACCATTCATCGCCCAGCTTGTTGCCGACGCATACGGACGATCAAAACCTCCAAGAACTCGGAGCAACTTCCAAAGTTCGGCATACCCTCCGGCGCTCACCATAGCTCAAGGCGAGGCATCTGTCAAGACAGACGAACAGGTAAGAGCAACTTTAAAACAATGGGAGAAGAGATCATAGCAAAAGTTGAGGCGAGAGAGATATGAGGAGAGTTAAGCAATCAATTAACTTTGCAAGTTAATTTTTCCTTTTAGAAAATAGTTTGGACACTCTAAGGACGGCCAATCTACTAAGGTCAAGACCTACGATCAAGATGGCTCGATACCACCTGCGTCGGGACCCGCATTTCGATTCTCGAACCTCTGTGTATACCGCACTAGTCCAGATCACGCTAGTGCACACAGTGGTTAACACAGTAAATATCGATCCACACAAGGCGATAAATAAAGTAAACGATTAGTTTGAATAACAAATAAGGGTTTTGACCTTATGGTCGAAGTTTACACTTATTAAGCCACGCAGGCTAACAGAGAAATAAAGCAGAAATAAACGGAAAACTCCAGCGTAGATCCCACCAATTCACCACGGGCAACCAGCGGGATCCGCACCTTAACGAACGATCGCCTTCAACGAACTCCTCCTCGAAAGCGGCGTGAGACTCCTCCACTTCAGAGGTTTGGGCGCAAGTTTTACAACAAGCGTGAGTACACAACCGCACTCGCAAATCATACCACGAATGCAATGTATAGATGCAGCTTATTCCAAAGAAAAGGCTTCGTGGTTCTTTTGCATAAAAGCAACATTTGCAATTGAATACGATAATAGATTGAAAGCATAATTCAAACAAATAGACAATATTAATTTAATGCTTGTTTCCACAAAGACACACAACTAAACAGATTATTTCACATAGCCATATGATTGAGATCACACAGCTCCCATTCCCACATTTTATAAAAACTACCCTCGTGTGAAAGTACCGAGCATGTCCATGATCATGACGCGCTATTCGAATAGTTTATTTAACACTCTGCAGAGGTTGTACACTTTACCCACACGATATAACCAAGTGTAGCTAGCACCAATCATAACAAAACAGTTGTAAACTTCATCTCCAACATTGACATTCCCGGTGTGCTTACAAACCGTTATACATATCACATAGCCCATGCATAACACACACCGCTGGGCGGGGACGACGATCCTCCCGTGATGCAACCACCAAGTGGTCACACCTCCACCCTATCACATAGCCTAACCTACCACCGAACATCAATGCCGAGAATCCATAACTTACTAAGTTAGGCCCGTCCCATACTGCATGTGGTCGTATAATAAGGCTCGAGTTCAATGGCGCACAAAGTTAAGTCCTTAATTGACCAAGGCAAGACTTCCATATTCTAACTAAGCCACACAGATTATCATACCCATCACATAGTCCACCATGTCACACGTCTCCACCACTTGCCTCACCCAAATCCTTTACCACCCAGTTGGTTTTAGTGCAACACATGCCATCACGAAGTAATAACACATAGCACACAGCTTTACACAAAGTTCCATAGACACTTAGTCATATTTAATATTTGCGACTCACATGAGATGATGATTCGTAGCATGGCTAAGCAATTATACTCGCGTCTAACCAACCCACGTTGGTGCTACAATATTACCAACTCATAACCAATCTAGGTGACAAGGATATATGACATACAAGGCCAAGGTGTGATAATAATTTGATAATAACTATGCCCAAAGCATTTAAATAAATAATTAAACTATCATGCAATAATTTAACACAAAGTAATTTGAAAACTGGGTTCAAGATGATCAAAGGTATGACTTGCCTTGGAAAAGGTCTATGTACTGATCTTGGTCTTGGGGTGCTCCTTCTTCCACAAAATTCCCCGACGAATCGACGTCTACTCGCAAACGAAACAAAAACAAACAAAACAAATAAATAACAGAGGCAAAACAAACTCCAAAAATTAAATAAAAATCTCAGATAAATAGATCTTGAATTTAGACAAATTTAGAAATTTGAATGGGCTCAATCGGAGTTAGGATGCAAAAGTTATGGGCTTTGGAAGATTGGAAATCTAAAAGAAACCCTAAATTCTGATTTTCTGGAATTTCCGAATTATTTCTTAAAAGAAAAATCGGATTATTGCGCAATCTTTGGCGTCATCCGAGGACGTTCGGACGGGATGAAAATCGCTCGACAGTGGGACCCACATGTCGGTGGCTCGTGCACCGTGAACCAAGTCCATGCCGATCGATCGGGTTTGGTGGACCGTGCCGCGCGCGCGTGCGTTCTGGCGACACGGCGCCACACATGCGACGCGTCGGCACGAAAGGCGAGGTGGCGGTGAGGTGGCGCCCACGTCGGACCGACGGCGACGGCGTTCGGGAACCAAGGGTCCCGCGAACGGCGGATCTCGCCGGCGGTGAGTGGTACCAACGTAGCTCTTGCTATTGCGAACTGATGAGGTAGGGCTAGGTGGTGGGAACGACGGAGGTGGCGGCGGCAGCTCGGAGCGGTGGAGAGGTTCGGCTATTGTCGGATGGAGGCTCGGTGAGATTCCGCGACGGCAAGACTCTGGAGGTAGCCGAGGTGACGGCGAACCCAGCCGTGCACTCAAGGATGACGCGGCGACACTAGCGGCGCAAAGCAGAGAAGAAGACCGGCGGAGAAAACCCTAAAACTCGATTGCGCGGCGCTAGGGCTCGGGAGGAGGTGAGGTGGCGGCTCGGGTTGCGGAGGTGCCGATGCGATCCTCGGGTGCTATTTATAGGGTCTGGGGTGCGGGATAAGGAATCCCCAAATCGAGTCCGAGATGAACACGAGACCGATTTGGAATCCGGATAGGATTTGATCCAAGATACGATTTTAACAAGCGGGTGCGGAGAGGTTAGGGATAGGATTTGGCACGTTTTCTAGAAGGGCTTTAGATAGAAAAAGGCGTTGTCGGACGAGCTTTGAGCTCAAGAATGGCGGCGACTTCTGGCGCCGCGAGGAAGACGATGACGCGGAAGACGACGATCGACGTCGCGGGGCCACATGTGTCGGCAAGAGGCGCAGATACGCGAGCGATTTGGCGGGAGGTGGGCAAGACAAGAAGGGAATGGGCCGAGGCGGGAATTCGCCCGAGACTATTTTCGAGATTAATAATAGGTTTTTTATTTTAGAAAATACCGTAAATTCAAATAGGCAATAGAAAATAGCAAATGAACTCGTAAAAATTCTAGAAAATCTAGAAAATATATCTGAGCACATAGAACCCAAATAAAATAGTTTTGGCTAATGTTCATGTTGGGATTATTCACATTAAATGTTTTTGATTGCAAAGTCCAATATTAAGCTTTTGAATTAAATTCAAATAAATCCAAATGGTGAATTTTTCCCTGCTAACTATTTAAAAGATTTTTAAGCTCTGAAAATTGGGATGTTACAAGAGCTCCGACCACCGTGCCAGTAAGGAGGTTGTCGAGGACATTCCTTCTGGTCCTCCAGGCGGTGTTACCATCACAGAGTTAGAGGAAGAGGAATACTTTAACTTCTGCTCTGATTTCTTTGGCCTCGCTTCCATCGTAGGATCTTCCACCTATAGTTCTCGCGACCGAATCCCTCACCCTAGCAGCATTCCCAATTGTGGGGAAGTCTTCGATGACGAACGACTCGAAAGAGTTTGGTGGAGACATGTCGAGGAGATGGATGGGCTGAAAGATCCGACGAGGATAGTCTCCATGTTCGCTCGCACGACCATGAACGTAAGTATCTCAAGATACCTATAAGTATGGCTTTATCCTTACTTCTCGTTGCCTTTCTTTCTTGCAGAAAGCTTTAGAACATATTGCTACGGTTTGCGAGTATAATCGGCAACTTGTCAAGCTACGACAAGAAAAATCAGTACTCTGCGAGCAAGCAGAGAGGTGGTGAGTAACTTACACTTGTAATCGTTTTATATTTCGACTACTCGTTCAGTATTCGTGGGGATTGTCGTAGAAAACCTTACGACTTGGTACTGGTCGTAGAAAAACTTACGACCAGGAGTAATTGTAGAAAAAACTTCCGATCATGTGTTAGTCGCAGAAATACTTACGACTACTCGTCTCTATATTCATGTCTACCCTTAACTCTTTCAGGTTTAAGAGTGATGAAAAGACATTAACTGATTTGCTCGACTTCGAAAAAGCCGAGACGAAAAGGTTAAGGGATGAGGTCGCCAACCTTCTGAAGAAGCTTCAGGAGGCCAACTCTGCAACTCAAGAGTTGCAGGAAAAAATAAACAATACGTCTTTGAGGTTACGACTATTTATAATCTTGATCTTCACCTTCCTAACTTCTCATTCTTTTTCAGAAAAAGAAGTCGAGACCAGGGCCCTTCAAGCCGAAGTGGGGACTCTTCAGATCAATGTTCAAGAAAAAACCTCGGTCGTCCGTGAGATCACCCGCATCACGAAAGACAAAGATCAAGAAATTGAGAAATTAGATTCTCAATTAACGGGTAAGTAATATTTTACCTGCTATTAAATTATTTTTCCTTCTCGTAGAATCATTTTATCTAACTAACCTTACTCTTTTCAGAGCAATTAGTTGAAATAAAACAACTTTACGAGGCTTCGACTTGCACCCAGGAGGAGATGAAGTCAATGAAGATTAATCTTCAAGACAACATTTCACTTTTGAACAATGTACTCGATGGGCTACATGCTGAAAAGGTCACACCTCGTGACGACACGATAACCGACACAAGTGACATTGGGAAGCAAGTCGATACTTTGCAAGAGTTGGTGGACACTCTGAAGACCAATCAGAACGACTCGATAAAGGAAGCGGTCAAAGGAGTTGTAAGCTATGTCTTAGCAAAACTTAAAGCCCGTGGCCCCAATCTTAACCTCATTCAGTTGAAGCCTACTTCGACTGCATTGAAGTCGAAGCAGAACGGTTAATTGAGGGTATGTAGTCGGTCGGCGAGAAGGTCGCGAGGAGATGCAAATAGGATCTCCTTCGTCAGAGTAGTCTGTAATAGGGACCTATGAAGACAAGCCTTTTATTGATGTATAAATATATGATCTTTCTTTTTTCCTGCGAATCATCTCGTGGAGTAGTTAGTAACTCGTAAGATAATGAAAGAAAAAAATAGTTTGATCAAATATCTGTAATTCCTCCTTCCTTCTTCCTTTTTCCTGCAAATCATCTTGTAGAGTAGTTAGTAACTCGTAAAATAACGAATTGGAAAAAGAAACCAAGACTAAGAATTGAAGTCATATTTATAACTTTATCATAGCCCTCGACTATTTGCTTAGTTTATTTGAATAAACTAAGAAAATAGTAAAGAAAGAGTTTCTGAAAACAAAGAGGTTTGTCTGACTTATAGCTCTCGATCTTAACTATCTTGCACTAGTCGAAAGAGTAGAAATGAATCGACGCTAAGAAGTTCCCTCTAGTGGGCAGGACCACGTGCAGAAAGAAAGGCTTCGACTAGGTGATGTTACCATCTCCGACCATATTAATCAAATTAATAACGACAACTTGAGTAAAACAAACATCTAGAGCACCTTAAGAAATTTGTTCGGCCTTTTTCAATGTACTCGATAAGTTTATCCTGGTAGCAAAAGTAGGAAACAGTACGACGTTAGGAAGTTCCTTCTAGTGGGCAGGACCACGTGCAAAGAGGAGAAGCTTCGACTAGGTGTGTTTCTTCCTTTGACCAGTTAAAATCGACCAAGTTTACCAAAAGCAGTCGAACAAATCTTAAAAAGTGCACTCTTCTTAGAGTATTTTTCAAAATGAATGAATAAACTAAGGTGATACGAGTTTGCTTAAAAACTTTTCGACCATGTTTCTAAGCTCCAAAAAACTTTGTATTGGCAGCAAAAGTTAGGAACAAGGTGATACTAGGAAGCTCCTTCTAGTGAGCAGGACCACATGCAGATAGGAGAGACTTCGACTAGTTGTTGTGTCCTTTCTCCGACCAGTGTAAAGAAAAATTGAGTGTATAAAATATGGTCAAAAAATTATAAAAGCAAAACTCAAAGAAAGACAATAAAGATAGAAATAACCTGATACTTTATTGTCGTGGAGGTTTGTCACACGTAAAATTTGTGTAACTGGTCAATGTTCTAAGAGTTTGAGAGAGCGCGGCCATCCTCCATTGCTAGTCGTACCAAACCTGGACGCGTAACTTCGACCACAGTGTAAGGACCTTCCCACTTGGGGGAAAGTTTATTCTGATTAGATTAGGATTGGATAAGCCTCAATACCAAGTCACCTACAGCAAGGCTGCGAGGTTGGACCTTACGATCGTAGTATCTGCGTAGGGCTTGTTGGTAAACTACTGAATGGATTAGAGCCAGGTTCCTCTTTTCTTCGAGCAGGTTGATGTCGTCGCTCGGTTGTTCTTGGGCGAGTCGTTAAAATTTTCGACTCGCGTCGACCGATCTTTAGTTCGCGAAGCATGGCTTCGCACCAAAACTAGAAAGAAAGGTGTTTCACAGAAGCTCGACTAGCGATCGACGAATAGCCCATATCATCGAGGGTAATTCTTGTACCCAAGCCCCGAGCGCTTGATAAGCTGGTCGAAGACTAAAGTTTTAATTCCCTTCAGTAGTTGGTCATTCGCTCTTTCGACTGCCACATTGTTTTGGGGGTGGGCAACAGAAGCGTAACACAATTTGGTACCCAACTCCTCGCAAAATTTCTGAAATTTTGCGCTCGAAAATTGCTTACCATTATCTGTGATGATTCGACTAGGTACCCCAAATCGAGTTATCACGCATCTCATCATGAACCTTGTAGCTGCTTCCGTTGTTATCCCATTCACAGGTTCAGCTTCTATCCATTTTGTGAACGTATCAATAGCCACAAAAAGGAATTCGAATTCACTTGGAGTTCTAGGTAATGGTCCTAGGATATCGAGACCCCAGGTCGAAAAAGGCCAAGACAGAGGAATTGTTTGTAACGCCTGAGCTGGCTGGTGTATTTGCCTGCTATGAAATTGGCATTGTACATATTTTTTAACCAGGTTCTTGGCATCGTAGAGGGCTGTTGGTGAAATAGAAACCTTGTCGAAAGCTTTACCGACCAGCGTTCTGTAGGAAGTGTGAGTTCCACAGATGCCTCCATGTATGTCGTGAATGAGTTTTAATCCTTTGCTCTGCAGAATGCATCACATGAGCACCCCTTGAGTGCCTTTTTTATAAAGGACACATTCGACCAAAGTATACATTTTTAGCCTTTCGGGGTAATCGATCTGCCTCGAGATCATCATCGGGTACGGAACCCGTCTAAAGATACTCGTAGATGGGAGTCATCCAGGTATCCTCGTACTCTAGATAGGCTATTTCAATAGGAGGCGTCTCTAATTCTTTGACTAGGGACGGTTTTTGAAGTTGCTCCAGAAAAACTCCTTTTGGTACTATGGATCGGGAAGGAACTATACGAGCAAGTTGGTCTGCGAGGAAATTATCCTTTCGAGAGATAAATTGTACCTCAAAGCCTAGAAAATGCTTTTCTAACTTTTGGACTTCTGATAAGTACCGAGATATAGTCGGATTAGAGCACTGGTACTCTTTTCCGACTTGATTCACGACTAGCTGAGAGGCTCCTCTCACGAGTAGTCGGCGAATCGAGAGCGCTTTCGTGGCTCGTATACCAGCTAGCAAACATTCGTACTCTGTCATGTTGTTAGTGGCTTGAAAGTTTAATTGTATGGCATACTTTAAGATCTCTCCGGTAGGAGATTCCAGGAACACCCCAGCCCCCGAGCCACTCATAGTAAGTGACCCGTCAAAGTACATCGTCCATTGGTCGTAGGAATCGTACTGGGGATCCTGAACAAGTTCAGGATTTGTCCATTCGGCGACAAAGTCTGCCAAGATCTGGGATTTATTGGCCGTTCGGGACATGAAATGGATGTCGAACTCCCCAAGTTCGACTAACTATTTTGCCATGCGTTCCGCTGTTTTCCTATTCTGGAGGATCACTCCCAAGGGAAACTCATATAGCACAACTAGTTTGTGCACCTAAAAATAATGCCACAGTTTCCTCAAAGACATGAGGAGGGCATATAGAAGTTTTTGAACCTAAGGGTAACGCTCCTTAGGCCCGTGTAAAACTCGCTAACGAGTAAACCGTCGTTGTATGTTTTCACGTTCTACGACCAAGATCGCGCCGCGCTCGTGGCGTGGCAGCTAGATAAATTAAAAGCGTCTCTCCTGGTTTCGGAGAAATCAGAACAGGAGAACTCGTAAGATACCTCTTGACATCCTCGAAGACTGCGTTAGTCTCTTCTGACCACTCGAAACTGTAACATCCCAATTTTAGACTTGTGTTTCAAATGTAAGAAAATGAGTAGAAATTAAAACTTTTTCTTACATCTTGTATTTCCTATGTGTACTGAACAATTCTTGTACAAGGAATTATGGAAATACAAAGTCACAAGTCCTTTTGATCTTCCAAAATTAAAATCCTGTCAAACATTGTGATAATCCTCTGGAAATATTCTTCCCAAGTTCTAGGGACGGTTTGTGACCCCTCTGAAAAATTTCATAATTTTTAGAAATTGTTTGAATATTTTTAGAGGGCAGTCAAACTTGTTTGACTTTCAGTCAAACCTTGAACCAGTACCTTGTAGAAGTTTTGGAGAAAAATGCACTACATAAAAACCTCTGACAATTTTATACAAGGTCAACATCTAAGTCAGCAAGCTCTGTAAAATTTCAGAATTTTGGAGTTCTTTTGACACCTCTAATAAATCCTCAAAGTCTCTATCTTTTAAAAACCCAAAACCTGGTTCATCGCTCCTTGGTTTGAGTCGGGCTCGGGCTCGAGCCACTTGGTTGAGCCCAATCAACTAATCGCACCGAGCCCTTTCAAACGCGCGATTGATTTTCACCGTTGATTTCAATCGCCGCCGCGTCGCTTGTGCCGCTCGCCACCGCGATCGAGTCACCCTTTCGAGCCGTTAGATTTAGATCCACCGCCCTATTCAATGGGCCGCTCGGTCACCCAAACATCCCGATTGATCGCGGCCGTTGGTTTGTGATCGACCGCTCAGATTGCTTGGAGTGTTAAAACACTTACCGACCCTTTAATCGTGACCGTTCATTTTCGATCTAACGGTCACAATTTCCTTCTCTGTTCTTCTTCCTCCTCTGGTCCTCCATGCGGCGCATGCAAGCAATGGCAGGAAGAGAGAGAGAGCGAGGGCGGTTTCGTTGTGTCACTTTGAGCTTCCTCTCGTCAACATCACTCTGTAGGGCATTAAATGCACCCCAGGCTTTCGGCTCCTCCATCCCGAGTCTCAGCTGCTCCCATCATTTCTTGGTCCATGACCGTGCCATGAACCGAGCTCACCATGGACTCATGTGTGTGCTCGAAACCCTAATCCTTCCTCTATATAAACCCCCCTTAGTTCCTCCTAGTGTTCCTTTACACCACACTTTGCTCATTCTCTGTATTTGAGCTCAAAACCACTTCAAATCTTCAAAACACCATTTTCGACCGTGGAGCTCCAATGTGGATCTTGGTGTCCAGTGGTTCACCTTCAATATTTCTTGCACCCTTTGAGCTCCTCAACTTCCTTTATATTTCCCTAACTTAATTTTGGGTTGCATTCACAGAATCACTCAATTTTAAGTTTGGAGATTTTCTAGTGATTTCACCCTTTTCTTCTCCAACTCCTAGTGGTTCTTTTGCAATTGCTTACTTGTGGAGATTGTGGGAACCCTAATGAAGCTATTTTGATCACCCATTGTGTTCATTTTGCTCGATTGTCATTTTCTTCTTCATCTTCCTCGCCGGTGAACTCCATCGTGTTCAAGCTTCTCGCCCACTTTGAAGCTCACCTTGGCTGTAGCTTCTTATTAGTCCATAGAAGTGTTGGCACTCGCTGTGGATCGCAATGAGCATTTTGCTATTTTCATGTTTTGCCAAAATGGCTCCATCTTAGTTTTCAGGCTCGCGGCGTTTCTAGACCTCCACCGCCGTGAGGTCATCACTATTGGGTCCGCAACACTATTGCTAACCCATTTTGATATTTGGTGGCGCCGCGCACTGTAGTCGCCGCGACAAGCCGTGGAAGCCGCCGATTTTGCCGAGGGAACTCCGCTAAATCGCTATTTAGGACATAATTAGTGCCTAATCATTGTTAGTCATTGGGAGTATTAATTGTGTCTTAATTTGGCTTAATGTCTCACCGACATGTGGGCCCAACCCCTGTAATCATCGCTGGCGTTAACCAATTGCTTTGGACATCATTAATGCTAATGATTATCATTAAATCCCTATCTTAGCATTAATGTGTCCAAATTGTCTTTTAGGTCATCGCGTGTGGGCCCGTGAGGCCTTAAACCTCGCCACGGGTCATTAAGACTAATTTTCGAGTTCATTAAATGTTAATCATTGTTAGCATTTAATTGGTCCTAAATCGCCCCTTGTGCCGTGCGTGGGCCCACAATCATTTAGATCACCGCCAAAATCGCTTGGACACATTAATTGCTAATCACCATTAATCATTGGTCATTAGTGATTAATTAGGCGCCCTAAAGATCCTCTGTAAGTCAACGCCATGTGGGACCCGAGCTCTGCACGGTGTTAAAGCTCGCATGTGTGACTTCACCACCGACATGCGCCCCACATGTCGGGCTCCTAGTTGCACTTCGCTCATTGGCGCGTCCATTTTGCGATTTGTGGCCCGGATCGTTGCGCCGACGGTCACCCGATCCTCTCATCGCTGTGGCCATTCATCGCTTGATCGGCCGTGGTTGGTGCGCCGTCGTCGCTCAACCGCACTCGATGGACCTCCGATCTTTGATCAACGGCCGTGATCTATTGGGCCGTCGGGTCACTCGCGCGCCCTCGCGCGCCGTTAGATTTCAAATCAAGGGCCCATAATTGTCCACGTCGATTCTTTTCTGTTAAGTGTTTGTTTATTTCTGTAAGTATTTATTTAGCAACTAAAAATTGTATTAAATCTTTAGAAATTCATATCTAAATCAAAATAGATCCTTTTTAAATGAATCCAACGGTAATAAATTTGTATTTCACTAAAATTTAGTAGAAAAATGCTTTTAGCTATGCTTCTGTGATAGAAAATTCTGTAATCTTTAATAGCTTGTTTTCAGCCATTTTTGTATATTCCAGAATTGAATTAAAACTTAGAAAATGCATATCTTTTTCTGTATATCTGCAAATTGAATGATTTTAACTTTGATAAATTTGTTATTAACTAAATTTTAATCTAAAAATGGTTGTAGGCCTAAATCAGCACTAGAAAAATATGTTAATAAATTTAACCTTCTTAGTAACAATTAAAAACTCATTTAAGGTTGTAAAAGACACAAGTAATTCCCTGTAAATCCTAAATATATAAAATTGAGAAAATCTCTCTGTTGGCATACTTTGATATGAAATAGGTTTTGAACATGTTTATATTTCGGAAAAGTGGATTGTGCTAGTTTTGCAACTTAGAAAAATCATAACTAATTCATTTCAACTCCAAATTGTGCAAACTCAGTTTTGCTGTTGTTAGGATAACCATATCTATCTACCGTAAAAATTTCAAGTTCCAGATCATTCTAGAAATTTTCACCATTAACAGTAACCAAAATTAATTTAATGATGATTTTTCAGGCTGAGAGAACTTAGTTTAGGCTTAACTTTTTCATGATAAGTCCAAATGAAGTAATTCTTGTTTCTAAAATTTTCTAAAATCAACCTCTAGCTGCTGTGTAAATTTCATGGGATTTGGATGTCTTTTGCTATTGAGTTTTGTTTGGTGTTCTTCGTTCTTATTTGGTTTTATCGCATTTTCGCGTTAGGTTCCGAAGATATTATTGAACCTGAGAATCCTCCTCTGCAGCAAGAACAAATCCAGCATGGCAAGCAGTTTGATCATGTTAATCCCAGTATTTTAAGTATTTATGTTGATTACAAATTCTATGTATGCATTGCTACTTTGTGTTAATAGTTGACCTAGTAGATGCATTTCCTTAGGCAAATAATTATTCTCTACTACCATTGAGCCTAGGTTATTGCTGTGATTTAGAGTTCTGGATGAGCTCTTGTCACTTAGTAGTTTGCGAATCAATTGCTTAGCCATGCTTAGCTTCCGGTAGAAATGGGCGGTTATCGACTTGTCGATAGCCTTGATCACATAAAACTTATTATCATTTATGATTTCAGCCTTGTGCCATGTCTATTTATGAAAACTAAAACTGAAAATAAAATGATTTAGACTTGGGCACAATACTAAGATGGTGTGATTTTGGGTGTGACTGGAATGGTGCCCGAGTCAACAAGGACCGAACATCTTGTTACACTAAACCAAGCATTTTAGCGTGCTAACCACACTAGAGGGTATGGGACCTCTCTTGACTTAGTACTTTGGCGTGTATTGGCTTCGGTCGCAGGAGTCGAGGAGGGATGGTGTTGGGAGACAGTGTCCGAAAGACTTCACCCGTGATGGGATTTGTTGTCTTTCGCTTGCAATGTAAGCGATGGGTTTCTATCCATACGAGCTGCTCAGAGTTAATGCACAAGATTGGAAATGTCTCAGAGGACTTAGCCGTGTGTCAGCATACCTTCTAAGTGTGCTTTTGTGGTTTAAAGACGGTTTGGAGTGTGGGTACATTGGTACACCCCTGCAGGGTTAAAACTATTCGAATAGCCTCGTCCTAGGTTATGGACACGCTTGGCAAGGTCTTTCAAGAGTTAGACTACAACCTTTTAATTAAAACTTGATGGGTGGTACGAATCGGGATTCGTGCTATGTTGTGGTGGCTATTGGGATAGTCACTCTGTGGTTACTTGTATGTATCTTTATTTCACTGTTATTTCATCAATAAAACAGATTTGCAAAATTGCTTTTAAATGTATTACACTATTGCAAATAAAGTTGGCTTTGTGCAAAATGAGACATACAACCTCCACCTAAATAAGCTTGCATGTAGTTATGAACAGGTCTGCTATTCCACACGCGCTCCTGCGAGTACCTTGTGTACTCGGCTATCTTGCTTAAATGTATTTGTTGCAGAGGAAGAAGGTGAGCTCGATGGGCCTCACTTTTGTGAGCTTTGTTGTGGTAGCTATGGGCGACTAGCTTATGCCCGGCCGGTTGCCTTGTGGGTTGTGTGGCTAACCTGGCCGACTTTTGTTCTAGCCATCTTATGGCACCTTTTGCTTCCGCTGTTATTCTTGTATTTTGTTCTATTTGGCCGGTCGGCTCTCTCTTTTGTAATAACTTACTTTATCTATGTCCTTTACTAGACTTGTTAATGTATGTTGTATGGAAATGATGTATAATTTTGTGATGGTGTGCATATGCTGCAATTCTGGGAAGCATATGTCCATCGAGGCTTAGAATGTTTTAATTAGTAATGCTAGAACCATTTGGAGGTTAAGTGTTACTAGTTAAATATTCTGGGTCCTCACAGAAACCCTCGTGCTTGCATAGAAGTTTGAAAAAATGTATTCCTTTCTCTCCCAGGCGTGCGATGAAACGACTTAATGCCACCATGCACCTCATGAGTTTCTGAACTTCTTTTTTCATGGTCGGGGGGCGCATCTGCATGATGGCTTTTATCTTTTCCGGATTTGCTTCGATTCCTCGTGCAGAGACCAAGAATCCAAGCAATTTTCCTAAAGAGACTCTGAACACACACTTCTCGGGGTTGAGTTTCAGGTGGTGTTTTCTAAGGTTGTCGAATGTTTCGTGCAAGTCTGCGATATGGTTAAGCCGCTTGCTGCTTTTTACGACTAGATCATCAACATAGGCTTTCAAATTCCGGCCAAGTTGAGGTGCAAAAGTCGTTTGCATCAAACGCTGAAAAGAAGCACTAGCATTCTTTAAACCAAATGGCATTTTGACATAGCAAAATATTCTAAATGGCGTAATGAATGTGGTCTTTTCTTCATCTTCTCGACACATATTGATATGGTGGTAACCAGAGTATGTATCTAGAAAGCTTAACATTTCACATCCAGTAGTAGAGTCAACCAACTGATCGATACGAGGTAAAGGGAAATCATCTTTTGGACAAGCTTTATTAAGATCAGTGAAGTCTACGCACATACGCCATTTGCCGTTTGACTTCCTAACCATTACAGGGTTGGCCAACCACTCTAGGTGGTTGACTTCTCTTATGAAACCTGCTTTGAGCAACTTGTCCAATTCTGACCTAATAGCATCTCGTCGATCAGGCAAATCAGAACTTCGCTTTACGTACTTTGTCAGGCCGTAAGGCTAGCCTGTGCTCGATCACTACCCTCGGGACTCTGGGCATGTCGGATGCATGCCACGCGAAGACATCTGCGTTTGCTCGGAGGAAAGTGATGAGGGTGTCTTTCTATTTGGGGTCAGAAGAATCCCCGATGCGAACAATCTTCGAGGGCTCCTCCGCGTCTAGAGGAACCTCTTTGACTTGGTCGTTCGGCTTTGGTGCAACTTTAGGCTTCGACTTGCTAGTCGAAGGCTGACTTTCGTCTCGAGTGGGTATCTGTCCCACCATCTCGAGGGACCGACGGTCGCAGCAATGCGCCATCTTCTTGTCACAATAAATTGTGATTACTCCTTTGGGACCTGGCATCTTAAGACATTGATATACATAGTGAGTAGCTATTAAGAATTTTACCAAAGTTGGTCGTCCGAGTCTGGCGTTATATGCCATATCGAAATCGACCACATCAAAGGAGATCTTCTCTGTCATGAAATTGCTTAGTGAACCAAACGTTAAAGGAAGAGAAACTTGGCCAATTGATTTGGCCGAAGACCCTGGTACGATTTCGTGGAAAGAATATCGTATTGGCCCTACCTTTGTCCTGGGAACTTGCATCTCATCCAAGGTACTCGTAAACAGTATGTTTAACGAGCTCCCACCATCCACTAAAACTCGATTTACTCGACAATTGTTGATGGTGGGTTCGACCACAATCGAAATCGACCTAGTCTAGTTGAAGGGATTGGGCAGTCACCTTTCTCGAAGGTGATGGTGACTTCTGACCACTTCGGTAATTTATTTACAAGAGGGGAGTTGACTGTGTTCACCTCACGCTCGACAGCCTTAAGCTGTCTTCTTGGCTCATATGCCGATGATCCTCCATAGATGTGATCGATGGTATGTTGTGGATCCTGAAACGGCATCTCCTCGTCATTCGACTCCTTCCGTCCACTTGTTTGACCTACCTATTCAAGAGTAGGAAGTGTCCCTTTGCCAGAGTAATAATCTTCGAGTTTTTGTAGAAAACTCGACAGTTGCGAAGGTCATGCCCTTCTTTTTTGTGAAAAGGACACCACCTAGGTTTGTCATTCTTCCGATCTTGGCATTTACCTTTGCCTCGATTAGAATTTTGCTTGGAGTTACGTGGCTCTTTATCGCTTACGGCCAGGATCTCCTTAGAACCAGTAGCTGGAGACTTGTGTCTCTTCACCTTGTCCTTGGATTTCTTAGCCTTTTATCCTTTTTCTTACCACTTTCGCCAGCCTCTTGAGGGATATTGTCTTCGCGGTCAAAAGTATTGTTCCACTCGACTACTTCAGCGGTAGTTGCATATCTATCGGCCATCTCAAAGAGTTCGGCAACAGTGGTAGGAGGATTCAAAGTTATATCCTCCGTTATCCTTCTTGTGGACTCCCTGCTTGAAAGCCCTGATCACAGACAAGTCAGAAACTTCCGAATAGAATTACGAACCAAATTAAAGCGCCTGATGAATTGACGTAGAGTCTCATGATCGCTCGTCTTATCTGGTGCAAGTCGTCCTCCTTTCCAAGGCGTTTTAGGTACCCTAAAAGTTCGCTAGCAGAAGGTCGCTGAGGTGTTTCCACGAGTAGATCGACTCGAATGGCTGGTTTAGAAGCCATGATCGAGCAGATCCTTCAAGTACAGTCGGAAGGTAATTCACCATTACATACTCTCCTCCTCCTGCTGCTCGGATAGCGGTTGTGTAGATCTGGAGGAATTCAATGGGATTTTGGGTTCCATCGAATTTCTCCATGTTTGCTGGTCGAAAACGAGGTGGCCAGCAAACTGCTCAGAGATCGGGTGAAAACGCCCTACATCCTGAGATAACTTCTTGGCGCCTTCTTTGCAAGAAAGAAGGGTTAATATCACCGGGTGATCGTACTCGACGATACCCAGTCACAGGTGGGCTGGACCTATGGTAGGCCTCAGTCTTATGAGGGAAATGCTCGCATTCCGTCTGCTGCCGCAGATTTCGTCCCTGAAGTAGTGAAAGATCACCTCTCCTAGGGACTCTTGTCGATCTCCAGATGTTCGACGAGCCTTCCTCAAGTTAGGAGAGTGACGTGATCGATGATCATGTCGACCTCCATGCGACGAGTTGTTCGAACGGCTGGCAGAAGATGGAGTCGTACTACTACGACTTCCAAGTTGATGTCGACGAGGACGCTCGAGTCTTGCCATCGTGTTCTGAAGCCTTCGTGCGATCGCTTCAGCAAAGGGATCATAACCTGGTGCTCGAGCGAGCTCTTGAGTTGGATTCTCAAGCAAGTCATTGATGTGCTAGAGCTCCTGAACCTCTTCTGATTGGAAATAAGCGCGCCCAGGGAGATTTTTCTGAGCCGCTATCTTTCTTCGTCGAGTTACCTCAGAATCATCCATATCAGACCCTTGAGTTGCTTTTAATGGAGTGCGAGAATGTTGAGGATGGCCCGCACGTTCATCAATGTGTTCATCTCGTTCGCCAACGGAGGTGCCCTTGCCATTGCCACAAGGGGACGTAGTGTGTGCCCATCGGGGAGCATCGTCAGTCCTGCCTCTGGGAGAATGATTCTTATCAGAGGAAATGACAAAGACCTCCCGTTGATGACCTCCACTTGCGCTCGAGGCCTCCTCGCTTGAGGAGTAGTCGAGAGACACCATCTGGCGACTTAGAGTAAACCCCTCCAGGAAGGGGAACTCTGAGTTATATCCGTCTCCATTTGCAGGTGTGTCCTGCAATGGGATGGTCGTACTTGTAGGAAAAGCGTGTTTGATTCCCTCCTCTGCGAGATTATCTGGAGAGAAAGGACCATTATGTGCCGATGAAGTTATGGAAAGATGGCTTTCAGAACTTGTCTTGCCAGGTCGTACTGCCTTAAGGGGTCTCGAACACTCGAAGGGAAAACTCTCGTTGTGCTGTGAGTCTGTCTTAGGGCCTCCCTGTTCGCGGTCGTGTTGACCCTTGCCCTCTGAGGAAGCTAGTCCCTCAGTTGGGCGTACTGTTGTGGGGATAAGGATCCCTCCTCAACTCCAGCGGTGGTGCGATCTCTGAGATCTGATAGAAGATCTCCAGAGGAGGCAATACCATCGGATGATTCGATACTCGGTTCATAATCGAAACCGGCATCCATGTCGATGTCTGTGTAATCGACCAAGTCGAACCAGTTCTCCTCATTCCACTCTCTTTCCATGGAAGCATCAAAGAGAAAAGAAAGAACTATTGACAAGGACTTACCAAAGGTTTTCCCCACGGACGGCGCCAATTGTTGGTGTTTTAGGACCGATCTTACGTAAAGATTTTTTGATTCGGGGGGTCTCCACAATTGATCACGCAGACAAAAAGACACGGGATTTTTATACAAGTTCAGGCCTTCTCCAGAGATAATAACAACCCTACTCCTGTGTGTATTGTATTGGGTATCCTGATTACAATCAGTGGATAGACTTGCGCTAATGTTGCTACTGATTGCCTCCCAAAAGTCCCTCTCCATTCCTCTCTGAAAGAAGTCTATTTATAGTATACGGAGAGGGAGGTTGTCGTTCCATGTCAGGAGGCGCTCATTATTCCGTAATAATGAGAGTAATCACTGGATTAGTAACCTCCCCATGTTGCTTGACGATTATCAATCAGAGATAATGGTGAGTTACCTACAGTTATTACAGAGAATAATTACGTATCTTGACTGCTCAGATCTCACAGTAAATAAGGCCTACTGGCGAGTGAACCCAGTTATCTATGGAGAAGTCGTGGTAGGACTAGTCGTAGAAGGACTTACGACCAGGGGGTAGTCGTAGAAAAGCTTACGACTAGGTACTGGTCGTAGAAAGACTTACGACCGAGATAATCGTAGGAGAACTTACGATTACGCGGTAATCATAGGATAACTTACGACTATGGGGGTGGTCATAGAAAAGCTTACGACCACCTGATTGACTTCGCCCTTACTACTGTAAGGGGTATACGCGATAGCTGTGTGACGTCATATTTACCCATACTACTTAATTATAGATAAATAGTAAAATAAGGATTATTAGATCCTCGTCAAACAGATTTAGTTGTTTGCTTGTATCCTATCCGTCAATTCAAGTTGTATGATAAGTACTAAGTAATTAGTATGTTAGACATTAAGATTTGGAGGTTTGGACTAATAAAATTCATTTTAATTATTTATTTATTTTACTTTTTATGTAAAATATTCAAGTAATGGGTAGGTTGTTAAAATCAATATTTTAATTGTAGCTCTAAATGTAGGGATGGAAATGGATCGAATACGAATCGAATAGTCCCGAATACGAATACAAATCCATATTTTAAAAATGAATACGAATACGAATCCTATTTTTAAACGAATATGAATACAAATTCGAACATTCTCGAATACGAATACGAATCGAATGTCGTAACGAATACGAATTCGAATCGAATATGTACTCAATTCGGTCGAATGCGAATATCCTACAACTTTTGCGACAAATCTCGGTAGAACAAATAGTATTTGTATTCGTATCTGGGAAAAAATAGATAGTATTTGTATTCGTGTTTCCCGGATAGTATTTGTTTTTTCGGATACTATCCGGGTTTTTCCGGATACGAATAACACCGAATATGGATACGAATACTATCCATTTTTTCCCAGATACGAATAACACCGAATACGGATACGGATGTGAACAGTACTCGAATGCGGATTTTACTTACCACATTTGCGCTTTCTTGGATACGATTATCGGATAAAATGGATTATCCCTTACCATTTTCCACCCCTATCTAAATTACATAGAATCTAAACTACGATTTAAACATTTATCAATCAAATTAGATGTCAAATGACCAAATAAAGTCTCATATCACTCTTTGAATGCACGATATGTTGAAAAAATGTATTTTTTTGGTCGAATCAGGTACAATCTTATATTCTACGATTCGATCCTAAAATACGATCCTACCGAAGTGTCTCCTATTCGATTTAGAATTATGATTCTGACAAACTTGATCTCAACCATAAAAGGATCTAGAGACGTCCAAACATGAGAATAATCGAATTTCTCTCATTCTTCTTATTTCTCTCTATTCAACTGTGTTGGTGTGCTATGCTGTCGAACCGAGTCGTCTCTTCTCGGCGTGCATCGGGAACGAGGGTGAGCAGGTATCTCTGAACCATTATCGTAGAGTTCACTTGCACGTGACGACAATGAGGTTTCTGAGTAGCGCATCTGTACGACCGCTTGATTCGCTGCCTCATCTACTACATCGAGCATGCACTGCTTCATGTTCTTCATCAAGCCCGATAGTAAGTTGTTTGTGCGAACAAACGATAATCCTATTATTGCATATATTTAGAAGGACATTGTGTTGCCTGCTGTTAGCATTACTTTATGCATCTCTAGTTTTCTGTGATCTTTGCCTCATAAGAAAATCTGAAATTAAAATATTGCGCATATTTCCAACATCATCAAGGGGCAGGCACAACAACAGCCGGTGGCCATGGGTCGAGCGTGGCTGCGGACGCCAAGTTTGTGAAACCTAGTGACGATGATTAAACTATTAGTTTTACACTTAAGCCAGAAGCCACACAGCTTATGTGGTCATAAACCTCGAGGCTAATAACCCCGGTGGTCGTTAGAATCCCAGAGGCAGCTATGCGAGTAACCTGGTCGGATGGGGCCTTGTACCCATTGCTCGACCAGATAACTACTCGTAAAGACTTTGAACTAGTACTTGGACCCAATTCTAAATATATCCCTTCCGTGTGAAGAATAGGACATGTGCTTTATCAATCCAAACCACACGATATTTACAATCTTGAGTCACTGGCAATAACGGTATCACGGTTATTGCATCTCTTGCCAACACGAACTGGCCATCAGTTACTCTCTTATTGACTGAAACTGCCTCTCCGACCAGTCGCGTCACTTCCAAGAGGTGTCTTCTCCATGAGTAACTGCCACCTCTTTGCCAGTTATTTAAAGGTGGATGATAAACAACCAAGACAAGTGGATTTTGGAAGATCAACAGGCCAATTGAAGCGGTAGTATAGCAAACAACACACTCAGTGTAATTAGGCCTAGTTTGTCGCCTTCCTTAAGGCATATTTGTAATCGCCAGTTCATTGCAATAAAGAACAACCCCATTCCCTTTCAGGAACTCTTAGTCATTTTCCTATTTTTATTTCGTAAGATTAGTGACTTGATCGTCGACAGCTCGCGTCGTCCATGGGTATAGAAGGCGTTTGAGTTCTCGAAGATTCCTTCGCTCGGCAATCCTCCTCTCCCTTCTGTTTCGTTGTCCCTTTTGCGATCATGGTAGGGACGTGGGATGAAGGGAACTGGTTCGACTTGGCGGACTATACCAATCTCGAGATGGACACATGCATCCGCGCTATGGAACATGATGCAATGTCATCATCATCCTCTTTCGTCGCAGGCTCTCCACTCGCCGAGACCGACGAGATCGACAGAATGGAAGAAGACTCATCACCAGTGGCACCTCCAGAGAAGTCGGTCGTTCCGACCAGTTCAGAATATTCGAGTACCTCTACAATCCCGGTTCTTTCGACTAGCGAAAACGACGATAAAAGCTCGGCGCTACAGTCAGTCGGTCAATATACATTCGATACGGTCATCGGCGATCGATATTCGCCGATGGCTCCTACGTATTCTGGGAGCCAACCGACACCTGGTAACGGTGTCAATGAAGTTGCCACCGGTCGAAGGCCATATGAAGATGATCAAACTCAGCATGCGGTTGGGTATCCACCGGATCAGGCTAAGTCCACCACAAAGCCTACCGGAGGTGGTAATCTCCGACCACTCCCCATCATGGATGCTCCTTATCGAAGCACAAGAAGGCTCTCTCTTAGTTACGAAGAGAGCTCGTCGGAAGATTGCTGTTTTCGAGCCATCGAAACCTTCTACTAGCGAGAATCCTCCAAGACCCTCGGTAACAATTCAAAACCTGCAACGAGTTTGTGATATTTTAAATAACCCGGACCCTGCTCTGACAGAGACTCTGGGGTATGTTCAACTTGCATAACAGGTATCAGAGATCCTTCAGCAGACCATACAACATACAAAAATGTACAGAGAACAAAGGAACTCCCAAAGTCATACATTGACTTCATCCCAACGTTCCTCCCTTAGCTGGGGTCAGCCTAGTCGGACGGGAGACCGTTCGATACCTAGACCTCCTCAAAGGTTCTGACAAGGGAGTCACGAGGGAAGACAGCTCTTTAATGCAACCACTCCTCCCCTCGTCAAGAGGAACTACTGCTTGGTTTGGGTGATCTTCGACATCACCTAAACCAGACGGTCGGTCGTAGGTGCCATACCAACATCCATGATCGGATTGGGACACCAGAAACTCGGTATGTCAACCCGCAGAATTGATCCCCAACAGATTACAATCCGGCACCTTTCCAAAGAAGGCATCATGACTTGATTACGGGCTGTCGGGCATTCTCAGCAGGTCTCCAAGCAGTACGCTGGCCAGACAAGTTCCGACCAGCCAACATGGAGAAACTCAATGAGACTCAAAACCAATTAGAATTCCTCCGGATCTATACTATCGCCATCAGAGCTGTTGATGGTGATGACAACGTGATGACAATCTACCTACCCACGGTCATTGAAGGATCTACCCGGTCTTGGTTGCTCAACCTACCGGTCGGATCAATTTAAATTTGGGAGCAACTTTGCGGCCTCCTGATTGCAAATTTCCAGGGGATGTACGACCGCCCCGGAAAGGAGGATAATCTTCATCGGATCTGGCAAGAACCAAATGAAACCCTTCAACAATACATTAAGAGGTTCAGCCAAGTCTGTAACTCTATTCCCGATATTGCAAACTCATCTGTTATTCAGGCTTTTAAAGCAGGGTTACGGAACCGACGGTTTACGGAGGATATTGCTATGAATCCTCCACGAACGACTATCAAGCTCTTTGAAAGGGACGATAGGTATGCAGCCACCAGTGAGGCAGTTGAATGGAACAAGGCCATTGATCAAAAAGAGAAGATCCCTCAACCTAGCCTAGATAAACCAGAGAAGAAACATAAGAAGGCTCTCAAGAGTAAGAAGAACAGTAAGCCCAATAACAAAGAGGTTCTTGCAATTCTAGAAAAGTTTACCAAGGGCAAGAAACATTATTCCAGTTGGAATAAGGCAAAAGCTCAGTCCGATGAATACAAAAAGAATAAGAAGTGGTGTCCACTTCATCAGGTGGCAGGGCATGATTTGCACACTTGCCGAGCCTGGCAGAAGAAGCAGGAGGACTATTATTCAGGTAAAGGTCATTTCCCTTCTATACAGGAGCTTAGAGAGCTGAGCTCCAAGAAGGACAAGGATGACGAGGAAGAAAAGGAGTATTAGGAGCCACAGCACATTGTCAATATGATCTTTAGCGGATCCTCCTTTCACGAATCAAGGCACCATCTGAAGGTCGTGGAGTAGGAAGTGAACCTCGTTGAATCTCCGATCACCGTCAAGCCATCCAGGTGGTCGAACACGGTTATCTCCTTCAGCAAAGAAGACTGCCTCATCCCTTCAACTCGACTAGGTAGGTTCCCTATTGTTGTAGAACCTACTATTAATAATTGCAAAGTCAATCGAGTTCTGATAGATGGTGGTAGTTCTTTAAATATTTTATTTATGGGAGCATTAGAGGAAAGGCAAATTCCCAAGTCAAAAGTAAAGCCTGTGAAATACCAGGGTCTACTGCCAAACTGATAGGGAAGCTTTCCCTACCGATTACGTTCGAAAGGCTGGACAACTTTTGAACAGAGAAAATTCCATTCGATGTAGTAGATTTTGAAATTGCATACAATGGATTCTTGATCATCTAGCGTTGGCATAGTTCCTGATAGCTACGCATTACGGTTATCAGAGTTTAAAAATACCAGGACCAAAATGGCTCATTACGGTTCGAGGGAATAGAAAGATGGCATACACATGCGATTGTAAATCCCTAGAACTGGTCAATGAACTTTCGACCAGGGATACTAATCCACCTTCAACACAGGTCAAGCACTCGAGACCAAACATGGCCCTAAAACCTTCTGACCAGACTAAGGAGGTTCCGCTCGACAAGGGCGCTTCTCTAGAAAGCGTCAAAACATCATCTGGACTCGAAAATGCTAGTGCAAGCACCCAAAAGGTACTGGTTGGGGCAGGACTCGATCCTAAATAGGAAGAGTCGCTCGTCTCCTTCCTCTGAGTCAATTCGGATGTATTCTCATGGCGGGCATCCGACATACCCAGAGTCCCCAGGGAGGTGATCTGTAATATCCCAAGGTTATGTTACCAAAATAAAATAAATAAAGTTATTTGGAATTTCTGAAATTTGAAAGAGTTTGATTGCCTTATTTGAATTTCTGATGTTTTAAAAGTCAAAATTTAAAATTTATTTGAAGTTCTTGAAGTTTTAGTTGGCTTGATTTGAAAAATAAAGATTTAATTAATTTCTGGAATTTTCTGAGTTTTTAAAAGCTTTTTCCTAAGTTTTTTAAAAGCCAAAACAATTTATTTTGCAAAATTAATAGCCAATTATGAATTGGAACTATTTTATTTAAGTCCAAAATAAATAAGGGAATTTATGTGAATTTTCTCATAATTTTTTGATGTATTTTGCTATTTTCTAAACCTAAATGAATTATCTGGAATTAAATCAATTAATAAAGCAATTTAAAAACCCTAATTCGTTTTGGGCGAAACCCTCCGGCCCATCCCTCTCTCTCCCGCGCGCCAGCCCATCTCGGCCCGCTCTCACGCGCCGCTCTTCCTCCCCGTTCGATTCGAATCGAACGACCCAGAGATCCCCACGTGCCGCACTCCTCTCTCTCCCACCGCCCGATTCCAAATAGACGGCCAAGATTCATTGTGTCTTCCGGAAACTCCGAAAGGACCATCGTTGTGAGCCGTTGGATTTAAATCAACGGCCCAGATTCACTTGCCTTTTTCGTGCACGCCCGAACTCTTCAATCAATCAAGGCCGCCCGATGTTAATCTAACGGCATCTGCGCCCCCCACGCCACATCATCTCCTCCGCACCGTCGATCAAAAATCGACGGCCCACGTCTTGTCTTCCACCTCGCCTCCTCCTTCCTCTTCGTGACAGCACGCACGGCCGTCATTTTTGCTGCGCCATTTGAACTCCACAATCATCGCACTTCCTTTCCCTTTTTCTCACATGTTCAAAGGCAACTGAACCCCTGATCTCCACCGCCCCCATTACGGCCAAAAACATCCATTTTAATGCCCGTTATCACCGGAATTTCGAAATGTCCGCCGAGCTCACCGCGCCCGATCTCCCGCCTCCGGCCTCCTCCGCCCCTATAAGAAGGAGCATCGGGTGCACACTGTCGCACACAACCAAGCGCCCCAAGCCTCCTACCTCCTCCCCCTCTCAATCGTCGTGAATTCGAGGTTTTCCGGCGAACCCTAAAACTCCAATCTTCGTCTCTTTCGGCGCCGTCAAGCATTTACTGGCCACCCCGACCACCTCATCGTCTTCGCCACGCCACCGCCTACCTGGTGCTTGCCTCCACTTCGCTGGAGCACCGCTGTAGCTCGTCGTCGCCGCCAACCCCGCATGCGCCGCCGCTCTTTACGTCGCCGCCGGCGATTCCTTCGCACCATCGCGCCACCACGGTGAGCCTCGTGATCGCCACACTCTCCTCTCCCGCATGGTACCACTCACACTCGCCGTCGTGCCTCAAGTCGGCGGCAACCATCGGGGACGGAGCACCACCACCCGCCGGCATCCACGTTCGCGCCACCCCATCCGCCACCTCACCCCCTTTGCCCATGTGGCGGCCACCTCAATGGTTGCGCCAGCACACGCACACCCGCGCGCACTGTGCGGTGGACCGAGTCCACCGTGAACGTTGACCGAGCCGTGAGCCTGGTCCATTGACCGTGGGCCCACATGTCAGTGAAGGAAATTTATTTCCTTTACAAAAATAATTCGGCCGGGAAAGGAAATTCCCTCGCTGACATCACCTTGCACAATAAAGCCATTTTCCTTTAGAAAAATAATTCCCAAATTTCAGTAAAACCTTAATTCTATCATTTCATGTAATTTGAATCTTCTAAAGCTCATATCTTTTGCATCCGAACTCCGATTGAGCCCATTCAAATTTCTAAATTTGTCTAAATTCAAGATCTAGCTAAATAAACCAAAATTATTTAATTTAGAGTTCATTTGAGTTGTTATTTGAATTTTATTTGAATTTAGCTTATTTCACGATTAGATTTCGACGACTTCGGAGAGTCAGATTTTCGACGCCGTTTGAGAGCAGCGTTCAATCAAGCAAGGCAAGTTATACCCTTGATCATATTGATCCCATTATCTCAAATTATTTATATTATATTTTAAATTATTACTGCATGCATATGTTTATACAATTATTTTAATTCTCTGTTTTAATTCCTTAGTTATTCCAATTCCTTGTGTATAGCCAATTTGAATATTGATTATCATTTTCTTGTCACCATTAGATAAAATAATATTAGAAATAATTAAATGCTTAGCCAATGCTTAGATCAAATCTTGTATTTGGGAAGTTTTTAGCCAAATCTTTCAAATGTGATTTAAATTGGGTCTATGGTATTGTTTTGCCATAGAAGGTTTATAAAATGCTTTTACTTGGAGAATAAAATAAAAATGGGTTTAGACTTGGGCATAATGGATGTTTGGTGGGTGCATATTCATGCACGGGCTCAACTGGGTAGGTTGAGGCCCATGGGTTTGTTGGAAAGTTGCCCAAGTCAATTAAGGACCGGTCTTCGAGCCGCATCTTGCTATGCCACCACCGTACCACCACATGTCCTCAGTGTGGGGAGTAGGTCATGGCTAATTAATCTACAATGTTCCACCGTGGTTGTTCCCTACAGATGCAATGGGTAGTCATGTTACGACTTATGTTAGTCCCACCTAGCGCAAGAGGGGGCCCGAACCCGGAGGTCTTTATTCCAAAGGGGGTGGCGAAACCTTAGCGAGGGGTAACTGCGGTGGAATAGCGCTTTGTAAAAGCCTTGTGACGTGCTCTAGACTGCTTACCTAAGGTAGTGAGCGGTGGTATCGACGGATGCCAAACAAACTAGAGAAATCGTGTCTTGTGGGTAAAGCTGTACAACCTCTGCGAGTGTAAAACTATTCGAATAGCCGTGTCCACATGGAGAGCAAAGCCACTCAAAGTTAGACTTTGGTTTTGTTTGAAAAATACTTCTTCCGGTTTATCCGGATAGGTGGAAGCTATGTGATAGGAGGTACACTACTCTGAGCAGACTTTTGGTCCGGGCCAACCTCTAGTGCGGGACTGAAATCGAGGACTAAACTATTCCCGGTCCCAAGCGGGATAAAGCCGTGTCCGCCAGCACACGATGGTATTACCAGCAGGGACTAAATGTTTTTTTCTTTTTGTTTCCATTTCAATTCATTATTGATTTTGGTTTACAATTACATTAGGTTTTCAAATGCGTATTCCTAATATATGTACTCATATAATTTAGTTTGGAACATTATTACACACAAATAAAGTATGAAACTATATATATTATGGAGCTATATATATGTATAATATATATATATGCACAAAAATTTACAAAATTATTCATGCATCCTTGGTATTTACAACACAAATGTTGTCCTCCACTTAAATGTCATACAAATGTTCGTCTGGTTTGGCTTCAATGGTTCATCTGGGTTAAAGTAGAACTCGGTGTAGGGCTTGAGGACATGCTCATTAAGAAATCTGCGATTGTCTCTTGAATTCCTTTGAGCGGTCCATATCCAACACTGAATCTGTAGATGGGGGCGATATAAAAGATTACTCTCGTCATCCGTGCGTGAGTGAAGCATGATAAGGTAAAGCGCGGGGAGCTAGTACAACTTACATCCGGTCGGTGTGATAGGAGTGGCGCTTTCGGTCCGGACGGTGTAACTGAACAGACCAAGCCCAAACCCCGCCCAATAATTGGATCGTTAATTAACTATTGCGAGTTAAAGAGCAGGAATAAATATTTAAAGATCGAAGTTACCACGGATAATGTCTATCATATCTTGGTAATGTTCTGCGGTTTTCTCAACGAGTCATAGATTAGCAAAATCGGAGAGATCGAAGACAAATATTATGCATTTGTTTATAAGTCAACATATATATCTTTATGTTGGATTGAGTAAGTAAAGTAAAATATGCACCACGATAACAACACTCACCCAAAGTTGTAGGGGAAGAGTATAAATCTTTTGTTCTTTTGGTTGATCAAGAACCTCCGAAAATTCCTCTCCATTTGAGGTCTCCATTGATCGTGGGGAGTGTTTGGGTCCTTGAATACGATATATGGATCAACGAAACCAATGTTCTTGTCATTTCTACGTGTGAGGTCTCTCATCATGTCTCTGCATATGTATAGACATGCTAGCTAGTGTGAGGATAATTACTTATACATATACATATGCTAGAGTGAGATTATTAAAAGAAAGAATCACGTACAGACAAAAGCAGCTGATGAGAGATTTGTCTAGAGCGTCCATGTGGCATAGTGGTGTAACTCATTAAACTGAACCATTATAATGTCATCGCCACGGAAGTAATGATGGTTTATAATTTTAGCGCAAATAAAGTCATCCGCTTTCTGCGACATGCCGCCATGTACCACTTGTTTAACAAGTACATTTGCGTCTGAAGTTCCATGAGCTTCTCGGGGTTGTATAGACTCTTGCCATATACATATTCCTTCTTCCAATGATCAACTTAGGAGCACTTTCGATGTGTGCTCTGAGCATTGGGAAATGCTTAGACCGATTTCGCGAAAAATTCATCAAGTTGATCCAAATGCGTTTCGGATATCTGTTCTAGCTGCGTTAGTGTTTGAACCATATTCATTCCCAATAACTAGTGGGGCGCGATTGCTCGTGATTGTTCCCGATTTGTGCAACACCCTTAGTGCTCTCTTCTCTTTCTTCTTCGCCTCCTCAATTGACTTGGTGAGAGTGCGGTCATAGTCGATAGTGGCGAATCCTTACGAGCATGGCGTAACTTTTACGGTGGCGTCCACCCTTTGCCTTAGAACTTACGGGCGTGCGAAGAATGCGGCTTCGTGGTTTCGCCGCTTCACTTTTAGCCTTGACTTTGCAAGAAAGCGTCCCATCTGTTTTCTTGAAGCATCTATTTCTCGGCGATCTTCTCATAGGAAAGTTTCGTCGTCTTAGAAATAGCCGGTGTTCTCACGAGGCTTTCTTCTTGGCGGCGGTGGGGCGGCGCCGTTGTGGGTGGGCCTCTTCTTTGGCGAGAGGCGGCGGTGTCGGCGTTGAGCCGCCGTGGAGGCGATAGGGCGATGGCGGCGTTGGAGCCGCCGTGGAGGCGTCACGATGGCGGTGTCGGCGTTGGAGCCCGCCGTGGAAGCGATGGGCGGCGGTGTCGGCGTTGGAGCCCGCGTGGAAGCGATGGGGCGATGGCGGCGTTGGAGCCAGCCGTGGAGACGATGGGGCGGCCGGTGTCGGCGTTGGAGCCCGCTGTGGAGGCGATGGGGCGGTGGCGGCATTGGATCCGTCGTGGAGGAGATGGGGCGGTGGGGATGCGTGTCTTCCACTTCATTGTCATCGCGCAACACACGTGACCGGTGGTGAATGGATAATTGGACTTAGGTTGGGAGGTTACTGCTGTGAAAACAACGTGGTATGAGTAAACCGTTATTTAAGCCAATACATAATTAGTGAAAAAATGTTTCGTTCACTTTCATCCGCACCTAGGGTTAGGTTGTTGAGGAGGAGGAGGTGGCGCCCGGGAATAATGATATAGCGCTTGCGCCAACATATGAATGTCTTCTCAGCTTCTCCTAAAGTCTTCTCCCCATCACCTCCTTCAATGTCAAGGCGCACATTGCTATAACCTTTCACAACTCTATCCAGCGTCGCTAGCATATCCGGGAGGTATTAATGCCCCATGGCATCTTGGTGTCTTCGTAGGGTCGATCTGAGATACAACACCGATAGCCACCATGGCGGTGGCATTCCCCTCAGAATGTGCGGCTCACATGTCGTGAGAGGATCGGTGATGTCATCCACGAGGAAGCGCGACCTGCGTCATCTTGAATCACCGGCACCTCTGTGGGCGCAAGCGCTTTTCAAGCGATGAGGGGCGATGTTGACTCCCGGCTCTGATGCAGTTTGCCTTTGGATGGAACTTACTGCTATCTGCACTTGCCTTTTGATTTCCTCATTCATTTTGGCTTCAAGTGCTTTTTCTCGCTGTACTGCTTCACGAGCCACTTCCCGTGACTCAAGAACCATTTCCTCCATCCTACGCATCCGCTCTGCCTCCTCGTCCTTCTTTCTCTGGCGGCTTCTATAGGTGGCTTTGTCTTTAGGAAGGCATGCTCCCGACACCTCCCCATAGCCTCTTGTTCGCCCACCAGTGTTGATACTCTCCGGCGTATGTCGGCTCATCCTTATCTCTGTTCGTGCCACGCCACTCTCACCAAACCTCGAGCATAAGCAAATCTTCTGCTGCTCTTTGGAGTTTCGCCATACACTATCTTTCCGGTCTCTAGGTCGAGCTTCCCCATGACCAGAAAAACCAATACTGGCGCTCGGGCGGTTGATTGATTCTGTTCGATCCTTGGTAAGAATCTCTGTTCCATTCTTTCCCACTTAGGAATGGCACTCCTGCAGCCACCGATCCCAAGTGATGGTGGTATTGCTTTGTCGGGCATTCTGTTGGTTCCTTCTCACCGTGCCTCACCCTCTTCCGATGTCTTGAGCTGTACAAACTCATCCCAAAGCGGCCTCAACTTGCGTAGGCCTTAGTGTTGAAATCGCGTCGAGTTCTTCTTGATAAATGTGTTGTACAATTTCTTCTTCCAACACTTGGAATTGTGTGGCCATCTTCTTCATAGCCAGTTCCTAACTCTCTCCTTCAAAGCTTCATCTTTCAGTATCGAGCGCGAAATGTTGAAGGACATCTTGCCAAACTAGTGCCTTGTCACGATCGAGACAAAACTAATATGAGGAGCCTCTTTCTTTTGCTTCCATTCACGAGCATTGATCGAGATCCTGTCCCTTACAAGGCACCCACGATGGTGACAAATTTCTGTGCATGTGGTCCAAGTACTTTGCTGTATCCTCCTCGAATTCGAGAGAATGAACCGACCCTCCAACGGCTTCTTGGGCCTCGTGCATTTCTACTCTTCCCGTTGTTGTCGTCGATCCGGGGCTACGAATGTAGAAACACAAAGATTGTAGATACATAAGAGATTGTAGATACATAAGAGATTGTAGATAGACCTCATCTTCATAATCGGCAGTCGACTCCGTCATCTACTTCTTGATTGTTGTCATCACCTTCGACTTGGGCACCTTGTGAGCGCCATTGTTGATAATATCCATGATGGCATCGTCCATGTTGTCATTCGAATCGACCATTTACGCAAATATATCGGCGTAATATAAAACTTATCATTGATAATATAAAATTGTACTCATTCTAAACTTCTAAACTAGTACTCATTCTCAATTTAACTACTCGATGCACTACTCACTTAGCCTATGAACTAAACATTGTCGGACAATTGCTCGTGACAACTACCCTTACCATTCATCTCAAGTTACTCTACGAAATACATAAATCAAAATTTAATATCTAATCTCGGGCTAAAGACTCAATGCATTAATCCCTTTGTTTAACACTTACGCTCCTAGATCTAACCTCACAGGAAAAAAATGGGTCATTATCGATTAATCATATCTTTCAAGCCACTCACTAACATCGGTACAACAACCAAGCACTGAGAGTACCTCAGGAGGCGATGGTGGCGGAGCGTCTGCTGCCGCGCGAGGAAGACCGAGAGGCGATGGCGCTCGATGCGTTGGGCCGGCCGAGAGGTGAAGTAGGGCCGGCGGCAAAGGAGCGCGGCGGTAGCGGCGCGAGGTCGGCAGAGCGGCGCGAGAGAGCGGCAAGGAGAGAGGCGCGAGGAGACGGCGAGGGAGAGGCGCGATGGGAAGTGGAGGAAGAATGGAAAGCAGCTGTTGCTTAAGTACCGGGGACCTTTAGTCGGCGGTTTTACCAGCGGGACTAAAGACCTTTAGTCCCGGTGGTATCTGGACCGGGACTAAAGGTTGACCTTTAGTCCGGGTGGTTCCACGGCCGGGACTAAAGGTGAATTTCTTGCGAGGACATATTTTCGAGAGAACCTTTAGTCGGGTGGTGCCACGGCCGGGACTAAAGGTGAATTCTTGCGAGGACATATTTTCAGAGAACCTTTAGTCCCGGGTGTGTTATAGCAGGGACTAAAGGTCCCACTATTCAATTACCGCCCAGAGAACCTTTAGTCGGTGTGTTATAGCAGGGACTAAAGTCCCACTATTCGATTCCCGCCACTATTTTCCAGAGAACCTTTAGTCAGTGGGGGTTTTGTATTAAGTTTATTTGTATAAATATGCTAATTCTTGTTAAATGCATAATAAATTAAATATTAGGCATAAATTTTTAAAAAATAATAGTTTTTAAAAATAAAACTATTAGTTTTCGATAGGAAATTTGTTTTGCATCATTTTAACGTTAATCTTTTGGTTTTCCATCATTCATTGTCCAAATGCGCGACAGAGAAATCCACCATCAAATAGGAATTTAATTGGAACTATAGGTTTTACTCTTCTTGTCTTCTTGATTAGCCTTTGTGCTACTTTGATCATCTTGTTTTAGGCTGTTTTAAAGTGCATGAAATTCGACTAACCGTTTTAAAACCCCAAAGCAATTTAATCCTTATGTAGCAATACCCGCTAAGGAGAAATTTCCATTTTTCCTTTGCATAGTAGTTGCACTTTACCATTTCACGACATTATATGAGTTTACCCCCTTATGTTTGCAGATCATACCAAAAAATTTGCCTGCGTTTTGGAGACAAGATCCGGGAAAGATAAAATTGAAAGCATGTAATGGAAGCATTTACCTGATTGTAGTCACGGATATCCGAATAAGTTAGTCCTCGAAGCGGTTGGGAGGCATTTATCGGCACTAATGATATAAAGGTGTGTGACTTCCTCGTATTCGAATACAATGGAAACTTTCGGTTTGAGGTTTTAATCTTCGATCCAAGTTCTTTGTGTAAAGAATCATCAAATGTTCTTTGAGAACATTTGCGATCATGTCCCAGAAAGCACAGAGATCTTATTGACATTTCAAACGACTTTTATAGTGACCACAAGTGGGAAGTGAAGAGCCAACTATAAACAAAATGAAGGGCTCAAACCACAAGTGGGAATTTCATTTGAAGGCATAAATACTTGCTAAAAAATTTCAAGTCATTTTACACGTGGAGAAGACATGCTTCACGAGGTACATGTGTCCTTTTATCGAATAGAATTTCATTTGAAGCGATAAAAACAAGAAAAATATGATAGAAACATCGAAGTTACAATTATTACATAAAATCTCTAATACACACTATTTATTAAACATCACTATATATCAAGCGGGCACGATGGTGAACTTCTTCTTGACGTATGACCCTTGGTTATGATCATGCGTAACCATGGAGTGTCCTCGGCATTTAGCGAGATCTTGGGTCTTTGGTCACTGCGAAGGCGGGATTCGATCATCCCTTTCATAATCTTCGACATGTCCGACTTGTCCTCAATTCCCACGATGTTTCTTTTCCCTGAAAAGAACTATGTGGCGTTTTAGCTCATTGGTTGATTTGTCGTCATTTTCCCTCTCTTGGGTTTTGTAGACATGTCTTTCACATAGAACACACGATTCACATCAGCAAAGCAGGGCGAATGGTTCGTCTTTGTCCCCAATATTGTTGAGGTCCACCGTTGTCATTCCATACTCCTTGTCATTGTACCCGCCTCAGGTCATCTTCACCCATTGCCTTTGGAACAAAGGGACTTTAAAATTAGGTGCGTAGTCTAGTTCCCAAATCTCCTCTATGCGGCCATAATATGTTTGCCTCTTTCCATTTGGGTTTGTGGCATCTCTGCGGACACCACTGTTTTGGTTCGTGCTCCTTTTATCTTGAGCTACGATTGTAAAATGTATTTCCATTTATCTCGTACCCTTTGTGCGTGAGGATGTGCCACGACGGTTGCCTAACCAACAAATCTGATTGCTCATCAATATTGTCATCACTCGACATTCTTTTCGCAACCAACGGCTGAAAGTTTCCATGTGATGACGCCTAATCCAAGCTTCATTCTTCCACAGAGCTGGGATCGTAGGAATTCCTTGTGTACCTCGACATACGGCTCCACCACGGAGGAGTTTTGAAGAAGCTGTAGTGCGCTTTATTGAAATAATCGTCCCCGTGCAGATATATGTTTTATTCCCTAGTGTTCCCTTTCCACTAAGTCTCCCCTCGTGTCGCGATTCGGAACACCAATCGGGTCAAGGTCGGGAATGAAGTCAACACGTGAACTCAATGACCTCCTCGTCCCGTAGCCCTTGGCGATGCTTCCTTACGGCCGAGCATTTGGTGAACATATTTCTTGAGACTCCATGAACCTCTCAAAGGGAACATGTTGTGTAGGAACACGGGGCCAGAATATTAATCTCCTTGACCGGGTGAACTAGGAGGTGTGTCATGATATTAAAGAAGGATGGAGGAACACCAACTCAAAGTGACAAGACATTGAACCACATCATTTACAGAGTAGCTAGTTCCATTGGATTGATTGCCTTACGAGAAATTGCATTGAGGAATGCACATAGCTTCACGGTGGCGACGCGTACATGTGGAGGTAGAATTCCTCTTAAAGCAACCGGAAGCAATTGCGTCATAAGCACGTGGCGATCATGGGACTTTAAGTGTAGGAATTTCTTCTCGGCATTTTTATTATACGCTTTATATTGGAGGAGAATCGGATGGGACCTTGATCTTGTTTAGGCATTCAAACATGCTTTCCTTCTCTTCTTTGCTAAGAGTGAAGCTAGCGAGTCTTAAGTAATGGCGTCCATCGTCTGTCTTCTCTGGATGCGAGTTGTCTCGTTCTTTCATGTCTTGCAAGTCTGTGCGTGCTTGAGTGAATCCTTAGACTTTCCATACACATCCATGAATCCTAGCGAGTTCACACAAAGATTCTTTGTCGGTGCATCACGTCGATCGCGTTGCGGACCTCTAGGACTTGCCAATAGGGTAGCTCCCAAAATATGGACTTCTTCTTCCACATGGGTGCGTGTCCCTTAGCATCTTTTGGAGCAGGTTTGCCTTGTCCCTTTCAAAGACTACTTGCACATCCTTGACCATATCAAGTACATCCTCCCGATTCGGTTGCGAGGCTTGGTTCGGTGAGTGCGCCTTACCTTTAAAATGCTTGCCTTTCTTTCTTAGTTGGTGATTCATAGGAAGAAGCGGCGATGGCCAAGGTACGACCTTTCGACATTTTTTCAAATATATCATGTCAATGTCATCAAAGCGATTGTGTGCATGCATTGTATCCCTTGTTTATCCGTCTGAAAGATTACTTAGAGCAGCCAATCATTGATTATTACGAACAACAATGCTCGCGGTCGAAGTGTTCTGTTTGTACTCATCCCACACACGTACACTGGTTTGCTCCATAAGCGTGGAGTTCCTCAACTAATGGCCTCGGTAGACATCGATGTCGTTGCGGGTTGCCTCGGGCCTTGGATGAGCACCGGCATCATAATAAACTTCCGCTTCATGCATAACCATGGAGGAAGGTTGTAGATACATAGAGTAACAGGCCAAGTGCTATGACTAGTGCTCGGTCCCCAAAAGGATTCATACCATCCGTACTTAAAGCGAACCTTAGGTTTCTTGCGTCATCTGCAAACTCAGAATTCTCTGTCTATTGCTCTCACTGGGACCCATCGCAGGTGTCTCAACATGTTGTCTACCTTACGGTCTTCTTTGTGCCATCGCAACAACTTTGCATGGTCCTTGTTTACGACAGGCGTTTGAGCGTGGTATTATAGGAGCATACCACATAACCTTGGCGAGGATTTTCTTCTGGGGCGTTCTTCGCCCTCAACATCGCCAGTGGTCATCTCTTTGATCTTATATCGCGGCGCTTTGCATCAGGGCATTCATCCAAATTTCGTAGTCCTTGCCATGATACAGATGCGATCATTCGACATGCATGTATCTTACGGATTTCTAATCCCAAAGGGCGAGCGACTTTGTTTTGCCGTGCGTAGTGGCGGGCAATTCGTTAGGCTTGAAGCATCTTTTTGGATCTTGATAATTGCCCAAATGCCTTGTCGGATACACCATTACATGCCTTCCATTGTAGCAACTCGATGTTGTACCCAACTTTTTGCCCATCTTGGCGGACGGGTATAGTAATTTCTTGTGATCGTCTAGCATGCGGTCAAACTTAGCCTTCTCCTTTTCACTTTCGCAATCTCTTTGTGCATCACGAATGACATCACCAAGAGCATCATCTTGGCGAGTGTGTCTTACCGCCTGCCTCTTCTTGATTTAGCCCATTGCGGTATCATCGAAGTCACCGTATTGAACAATAATGTCGTCGGGGTCCAATTGTTCTTCTTCACCTTCTTCCATTATAACCCGGTTTCTCCGTGCTTGGTCCAACAAATATAGTTTGGCATGAAACCGACTTCAACAAGTGTGAGTGAAGACTCCTTGAGCTAGAATATTCCTTCAAATTCTTACGGGGCACATGGACAAAGACATGAAACCATCCCGCTTGTTTGCCTCGGCCACTCTTAAGAAATAATGCACACCATCAATGAACTCTTTGGAGCGGCGATCGGCATTGTACATCCAATGGCGTGTCATCGTGCGCATTATATGACATATCACATAATTAAATTTCTCATTTTTGTAAACAAATGAAATTAAAAATACACCAAAATTCTCTATTTCTCTAATGAACTAATTGAGTAACATGCCATGGAACACCATCATGTGTCATGGCAAAACAATTTTCAAATTTTGGATCATTAATTTAGCCTACAAAATTCATGGAATAATAATTAAATAAATAAGCATAAAATAGGTATAAATTCAACTTTGTCCAAATAGCCTCAAAATTTTTATATGGACTGTTCACAGTGTAACTTAGTGGAAAAACAAATTTCATGATTTTTGGAAATTTATTGTGGCCTACAAAAATCATGAAAGTTCCATTTATGAATTAATTGGCAATTTTATAACATATAAAAATTATTCAAATTTCACATTTCATATTTTTCATAGATAGTATACATGTCAGAGAGCATACACAAAAACTTTCAGAATTTTGGAGCTCTAGATTTAATTATACAAAAATCACAAATCTACGTACTATTCAAAATCGAAAATAAAAGAAAAATGGACGCGATGCGGTAGATGTCAAATGGACGGCGGGGTTAGCATCGAGAGCTTACCGCGAACACGCCGGTGAATACGGTTGAGTGAATGAACGGCTCGGCGGTGGTGACAAGCAGCTGGCGGCGTGTCCCGCGGCGACCACGGCGTTCCGCTCTGTGATAACAGCGAAAGCAGAGTTTAAATAGAAGGACATTTAGTCGGTTGGTGTTACCAACGGGACTAAATGTCAACCTTAGTCAGGTTGGTACTACAATCGGGACTAAAGATTTAGTCGGATTGTAGTACCAGCGGGACTAAAGGTTGACATTTAGTCGGTTGGTAACACCAACAGGACTAAAAGTCCCTCTGCAAAGCACGCTACGAGCCGTTGGGCGGGGACTTTTAGTCGGTTGGTGTTACCAACGGGACTAAAGATCTTTGGTCGGGCGCAATTTTCTCGAGACTATTGCCCATTTGGCGATTCGACCAAAGGTACGCTACGTAGTAGTGGTATCCTTCACCATTCTTGTGTGAATGTTATCTGACTATAAAATTGAGAATTTATAAAATGAATTTCAGTTATAGAGTAACTGCTTTGGAACTTAGTACGAGTATTTGAAGAAAATGCTGCTTTATGCAAATCAACCAATAAGCCATCCTTTGTTACATCCATGTATGCATGCCATTTTGTTACTTGACGGGTGTAACTTGCGAGCACGGAAGTTATGCTCATACTTGCTTTATGCAAACAAAATTTCAGAGGAGAAGGACTTTGCTACCGACGTGGATCCCGACGACTAGGTCGCTTCCCCAGTCGATTGCCTGTGGCAGATTGCTGGACCCTACTGCTTCTTCGTCTTCCGATGTGTTCTTTATTGCTAGCTTGTAAGCCTTTTATAATAAACTCTGTTGATTATTAATAAAGTTGTGATATGAATTTGTTACCATATTTGTTTACTGTGTGAACTAGCGACTGATCATGGGACTAGTTCAGAAATACACAGAGGATCTGGGATGCTAATCCCGGGTCTGACATGATCGAGCATAGGCTAGCTCTCCGGTCGGACAAGAAACCGATCAAGTAGAAGCTAAGGCGCTTTGCACTAGATCAGAAGGAGGCAATCCAGTCAGAGATCGACAAGCTTCGCAAGGCTGGATTCATTCGTGAGATCGACCACCTAGAGTGGCTTGCTAATCCTGTAATGGTTAGAAAAGTAATGGAACATGGCGAATGTGTATCGATTTCACAGATCTCAATAAAGTTTATCCGAATGATGACTTTCCCCTTCCACGCATTGATCAACTTGTAGACTCTACTTCTGGGTATGAGTTGTTAAATTTTCTAGATACGTATTGAAGGTAATATGAGTAAAGATGATGAAGAGAAAACTTCCTTCATCACACCATATGACACTTGTTGTTATGTTAAGATGCCATTTGGTCTAAAAAACACCGGTGCTACTGTTCAAAGGCTAATGCAAAAAAAACTTTTACTCCACAAATTGGTTGAAATTTAGAAGCCTATGTTGGTGACTTGGTCGTAAAAAGCATCAATGCTAGCGATCATATTTCTTATCTACATGAAACTTTCGATAACTTAAGAAGGTATAACCTTAAGTGAAATCTAGAAAAATGTGTGTTTGGAGTTTCCTCTGGAAAGCTTCTTGGATTCCTAGTTTTGGCTAGAAGAATTGAAGTGAACCTAGTAAAAATATCATCCATCGAACAGATGGGCGCTCTGACAAAAAGAAAGAGGTCCAAAAACTGACCAGCTGTATGACAGTGCTAAGTCGTTTCATAGCACAGTTAGGAGAAAAAGGAGTGCCTTTCTTTAAACTTCTTCGAAAACACAGAAGTTTCGAATGGACTAAAGATGCGAACGATGCCTTTGAAGAACTCAAAAGGTACCTTACGAATGCCCCGATCTTAGTATCTCCAAGATCGAAAGAAACATTGCTGATATACTTGGCCGCAACACCACAGGTAGTCAGCGCTGTATTGGTTGTTGAGCCAGACAATATCCAATGACCGATATATTGCGTAACTGAAGTCTTACATGGACCAAAGGAACAATATCCAGAGATACAAAAGTTGCTATACGGTCTCCTCGTGGCTTTAAGGAAACTAAGGCATTACTTTCTAGCCCATAGATTGGTTATACCTACTGGATATCCTCTTGGTAAAGTTCTTAGAACCAGGGAATCATCAAGACGAATAGGAAAATGGGCGATCGAGCTTGGGGAATTTGACCTCAATTTCATCTCACAAACAGCAATCAAGTCCTAGGCTTTAGCAGATTTTATTGCCAAATGGACGAACCCTAAACCCACCCAAGGGCCCGAGTACGAACACCACAAAGAGTGGACAATGTACTTTGATGGTTCCTTCATGCTCAAAGGCTCAAGGGCTGGAGTTGTCCCGATATCTCCTACTGGAGAACATATTAAATACGCCATTCAGTTAAACTTTTCTGCTACAAATAGCTTAGAAGAGTACGAAGGTTTACTGACAGAACTTCGAGCAGCCAAAGCGCTCGGGATTCGCAGATTACTAGTGAAAGGTGATTCTCAACTAGTAGTGAATCAAGTTGGGAAAGAGTATCAATGCTCAAGTTCCAAGGTGTCATCTTATTTAGTGGAAGTACGGAAACTTGAAAAGCACTTCTTCGGTTTCAGATCCAATATATTCCTAGAAAGGATAACTTTCTAGCAGACCACTTGGCACGGATGGCTTCAACAAGATCATTTGTCCCGTCCGAGTTTTTCTCAAGCAACTCGATACACCCTTGGTGGTCGAGAATTCCGAAGACATACATGCTCCACTGGAGGTCGTACAAATCGATCCTAGTAGTGATTAGATGACATCAATCTATAATTATCTTCTGCATGGCACAATTCCCGAAGATGATGTAGAGGCTGATCGTATAGCTTGAAAAGCTAAACCATACACTCTGATCGAATGTACCCTTTACAAACGGGGAGCTCACGGAGTGTTGATGAGATGCATATCTCAAGCGAATGGTATTAAGTTACAATCTGACATACATAGAGGAGTTTATGGAGCACATCATTCTTACAGAACCCTGGTCGATAAAGCCTTTAGGTAAGGATACTACTGGCCAACTGCCCTCCATGATGCAAAAGACCTTGTGATGAAGTGCGTACAATGTCAATTTCATAGTCAACAAGTACATCAGCCGGCACAAGCTTTGTAGACAATACCTCTTTCTTAGCCTTTTGCACCCTGAGAACTAGACATTCCGGGACCTTTCCCAAGAGCACCCGGGGGCTTCAAATTCTTTTTTGTCATAATTGATACATTCACAAAATAGATAGAGGTTGAGATAGTTGTAAAACTAACAACTGAAGCTGCCAAGAAATTTCTCACAAAGAATGTGGTCACACAATTTGGTATATTTAGTCGTATCATCACAGATAACAGTACCCAGTTCTCAAGTGAGAATTTTTAGAATTCTACGAGGATCTAGGTATCAAGATACATTACGCTTCTGTTGCTCACCCACAGAGCAATGGGGCAGTCGAGCGGGCTAATGGTATAATAATACAAGGAGTAAAACGCCGAGTATTCAACCAGTTAATAAAATAGTCAGGAGCTTGGGTTCAAGAACTTCCCTTGGTATTATGCACCATTCGAACCGTGACCAATCGTGCGACCGGTGAAGCATCATTTTTTTGGTTTACAGTGCTGAAGCCATGCTTCCTCCGAAACTAAAAATTGGTTCTCCTCAATCTGATTGCTATAATGATAACGATCAAGTAGAACGATGACTCGACGACATCAATTTCCTTGAAGAGAGACAAAAAAAGACTTAATACGATCAGCAGTTTACCAACAAGCCATAGGAAGGTACCACAGTCGTAAGGTGCAACCTCGCAGTCTAGCTGTGGGTGATCTGGTTCATAGAAAAATTCAGAGCTAGACAAATCGCAACAAACTTTCTCCAAAATGGGAATGTCCATACACTGTGGCCGAAGTTACCAAACCTGGTTCGGTACGACTTGCCATGTCACACGGGCGTGTTCTATCCGATGAGTGAGCAACTGCGAAAGCTCTACGTATAATTGTTCATTTCCTTTTAATTTCAATAAAGATGCATCATTTCTTTACTTTCCGATGAGTGATGTTATTTATATTTCGGTTATCCATTATCTGGTCATATACTATTATGTAGGGGAAATTAGCTCAGTGATATCGCGTTAGGACGTAATTAGAGGAATAACATTGCGATCGTGATGTATTGGAAAACAATACCGCGAACACCAAAAAATTAGACGAATGACATCGCCCCTAGTTACTTATGTTTCCATAATTTTTTAAATATAAAAACTTAGCTCAAAAAATTATCAATTTTTTTGGAGAGCCTCCTAACACAGTTTAATTGCTTGTGTATTTTTTAAAAACTTTATACGTTCTGATTTTGTCTCTAAAATTCATTGAAGTATACTATTTGTAGGAATTTTCTAATATAGAAAATGAGGTCCAAACAACATGATTTTTTTTCAAGGTCCTTATACTATGGACTTGATTGTGTAATTTTTCTAGAATTTTACAAAATTAAGTAATGCAATTTCATAATATTCACTCTATGAGGAGTCTAATATTTCATAATGTAGGGACATTATGAAATTGCATTAATTAATTATGTAAAAATTCTAGAAAAATTACACAATCAAGTACACTATGTAAGGAGCCTAAATTTTTTTTTTCATAATGTTTGGACCTAATTTTATATATTAGAAAATTCCTACAAGCAGAATACTTAAATGAATTTTAGAGATAAAATCAGAATGTATAAAGTTTTTAAAAAATACACAAGCAATTAAACTGTGTCGAGAGACTCCACAAAAAATTGATACTTTTTGAGCTTAGTTTCTATATTTTAAAAATTATGGAAACGGAAGTAACTAGCGGCGATGTCATTCGTCTAATTTTATGCTATTCGCGGTGTTGTTTTCCAATGCATCATGATCGCGATGTTATTCCTCTAATTATGTCCTAACACGATGTCACTGAGCTAATTTCCCCTACTATTATTGTCTAGATCATTGGAGAAGATTCATTGCTCTCCGACATCCTTCTAAAGGATGTCTTTTACTTATTGGCTTTGACATATTAGTCAAGCGCCATGAAGGTCCATGTCGTGACCGTCATAGAGATGGTTCTCACGAGCGACCACACACTCTTTTCTCAAAAAAAAAGAAATAAGTAAATGGAGCATCACACAGATAACTGGATATAGTTACTTACATGCTCATTGACTCAAAAGACTTTCTTTCTTCATTTCAACATTCTGTTTTGCTCTCGTTTTTGCAACTGGTTGAGACATGAAAAGCCTCCTAGTCAAAATCTCTTCTCTCCATATGTGGTTCTGCCACTGGAAGGAGTTTTCTAGCGATGGTCATTTTCTTACAATCTTTGCTGCCAGTCGGAACTTGAGAATGAATATATTTCACGAACTTGTCATTTTTTTCTGCATACATCTTTGCATAATTTCTTATCATCAGTGCAAGTCTTATGACATCTCCTGACCATACAATGTACTATATGGTATTTCGATTATGGAAATAAATCTAGGACTAGTCGAAATCATATACTGGTTCCGGCCAAATTGGTTTCCTAGTGTTAACTAGATCATTTTTACAACGTAATCAGTGCATACTTTATATGTTAGTGGCAACATGTGCTGTTTTTCTTGGTCTACTACTTCTTTAGTGAGTATTTCTACTACACAAGTAGTCGGGGGCTAGGAGATATATGAGTACTCAACAATGTTGAAAAGATAAACATAACATTTACTAATAACAAAAGGTAAGTTTTTACATTCACAATTCTAATACTACATCCATCTACTCTTCGGGGCCACTAGACTGGTCGCTATGAGACAGAGATCCAACCTTCATTTCCTCCGCAACCTTGTTTTCGAAGGGCATCACCCCCTCGAAGATCTTGGCTGCTTCCTCCTCCGAGCAGTCGAAGTCTGCTTCAAGGGCTCGGAGGTTGATGGAGGGGTCGGAGGCATTAAGCTTGCCAAAGCAAAACTAACTCCGTCCGCAACAGCATCTTTCATGGTCTTTGCGTGGTTCCTCTAAGAGATTGTGAGCAAATCTTCGAGAACCTCAAACTGCCGACCAAGGCAATTCGCCTTCTCCATCGGGTCTCTTGAAGAAGAAAAGAATGTTTTCGCTCCCGTGTCGGCGAGCATCTTGTTAAAAGCAACAATATTCTCTTCAAGACTCCGCTCGAATTCCTTCTCCTTGTCATGCTCGAACTCAATAGCTTTTTCTATTTGCTTTAGCTTTTGAGCTTGCTCTGTATGAGTAGATCAAAGTTAAAAAATATATATAATTAAAACACATAATAAACTGGTCGGGCTTACAATCAGTTACCTTGAGTTTTCTTCTCGAAAGCCTCAATGGCTTCTTTGTGCATAAGAGAGATCCCATTGAACCTGGTCGACCAGTCTTCGATCGATTGGTCTTTAGCTTCGCACCTCTCTTCAAGCCTGGTTATTATGGCTTCTTTAGCCATAACCTCCTTCTCAAATTTTTCGAATTCTATCAAATATGATAAGAGGAGAAGTTGGGAAATAGCAAGGAATAAAATAACAAAAAAGGGAAGAAGTACTTACTTTTTAGTTTGAGTTTTCTTCTCGTTAAAGTGAGTTCTCAATGACGTTCTCCAACATATGCTATAAACAAAAATGGTAAACTCCTTTAAGTTTTAAATAAGACTTCAGGAAAATACCATAAGAGTGGTCGTAAGGTATTTAACTGGATCGTCTTGTCCGTGTACTTGGAGTAGAAGGTCCTGCAGTCTTTGATCGATTGGCAATCTTTAGCCTCTTCGAGTCTTTTATCATCAAAGACTCGGGGTTGGTTGGGAATGTCAGAAAGGCGAGGAGACCTCTTAACTGAAGTGATGAGGACATGACCCCTATGGATACAACTATATTTGCTATGCTTACTGTTCCAAGTATAAGAGCTCGTACGCTTCACTTAAATTATCAGGTGAGCTTGTTTTTAGGAGTGTCTTTATATTATATGAACTATATGATGCTACCTAATGATGAAATATATAAGAGCGCCATGTCACTTTTGGTCCAAGACAAGGAAGTTCGTGGAGCATTCGGGAATGACCACACCAACTTAACATAACTTTCACAACGGACTCGTTGGAGGTCTTGATTAGCCGTCCTCTTTCCAACGGATCTAGCCTCACCTCCAAATTCCTTCTGGGCTGATCGCAATCATCAAAATAAGACGTCATATCACTTGTTTGGGCCAATTTGGGCTTTGTAATCATACTGAACTTGGCCTATCTGCTGGCGGCCCACTGGGGGTGTGGTTACTGTTCACATGAACAGTACCCCACTAATTTAGTCCAGCCCCGCTGGTTCTATTAGATGTGCGGCTCCCCCTCCCCTATATAAGGAGGCCGCACCCCTTTAGTTTTTCTTGGATTTTGTTTATGTTTAGTTTGCCTTCGTTGCAACTTGTATCTTTTGTGTGTGTCGACTAGACCACCCAATTAAGATCCTTATTCAGAATCTCAACTCAATTCAAATATTTCAATTCCTATTTGCAATTTCAGATTATTTTATCTTGTTCTTGCGTGCTTCTTCGGTGTATGCAGGAATCGACCTTCGTAGTCCGGTCAACTGGGTATTCGTGCACAGTTGATAACGACTTGTCGAGCAGTTTAGCGATTGCGTGGTTTTGGGCCTTGCGAGTTCGTAGCTAGGATCGTGAGAGTTGAGCGACTACTACCGAACGTATCGTTCTCATCGAAAGATCGGGCCAACAATCGGACCTTCGGGTTCATCAAGTGGTATCAGAGCTTCAGTTGATCGGTGAGAATTTCCAGTTTTCTAGTAGTAGATTCATTTTTCATACCTAGAGTCCAGAAAATTGCCCAAAAAATTATTGCATCTATCATCCCTGTCCGAACCCCTTTGAGCCATTGCAATTTTTCTTTTCGGTATTTTGCTTGTTGAATCATTGGTTGCATCGGCTAGTCTAGTTGCTGATCTTTAATTCTAGTTATTGTCTAGTTGGTCATTGTATAGATTGCTTCTCTTGTTTTCCTTCGCGTTGCTTGATCGTTCGTTTAGGGTTCTTAGTTTGTGCATCCAAAACAGAAAATTCGTGGGTTAGAACTCCTCTAATCCGCACCAAAAAATAGAAAATCCATACTATTGTTCATCTAAAAAAAGAGGGTTGCTGTGATATTTTTGGAGAATTCATGTTATTTGCGAGTTACGGAAAACCTTAGGGCCGACCAAATATTAGAAGGAGAAAGAAGCAGCCGCATAGAACAAAAGCCGTGGTAGAAAAAAAAAGAGAAAAGAAAAGTGCATGAAAATTGGTAGAGACCTTCTAGATATAACCAAAAGCTTCCACAAAAAATTTCAGCAAGTTTGGCTCACGGGTTTGAAAGATATAGCAGTTTCAAATTTAAACCCGAGACGGTTTCATGTACGAGTAGGATTTCGTATTCGAGACACCTTTAGTAAAACGGTCATAACTTTTGCATACGGTGTCCGTTTTTTACGTTCTTATGCTCGTTTCGAAGCTAATGACGAGGCGCATCTTTTCCATATAAGACACTAGTCTCCCTCCAGGTGCCCCAAAATCGGCCATCTTCAGCCTCGAATTCACCTCGAATCGGCCAAAAGCGCAAGTTTTCGGTTTCTATTTTTGCCAATTATTTCGGTCTTCCCTTCGGAATTTGGACTCCACCTCAACTGAAAAGTTATAGATCTCGTCGAAACCTTTAAAACAAGCATATATAAGCCATATAAAACTTTGTTTTTCATCATTTGAGACTAGCTATTGTTTTTGCTCAATCTAGAGGGTTGTTTGCGTGCATCGATATTACTGGTTTTGTGCTCTACATCACGCGAACAATCTTTTGCCCTTAGAAAGAAGTTTGAGTAGTTGGCTAGCGTCTCTCCTAGCACTTGTTGTGAGGCTTTCCCTTGCTTGCATCAAGTCACATTGATCATTGCGTGTGCGTACATACACTTCTCTACATAGGGCTTTGATTAGCTAGTTTTGATTAGGCTAGGATCAGCAACATTGGCTAGTACTTTGAACAATCTTTCAACTTGCATTAACTGATTTGATTATTGCTGATCCTTGCTACCATATTGAAGCCTTTCAAGCTCCACTTCCTACTAACTCAGCAGGTGTCGTTCCTCGCAATCGTTGGGCTAATCGCAAGTGAGAGTATCACGAACCAGCCACCGGTTGTACCACTTCCTTGCGGTATTGGTAAGAACTTGTAAGAACTTGGTATAAGCTTGAGTGTGAGTGACTTGATTTGAGCCCCCGCCTCGTAGTTGATAGGAACATATACTTGTGATTTGTTTCCTTGTTTTCTACTAACAATGACAGGTTTGTTCAAGTTGGTAGATTACGATGTCATCGTAGGTAGATTTGAACTCAAAGGGAAACAACTACCTGCATACATATTGTCACTCACCGCTGAGAGTACGTCGTTGGACTACTTTATATGGGTTAATATGTTGGAGTGCTATTTTGAAAGACAGGACCTTGATCCTTATGAGAAGATGACCATAGCAAGGACGTCACTGATCAGTGATGTTCAACATTGGTGGTCGAATCTGGAGTACCACTTCATGTACACATGGGAGCAGATGAAGAAGAAATTACAACGTCGTTTTGTACCTCCACCGCCCACAGTCACAAGCGAGGTGCAATCTAAGGTAACTAAAAATGCTGACATTGTTTTGGCTCCTACTCCATCTCCAGATACCATCGAGACGCTTGAAGAAATGAACGATGATCTAGCGCATCTTATAGAGGAGAAGCTTGAGGTACCTACAAGATGTCGATGAGGACGATAATGACAAAGTGCGATTTAGTGCTCTGACAAGACATAGAGCAACCACCGTGAGTATATACTGCTGTAGTGGTGCAATTTTTTGATATTCCTAGTGTTGACTTGAACGAATCATGTGCTGATCTGAATTCTCATAATTTTGCACATGTTGAATTAATTACATATAAGGAAGTATTGGATAGAATATCTCCTACTGATGCTTTGTGTTATATCATGCTTAATGATCCAGTTAGTTTGGAATGTGTTATGGAGAAAGTTTCTAAACTTTCATCTCTAAATTCTCCTTCTAGCACCTACACCTACTATTTTAAATTAATTGGAGATTATGGTGTAGACAATCAATTTCTTGTATATCGAATATGCATAACTTGTGATCATATGGATGAATTGAAGCTTGCTATTTTGGACAATAATTTTTGTGTGCTAAATCTTGTTCAATATGAGAGAAAAATAAAATTTAGTGCTCATCCCATGCCTATATATTCATATTTGATTGCACCATCTAGTATGGACAATCTGAGTAAAGATGTTGAATTATGGAAGAACTTACAAATCTTTTCGACATTGCTAGATGAATTTGCTATTGCTCGATTGAAATATGATTATATGGATGAATTTTGCTTGATTCCAAAAGTTGTAGATTTGCCCATATGTGCTATCACTGCAAGTTTACAACTTCAGATATTTGAATTGCATAAACGCTTCACTTACATTTGCAAAACTAGTTGCAATAATTGTTGTGTGAAAACTTTTGTTTTGATCATTCACATATATGATTACTCTTGGGTTAATAACACAATGATCTTTTATGATCACTGCTGTCGTCTAACATTAATTGTGCAACAACGAAGAACCGTTAAAACAGATGACATATACATATACCATGCATACACTTTGGCTTCTTTGTTACCCTATTTTCATCTTATCAAAAGCCGAAGACGGCTTTGTTTTCAAGAAAGGGAGGATGATGAGGACATGACCCCTATGGATACAACCATATTTGCTATGCTTACTGTTCCAAGTATAAGAGCTCGTACGCTTCACTTAAATTATCAGGTGAGCTTGTTTTTAGGAGTGTCTTTATATTATATGAACTATATGATGCTACCTAATGATGAAATATATATGTGCAGCGCCATGTCACTTTTGGTCCAAGACAAGCAAGAAGTTCGAGCTGGACCCGTTTTGGAATCCAGTTCGGCCTCCGGAATCAGCCTGACAACACCAACTTAAAACAGGCATAACTTTCACATACAGACTCCGTTGGAGGTCCACGAGTACTTGATTGAAAACTTATTTCGTCCTCTTTCCAACGGATCTAGCCTCACCTCCAAATTCCTTCTAGGCTGATCGCAATCATCAAAATAAGACGTCATATCACTTGTTTGGGCCAATTTGGGCTTTGTAATCATATTGAACTTGGCTCATCTGCCGGCGGCCCATTAGGGGTGTGGTTACTGTTCACATGAACAGTACCCCACTAATTTAGTCCGGCCCCGCTGGTTCTATTAGATGTGCGGCTCCCCCTCCCCTATATAAGGAGGCTGCACCCCTTTAGTTTTTCTTGGATTTTGTTTATGTTTAGTTTGCCTTCGTTGCAACTTGTATCTTTTGCGTGTGTAGACTAGACCACCCAATTAAGATCCTTATTCAGAATCCCAACTCAATTCAAATATTTCAATTCCTATTTGCAATTTCAGATTGCTTTATCTTGTTCTTGCGTGCTTCTTCGGTGTATGCAGGAATCGACCTTCGTGGTCGGGTCAACCGGGTATTCGTGCACGGTTGATAACGAATTGTCTAGCAGTTCAGCGATTGCGTGGTTTCGGGCCTTGCGAGTTCGTAGCCAGCATCGTGAGAGTTGAGCGACTACTACCGAACGTATCGTTCTCATCGAAAGATCGGGCCAACAATCGGACCTTCGGGTTCATCATGAAGGAATCTCCTCCGTGAGATTGATCACTTCGATCATTTCGGTCCCAGCAGCGAACAGAGCCTGCTGGGACTTGTCTTCTACAACTGCCTCCAAAGGCATGGTTGAAGCCGCCGAGGATTTCTGCGTAGGCATCATTGCTTCCATCTGTTTGGGGGCTGGCTCGACCATCCTTTCCTCAGAAGTTTCCTCCTGAGGGGTGCTCTAATCAAAAGCGATCAGAACACCAGAGGATCTATGGAAATAGAAGAAAGGAAGTTCAGGATTTCAGAATACAAGGAAAACTAAAAGTATGAATTTACGTAAGTTCTTTATTACATACCTGGCCTTCTTAGTCTTAATTTTGAAATTCCCTAGAGCAAAGTCCAGAACACTTGCTTTCTTTTCTTCTTTTTGACCAATTTTACCGGCTCTGATCCGGTAGGGCTGGTTATACCCCTGGCATCCTCCGACCGAAGGTCGGAAGTAATCTCCCCGACTACATGGTCGGAGATGTGTTCCCTTACCATATGCTCGGAGATGGTAGCTTCGTTGACCTCCAGAACAGTTGCTTCAGGAGCAGCTGTATGGTCATGTGCGACCACTTCGGAGTCCACGACCATCATAGGTTTGGTCTGCGGATCCTCCTTCTCTCTCGCCTAAATTACAAATTGAGCTTAATTAGGTAATGAAATTTTTTATCTAAAATATATATCGCTTTTTCGGTACTCTTTTTACCTCCGAGGGGCCACCATCCTGAGTGGACATTGGGGCAGAAGTGGTCATGGTGGCAACAGGATTTGAGCTTTCGGCAAGCTCGCTAATATCCACCCTGATGGACTACACATTAAAGGAGAATTATAGCATAACAATCGGAAAATATATGAATGATGAAAAAATGTTATTGTTATTTTACCTTAAGCCTCTCTATTCTCTCTGCAGGAGAGACAATAGCCAAAAACCTAGGGAACATCAACCTTATCACCAAGCTCCCTGGCGCAGATCATTTTGATCCAATCTCTGATTTCTTTAGAGGAAATGGCTGTAAAAAAAGAGAGGGACTATAAGGTTACAAAAAATAATCAACTAAAATAAACCATACTGGTCGGGATTTTTTCAAGACTTGCATTCCAAAGAATCCCTGGTCGTATCATCACGACCAATGTACCATAGCATGGCTGTGAGGACCCCGGTCTATTCGGCTTGTACTGTTTAACCATCCACTTGGTCCTAACAGTACAAATCAAATAAACCAAGCCTCGAGATATGTATACTTCCCTAAATGCATTATACACACCCGCTACAAAATCATGCATCAATTCCATTCATACACATAGAGTCAAGCAAAGCAACAAGCGAAAGACATAGATAATATAAAGAGAGTTATTACAAAAGAGAGGCCGACTGGCCAAAATTCATAAAGATAAGTAAATACACAATGAAGCAAAATGGCCATAAGATGGCGATGAACAAAAGCCAATCGGTGTGCCTTTACCCACAAGGCAACCAACCAGGACCGCCAAGCTAATCGTCCCAAACAGCGCAAGAACTTGACTCACAAAAGTGAGGCCCTTGGGGCTCACCTTCTTCCTCTCAAACAATTAATATTAAGCAGCGATGAGTACAAAACTTGTTTTTGTACTGCAAGACCGTGACGTGTGAGATAATGAACTATAATTAACTACATGCAAGCTTTATTTAAGTGGATGAGGCTCGGACTTATTTTCAACATAAAGCAAGTTTTCATTTACAATAAGGTAATAGATTCAAAGCAAGTTTGCAATTAACTTTTATCGTTCAAATAAAAGAGAGACAATAATAACATAGATAGAGAACAACACCAACCTAGAAGTGACTAACCCATAGTCACCACAACCATAGCATGAAGTACCCTTCATACCACCCATGTCAAGTTTAAATTTTTAAAAGGTTGTAGTCTAGTTCTTGCACGACCTTACCAAGCATGTCCATAACCTAGGACGAGGCTATTCGAATAGTTTTAACCCTGCAGGGGTGTACCAATGTACCCACACGATAGACCGCCTTTCCACCAGCCACGGTTAGCATACTTCCTTTGGTATGCAGGCACGGCTAAGTCTACAAGACGCTTTCCAATGGACGATGCTAATTAAGAGCCGCAACCCACGGAGAAGGATACATTAGACAAAGCCTAACAGGACAGCTAATGCTCCTCGCACACCACAAACACACACACGCACACACCCACCGACCAGCTCATAATTAGCACCTCCCAAAGTACTTAGTCAAGAGAGGTCCCATATCCCCCCTCGTGTGGTTAGCACGCAATAAGCGCTTGGCTTAGTGACACAAGTAACTCGGTCCTTGGGGACTTAGGCACCATTCCACACACCCAACAGATCACATCAACATACCATTGTGCCCAAGTCAAGATATAGTTTTGTTTTCGTTTTTATTTGTAAATCAATAAAACACAAGGGTTGGACATAATGGAGTAGTATAAGTAGTTGTGTGATCAAGATCACCGACTAAGTCGATGATCGCCCAATACTACCGATACTAGGCATGGCTAAGCAATATTTATTCGAAATCTACTAAGTGACAAAAGCTTATCCAACGAACTCTAATCACAAAGAAATAACCTAGGCTCGGTAGTAGAGGATAATTATTTACCTCAGATTATGCAACTAGAGGATTAACTAATCAATTTAACAACAAAATAGCAATGCATACATAGAAGTTAAACAAAATATTAGACTTTAAAAGTAATGAGATTAATGGAAATGATCAAAGCGCTTGCACGCTTCTTTTGTTGCTCAACTTGTTATGAGGGTCGTTCTCGGATTACCGAAATATCGAATCCTAAGCGGAAGAGCGAAAACAACCAATAAGACGAGCAACACTTAAACAAAAGAGCAAGCAAAATTATCCAAATGTGACGAAATTTATACACAAGGTAAAATACGAACATACCTAGACATAGAAACTGGAAAAACTTAATTTGGATTTGTGGTGCAAAAGATATTCTCTAAAAACCTAATTTCGGCCATAATTAGCACTGTAGCAAAAATATTTTCTAGAAAGATTTTGAAGCTGAAATTTTTATGGTAGCTACCCACTGGTATAGTGGTAACCCATATAAAATTTCAGGTCATTTGGAGTTAAAATGATTTAGTTATGATTTTTCTAAGTTTTAAATCTAAGACATGATTAATTTCAGTATTAAAGATTACTGCAAAACCTATACTAAGCTAAAGTACTTTAACAGATGCATTTATCGAACTTTAGTTTGTTAAATTTGGAGTTACAGAGAAAAAGTTACGCAATTTTGAAGTTTAAAACAATTAATATGTGCAAATAAAAGCTTTTAGGACTAAACTCGGAAAACCCATAAAGCGGGAGGTCGTGGGTCGTTGATCAAAGATCGCACGGCTCACGATCTCGAATGCTAAAACCCGCACGAGCACACGGGCGCAAAGACCTCATCGCGCCAAGGAGGTCTTAGCCGTTAGATCTAGACTTGATGGTCCGAATCTAACGAGGAGGTCCTAGACGGCAAGATCTAGCGAGGAGGTCTGGCCGAGATCTTGAATCCAATGGCTACGACCGGTACGCGACAACAAGACGCAAAGGAGGTCCTCGCGCTTATCAGAGGTCGTGGACCGCCGATCAAGATCGGCGGTCCCGAGCACTAGGGGAGGTCTAAAGGTCAACGATTGATCAGACGAGATCTTAACGGCTCAGATCTCCCATAGGAGGTCCTGGACGGTTGAGATCTACCCGAGGAGGTCTAGCCCGTTAGATCTAAATCTAACGGTCCAGAGCTGGCAGGGAGGTCCTAGACGGTCACGATCTCCAGTGGGAGGTCCCGAGCGGCTAAGATGAAGCGAGGAGGTCGGGGACGGCTAGGATTTCACCGAGGAGGTCATGGATGGCCATGATCTTCGCGGGGAGGTCCTACGCGACAGGTGTTCAACAGAGAGAGGTCTGGACGGTTCAGATCTCCGTGGGGAGGTCATGAACGGTCCAGATCTGAGCGGAGGGAGGTCCTACGACTTCTTCACAAAGGGCCAGAGGTGGTCTTTTTGCAAAGAGGACCCTAAACGTAGTTTTGAAGGTTCTCTTTACAAATGACCGGGTGGTCTTTGCACAAGAGGACCTTGGTGGGGTGGCTCGGGGTGGTTTTTAAAACGACTAAGGAAGGACTTTTTGCAAAGAGGACCCCAAGGAGGTCCGAGAGGCGGTTTGACAAACGACCGGGGTGACCTTTTCGCCACAGAGGACCTCAAGGAGGTCTTTTGCAAAAGGACCCCAAGGAGGAGGGTGATCCTAGCGGTGGGATTTAACCCACGAAGGTCTTTAACGGCCGAGGATTTTGTGGGAGGTCCTGGAGTGGTTTTAATGGCGCAGGACCTCCGGACAACGACAAAAGGCGGCGGTTAAGACAAATTAAATGCTCCAGATGATTGACAATAAATGAAACTAAAAGGGACACTTAATGATTTCCAAACTTTAATTCTAAACCCATGGCCCACACGTCAGTGACTCCACGGCACAAATTAGGACACAATTAATGCACCAATGATGAGCAATGATTTGAGCATTAAAGTGGTCCTAAGAATATGACGAAAACGGGAGGTTTTGAACTGACAAAACCCGAGCGTGCACAGCGGCTTGCCGCCGGCGATGTGGACCTCGTCGGCGGAAACCAAAGGCACGAATGAGCTCCAAATAGGACGGAGGACCTAAGGGTGCCAAAAACTACACCAACAGCACCACCAACCGGCGGCTAACCGGAGATAACCGCCGGGGACCAATTACGGCCGAAACTGAAAACCGAAGAGGTCTAAAAGAATAGGGATTTCCGATACTGAAATACTGACCAGGGAATGGAGGGGAGCTAGAGGTGGCCGCAAGAGCTCGGTGAAGGTGGAGGTCGCCGAGGTGAAGAAGACGACGCTCCCGCCACGAACCACACGCTCCTACTTTATCAACCTCGTGAAGGTCAAACAAAGCAAGTCGAGAGGCTCGAGGTGACCAAGAGAACAAAAGGATTAGCCAAAATTGCAATAATGAACCACTTTGGAGCTCAAGGGTCGTGGGAGAGCTCCAAGGTCGAGCAATGGTGTGAGGCTTTCGGGGACTTGAGCTCAAGAGCGAGAGGAAGAAACTAGGGGTGCAAGAATGGATCCAAAGAAACTTAAGGAGAAACCCGATCCATATATAGCCGAGCGCCAAAAATGAAAACAAGGTCACACCCACTCAAGGTGCACTGAGCTAGGCATCAACGACATGATGGGAGCAGTGTCGTGGTGACTTTTGAGCAAAAGGTGCTTGCGGACATTTAATGTTGGCAACACATAGCCGCTTGTCGACCCTAGAGTTGACAAGGCACCGCTCCTCATCGCCACGCACAAAAATTGATAATGCCCAGCCCACCCGACGGTGAGAGAAATAGGAAGGCGGTCAAATGAACTCAACGGCTAAATCGTGGCCGAGCTCCACCGGGAGGTCGTGAGTGTTGGATTGAAATCAAGGGCCCGATTTTGGGCTAAGTATTAGAGGTCCTAACACTTAGGGAGGTCCGAGCCACGATCTCAAGATGGACGGCTCAAGATCACCCAAGCGCTAGGGGTGGTCGTGGAGGGTCGAGGAGGTCGCCAGGTGGTCTTTGCAAAGGTGCAAAGGAGGTCCCGGGAGGCCCTCGAGGTTGTCTTTGTAAAGAACCCGAGGAGGTCGTGCGGGTGGGAGGTCCTTTACAAAGACCCGAGGAGGCCTTTGAGCGCCGGTTTGAAAATCCAATGGCCCGCACCACCGCGCCAACCCCACCGAGCCCGACACGGCTAAGCGGCTCGGTGTGACCAAGACTGAGGTCCGAGTCCAAGTCCGACTCGGACAGGCTTAGGGTTTAATTTTGAATCGGGATCTTGAAGGGACTTTTAGAGCTAGCAAACTAGCTCCAAATTCTATGAAATTTTGGCAGTAGCTTGCTGACATTGAGATGGACCTTGCATAAAATTTCCAAAGGTTTTTATGCTGAGCATTTTTCTCCGTAAATTATACAATGCTTTGAGCTAGGTTTGACTACAAGTCAAGCAAGTTTGACTGACCTAAAACTCTTCAAACAATTTCTCAAAATTTGTGAAATTTTTCAGAGGGTCACATATCAACCCAAGAACTTAGGAAAAATATTTCCTGTGAGATGATCAATGGACTTGTGACTTTGTATCTCCATACTCAGTGCAATAATTGTTTAGTACACACAGGAAATACATGATGTAAGGAAAAAGTTTTAATTTCTACTAATTTTCTTACATTTGAAACACAAGTTGAAAATGGGGATGTTACAAACCTCCCCCCCTTACAAAAATCTCGTCCCGAGATTTGGTTCACTCGGAAAAGAAAGAGGGGTAGTCTGCACGAAGACGATCTTCTCGCTCCCAAGTAGCCTCATCCTCTGAATGATTCGACCACTGAACCTTAAGGAACTTGATGGTCTTATTCCTCGTTCTTCGTTCAGCTTCCTCGAGTATGCGAACAGACGCTCGCGTAGGTCAAATCTTCCGACATCAAGAGTTTCCAACGAGCTTCTCGATTGGAACACGGAGGCACTTCTTTAGCCTGGGACACATGGAACACATCATGTACCCCGCCTTGGCAGAGTAACTCCAACTTGTAGGCAACAGCTCCCTTCTTCTCGATAACACGGTATGGACCGACATATCGAGGAGCTAACTTTCCCTTGACACCAAAACGCTGGTGACCTTTCAGAGGAGAAACCTTGAGGTAAACGAAGTCATTGGGCTCAAAGCTCAACTCACGACGACGACGATCCGCATAGCTCTTCTGCCTGGATTGAGCCGTGCGCAAGCGTCACGAATGAGTGGACTTGACCCTCGGCCTCATTAATTGAGTCCGCCAAAGAAAGGTCTTTCACCGGTTTGCACCAGTTCAACGGGTTCTACACTTTCTCCGTATAAGGCCTCGAATGGTGCCATGCCAGACCGGCTTGAAACCGTTGTTGTAAGAAAACTCGGCGAATGGCAAGCACTTCTCCCTGCTTCCCATAGGAAAGAACACAAGCTCGCAAAGATGTCCTCCAAAACTTGGTTGACCCTCTGGTCGACCATCCGCTTGGGGTGATATGTCAGGCCGAAGAAAGACGAGTTCCATAGCTTCTTGCAAGCTATGCGAATCGGAAGTGAAGATGGAACCACGATCGAAATGATCGTCTTCGCACCCCATGCAAGCTCACTATCTGGCGAGATAGAGCCCGCAAGGTGACCGCACGAATCTTGGTCTTGATCGGAAGAAAGTGCGCCACTTTTGTCAACCGGTCAATGATAACCCAAATGGCATCATTGCCCCGCGGTGACTGGGTAGGCCGGTGATAAATCCATCCCGACCGAATCCCACTTCCACTCCGAATGGGCAAGGGTCGAAGCAATCCACCGACGCCGATGTTCGGCCTTGACACGACGACACACGCCGCACTCGCAACGAACCTCGCGATCTCCCTCTTCATTCGGGTCCACCAAAATCTCTCGCGAAGATCCCGGTACATCTTCGTGGCCCCGGATGAATGGATAACGGGAATCGTGGGCTTCGCGGAGGATCAAATTCGCAACTCTATGTCCTTTGGAACCACGAGGCGCGTTCGAACCTCAAGACACCAAGCTCATCTACGGAGAAGCACTTGGTGTTCCGTTCTTGACATTTTCCTTGATGCGGTTTACCCCAACATCCGATCGCGAAAGCGCACTGATCCGATCCACCAAGGTTGGTTGTACAACCAAGGCAATGAGGAACCATGCTCAACCAAACCCGTGTTGAGACGCTGAAACTCCTCTAGAAGAGGGGCCGATGCTCTGAAGCAACAATGCATTGCAATGCGCTTATGCGACTAAGCGCATCCGCAACGACATTAGCCTTGCCCGATGGTAGTGAATACCCATGTCATAGTCCTTGATCAACTCCAACCATCTCCTTTGCCCGAGGTTCAGATCTGGTTGGGTAAACAAATACTTCAGCTTTTGTGATCCGAATACACTTCACAACGATTACGATTAGGTAATGTCGCCAAATCTTAAGTGCATGGATCACGCGCCAACTCAAGTCATGGGTAGGATAGTTAAGTTCATGAGGTCTCAATTGCCTTGATGCATAGGCCACTACCTTGCCTTCTTGCATAAGGACACAACCGAGGCCTCGACGAGAAGCGCCACAAAAGATATCAAGCTTCGACGGACATCGGGAGAACAAGAACAGAGCGGTGGTCAATCGCTTCTTAAGTGCTTGAAACCGTCCTCGCAATCAGCGGACCACGAGAACTTCTTGTCCTTCTTGAGCAACTCCGTCATCGGCCGCTATCTTGGAGAAGTTCTCGATAAAGCGACGATAATATCCCGCTAAACCAAGAAAACTCCGAACTTCGGTGACCAAGTAGGTCGACTCAGAAAGCACATCGCCGATCTTGCTAGGATCCACGCCACGCCTCCGCCGAAAGAATATGGCCTAAGAAGGCTACTTCCTTCAACCGTAACGCGCACTTGCCGAACTCGCATACGCTTGTGCTCATGAGCTTGCCCAACACAAGCTTCAAATGCTCGTGTGTTCCTCCTCGCTCTTAGAGTAGATAAGGATATCATCGATGAAGACCACAACGAACCTATCCAAATACTCCATGAACACCGAATTCATGAGGTTCATGAACAAGGCCGAGCATTGGTTAAGCCGAATGACATGACGGTATACTCGCATGCCATAACGAGTAGAAAAAGCCGCTTTGGGATATCCTCGTGTCGAATCCGAACTTGATGATATCCCACTCTCAAATCAATCTTGGAGAAGACTCGAGCTCCAGTTAATTGATCGAAGAGGTCATCGATACGGGCAAAGGGTACTTGTTCTTTACCGTTACTTCATTAAGTGGACGGTAATCAACGACATGCGCAGCGCCTTGTCCTTTTCGGGACAAAGATTGCCGAGCATCCCGTGGAGACGAGCTAGGGCGGATGAAACCCTTCTCTTGAAGCTCACCCACCGCTTCTTCAACTCCACCAACTCAATTGGGTCCATCCGGTAGGCCTCTTTGAAATCGGCGTACCGGAACCAACTCAATGACAAACTCGAGGTCTCGAATCGTGGCATCCTCGAAGGTCGTCGGGAAGACATCAACAAAGTCACATACCACCGACTTCACTAATATCTAGAGTGGCTTCGCCGAGCGCGAAGAGATGCGGACCTGCAGCCTTCTCGCGAAAGCTAACTCGCCGCGTAAGGATCGTGAGGTAGATGAGCCTCCTAGCGCAATCAATTTGTCCCATGTGCCGAGACAACCAATCCATGCCTAGGATTACATCTAAGCTCGCCGATCGAAGGAGGATAAGGTTTGCCAAGAATCCTACCCTTCTATCTCAACAGGACATCCCTACACTCATTCAGCTCTCAACTCCGAACCGGAGCGCGAATGAGCAGCTGGGACCAACAATGGAGTAAAAGAAGACCCGCAGCAGCAAAAGACTCGAAACAAACGAATGAGATGCGCTGAATCAAACAAAATCAGAGCAGGAAAGAGTTAACCAAAGGGTACCCAACACGACGTCGGGTGCCTCTGTGCCTCCTCCGCGGAGATGAGGTTGACCCGCCACTACCCACGCCTTGGGTAGCGGGACAACCTTCTCGATCTGGGAAGAACCACCTCCCGCCGCGTCCTCCATTAGGACGAGGCCGCTCACCCCGTTAGGGCAACTATTGGCATAATGCCCTTCGGTTGCACGCTAAAAGCAGTGACCCGGCGGCCGGATTGCGGGGCCACTGGCTGGTTCGCAGCGCACGGATCGGGCACGGCTGCGGAGGGCGAGGAATCGTGGCGGCCTCGGTGGTAGGAAGCCACGCAACGGGCCTGGGGTAGGCCCGACACGAGGACGAGAGAGGCCGGCCTGCAGACCATGGGCCTCCCACTTGCGCTGCGGGACTCGCCCGCGCGCTTGGCCTTGTGCTCGGCAACAATGGCCTTGTCCACCAAGGCCCGAAGTCGCCAAAGTCCACAATGGAGAGCCCGTCTTGCAGCTCCTCGCACAAACCCTCCATGAACTTCTCCGCTTGGCCTCATCGGTGGCCACCTCGGATGGAGCATAACGAGCCAAGTGGTTGAACTCGCACAGTACTCCATCACCGACTTACGCCCTGCTTGAGCGCGAAACTCCTTCTTCTTCACTTCATCAAGCCGGCAGGATGTGAGCTCGACGAACGCCGTCCGAACTCATCCCAAGAGACAGTGTGGCCGGCGGGCTGCATGGCAAGAAGTTCTCCCACCGAGAGTGCCCTCAAGCCGATGGAGGCAAAGAGTGCCCGCCCCGGTCCAGCATCGAGCAACGCCGAGCTTACGCTCAACTCCGACGCAACGGCCATCTGCGCCCAATGGGTCCTCGACACGAGAACGCGGGGGCCGAGTGCGAAGAAACTCAAGCAAGGCCCCACGGATCGATGTCCACCCCGCCGGATCCCGAGGCACCGGCAAGGGCGAGGTGTTGCGCGCAATAACATCCAGCAGACCCTCCCGCCCTCCGAACGGTTGCGCCGACCGAAGAAGGACCTCAGCCATGGTCGGAGGAGGCGGGAGCTCCTCATCCAGACCAGGCTGCTGACCACGACCGCTACGAGTACCTCCAGCCATCCTGCTTTAAGAAACTTAGGTTAGAAACCAAAGCACTAACATTAGAAGTTGATGAAAGCGAAAAGCTAACAATTAGGGGAAATGAGACATCACCCTAACCGAATGCCAAAAACAGCAATTAACAACTTTAAATGTTTCCAAAGAAGCTCCAAAACAGCAAGGAAACTCCAAACCAAGCTCAACTTCTCGATGCCATTAACCCGTATTGAATGAACGAGTAATAGTGTGAGAAGATAAAAATTTCAGCACACTACAACCAGCCTAACACTACTCAAGAACAAGGTTGAGGCGATAAAAATAACGTTAGATACTTAGCTAACTAGTATCACATCTTACCCTTTTATTCCCACAAGTTTTACTTGGTTAACCTCTCATTTTCTACCCTGGTTAGAACCTTTGAGCCTGCTGTCCGGAAATTGAATGATCGCTGTCCAGATTTCGCATCCAAGCCTCCTAATTGAAATCTTCAACTTTGGAAACTTCAAAACCTTGTAGAGGGCAGCTAACACTTCAATTTGCCAAACTCATTGGTCCCAAAACCCAATTAACCGATAACAACTATCTTTAGAAGAAGATGAGAAGAAAACAATTTTTTAAAAACTCAATTAGAGCAAGAGGAGATAGAAAGCTAAGATAGGTAAGGAATAAAATCTGAGAACTTACTTAAGCTTTCATAAATCATTTGATACTTTGAAATTAAGTTTTCCAAAATATCCTAAAGACGATCAAGCTTGGGTTACTACGGTCGGAATGGCTCTGATACCAACTTTGTGAGGACCCTGGTTTATTCGGCTTGTACTGTTTAACCATCCACTTGGTCCTAACAAGACAAATCAAATAAACTAAGCCTCGAGATATGTATACTTCCTAAATGCAGATACACACCCCGCTACAAAATCATGCATCAATTCCATTCATACACATAGAGCCAAGCAAAAGCAACAAATGAAAGACATAGATAATATAAAGAGAGTTATTACAAAAGAGAGGCCGACGGCCAAAATTCATAAAGATAAGTAAATACACAATGAAGCAAAATGGCCATAAGATGGCGATGAACAAAAGCCAATCGGTGTGCCTTTACCCACAAGGCAACCAACCGGACCGCCAAGCTAATCGTCCCAAACACACGCAACACGACTCACAAAAGTGAGGCCCTTGGGGCTCACCTTCTTCCTCCGCAGCAATTAATATTAAGCAAGCGTATGAGTACAAAACTTGTTTTTGTACTGCAAGACCGACGTGTGAGATAACGTAACTATAATTAACTACATGCAAGCTTTATTTAAGTGGATGAGGCTCTGGACTTATTTTCAAGATAAAGCAAGTTTTCATTTACAATAAGGTAATAGATTCAAAGCAAGTTTGCAATTAACTTTTATCGTTCAAATAAAAGAGAGACAATAATAACATAGATAGAGAACAACACCAACCTAGAAGTGACTAACCCATAGTCACCACAACCATAGCATGAAGTACCCTTCATACCACCCATGTCAAGTTTAAATTTTTAAAAGGTTGTAGTCTAGTTCTTGCACGACTACCAAGCATGTCCATAACCTAGGACGAGGCTATTCGAATAGTTTTAACCTCGCAGGTGTACCAATGTACCCACACGATAGACCGCCTTTCCACCACCACGGTTAGCATACTTCCTTTGGTATGCGAGCGGCTAAGTCTACAAGACGCTTTCCAATGGACGATGCTAATTAAGAGCCGCAACTCCACGGGAGAAGGATACATTAGATGCCCTAACAGGACACCTAATGCTCCTCGCACACCACAAACACACACACGCACACACCCACCGACCAGCTCATAATTAGCACCTCCCAAAGTACTTAGTCAAGAGAGGTCCCATATCCCCTCGTGTGGTTAGCACGCATAAGCGCTGGCTTAGTGACACAAGTAACTCGGTCCTTGGGGACTTAGGCACCATTCCACACACCCAATGCATCACATCAACATACCATTGTGCCCAAGTCAAGATATAGTTTTGTTTTCAGTTTTTATTTGTAAATCAATAAAACACAAGGGTTGGACATAATGGAGTAGTATAAGTAGTTGTGTGATCAAGATCACCGACTAAGTCGATGATCGCCCAATACTACCGATACTAGGCATGGCTAAGCAATATTTATTCGAAATCTACTAAGTGACAAAAGCTCATCCAACGAACTCTAATCACAAGAAATAACCTAGGCTCAGGTAGTAGAGGATAATTATTTACCTACAGATTATGCAACTAGAGGATTAACTAATCAATTTAACAACAAAATAGCAATGCATACATAGAAGTTAAACAAAATATTAGACTTTAAAAGTAATGGGATTAATGGGAAATGATCAAATCGCTTGTTCGCTTGTCGTTGCTCAACTTGTTATGAGGGTCGTTTCTGGATTACCGCAAATATCGAATCCTAAGCTAAGAGCGAAAACAACCAATAAGACGAGCAACACTTAAACAAAAGAGCAAGCAAAAATTATCCAAATGTGACGAAATTTATACACAAGGTAAAATACGAACATACCTAGACATAGAAACTGGAAAACTTAATTTGGATTTGTGGTGCAAAAGATATTCTCTAAAAACCTAATTTCGCCATAATTAGCACTGTAGCAAAAATATTTTCTAGAAAGATTTTGAAGCTGAAATTTTTATGGTAGCTACCCACTGGTATAGTGGTAACCCATATAAAATTTCAGGTCATTTGGAGTTAAAATGATTTAGTTATGATTTTTCTAAGTTTTAAATCTAAGACATGATTAATTTCAGTATTAAAGATTACTGCAAAACCTATACTAAGCTAAAGTACTTTAACAGATGCATTTATCGAACTTTAGTTTGTTAAATTTGGAGTTACAGAGAAAAAGTTACGCAATTTTGAAGTTTAAAACAATTAATATGTGCAAATAAAAGCTTTTCGGACTAAATCTGAAAACCCATAAAATCGGGAGGTCGGGCCGTTGATCAAAGATCACACGGCTCACGATCTCGATGCTAAACCCGCGACGAGCACTGGCGCAAAGACCTCATCGCGCCAGGGAGGTCTTAGCCGTTAGATCTAGACTTGATGGTCCGAATCTAACGAGGAGGTCCTAGGCGGCAAGATCTAGCGAGGAGGTCTAAGCCGTAGATCTTGAATCCAATGGCTACGACCGATTGCACGACAACAAGACGCAAAGGAGGTCCTCGCGCTTACAGAGGTCGTGGACCGTCCGATCAAGATCTGGCGGTCCCGAGCACTAGGGGAGGTCTAAAGGTCAACGATTGATCAGACGAGATCTTAACGGCTCAGATCTCCCATAGGAGGTCCTGGACGGTTGAGATCTACCCGAGGAGGTCTAGCCCGTTAGATCTAAATCTAACGGTCCAGAGCTGGCAGGGAGGTCCTAGACGGTCACGATCTCCGGTGGGAGGTCCCGAACGGCTAAGATGAAGCGAGGAGGCCTGGACGGCTAGGATTTCACCGAGGAGGTCATGGATGGCCATGATCTTCGCGGGAGGTCCCACGCGACAGGTGTTCAACAGAGAGAGGTCTGGACGGTTCAGATCTCCGTGGGAGGTCATGAACGGTCCAGATCTGAGCGGAGGGAGGTCCTACGACTTCTTCACAAAGGCCCAGAGGTGGTCTTTTTGCAAAGAGGACCCTAAACGTAGTTTTGAAGGTTCTCTTTACAAATGACCTGGGTGGTCTTTTGCACAAGAGGACCTTGGTGGGGTGGCTCGGGGTGGTTTTTCAAAACGACTAAGGAAGGACTTTTGCAAAGAGGACCCCAAGGAGGTCCGAGAGGCTGTTTGACAAAACGACCGGGTGACCTTTTCGCACAGAGGACCTCAAGGAGGTCTTTGCAAAAAGGACCCCAAGGAGGAGGGTGATCCTAGCGGTGGGATTTAACCTCACGGAGGTCTTTAACGGCCAGATTTCTGCGGGGAGGTCCCGGAGTGGTTTTAATGGCGCAGACCTCCTGACAACGACAAAAGGCGGCGGTTAAGACAAATTAAATGCTCCGGATGATTGACAATAAATGAAACTAAAAGGGACACTTAATGATTTCCAAACTTTAATTCTAAACCCATGGCCCACACGTCGCTGACTCCATCAGCACAAATTAGGACACAATTAATGCACCAATGATGAGCAATGATTTGAGCATTAAAGTGGTCCTAAGAATATGATTTAAACGGAGGTTTTGAACCGACAAAACCCGAAGGTGCAGCATGCTTGCCACGCGATGTGGACCTCGTCGGCGGAAACCAAAGGCACGAATGAGCTCCAAATAGGACGGAGGACCTAAGGGTGCCAAAACTACACCAACAAGACCACCAACCGCGGCTAACCGAGATAACCGCGGGGACCATTACTACCAAATCGAAACCGAAGAGGTCTAAAAGAATAGGGATTTTGACATCAAATATCGACTCAGGAATGGAGGAGCTAGAGGTGGCCGCAAGAGCTCCGGTGAAGGTGGAGGTCGCCGGAGGTGAAGAAGACGACGCCCCGCCACGAACCACACGCTCCTACTTTATCAACCTCTGTGAAGGTCAAACAAAGCAAGTCGAGAGGCTCGAGGTGACCAAGAGAACAAAGGATTAGCCAAAATTGCAATAATGAACCACTGGAGCTCAAGGGTCGCGAGAGCTCCAAGGTCGAGCAATGGTGACAGAGGCTTTGGGGACTTGAGCTCAAGAGCAGAGGAAGAAACTAGGGTGCAAGAATGGATCCAAAGAAACTTAAGGGAGAAACCCGATCCATATATAGCCGAGCGCCAAAAATGAAAACAAGGTCACACCCACTCTGGTGCACTGAGCTAGGGCATCAACGACATGATGGGAGCAGTGTCGTGGTGACTTTGAGCAAAGGTGCTGCAGACATTTAATGTTGGCAGACATAGCCGCTTGTCACCCTAGAGTTGACAAGGCATCGCTCCCACCGCCACGCACAAAAATTGATAATGCCCCAGCCCACCCGACAAGTGAGAGAAATAGGAAGACTGGTCAAATGAACTCAACCGCTAAATCAGTGGCCGAGCTCCACCGTGGAGGTCGTGAGTCGTTGGATTGAAATCCAAGGGCCGATTTTGGGCTAAGTATTAGAGGTCCTAACACTTAGGGAGGTCCGAGCCACGATCTCAAGATGGACGGCTCAAGATCACCCAAGCGCTAGGGGTGGTCGTGGAGGGTCGAGGAGGTCGCCAGGTGGTCTTTGCAAAGGTGCAAAGGAGGTCCCGGGAGGCCCTCGAGGTTGTCTTTGTAAAAGAACCCGAGGAGGTCGTGCGGGTGGGAGGTCCTTACAAAGACCCGAGGAGGCCTTTGAGCGCCGGATTTGAAAATCCAATGGCCCACTCACTGCGCCTAACCCGACCGAGCCCGACACGGCTAAGCGGCTCGGGCAGACCAAGACTGAGGTCTCGAGTCCAAGTCTCGACTCGGACCAGGCTTAGGGTTTAATTTTGAACCGGATCTTGAAGGGACTTTAGAGCTAGCAAACTAGCTCCAAATTCTATGAAATTTTGGCAGAGCTTGTCGACATTGAGATGGACCTTGCATAAAATTTCCAAAGGTTTTTATGTTGAGCATTTTCTCCAGAAATTATACAATGCTTTGAGCTAGGGTTTGACTACAAGTCAAGCAAGTTTGACTGACCTAAAACTCTTCAAACAATTTCAAAATTTGTGAAATTTTTCGGAGGGTCACATATCAACCCAAGAACTTAGGAAAAATATTTCAGAGATGATCAACAGACTTGTGACTTTGTATCTCCATACTCCGTGCAATAATTGTTTAGTACACACAGGAAATACATGATGTAAGGAAAAAGTTTTAATTTCTACTAATTTTCTTACATTTGAAACACAAGTTGAAAATGGGGATGTTACAATGGCATGATCATGCAGCTTCAGGGGGCTTATCCGGTGTGTGGAGAAATCCTTCACCATATGCTAAGAAGTGAGGCCCCTTATGCTAAGGAGTTAGATGGCTTCAATCCATCTCCCCACTTTTCCCTCATTTTTCATGGAGGAACGCCAGTTTGGATTCTTGACCACCATCTTGCGGTGAAGCAGAGGCTGCCTCCCTAGGTGACCATCATGTAGAACCAGCTCTTTTTCCATGTCGACCACAAATACTTTGAGTACATACAGATGTACTCATCAACCTTTCCATCGTGGAGGCGCAAAACACACTCCCCAGGTGACACCATCGACTTCCCCGACTTTGCCATCTTGTAGAAATACCAAAAGACCTTCAGATCTGGCGTGATCCCTAGTTATGCTTCACAGAGGTAGATGAAGATGCTGATGTTGGCGATCAAGTTAGGGGCAAGGTTGACCAATTCAAATCCATAATAATCGAGGACCTTGGAGAGGAACAGGTGCTCTGGCAACCTAAACCCACACTGAATGTAGGTGAGGAAAACAGGGATTTCCCCCTCCTCACAGCTAGGAGAATGCTCTCTGACCGCTGATCTCCAAGAGATCAAAGTCTGGTTGGGAAGCATCTTGATCTTCTCCAAAGCCTTCACCTTCTTCTCTGTCAATTTGGAAACCAGCCAGTTAATGATTGAGTCCGACATTGTTGGTTTTTGGTGAGAAGATGAAAGGAAGTTGAAGGAGGTTTTTTGCGAGAAGGTGAAAGGGAGTTGAAGGAAAATATGAGAGCGTAAAAATTCCAAGTCGACGCACTTAAGGGATTTTATAGCCGCGCTTCTTTAACTGCAAGAGGAAGTTGCCCGAAGCCCAACGGACACAAATATCTTCGGTTTCCCAATTAGTTCTTCAACTTTAAAGTGAATATAGACCACCTCATTATTTACGCCATTAAACGAGGGTTTTTTTCCCAATGCAGATTTCGTCGGAAGAGGTTTTTTACATTACAAATTCACTTAAAAGTTCGGGGGACTAGATAACGAGGATTAAATTCCTAATTATTGGTTTTAAACTTAAACCAAAAGCCACACAGCTTATGTGGTCATAAACCTCGAGGCTAATAACCCTTGGGGTCATTAGAATCCGAGAGGCAGCTCTGCGAGTAACCTGGTAGGAGGGGCCCTTGTACCCATTGCTTGACCAGATGACTGCTCATAGAGACTTTAAACTGGTACTTGGACCCAATTCTAAATACATCCCTTCTGTGTGAAGAATGTGACATGTACTTTATCAGCCCCAAACCACACGACGTTTATAACCCTAAGTCACTGGCAATAATTGTATCATGGTTATTGCGTCTCCTGCCAACACCAACTGGCGATCAGTTACTCTCTTATTGACTGAAACTGTCTCTCCGACCAATCGCATCACAAGAGGTGTCTTCTCCAAGAGTAACTGACGCCTCTTTGCCAGTTATTTAAATGTGGATGATGAACAGCCAAGACAAGCGGATTTTGGAAGATCAACATGCCAATTGAAGTAGTAGTATAGCAAACAATACACTTAGTGTAATTAGAGCTAGTATGTCGTCTTCCTTAAGGCATCTTTGTAATCGTCAGTTCATTGTAATAAAGAGCAACCCCATTCAATTTTAGGAACTCTTAGCCATTTTTCTCTTTTTATTTCATGAGATCGACGACTCGATCGTCGACACTAGGTCAAATTTTGAAACTTCTGCAACACTTGGCAAATGTGTTATGAAACTTGCTAAAATTCGTTCAAAATTTGAAACTCCTATGAAAATCGGCTTAACATTGTTTTGAAACATGTATGAAACTAACTTCTAAAACTCACATTTGAAAACTATTTGAAATATCAAGTTTCATATTTAAAATTGTTTTACAATGATGCACATCATTGTTGTCATCCCCGCTCCAGCGGACAAACCGCAACATTGCCGAGTGATCTCCTAATCCGGTGAGCAATATCGATGTTTGTTCGCATCATATCATGTTTTAGCCTTTTATGGACTCATACCCCTAAATTATTTTGTTTTTATTCACGTAGTACAACAAATTAGCCATTTTTGTTGTTCGAATTCGGTCATCTTCTCTATCTCCATTCATCGCCGTACGTCCAATTCATTTGCGTAGGAGTACCCCTCGTTGTCTCCGTCATTTTGACATCCTCACTTTCCCCTCCCGACCTCCGAGTTGCTGCCGCCATGAGCACCCGAAGCGCACGCTGTCGCCCGTTGCCACATGCACGTCTCCAATGTGTCTCTCTGTGGACCACCACCATCAATGGATTCACCCCGTCTCCCTCGCTCCATTTTGGTCCTTCCTAGAGCCTCACCTCCACTCCCTCGCCGCCGACCTTTGCTTGGTTGAGAAAGAAAGAGAGAGAAGAGGAGAAAAAGGAGAGGAAGAAGAAAGAAAGATAGATGGGACTAGCCCGAAAGAAAAGGAAAAGAAAGAAAGAAAAATAAAGGTTGAGGGTAGAATGGTCATTTCGCACCATTAGGATGGAAAACGTGACTGTGATGGTATTTTCCAAAGCTTTTCGTGTTTGCTTTGGCATTTGTAAGCCTGACTTGTTCACGATGGTATTTTGCAATTCCACAACAAGTGTGATGGTACGAAGCAAATTTACTCATCTTTTTATTATTCAACGTTGAAACTTCATGAAACTTTAATGCATCTGAAACCTTATGAAACTCCATAAAAGTGTTATACCGTTCGAAATGTATAGCATACGCTACCAACTCCCATAATTGAAACAAAGATTCTGGTTGATCCGTCTTATGATTGGCACACTCCTTGACATTTTGCTCCTGGTTCAATTCTGACGATAGGGACAATATATTGCACCGAATTCCAGAAAGAACTGTACTCAAAGTTGTTATATTTAGAAAATGTACCAAAAACCTGTAGTTACATTGTGAAAATAACGAAAAGAGAGACATATATTCTCACATATGTGACATCTTGTTTTGTTGAGTTGGCCCACGTGGCTTACAAATATTACCTCAGTTCTTGTTTACATGACTGTTTTTTTTACTTTTTAAGGTCTTTGAGATACTTTTACATTAAGATATGCTAATAAAATTATAATATTATAAAAATATTTTTAACGATAAATCTAATAATATATTTTTATATAGAAAATCTAGATAATTACAAGGTCAAAATTTAGAATGTTTAGCTGCACGAGTTCTTTAACTTCAAGTTAAAAAACGGAGGGAGTAACACCCACTATTGTTGAGAATGGTGGCCGTGAACCAAATGCCAATGCCTTTGGGTGATCCATCCACACAGTCCCAACAGCCGTCACACGTTAAACGTACACAAACAATAATCGACCGACACCTGCCTACCTTAGTACACAGCACAAGTACTAGCTAGTGCTGCTACAAATTACAAGAAGTGTTTTTTTTTGTTGCTCGCAGTGCACGAAATAAAGGAGACAGATAAGAGCATTCAAACCGAGCCACAGATAGAGAGAGCTGTATTGTTTAGTGGTTGCGAAATACTCCTCCAGCTCATGGTTTAATTCTGCGTTACGCCATGCACGCATAGCCGTTTTCTTCCATCATTCATGGGTTGAGCAAGAGCAAGATCAACTTGTCGTTCATCTTACTTCTGTACCTCCATGGACGTGGTCCTGGCCACAATTGCAAGTGCCTAAGGCCATGCACCACGGTTGGCCAAACCGGTGCTAGAAGCTTTCTAGCACCTATCGGCACCGGTGCCAACCGCTGCAGGTAGCGATGCTACCAACCAAAATACCTGTATCAGTGTAAATAGTTGCATCGGCGCTAGCTCAAAAAAAAGAGGCACATATCCATATGTAAGTGAAATAGGGAGAAAGGGAGGGAGAGAGTATGGTAGGCAAAAAGATGTGATATTTAATTTAGTTTTTAGGTCTCACTTTGAGAGAGAACGAGTGCTGAACACTTGAGAGAAAAATAAAATCTAGCATCTGTGTGATATAGTATTGGCATGACGAATCCGATGCCTACAACGTTGCACATGGCCTCACAAACGCGCATAGGACATGCTGATGCGTGTGCCAACTCGGCCTTTTTGTTTGATATCTGGGGTGACACCTACCGTTCTGATGGCTCACCGTGTGATCGTCCGTTTCATCGTGAAATGCTAGCGACGTCGCCAACGATGTCCCGAGGATCAGAAGAATCCAGCTCTGTCTCTCTCTTTTGTACCATGACGTGGATCCAACGAATGTCGTTCGTTGATCCCACAGATTAGACGATTTCTCGATTCTAGTAATATAATTAAGTCCGTTCGACGGTCGAAATATTTTTCGGAAGAAGGAGAAGAGATGAAACTGATATGATATATATATATAATATTTTCTACTCCCGGGTGTAGTTACTCTCACTTTTGATATACCACCTAAAAGAACTTGACATACTCCTTTATCATTTTGAATATACTCATATACTAATTATAAGATACTCCAATGTGAATCACACGAAAAAATTACAAAAGAGTCTATAGTTTTTAGCATATTTTGTAAATACCTTCATATTCACACATATAAAGTAGTATGTCACATAAAAATGAGTATATCTAAAAAATTGTACATACCACCCCTGAAAAGGTGTGAATACCACCTAGGTGGTCTTACATTCTTGTATACTACACATACATACTCTCGGGTGTAGTTACTCCATATTTCGTATCTCACAACGTAGGCAGTATTTTGCGCAACCGAGAGTATATATGTGTAGTATACGAGAATATAAGACCACCTAGGTGGTATTCACACCTTTTCAGGGGTGGTATGTACACTTTTTTAGATATACTTATTTTTATGTGACATACTACTTTTTATGTGCGAATATGAAGGTATTTACAAAATATACTAAAAACTATAGACTCTTTTGCAATTTTTTTGTGTGATTCACATTGGAGTATTTTATAATTAGTATATGAGTATACCCAAAATGATAAAGGAGTATGTCAAATTCTTTTAGGTGGTATATCAAAAGTAGGAGTAACTACACCTAAGTAGAAAGTATATATATATATATATATATATATATATATATATATATATATATATATATATATATATATTGATTGGAGGCATATATATGTTTCGAGGATAATTAAAAGCAGACCGTCTCCACTGATAAGTGCGTGCCTTTATAAATACAAGTTTTGCGCCTCCCTGATGAAGTAGATGCCAACAGGAGCTGCAGGAATATACCTATCTGACTTGGATCATGCAATGGTACGTATTCAAGTTCAAGTGGCGCCGCACGGTTGAGACAATTTGCTAGGTTCACGCTGCCGTCATTAATATTTACGAGTAGAATCCATACCGTCGAATTTTCTAAAGTTTGACCGTCAATAGATTTAAAACTATGTAGATTGGCTATATAAAAATTATATCGCTAGATCTGTTGTTAAAAATATTTTCACAATATTACAATTTTATTCGTACATATTAATACAAAGTTATAAAAAGTATCAGTCAAAGTCAAATCTTGGAGACCGTGAAAAATAAAAAACGTCAAGTAAAAAAATGAAGGACTTTCCGTTCAACTTTGTCCTATCATATTACTCTTGTGCCATTCCTCAGTAAATGTTATTCTACGATTTTGCACTACAACCAAAGGATGAGCTCACTTATTGCGCTTGATGTATATTAATATAGTCTATAGTAGTAAATGATCATAGAAATAGCCCCTGACAATGAATGAGAGGGGCATACATCGGAAAAAAAAAAGGCACAAAATATCTTGAAATAGTAGAATGACATAAATTTAGAAATAAATTTTAAATGCTAGAATGACATATATTTAGGAATGAGCAATATCTTCTATGATCTAAAACTAGGTATTAATTTACCGGCGTTATTCCCAGGGAAGAGAAGCCTAGTTAATTGAAGAAGGCATTTCCAACTCTTCTTTTTTGCGGCGGAAGGCATTTCCAACATTATTCCGGGCATTCAAGGATCGACCATTGTTGATAGATGCTTGACCGGACCAGATAAGACCAGCAAGTCTTCCATTTTTTTTCCCCTTTTTTTCCCGCAGGCCAGCATGCTAAGCTAGACTAATGGTCATGAGGAAAAAATAAAAGAAATCACCTGCTGTAAGCCTAAGTGGATAAGGATAGACAGTCAGCATGCATACATTCAGTAAACAAAGGGGTGCAAATGTCAGATCCACTTGGTTTTGTTTTCAAGGAGAGGAAGGAAAAAAGGTAGGCTGCCTGTTGAAGGGGACCAATCTGGTTGTTGTGCAGTTGTGCACTCTAACCTGTCTTACTCACCAAAGGAGAAAAAAACCCATTGCATAAACTGAAATGACATGACAATATTACTTCCTCAGTGGTTCGGATCTGGGATCTGCTCACCAACAGAAAGAGACGTATCATCTAGAATAACTTCATAACTTGGTAGAAATGGTAATTATTCATGGTGTATATATGATGGCAAAATTATAGAACTGCTTGCGCGAAAAAAAAAACTCTGAAAATCAGTCATAGTTTGATGCAATTGAGCTTCTCAGCTGACCCATGTGACGGTATTTTGAGCCCTCCATTTATATTGGGGCATTTGCTTCACTCAGAACACACTTTAAGGAACAGGATTAGTTTATGGGGCCCTAATTGTCCACTCTCACTCCTATTGAGAGCCCTTGAGCTACTCCCTCCTTTTTAGATCTAGTGGTCAATTAGTTGGTGGTTTGAGGGCAATGGGGTTTAAGTTTGATGCAAATGAGCTATAATTCAATCATGGCTGGGCCCCTTGAGGCCAAAAGTTTTTTTTTCTCCCTCAATTGGTTTCTTGAGATTAAAGCTAAGGAAAGGATCTGCACATGTAAAGCAATAATATTGTACCACTAAGTGAAAAATATATCCACCGGTCCCTCTCTCTATGTATTTTTAGATGAATGGGTCTACCTTTATTAGTAACTTATTTAATGGCCCTCTCACCGCTGGTTGTAGTGTTTCCAATTACGGCGAAGATGCATACACCACTACGCACATACATACATACATGTGAGTGCGTCTTCTTAACACACGCCTAAACAGACGGAGGCCGGAGATAAACCTGTGAGCCTCGCAAAATTTCTACTGAAACGTACTCGTGTATGTGTAAAAGTAGGCAACATGATTTGCACTCTAAAGATATAGTCGTACACCCATAACTCCTTCACCACCATAAAGACGGGCCAAGAGTGCAATAAAAGGGAAAGGGCCAGGTTGACCATGTAGAGCCCCATCATGATTCTTAAATACACAAAGAAAATTGCTAGGAGGCAAGGCAAGCATGAAAGGTGACTTCAGCATGGATAAGGTAATGCACATATATTCTATAGTGTGTTTTTGTATTAGTTCTCTCCTTACATACAAAATAATAATTCCATCCTTTTCTCAATGGCAAAAGGCATTAGTTCTCTCCTTACAATTAAACTTGGATGTCTTCACATAAAGCAGGCGCGAAATAAACTATAACTGGTGATACAATTAGGTTGACATCATTGTCACCCTTCTTTAGTCGCAAAAAATCGTATTACATGTTAGATAGAAGAGGATTATTCTGGTTCACCACAGCAGTTATTCATAATAGTTTAGTTTACTACTTGCACCCGTATGTGTTTGATATGGGCTGTCTTAATTATTATTATTTTTGGCATATATACCACAACGCAGTATTTTTGCACCCATCAGCAGCTATCTTGTAAAGCATTACATGGTGTAACCACTACGACGCCCTGCGAATAGAATATCTATTTGGAGGGTAATGATTCCATAAAGAAACAATTTGGCGGTTTAGATCCACATTATACAATGTTGATGACCACAAAGTGTACATAGTATCATAAGTTTAGTTTATTTATTTTGGTAATAGTGAAACAACTCCCACTTAATCGGTGCTACATCAACATCAATAACCATATAGTATTAGCCTAAAAAAAGCCACCGTATAGGAGAAATATTAATTAACTGGAATCACCTCTTGGCATAGTGGAAGTTATGGGTGTACGACTCAACCTACAAGAGTTCAAATCCTGGTGCACGACTTTACATACATACGAGTGCACTTTATCCCCGGCCTTCGTCTGCCTAAACGTATGCTAAAAGGGGCGCACCCTCGTGTGTGTGCTTGTGAGTCTTCTTGTAATAAAAAAATAATAAACTAATTAAATGTTATGCTATAGACGTTAACAATGGTGGAATTGTTGTATCAAGCCTAAATAAAAATTAAAAACAAAAGGAAACCCAGTAAATAGAATATCATAACACCTAGATCCATGCTAGGTGTACTCGTGCACACAACTTCGGTGTGAATACTTTGCGAGTATTCCATATATTCTGCGCATTCTTATGTATAATAATTGAATGTGCTAGAAAAAGCTATGCATTGCAAGGGAGGCTGTAAGATGAAACTTTATAAACCGATTAAGTACGTAATTGAAATGATCTTATTTTAAAATTTTGGGAGAAAAAGAATGAAATGATGTAAAAAAATATGATTGTTCAAAGATAGAAGATAAAAATATACAAATCTTAAAGCACCATATAAAATGGTTTTATTGAAAACATTTTTTTTTAAAAAAAAGCCAAAAGCTCTAGCGTTCACTTGGAAAGAGATGGGCATCTATCCAATTCTAGGATTCAGACTCGGGTGAGTGGGGGCACGGGTCCTCTTACCATTTGGCACTATCTCAGTACAAGCCTGCAAAATCCAATCTCAGATAGCCAAAGCTAGTGACGGATCCAAAACCAAAATTTAAGAGATGCTAATCGGCTTTCTTATCTTTTTGCTTGTCAAATGCCTAGTTGCCAGCCAGCTGTAGTCTGTCATGTTGTCAGCCTACCGCTTGCCTATCAAGTGCAATAGATGGAAAGAGAGAGCTAGTAAGATAGATGAGCTTTTGTGGGTTTAGCCGATTGGCCTAGGCGTCTATCATGAAAATATCCAACTACCAACACATAGTTTGGCTTTAGTGTGGCTGAAGTAGCCCAAATCTCATAGTCTTCTTTTTCTACCTCTAAAGGGAGGAGAGGAATGTGAGGATGACCTACTCAACGGAGTTCCTACTATATATTGGCGGCTCAGGCCACTGCAAGAAGCTGCCCCGCCGGCATTGATGCCTCGATGCATGCTTTGCTAATTCCAACCACCATCATCTTTTCCTACCGAGATGGGGTTGTTGTTGTTTCAGATGGCTTATACCTTTGTGTTGTTTTAAAGCAGTGAGCTACTGGGGAGGTCAGATATAGCACTCTCGCGTAGGAGGGTGGGATCAAGCCTGCCCCCTTGGTTACGCCCCTAGCTAGTCTAGCAATGGAATTGTTGTCATTGATCCCATGAAATACGGTGCATATCTGAGTTATCGAGGACCGTTTGGAACACGAGATCGTTTTCTAAATTCTCGCATAAATCAAATTGCTTTATATGGAAAATCCATGAAAGAAGAATCGAACGAAAAGCAGGGATAATATTAAGGGGGAATTGGTTCTGTAACATCGTTTTCGATCGTATTTAGATAATATTAAGACCAAATCTCAAGCAAGAATCCGACCAAATCCAAAAAAACCCGGGTGGTTACTGGTTTTCTTGGGGGGAATCCGGTTGAATTTCGCATGAATTCGCTTAAAAACCATCTGAAAATCAAAATTTGAAATTTAAATTTGCAAACCCAAGAAAAATCGACCGGTATTTCACTTCCTGGTACCCACCGGTAAATCCGGTTACCGCCGGTAAAGAAGAAAGAAGAGCCGGTTTTTCTATCCCTGGCTCGAAGTCTGTACTGACTGAGGAATAGAGGGGGTTCGATTGAGATCTGAAGTGTCACTTTGGATGCTCCAAGTCCAAGCAACCGCCTTCAATTGGATCACTAAACCCACATGGGGATCTTAATTGTAGCCACCTTTTTCCTATGTTAATGAGATCACAATTCTCACCACGGTGAAGTGCTGTTGGAAGAGTGAAGCACGGGCGTCCCCACCTTCTGTCACTTCATTTAGCTTAGGAAATTACCCTGAAACGTAAAACCCGTAATTTCCTGGCGGATGGCTCATGCGATCCGATGGCCCGCACAACCTCCGCAAGCAAATCGGGCGGCTTAAGCTGGTCTATGTTTTTTGCGGATGGTTTGGGCGTCCGCATAATAGCGCTTCTGTTTCTTGGCTGCATCGGTTTTGTGTCATTTATCTGGAAAGCGGCTCTTCTTTCTTCTATTCACTCAGCACACACAACACTCACACCACTTAATGCGTGTCAAAAATTTATCGAAAACGTTAAAAACCTCACAGAATACAGAACATGCACACATACATGTATTTCTAAAATCAGTGGACAGTAGACAGGGAATTGAAGCTGGTGGGCTAGCGTCTTGCCATTTGGGCAGCTCCGTTCTCTTCTTTCTTCCGAGCATCGACTTGGGTACTACATAATTAACAACACAGGCAGACCTTTACTCAAAACTATTTCCATGGATTACATCTTGTTCCTCGAGAAATGCATGCATGTGTTCTACACTTCTACTCCGAGTAGCACATTTTCCGACGAGCAATGATCTAGTACCATGATGCTACGCGTCTATCGATCCATCTGGGCGACAAATTTTTGTTTATAAATTCAGAAATACAGCTACCTACGCACATCGGCACATGCGTGCGCAGTGTCAGATCTTATTTTATCCAATGAGAAGAGATTCTTTCTAACCAAACCCGCTGATTGCCGAACAAAAGAAATCTGTGTGTGCTCCAGGTATGGGAGCCGGCTGATCGAATTCGTCGTCGTTTTTAACCAAAACCACGGATTGATTGGTAGGCGGCGATTCCCCGCGACTGTGTGCTACGCAGCAGTATTCTCCTTCCTCTTCCTCCACGGCAGAATCCATCCGTCCAGCGTGGAGGAAGAATAAAGAAATGGAGGAATCGAAAACGCCGGATTTAGGCCTCCAGGTGGATATTCCGGCAGATCCCGATCTTCTACGGCGAGCAGCTCCGGTTTTCGCGTGCCCGCTGCTGCTTGTCCCAAAATGAGGCTGACAACAGAGATGGGTTGGGAATTCCCGAGCATTGCTCGACTAACACGGGGACGAGAGATATAAAGCTATTAATACTTCACATGAGTATGACGCCACCCGCAACCGCGACGATCCGATGCTGTCAAAGTGCCGTCGATACCACTCTTTTAGATGTTAATAAAGATAACAGTGCAAAATAACTTGTGATTTTCCCCCCTTTTTTTTATCTATAAAGCTAAATAAAACAATAAGTAAATAGCACGAATGTGTTGGGCTCAATACGTAGCTGCGAAAACCAAAAAAATAATTTGTTAGTTTTGCTGCAAGTCTTCTTGTACCTAGATTGTTTGGGGGAAGAGAATTTGCTAAGAGGAATATATTTGAGAATAACATGTGCAAACCCTTGTCTAGGTAAAGAAATTTTATCTATAATTCACATTCTTGACAATTAATTAGAAAAAGAATTGCAGGAGGCTGCACAAAAACATGATATCCAAACTGGATGATGGAAGAATTTATGGCCCTCTCATAAAAGGGGGAAAAATATTGCTGTAGTTGTAAAGGGGAACAGGGCCAAGTGGCCAGCCACGTAAAGGACCACAGGGTTTGTTTGGATTTACTATTGGATCCGGGTCCTGTTGTTGGATGTTCTTCTACATATCACGGAGCTTTTTGCCTACTTTGGCTTTTTGTTTCTATTTCCAAAAATAGCCCCCGCTGAAACCAATTCTAGGAATGGTTCTTTTTCAGCGCCAACTTGAATGTCGCTGAGGATGAACATGTTAGTGACAGAAGGGCTATCGCTGCTCGAATGTCACTGACGATGAACATATCAACGACAGAAGGGCTATCGCTGAGGTTTGGACCATGTAGGTGTAGTGAGATGAAAAATTATCTTAGATATCTACCCCTTTTCTCAGTTGTAGCCTTTTTGGCGCTGATATATTCATCTTTAGCACTATTGGCGCTAGCATTGAGGAAAAGGGGCTATTCATGGAATTAGTTTTCAGCAGAAGCTATTTTTGGAAATATAATGAAAAAGGGCCAAAATAGGGCAAAATATACCATATCACGCCCAGTTTTACGACTATTTTGTCAATTTGTGATAAGTAGGCAAGAAAAAATGAACAGCAATTCGCAACCGATGCTTTTGTTTAGACGACTAATGCTTGAATAATGACAAAACAAAATACATGCACATATGACCTATGGGCAAACCAAAATAAATGCAAATGCGTGCATAAAACCACGTTGGGTTTTCATATTAGTTATTGGTATGTTATATATGAAAGACACTAGATTATTCTTACGATTTGTATTTGCCTTGAAAACTAGCTTCTTGAGAACTCACAATATGTTTTCTAAAGATCCATTGGCTTATATTAAGAGCACAAGGTTAAAGTATATAAATATTCAACATTTATATTGTAGACCATGTGAGAACAATTTTACCATCGAGTCCTTTAGTCGATGAACATGCTAGACTTATTCGTCTTCCTCGCTGGCGACCTTGAATCTAGCGACATGACATTGCCAACAATCATTGCAACAAGAAGTATAATCCCGAAGATCATCGTGGATGTGTACGGCTTACGCCTCAGTGGCGATGTTGTTTGTCGGAAAGAAACTAGAGCATAATTTATCTGTACCCAACTTAGCCCGGTGATGATCTTCAGCGATCCGATAGGTGGCATGAGAAATCCAACGAGTGGCTTGGAGAAGAGGGCAAAAGCAATGGAGCAACCATATCTAGAAGTATATGTAGAAGAAATTAGAAGAATCTAAAAGTGCCTCTAAAGATCAACGACCCCCACCCCACCCAACACCAACGAGAGTACCATGGAAGAGGAGAGAGTGCTGACACGGTGACACCAGATGGAGAAAGTGAAAACCTGTCACTCTAGGTTCTCTATATATATATATATATATATATATATATATCGGAATGGCTTGATAGGCAGAAATTAGTATAACCAGACTTTCGGGAAACTCATAATATGTAATAAGCAACCCGTGGCAGCGTAGACCCTAAAAAAATAGACTTTTTCTACGGTGTTTCCATGTACATTAGTGAACCAAGAGAACGGTTCATAAGGGAATCTAGGGTGCAAATGTTTAATGAAAAAAACTACAAATTTGTGAGTACTTTAGAAGATATCTATTATATTGTTAAAATGATAGAAAAAAGCAGCCATGTTCGCTTTTAAGGGCTAAAAATTATCACATTAGTCGGAGTAAAAAAAGAAAGATCTACGTACATTGTCGATTTGTGGTGGGTCTATATTATAAGCGTGCATATTAATCAGAAATAGATATGAGATCTGCTACAGTTGTATAAGGAATAAAGCTATATTTATCAAGTATAAAAGTTTGTATAATAAGTACAACGCTATATTTTGATATAAGCATATGCATTGTAGTATCTAATCATGCAAATTCGACCAGTTATTAGTAAAGATCAAAAAAAAAAAATTCCAAAGTGGTGCAGTTGGTTATCATAGTCATAAGGTTCAACGCCTTCTCCTCATTCTTAAGGCTCAACTACTAAGAGTTCACAGGATCAAATCCCTGAAAATCCACAAATAAACACACCTAATGTGTAGTTAGTGCCTGTTATACTATTTAGACTAGGCCCCAGTTGACAACAGATAAAAACTTGAATGCACACTTCGCGTGGTTACAAGTTTTTCTATGAGAGCTAATGTCTTCTAACTTATTTTAGGTGTGGTTTGGCTAGGCTTCAGCCCCAGGATTTTGGTGAGTTGCCAGAGCCAAATCTCGACGAGTTCATCGAAACTGGAGCCGGTTTTACATAAGAAGATCGAAATGGCACTGCCACACGGCCACCCTGATTTGCAGCACCTGCTGGCTGCTGGAGCTATCTTCTCAAGAAACCAGCTTCTGGAGCCGAAAAATTGGAGTCTGACCTCGGCCAAACATGGTCTTATCCAATCAATTTATGAGATACATACGGGAAAGAACATAATTTGTATGCATTAAGACAATATGATCTTACAATTTTGATGACAGGTAAGTTCTATTGCATTGAGGTATTGTATTTGATATTCCGAAGGATTAAGGTATGTTTGGAAAGCGGCAATTTCACTGTAAACAATTTAATTCCTATAATTTATCCAACGAGAGGTTTCTCATATATTACTGTTGCCCTGTAATGAATTTTGTAGCAACAATTCTTATCCAACAAGATAAGCTGACACGTTTTCACTCTGAGGACGACGACAAGAAACTAAATCTTATTCAGCGTGATCCACGAAATCAATTCTCCGGGGGGAGCCGATCTTTAATTCATGCATGCACTTGTCTTCCAAGAAATGCCAGCGAATATCGACAAAAAATGATCATAATTCATTACATCAGAAAATAAAACAAAGCAGATAAGGATGTGTGCTGCAGAAAGAAAGTATGAAAAGAAGATTTGAGTTTCTCAAATTTAGAAAGAGAATGCAAATTTCTTTCTGAGCAAGCTGTAGCAATAGAGGAGCATTTGGGCGTGATTTTTTAAATAAATAATCTAGTTTTTATTCCAAAATATAGAAATAATACTACATTTTTAAATTTTACGGGAATGTTGGACGACTAACCCAAGTAGCTCAACGGGTCCAAGCAGTTCAACCGTTGAGCGACTTGGACACTTGTCGTTTAATGGTTGGTCCTAGTGTACAGATTGTTCAGTTAGCAGGGCATGCATTGTACACCGTTGGGCGACAAATGTCCAAGTCGCTAGTCGCTCAACAGTTGAGTGACAGATAATTATTTCTGTAAAAAAAAATATATTATTTCTGCATTTCGAAATAAAAACTAGATTATTTAGAAAAAAAATTCATTTGGGTGCAGTAGTGTTGGTACACTGAAGAAACAATCGATTACTCCCATATCCTAACACATTCTAGCTAATAAACAGTGCCACAAAACAATCAGAGGTTGCAACACATTATATAGCCAGGGGGCGGATCCAGGTGGGGTGTCGGGTATACACCGGCATCCCCCAAACTTTTGAGAAAACAGCAAAGATCATATCTTCAGAAATTCATGTTTCAGCCCAGCCCAATAGTTAAATCACCAGGCCGAGTCGGTCCAAATCTTCTCCAGCTCTCCTAGTCTCCTGATCTCCCCCATTTCCAAATCGGCCAATCCCTAACCCTAAACTCTCCTCCCCACTAGCACTCCCCACTCTCTAGACCCCGATTTGGGAACCAAATTACCGGAAGGGAAGCAACGCACCGGAGCAAGCGAGGCCGTGCGGGAGCAAGCGCCAGGACGTCGCCGATCGGCCGTCGGCGGCACGGGAGGAGGCTGCGCCGCTGCGGCCCGCCATTGGATGCTTGAGGCGGAGGCGGGTCACCGGAGCACCGCCGCGCACGCGGCACTAGAGCGCGCGCCGCTGCGCGGGAGCAGCGCCAGACAACGGGACGTCGCCGGTGCCCGGTCGACCGTCGGCGGCGCGGGAGGGCGGCGCGGCGGCGCGAGAGGAGGCTGGGGCCGCTAGGCGCTAGAACCTGGTCCGCCTCCTGGCCTCCTCCTGACCCCCTGGCCCCTGGTCGCCTGCTGCCTGGAGCAGTGGAGCGTTGGGTGTTGGCAGTTGGGCGAATGAGTAAATGACTTGGAGTTGGACTGTTGAGAGAGCCTGTTTTGATATTTTCTTGGTATGTTTGTCTTATTGTCTTGATAGTTTATAGTTTATAGAATGAATGAATGATAGATCATTAGACCAGTAAACTAGTAATATACTAATTTGAAAATCTTGTTATGATATGTCAATGTAGATTGTGTTGTGCTTTTGACAAATTTGAAATCTATACGTTGGATTTATGATGTTACGAAATCATTGTATAAACTATAAAATTATGAATGAAATGTGCACCCATCGTCTAATTTATAGATCCACCACTGATTACAGCGGCGGACCTAGGATTTTACCACAGGGTATGCCGTAAAAAATATTTCTTACGCAATTCGGTAAAACCATTTACAATTCGGTAAAATCATATTCTAATTCGGTAAAACCAAATACATTAAATAATATGATAAGCCTTAAATTCAAAGATTAAGCTAAAAATGACGACAAATCTCGATATAAATAGTTCAAATGAAATACAAATAGTTCAAAATATAGCCATAGAATAGACTTACAATGTTACTTGTCTGACTTTATCCGCCGCTTTCTGAATGACATGAATGTCTCGATTATATCATCTTCATCCACTTGGAAGAAAATATCCCGCTCAATGAATGTGACTAGACAATCGTCCAAAACACTATCACCTAGCTTATTCCTTGACTTTGTTTTCACTATAACCAATGCAGAAAATACCCTTTCAACACTCGCAGTTGCCACCAGTAAAAGCAATATCAATTTGAGAAGCAAGTAAACCATATCATACACTTTGTGCCTCGTGTTTCAACAAGCTTAAGCGAGAGATCAACAATGTTGTCTAGACCTTTGAAGGTATCATCTCGTCGCATGTCATCAATATAATTATCAAGTTGCAATTCAAGTTTTAGCAAATCATTGTTGGAGAACTCTTTAGGATAAAATTCAGCCAATCTACATACCTTCTGTGCATCAAAAGAAACAAATGAGTGGGAAGGACTGAAGGCTGACATACAAGAGAGTAGCTCCATATTGATCTCATCAAACCGATTATCAAGCTCTTGGTGATTTGATCAATGACACCAATGTATACTTCTCTTCTGAAATGGTCATCATTTGTTTGGTTTCGGGCACGGGCATACCTTGCTGATTTTCCATAAGGCACATAAGCACCATCCATAGCAGGAACTTCAACATCATGTTTAATGCAAAAAGAAGTGACTCTCTCAAGAAAATGATCCCAACCATCAGACCTCAATCTGCATTCGTTTCTTTACCACATTAACAAGTGAGATTGCATTAAGAATATCTTGATCCCTTCTCTGCAAGCACTCAGATAACTCATTTGTGTATCCAAGAATAACATACATTAAGTGCACAAAGAAAATGAACTCAAAGGTTTCAAATGCTCCAAGCACAAAATGTATCTTTGTCCAATCATCCTTATGTGAAATATCATCACCGAGATCAATGAGCACATCATGAATTGAGGAATACATAGTGATGATGCTGCATATAGTTTTGTAATGAGAGCCCCACCGAGTGTCACCAGGCCTAGGCAAACCCATCTCTTGATTTAATCCACTCCCCGATTCAAGCTCACCACACTCTAGTGATGTCTTGATATTCTCAAGCCTAGCATTTCGAAGCATACCATGACGCTTGCAAGAAACCCCAACAATGTTCAACAAGATAGATACTTGATCAAAAAAAGTCTTACAATCAGTATTTCCCTTGGCAACAGCAACAAGAACTAGTTGGAGTTGATGTGCAAAGCAATGAATATAATACGCAGAAGGTGATTCTTGCATGATTAATGTTTTCAGCCCTTTAATATCTCCTTTCATATTGCTAGCCCCATCATAACCTTGACCTCTAATCTGAGTCATACTCAATCCATGACTAACAAGTAAACCTTCGATAGCTTCCTTAAGTGACAAAGAGGTAGTATCATCTACATGAACAACTCCAATGAAGTGCTCACAAGGCCTTCCAAGTTTATCAACATAACGCAAGCAAAGAGCTAGTTGTTCTTTATGTGATATATCACTAGACTCATCGGCTAAAATTGCATAGGGCTCATCACCAAGTTCTTCAATTATTTTCTTTCTAGTTTCTATGGCACAACAATGAATAGTTTGCTTTTGTATCTTTGGACTAGTTAAGGTGCAATTACCTGGAGCATTGTTCAAGACATGCTTGTTCACTTCATCACTATTTCTGCAAGAAACTTCAAAAGTTCAATGAAGTTTCCTCTGTTGCTAGACTCTTCGCTTTCATTATGTCCACGAATGTCAATCCTTGATGCAAAAGAAACTTGATACATCTAAGTGAATATGTCAACCTTTTCTTGTAAAGACGAAGATCCTCATCATCCACTTCTCAATGTGATAATCAATTGCTACCTTGGGATTCATAAAACCAATGTATCTCTCCGAAATGCATGTGTGCCATAGAACCACTATGTTTGAGAAGTGCTTTGTTTCCTATATTCCAATTATTCCATCCATCAACAATAAATGTATTTGACCCGTACTCTTCTTGAACAAGTAGCATATAAAGCAAAACGCAGAATCCTTCTTGATACTATATTCAAGCCACTCATGATTATACAACCATGTCAAATTGAATTGACGATCTGTCTCCAATCTTTCTTGATGGAAAATCATGTATATAAGGTTTGCATGGACCTTTAGTAATATATGCTCTACTGGATTGCATCTTGATCATTAACATGATAATCTTTAATGGGCGCCTTTCACCGGATCATGTGGAAGGCGATTGATGTCATAAACCGCGGCTTTGATGCGGCGGTGGCGATGACGGGCGGGCGAGGCACATGATCCGCAATTTCTTCAACTACTACTCTATCTTCCTCTTGATTATGCTCTTCCACAATAGTTTCAACCGGAGGTGGGGTGGTTCAAAGCAACAAAGAACCGCTTTCTTTGTGCGCGTGTTTCAAAAGAGATACAATGTCTCCGCTTTCTTCATAATTCAACAATTCGAAAAACACTTTAGTAATTAGCTCACATGCGATGATAGAATGCATAAATTCAGACAGACTATAAGACGATTATGTACGAACCCAGAAGGAAACAAGCAAAACTTAAAAGCATATTTCTTCGATAGTCATGATTAAAAAAAAAACTTGAAAACTACAACAGAACAACAATTCTAATGCGTATACAGGCCTTGATTAGGCATAGAGCACCTACCTTGTTCCCGGATGCCCGGATGGTGAGCTCTTCTTGGGCCTGAAGGAAGGTCCTCTCGTTTCTGCACAATCAAATGCAATCGATCACCACACACTAAAAGAATTAGAAGCTAGCTAGCTAGCTAATACCGCTCAAGTCTTCAAGAACACCAAGCAACCCAAAAAGATAAATGTTGGCATCGGTAGTCCTCGCTCTTGCAGATCAACTTATTCTCGCTAGCCCCATGCCGGAAGGCCAAACGATCGGAGCGTGACTACAGAAGCTGAAAGGCCGGCTGTCTTGCGCACGCGTGCCCAGGGTATGCCGTGGCCCACCCGGCATACCCTGTGGGTCCGCCCCTGACTGATTATAGCATTTGCCACTTGGTGCAGCTCCTCCTCTAGAATAATAAAACCTACTACTAAATCGATGCCTCAAACTGTTCCATCTCCAAAAAGTCGAGTGGGTAAAAAGTACAGAAAAAACAAAGCAGCTTTTGCGCTAATCAATGTAACCGTGGGAGGAAAAACAACCTTCAAAACGAGGTGAACAATCGGGTTGGATCCCGAGTAGATCCACCTGCAAAAGGAAACCCCCACCACACCCACCCACCCACCTTTGCTTCCAACCCAAGCAAAAACCCGGATCCGATCGACCGCCCAATACCCAAATATCTCCCATCAAGAAATGGATTAGTAGCATAGCGATACGTATTAGAGCATTGACCTTACGAGATTCAAAATGAATTTTCGTAACAAAGACATAGTAAAAACACTATAGTATTTTTGCTATAGTAAATATACCTCGGTATTTGGTGCTAAAAATAGAAAATAAAGCTAGGGGCACCCACGGTATATCTCTCGTCCTTTGACAGGGGGTCCTGCACTCACCTGCTCCATCCAACCATACATGCAAAGAAATCCAATCCACAGCCGGCACCAAATTAAAGCAGAGCAAAATGTAGTACTACTAAATTATCTCTTCTCATGTCTCACCCACCATTTTTCCGCCATTTTTACATCAGCGAGGGAGGAAGAGGGTGGGAGCCCCACCGATCCCGAGCCCAATCCGTGTATAAATAGGGGCCCGGGGCATGGCTCTCCTCGCACCAATCCATCCCATTCCCGTTCACCCCGTCCATTTTATTTTGCGTTTACTTAGTTTCTAGCTTGCTTGCGTTGCGTTTCTTTGGAAGGCAGCGTCCTTGCCTTCCGTTCTCTTCTTCTTAAGGTAAAGGAATTGATCTCCATCAACGGAGTTCTTTCTTTTCTGTGTGTGTGTGTGTGTGCGCGCGCGCTCTTGAACAATGCTCTGTTCCCGGTGTTCATAGAACTGTCGCCGCCGTGAAACGCTGCCGGTAATGTGATGCTCATGCATGTCCGAATATGATGCTGCCTGCTAGTAGGAAGTAGGAACGGAACCCTGCTAAGCTTTTTGGACGCTCTTGCGAGTGATCCTAGAGAGGTCATGGCAAAAAATTTTCCTGGCTTCTTTGAACTTGACGATGCCGTTAGTCGGATTCTTGCTCGAATCCAGACTGGAGGTGTGGAAATCTTTAGGGGGAGGTGCTGCCGCCTCTGAATGCAATTTCTTGCACCAACAAAAATTTTGTTTTTTGATGGTTCTTGCACTAGGGGGGTAGCAACATGATGGTGTGAGATCTGGTGAATATTTGGGGTTTAACATCCTGGGTCAACATCCACTTGGAGAGATCTAGTGGAGATCCTGCTTGTCTGCAGAGGAAAGATGGCGTTGCTTCTGGATCTGGGGTTTAGCGAGTCTCATGCTCTGGGTTTAAGGTTTCTTTTCTTCTAATTTTTAATTTTCAAGGGAGTCGATAGAATGTTAGATCCAGTCATATTTCATGTTTGTTTCTTTTTTTCCTCGATTTTTTTTGTATTTTATGAATTCTCTTGCTTGCCTCTGACAAGTTAATGTCTTATCCGTTTCTCTGCATGTGCTCCTGTCTCGGGACTCCGCGACAGACCGACAGTTTTGGGTTCTTGTGCCAATGGCCATGATTAACCTTAAGAGATTATCTCTCTCCTATTATCTTTTTTGCTTAATTACCTATGTTAATCTTAAACCTTGTCATGTCCTGCAAGAAAGAGGCCCCAATCCCATGCTAATCTCGTCTTCAGAAGGCCAGAAGATCCAACTGAAGGTGCTCGTATGCGTCAGCGTCAACTCTTTCTCCTTGGTTTCAACGGCTATTCCAGCTGCAAGCCATTGCTGATGCGCTGGAGCAAGACGCTGAAGATCTTTTTTTCCCTCGAAACCATCGGATTGTTTTGTTCGTTTCTCTCCTCAGATCTGTATAAATACACACTCTCCCCCTTTCACAATTCCTTGGTCCTCGAAAGCCTCCCTTCTCCATTGATTCTTGTATGCCTCTCAATCCTCTAGTTGGTAGCATCGATTATTTCTGGTTTTCTTTGATTTTTTGTTGAGTCGCCGTTCACTTGGTTCTCTGCATGTTTGTCAAATGATGCAGCAGTAGGTGGTGCCTTTTTCTTGCAATTTTTCCAGTGTTTCTTTCTAGAATGTCAAAGGTGTGGCCGGCAAGACCGGTTGTTGGTTGGGTTTATGGATTGACTTTGTGGGGGGTTTTAGGATGACTTGTGCTCGGACTTTTTTGCAGTGCTTGTGTCACTGGATCTGAATGATTCTGTTCTTTGTACCAAAGAGAACTGAAGCTTCCATTCTTGTTGTGCAGGCTTGAGGATCCAAGAAGAGGATAGCAATGGGGGAAGCTGCCGGCGACCGTGTCCTGAGCCGCCTCCACAGCGTCAGGGAGCGCATCGGCGATTCCCTTTCCGCGCACCCCAATGAGCTCGTTGCCGTCTTCACGAGGTTCGCATCGATTTCCTTTGTAAATTAGTTTATACATTGCTAGTTTGCTAGTTTGCTCTTGGTGTGGCCGTGTGGGTTTGATTAGTTAATGATGTAGTCTGTAGATCTCTGGGTGACGATGTCACATGTGATGTGCCTCTTGTAGATCTTTGCTCCAGAAATTGTTAGATCTGGCCTGGCGTGGCACATATACTGAATTGCGTGCATTCATTCCTAGATAAGATTCCTGAATAAAATGTATATTTAAATACATCCTTCTTCAACAAAGATGTTGTAGAAACCTAGTACTGAATACTGATGATGATACACCATGTTTTTTTTTTTTTTTTTTGTAGTACTGTGAACTGCTAGTAGATCTGACTACATGTGCATTTTTAGATCCAATACAGTGCAACTGAATAGCATGATTGAATTCTGATTTGTCCAAGTGCTTGATAGTTGATACTAAGGTTTCCGGAATATGATATACTAATCAGTATATGCCTAGATCTGACAGGATCTATTTAGCATAAGTGCATAGATCTGGCTGGATCTGATGAAATTTCGTGAAGTTTAGTTACAAGGCATTTTTTATTCACCTCTATGCTCAAACATACTAAAACAATGGAGTTTCTAATTCACCTCAGTGCTCAAACAGACTACATATGTTCTAGACATGCTACGGGTGATTTCTGAATTATGTTCCATATGATGAAGTGCTAAACTATTTCTTGAAATAACATAGGCTGAGTTAATAGATCTAGCTTGGTCTTATGTGATGCGACAATGCTTTGTGCAGGCTGGTCAACCTTGGAAAGGGAATGCTGCAGCCCCACCAGATCATCGCTGAGTACAACAATGCAATCCCTGAGGCAGAGCGTGAGAAGCTGAAGGATGGCGCCTTTGAGGATGTCCTGAGGGCAGCACAGGTTTGCATCAGATTCAGATCTCATTGGACTACAGCATTCCATTTAAACTTTTGCTCTTGGTCTAATCATTTGCATTGTTTTACCATGCAGGAGGCGATCGTTATCCCCCCATGGGTTGCCCTTGCCATCCGCCCGAGGCCTGGTGTCTGGGAGTATGTGAGGGTCAATGTGAGCGAGCTCGCTGTTGAGGAGTTGAGAGTCCCTGAGTACTTGCAGTTCAAGGAACAGCTTGTGGAAGGAAGGTATAAATCCGCAGTTGAGAATTGGGATATAACTGATCATGCTTAAACCCTGGTTCTTTTACTTCTGTTGATATATAATAACTGTGTAATACTTTCGATGTACGTATTTCAGCACCAACAACAACTTTGTTCTTGAGCTGGACTTTGAGCCGTTCAATGCCTCCTTCCCTCGTCCTTCTCTGTCGAAGTCCATTGGCAACGGTGTGCAGTTCCTCAACAGGCACCTGTCATCAAAGCTCTTCCATGATAAGGAGAGCATGTACCCCTTGCTCAACTTCCTTCGCGCGCACGACTACAAGGGCATGGTAAGCCAATATTTTATTTGTTTCCTCAATCTTCATTGTAACTTTCACTTGGCAGAAGATGTATGTAAACTTATGTTTCCTGCAGACTATGATGTTGAACGACAGAATCCGCAGTCTCAGTGCTCTCCAAGGTGCTCTGAGGAAGGCTGAGGAGCATCTTTCTGGTCTTTCAGCAGACACCCCGTACTCGGACTTCCACCACAGGTACTGATTATTTGTTACATCATTATTTAACTCTTGAATTTGTTTTGACAAGTAACCACTGAAGATATTTACTGTTCTTTTTATTGGAACAATACAGATTCCAGGAACTTGGTCTGGAGAAGGGTTGGGGTGATTGTGCAAAGCGTGCGCACGATACCATCCACCTCCTCTTGGACCTTCTTGAGGCCCCTGATCCGTCCACCCTGGAGAAGTTCCTTGGAACAATCCCAATGGTGTTCAATGTTGTCATCCTCTCCCCGCATGGTTACTTTGCCCAAGCCAATGTCTTGGGGTACCCTGACACCGGAGGGCAGGTAAAATCCTTCCACAGTTTTTACATGGGTACATGCTTACATAACTAGACTTGTTCTCATTAATCTTTGTGTTCTGATACCCTAAGGTTGTCTACATTTTGGATCAAGTCCGTGCTATGGAGAATGAGATGCTACTGCGGATCAAGCAGCAAGGTCTCAACATCACACCACGGATCCTTATTGTAAGTGTGATATCTGATATGGTAAAGAAAAACTTGTCAGCTATAGCAATACGATTGTGAACTTTCTTTGGTCCTGCGCAGGTCACCAGGCTGCTCCCTGATGCAACCGGCACCACCTGCGGTCAGCGTCTAGAGAAGGTCCTTGGCACTGAGCACACCCACATCCTTCGTGTGCCATTCAGAACTGAAAATGGAATTGTTCGCAAATGGATCTCACGTTTTGAAGTCTGGCCGTACCTGGAGACTTTCACTGATGTAGATACCTAACCTCACTAGCATATCTCCTTGGTAATTCTTTTGTTAAAGATGAACCATCTTATTGAATCTTTCCCATTTCTACCAGGATGTGGCACATGAGATTGCTGGAGAGCTCCAGGCCAACCCTGACCTGATCATCGGAAACTACAGTGATGGAAACCTTGTTGCATGCTTGCTTGCACATAAGATGGGTGTTACTCATGTACGAATTCTAGCTACTTTGGTTGGAAGTATTTTCACCACACACTTTCGTTGCTCATGATACCTTATTTCTTGCTACTTTGGTTGGAAGTATTTTTACCACACACTTTCGTTGCTCATGATACCTTATTTCTTGATATGCAGTGTACCATTGCCCATGCGCTTGAGAAAACCAAGTACCCCAACTCCGACCTCTACTGGAAGAAGTTTGAGGACCACTACCACTTCTCATGCCAGTTCACTACTGACTTGATTGCTATGAACCACGCTGACTTCATCATCACCAGTACCTTCCAAGAGATTGCCGGAAAGTAATATTTCTTTACAACCAAACCTTTTCTGATCAAATTCATCATTTTAGTGGTAAAATGATCTAATGGCATTTTCTGCTTTTTCAGCAAGGACACTGTTGGTCAGTACGAGTCTCACATGGCATTCACAATGCCTGGCCTGTACCGTGTTGTCCACGGTATCGATGTTTTTGACCCCAAGTTTAACATTGTCTCACCTGGTGCGGACATGTCCATCTACTTCCCTTACTCTGAGTCACATAAGAGGCTCACCTCCCTCCACCCAGAGATTGAGGAGTTGCTCTACAGTGATGTTGACAACAATGAGCACAAGTAAGAATTGGTTCTTACTTAGCTTGAGCTGCGTTGGTGTGATGCATGACTTGCTTGTTATCTGACTATAATACCTTTCGCAGGTTCATGCTGAAGGACAGGAACAAGCCAATCATCTTCTCGATGGCTCGTCTTGACCGTGTCAAGAATTTGACTGGTCTGGTTGAGCTGTATGGCCGGAATCCTCGCCTGCAAGAGCTGGTTAACCTTGTGGTTGTCTGTGGTGACCATGGCAATCCATCTAAGGACAAGGAGGAGCAGGCTGAGTTCAAGAAGATGTTTGACCTTGTTGAGCAATACAACCTGAATGGCCACATCCGCTGGATCTCTGCTCAGATGAACCGTGTCCGCAATGGTGAGCTCTACCGCTACATTTGCGACACCAAGGGTGCTTTCGTGCAGGTAATTAAATGTTGCTTTCACATGTGGCCAAAACATCATAGTTGCGTTGTAAATTTATGTATTCTCACATGCCTCTCCTGTATGTCTAGCCTGCTTTCTACGAGGCTTTTGGGCTTACCGTGGTTGAGTCCATGAGCTGCGGTCTTCCGACATTCGCAACTGCCTATGGTGGTCCAGCTGAGATCATCGTGCACGGTGTGTCTGGCTTCCACATTGACCCTTACCAGGGTGACAAGGCCTCGGCGCTGCTTGTCGAATTCTTCGATAAGTGCCAGCAAGACCCCAGCCACTGGACCAAGATCTCCCAGGGTGGGCTTCAGCGTATTGAGGAGAAGTATGCAGCACACTCAGTAATATCTGTTTCGTAAGATTCTCTTTTGTTGTACTAACATCATTATTTTACCTATCTTGATTCAGGTACACCTGGAAGCTCTACTCTGAGAGGCTGATGACCCTCACTGGTGTTTACGGATTCTGGAAGTACGTCTCCAACCTTGAGAGGCGTGAGACCCGCCGCTACCTCGAGATGCTGTACGCCCTCAAGTACCGCACGATGGCTAGCACTGTTCCATTGGCTGTTGATGGAGAGCCCTCGAACAAATGATCTTGTCAATATCTCGGCTGAAACCTGAAAGAAGGGAGCATTGAAGTTCTTTTTTGTTTCTGTTCTTGGTTCAGAGATGAAGAGAGAATTGAGAATGCGTTTGCTTTTCCTAGGCACTGCTCTTTTTAAGAATTAAGGTCGATTGATGTGGGAGTTGCTAGTTTCCTTTAGTTGGGGTGAGTCGAGAGGAATTTGGTGTGCGGTTGGTTCTCTCTTCTTGGATGTTACCTATGAATAATAGAACGGCCTTGGTGCCGTTTCTGAAATAATAGTAGCATCCTTCCTTGTTTCCAAGAAAATTTCTGTCTTTGAAATGCTCATTTCTAGTATTTGTATCTTGCCTCACTTGTATTGCTCTCTCCCCCTCTCCCTCCCTCTCTCTCTCTGAAACTTGTGCATTGGTCTCAACAATCTGACTTCATAGTAATATAGTATCTTAACGTCAGTAACACAATAACACCTCAGTTACGTCCATCTTACTGACTTAAGTTCCAAGTCCTAACTCGTCAAATTTGTTTGTTCCTAACATCATGATGGACTTTGATAACAGCAACAGTGGCACTAACATGATGGGATGCACAGTACTACTCGATTTATACAATGGAGAAAATTAGAAACCACACACTAGTAACTTCCGTAGTGATCCATACTAGTAACTACTTTTTGGCAACATACCTAGTGCAAATGGCAATTCGAGTGGAGGACATGTGCAAATGCCAAACCGTGGCCATCCGATCCTGCTCGGGTGGCTGAGATGCAGGCAGGACGCAGCTAGAGTTGGCGCTCAGCCTCCCATTTCACGCTGGGGTTAGTACCTGCCAATATCGCCTTCCATGCCGCCTCCAAAAGCTCGTCCGTCCCGCGCTCCAAACTGCCTAGAAGAAAGACTAAATGTGTATTGAGTCAATCAGTCAAACCTATGTTAGACACTTCACGTTTGCTAGATGTGTAGATAAGTTCTTTTTTATGAAACCTACAACAAGATAAGTTCTTGTTTAAGCATCATGGGCATGTACATAGCGAAAATGCAATGTTGGTTATATTTGTAGTTTTCACTCTCTATGATGCCAAGAACATGATAAGACATTTTGGCATGTTCCATTAGGATAGTCATCCTACTTGTTTTCTTATACCTTCAAGGACAGATACTACATTCTCTCTGTTAAGTCTCACTATACTGTTTTTTTTTCATTGTTTGATTAAAATGTGAAGTTCATTGGCTTCCTAGTGCTAAAATGAAAAATGGGATTGCTGATATGGCAATTTCGTAGTAAAAGTCGCAGCAAGAATATTTTAGGGCGAAGTGCGCTGGTTGTATGTTTGTTTTCGCCTTTTTGGCTTTCCACCCTGCTGAAATATGACACCATTTCACATGCATTGCAGCATAACCATTGATATCTTTTTCCTATCAGGGTAAGCGTTAATCCTGGACTAGCACTTTTTTTTATGTCATAAGCTGCGATAAAGGATTCCCAGGTGAGTTTTTATTGGAGATATTAGAGTTTAGATAAGAGTCCAAGTCTTGTGCGAGCCAGACTCAAATCGTGTGCGAGCTGTGTTAGAGTTGAATTGTAATATTTGGCACTATAAATAAATGGTGTGGAGATCCCAAGAGGGACACACAATAATTTCCCAAAATCCTACATTGCATCAGAGCCAACCCAACCCAAAACTCTAACCCGGAAAAAAAAATCTTACCTCAGAAAAGCCACCACCGCTCCTCAGACGATCTATCGGCCGCCGCCGTCTCGTCGCACGTGGTCCTCCCCGACCACATCGCACGGGAGCAGACCGCGGCCGGTGTGGTTGTGCGCGAGCTGCCACCGCCAAGCCGCGCGGGCCATGACCGTCGTTTGGGGTTGCATCCGCACGAGCCGACAGTGGTGCGGCGGTGAGGGAGGAGGGAGCTGGGGATCGGCGATGGTGAGGGAGGAGGGTTGATGCGGTAGTGGAGAGGAGGAGAAGGGATCCGAGTGGATCCAGATCCGACTGTGGGGCGCTGGAGGCGAGGAGGTGAGGCGATGGCGGAGCCAAGGTCATGCGGCGTGGAGAAGCGGCGGCGGTCGAGGGAGGCTTGAGGCGGACGGATCAGGGCGCAGGCGTGGGCGAGGAAGCCGAGACCGAGGGCGTTGCGTCGCGGGCGCATAGGAGCAGCTGGAGCCCGAGGCGATGCGGTGGCTGGAGCAGTTGACAGCGCCAAGGCAGAGGAGCAGCTGCGGCGCAGGTGGTGGTGCAGGTGCGGCTTGCATGGGGGCGTGACGCAGAAGGCGGCAGTGAGCAGAGGAGGAGTCAGCTCGGCTGGAGAAAATAGGAAAGGAGGGGAAAGAAGGAAAGAAAGAGAAAAGAAAGGGAAAAGGAAAAAAGGAAAGAGGGAAAGAAAAAGGAAAGGAAAAAAGAGAGATAAGGGGATCTGGTGATCTAGTGTGGATCCAGATCGATGAATGATCTGGTCTGACTAAGGGGGATCTGGTGTGGATCCAGATCGGTGGAGAATCTGGTATGGCTGAGGAGGATCCTGTGTGGATCCAGATTGATGGAGGATCTCGTGTGGCTGAGGGGGATCTGGTGTGGTCAGGTGATCTGGTGTGGCCGGATCTGGTGTGGTTGCGTGTGCTGTGTTGGGGAAAGGAGAGAGAGGATGATATGTTTGCTGAGTGTTCTTGTTGCTGGCTTGGTGGTGGAGTTTTCTATTAAGTTGTTGCTGATTGCTATAGTGAAAATTAGTGTTGGTGGTGTAGGAAGCTTAGGTGATGATAATATCGGAGGGTATGCTGGAAGGTATGGAAGACAAGGGGAGAGGACTGTTCAGACGGTGACTTTGGTGGTTGAGCTCGAGGATGGTGATGACGAAGCAGGAGCTAGTGGTAGCTCCAGTAGAGGATATGGTGATGTGATTGGTGTCGTGCAGTGGTGTTGGTATGAGTGCTGGAGATAGTGTTGCTAGAGAGGTCCCAGAGAGGATTGGGACTAAAGTCAGGCGTAATAGTCTGTGACAAAGGTAGAGGTGGTGGAGGCCGAGACTGGGGGTGTGTGGGCAGAGTGGAAGAAGTCGGGAGTAGCTGCTGGTATGAGGGTAGAGGAAGATGAGGTTGACATCGGGGCAGCAGGTAGATGGTAGAGATGGATTTGGTGACGTCCCTGGTAGTATTGGTGATGAGCAACTTTTTTTATGGTATTAGTTATGTAGTCGATGGATGGTAGGTTTTGGCACATTCTAGTAATGGTATTGTAATATGTAACAAGATGACTATGATTGTTATTTCATGCCTATTTGGGGGGTAGGGTGTTAGAGATATTAGAGTTTAGGTAAGAGTCCAAATCGTGTGCGAGTTGTGTTAGAGTCGGACTGTAATATTTGACACTATAAATAAACAGTGTGGGGATCCCAAAAGGGACACATAATAATTTCCCGAAATCCTACAGTTTTCTTGCTACTCATTTTATATTGTCTTTATCTTTCAGAGTAAAATTTATGTCTGGCTGATCTAACTAAATGGTAAAAGTGCATGGCAAAGTGATATGATTATACAATATGCGTTGCATATTAAATATAATTTTTCTATAACTTTTGTTAGTGCTTGGTAACAGACTTTTTATATAGCAACTAGGCGAATATAGGAGTAAACAAATAATATTTGCATTTGGATACCAGGGAAATGAGATTCTGCTGAAGACACTTTGTTCGGCCCTATGGATATCTGTTTACTTAGTAATAGTGGTACCAATCATGGTACTTTTACGAGTTCTTTCAAGATGATGATTCACTGATTCATTCCTTAATCCAAAGCCTATATTGATCTATGTTATGGATAGTTCCTACAGGATATTCATAGCACGACAGAGAGTTGCAGTCGTCGGCCCAAGTTACTAATGATTTAATGAAGTGCATAGTAACCAACAAAATCCAATGGCCACTGAAGTTCCTGCAGGAGATTCTGGTCCGTTGTCAGTCGCTAGTAATGATAATAGAAAGGTCTCTAGTGAAGACAATGAGCTTGTAAGATGCCTACGTATTCTACAGTCTTTGCTCTTTGGTTCTTTGCAGTCTCAATTTTTACCAGATGACAATGGCAGTCTTACACTGTCGCCAACTAGGTAACTAAACTTAACATCCTGTTGCAGGTCCAGAATTTGATAAGAGGGCTGTCTACAGCTATACATGAACAAATGAGAGGTTGTTAGGACGCTTTCTATTCGTGCAAGAATAGAACCTGGCTTCGCTACTTTAAGGTGATGTTTCAAATTCAGTTGCTGATGACATTCATGTTTAGAGTTCTTTTTTGTACTTACTATTTCATTCCGATGTTTGTTTCTTTTGCATACTTCAAAGTACACTTAAGCCATCTTTGTTTAGGCTTAAGTTTTTTGGTTTATAGTTTAAAGCCAACTTTTTGGCTTAATCAGCTTATAAGCCTCTAAGCTTTTAAGTCAAACTTTGTTGTTTGGTAGTCAGACTTTTTGTAGGATGTTGCCTTATTGAGTTGTGTGTGAAGGATGAAAGGTTTGAAATACCCTTAATGGTTTAAAGGACCTTGTTAAGCATGTATTTAAACTGATTTTTTTCATGGGATCTGAAAATATGACGATACAAGCATTTGTACATATGAAACAAAATAAATATCGCTCATAGTGTATGCGTGTATTTATTTTGGACATTGCGCAATGGAAGAAATGATTATAGAAAGGCCAATATCAGTCAACCAAACAAAATAACACAGTAACAAAATAATATTTAATCATATATGATGCAATTATCTTGTCATCGCAACATGTATATATCATATTAATGTAATATATTTACCCTCTTGCGGCCATTAAAGAAGTGGCAATACTATCACGAAAGACACCCATATCTCCATCATTGATTGCTGATCCATTGACATTGTGCCCTTCAAATGATATAGTTTGTGTACCGTTTGGAACATAATCTTCGTCAAGATCACATCTCTCAAAAAGTTCATCACGTAAAGCACTATCTCTGATGAAGTTGTGTAGCGCCATACATGCAATTATAATTTTCGTTTGAATCTTCATTTTGTAACTTGGCAACGCCAACAAGATTCTTCATTTCATCTTCAACACACCAAAGGAACGCTCAATCACATTGCGAAGGGACGAGTGAGCGTGATTGAACACCTCGTATTTCCCACTCGGTTGTCGACCATGGCGAAATTCTGGTAGATGGTACTTTTGGCCTTTGTAAGGAGCTAGATAGCCCTTTTGATTGGGATAACCCGCATCAACAAGATAATATCTCCCTACATACATAAAACTTACAAATGTTGACAATAGAAATTTTGAATGTTATCGTTACAATTATTTATATGATTAAAGAACTAATTACCTTCGGGAGGATGTGGAAACCGGTTCGAATACTTGTCCAAAGTGTTATTGAAAATCCTTGTGTCATGCGCTGAACCCGGCCAACTGGTGACAACAAAGGTAAACCTCATATCAAAGTCACACACTGCCATCACATTTTGAGACGTATATCCATGACGACCAGTATGGGCAATATGCTCATCCGCTGGAACAACAACAGGTACATGTGTGCCATCAATTGCACCTATGTAATTGTTAAAATGCGACGTGAAGCGGTTATCCAGAAGTCTTGGATGCACTGTTGTGAACTCCAGATCCGTTGATCTAATATTATCTTCAGATAAAAGATAGACACATTGCAAGACTTCACCAAACTTTTTATTGATTATTTCCGTTGACCTTTTGAAGCGGTTTTGAACTTGAGTAACTGACCGAGGGCCACCAACTGTCCACAAGAACATAGCCAAAGATTTTATGGAAGTCATAGTCCTAGTTGATTTCAAGCCATAATTTGCAACCAAAGTTTCATGCAAACTATCAAAAACAGCCCTACTCATTCGGAACATCGAGTAACAATCTCTCTCATCGCCCAGTTGCTCAACAACCCATTCATAACCAGTTAGGAGTGGTTGTCTCCTCTCCTTTTTGTTTAGATAAGTGTCGTAGTAGTGCATACCTACATAACCCGCTGCTGCAACAAAATCCTGAAATGGTAACTTCCTCTTTTTTGTTTTTTCGATATCATCTGTGCTTAAATCGCTCTCGATGGTTGAACCATCAATGTCACTCTCAGTGGTTGAACCATCAATGTCACTTGATGAACTCATCTACAAATAATAACAATAATTAGTAACATAGAACATGACATCGACATCATGTAATTGAGAACACATTAGAAGATAACAATAAGATAAGTACGACAATAACTGAATAGTTTCAACCCCATTATGGTTTAATTGAGAACACATTAAAAGGTAACAATAATACGAGTACGACATAACTAAATAGTTTCAACCCCTTACATGATTATCTCTGAATAGTTTCCAAATTTAAAAAATAATGAAAAAAATATCTAATCTTTCTTCATCTTGAGATCAAACATCCTCCTGAGCCAATTCATTTTTACTTCATCGGTCTTCATGGTGACAAACACTTCCCGATTTTCTAGTTTAGTAAAGAACCTTGTCGTAATGAAGTGCTCATCACTTCCTGGTACTACCCCAGCCTGAATAGCTACATCCATAGCATCCGCTATGGATGGACCACTCTGAACAGGGTCTTTTGCCATAATGTCCACCATGCGCTTGAAATCCCTAGCGATGGGATTTTTCTTGTTCTTCTTTGGGCTAGGACTAATATTATTTGCCTTACGCTTCACAATGACCTTCGGTTGCGTGCAGACGACCTCATTGTTCTCCCCATCAGCGGCGACGTCTTCCTCGCCGTCCTCCGCACAATCAATGTCCACAACGGTTTGGTCTTCTTGTGTAGGCTCACCCGGGATGGCTGAAGTGTTACCCGTAACATGAGCCTTGTCAAACATACGATCCATCTCATCTAGGTTCTCAGGTGGTCCATCACGAAAATGTTTAGGATATTGCTGAAAATAATTAAAAAAAACTGTAGTTAGCAAAAATTAAAATATGAGATCAAACACATTAATAAATAGACGTTTCTGCAATAACTACCTTGTGCTCCTTCCACCAAGCATCGGATGCAGATATAGTTCCTTTTTGATGATCCCAACCAAGCCCAGTTGCTTTCTGTTTCAAATCGTTCCACAAGTTGTATTCTTTCTTCAATGTTTCCCATTTATTTTTTAGTTATTTTTTGTCGTGCTTTTTCCCTGTCCTTTCAAAAAACTTCAGTTGGTGGTTCTTGTAACCCTTGGTATTCAAACATCCCAACGGCCTATTCCCAGCACCAACTTTCTCAGCACAGATCTGACAAAATGCCCTGTTTCTAAAAGCATCCCAATTTGCCTTGCTGATAGCAACTAGCTCCATCTATACAATTTACAACAATTTTAGCGAAATTTATAATATTGCCTCATAAGGCACAACCAACAATTTTAGCGAAATTTATACGAGACCCAGCAGATGGAGGGCTGGTTGGTGCATCTACATATGCATTTTCTCAAATAGAGGAAGGGCTTTCTTTTAGGTAGTGGGGGTGAAACAGGGGGCTATATCTATGGACTCCTGAAGTCACACAAACCAAACTACCGCAGCAATGTACAGTCAATATTGGTTCTAAATGGGAAACCAGATGAGTATGGTTCGCTTCTTGCATTTGGATTTAGGATATTATGCAATATCTCAGACTGTATGTCACACTAATATCAGGAATTCTAATTCATCTTTCCTTCCAAAAAAATAAATTAATTAATCTGCTAGTAGGTTTTGTTGACTGGACTAACAGAAAACTTGAAATACTTCAAATTGCTAAGACTTCTCCAACAAATACAGATTTTAATTCATACTATTCAATACTCGTATTTGCAGTTTGGTTTGATTATTGTCAACGCTCTGGTAACTTTCAGATCATACACACTAGCAACTGGTAACTTGATGAGAAGCATAACACATACATATGCATATGCATTTGTTAGTGTAACTTTCAGATCATACACTGTTAGTGTAACTGGTAACATAACACATACATATGCATTTGTTAGTGTAACTTTCAGATCATACACACTAGCAAGTTCAGATTTCAGATCATACACTGTTAGTGTAACTGGTAGCATAACACATACATATGCATTTGTTATTGTAACTTTCAGATCATACACACTATGCAATTTCAGATTTCAGATTTCCCATGACTACCTTGAGAATTTCAGATCATACATACAACCCTTTAACTGCTTATTCCAACATCAACATACAATGCTCATAACAAACAAGCAATCAAGCAACAATTCAGCCATCCCTATGAGAGGAGGCAGAGCAATTCTTGGAACAACAATTCAACAACAATTCAGCCATCCCTGTGGATAGCCTATCTGTCCAGCACAATTCTTGGAAAACATGTGAAAGCTAGCACAATAATATACCTGTGAGAGGAGGCAGAGCAGGGGAGGCGGCGACGGCGTCGGGAGGCGGTGTCAGTCCAGGGGAGGCGGAGTTGGTTCTAGAGGAGAAGGCGGCGTCGGAGGCGAGTCGTAGGAGGAGGCGGCGGCGGCCGGGAGGCGGAGGTCGATCAGGGAGGGAGTCGGTTCTAGAGAGAAAGCGGCGTCGGAGGCGAGTCGAGGAGGCGCGACGCGTCGGGCGCAGTGTCGGGAGGCCGAGTTGGGGCAGGGGAGGCGGTGCCGTCGGTAGGGGAGATGGGAGGCGGCGGCGTTCAGGGGGTCAAGGGGGCGGAGATGGGAGGCGGCGGCGGTCGGGAGGGGTGATGGGAATCGGCGGCGGCGATGGGGAAGTGGAACGGGAGCAGGAGGCGTCGGTTTGGGGGAAAGATTGGAAACGGCGCCGTCGGGAGGGGAGAGGGGAAGCGACAACAATGGGGATGGGAAGCGGCGCCGTCGGGAGGGGAGAGGGGAGATGGGAGGCGGCGGCGTCGGGAGGGGAGATGGGAGGGGGAGGCGTCGGGTTGTGGGAGGCATCGGGAGGGGAGAAGGGTTGGAAACATCCAAAAAACGAAACGGTTTGCTTATATATATCAAGGGTATTCTAATGGTAATTTTAACGAAGTTCGGTGGCAAAGAGATATTCTATTCCGCAAAAGCCAAAAAACACCTCCCCCATGGCTTATGGCTTTTAGGTTTAAATTGGCTTAAGCTTTTAATAAGCCAGACAAAAAAGCCACCCCTTTGTTTAGGCTTAGACTTTTTTGCTTTTAAGCCAAACAAAAAGCCTAAACAAAGATGACCTTAGTATTCGTTGCAAAAAATGTACAATCAGTAAGATATGGTACTATTGCTTCCAATATGAAACTTACATCTTACTCAGATTGTTCCAATATGACACATCTTACTCAGATTCATAGGCAATTCCTGCCCATCAGATTGGTGACCAAATTAGCTCAATACAGATGTGCAATTTCTCTCTACAAATTTGGACTACGTCATTAACTCGGTACCTGATGCTTGTAGCCTTGTACATGTTTTATCCTATTGATCATTTATACTTATAGGAATAGGGACTGTTCAGGACAAATGGAAATTACGAAATGTTCTCTGAGCACAACTTCTGTTATACTATGTTTCTTGAATATCAATCAAGCATCTAGATGTATCCATTAGAGTTGTGAAGTCACGATGCTCATTTTGTTTCATATTCTTTGTATGGTCGGTATGGCAGAAACTTGAAGAGAACTCTTGAGTTCCTTCAGGCTTACTAAATAATGTTGAACTTGAAAAGACAGATTATCTTGTTCAACCATTTATTGCAACACCAGTCCAATTTTATGAAATATCCAGCACCTCCCGAATGTTCTGTTGGCTCCAATGCAAAATTGAATTTATCCTATGACAGGTAGCGTCCCTATTTATAGGTCTAGCCGTGAAAAGCGGGTAATAAGTATATTGCAGTTTAGAATTTATTATATCCTTTTCAGTTGTTCTACTTTGCTGTTGTTTTTTTTACTACAATTTGCCTTCAGCAGGACGTGTGCTCATTTTCTATCATGGAATTTCATTCTCTTTCCTGTGATTCTGCATTAACAAATTTTATAAGCCCATAAATTCTATCAGAATTCCCAACTGGTTAGCTTCTCATCTTAGTAACTACACTTTCCCAAGTCCACAGTTTCCTCATTTGCTGCAGCAATCTTGGCTCGATATGGCAATATTTTTTGTTTTGCGCACACTTTGATATTGGACAAGTTCCTATAATTTTGCAATGACAGATATCTAGGAGACACGCACTGTTTCAGATATACCTTCAAAATTCTCTCTCTCTCTCTCTCTCTCTCTCTGCGAGGATCTTTCAGAATTCTCAGTTGCTATGTTTCTAACTAGTAATAATTAGTCATTATCTGTTGTTGCCTTTCACTTCAGCTGTCCACATAATTTTTGTTATAAATATTGTGTATATATTGAAAAGGCTCAATGGACAATATATATAGGGTACAAAGGGTGTATGTTATATACAGATAAGACAATACAAAAGGCTAATAAGGAACTACAAAAGAGTTCCTATTCTAATACATTATTCTAACACCCCTATCAAATGCAAGGCGTATGCAAGAGCATTGTATTTGAAAAGAATTGACACTAAACTATGAAAAATCCAAAATCCGAGTCTTGATAATGTCGTCGTAGCGTACAACTCTTAGAAAATATATTCAGTATCAAAAGATCTCGTCTCATCCGGGGTTGTGTGACAGCCCATAACGCACAATGTGCAGGGGCTGAGAAAGTAGAGGCAAGCAGGAGCTAAGTCGACTGCGGCAACACGACGAAGAAGATGATGAAATCGACTAAAATAGAGAAATTGTCAATCAAGCCGAAGAGAAATAGATAGAAGCATGGCGGCGCAGATCGAAGCCCAAGACAGTGGCGACGCAGAAGAAGCGCGAGCGGCCTTAGAAGCTCGATGCGGTGGCTAAGAGAGAAGCGACGGCATCATAATGACTTCTACGATCTGCACGCGGGTCATAAAGAAGAGCGGGAGCGGTGGCTGCTGCTATACAAAAGAGAATTCCTATGCTTCTATAACTGACAATAAAATTGTGGACTTGCATGGCTTAGACGAACTCAAAGATAAAAAGGTTTGGACTTGGATGGCGGCTAGCAGTAAATACTATCTCGACCGATAGCAGCACATGGACCAGGTCTGGGACGGTACTGTGGGTGTCCAATTCCCATGAGATGAGATGGCTTCGGGCTCAACTGGACTCCCTTCCTCTCCTCCCCAACCAAGAAACCAATGCGCCTCCCAGGCGTCGCCGAAGATGGAGTGGGGCTCGAAGGAGTGGAGCTCTGAGCCGGCGGTGCACCGGCACGTGGGCTGTAGGCCAGCGGCGCGGTGAGCCAAGGCAGGGCGGGATCTCCGAGTGTTGCACGGGGGAGCTGAGACGGCGATGGGGCAGCCGGATCCGAGGCAGTCCGGCGCGGATCCAGTCGACCCGGGCTCGGTGGGCGACGTCGGCGCGGGCTTGCATGGAGTAGAGGAGGCGTCGGCGTGCGGGCTCGTGGCGTTGGTGAAGTGCCGCACAGCCTGGTCGAAGCGGCCAGCCGAGAAGGCCGCGTTACCCTTGGTCTTCGCCTCGTCGACCAAGGTAGACGGTGCTGCTGTCGATTGGATCGGGTGCAGATCGGCGACCACGCGTGGTGTTGGAGTCGGTGGCCACGGGAGCTCCAGATGGGTCTCGTTGTCAACAGCGCATTGAGGCAGTGCTGAATCTCGATCACCCGACGTAGGTGCGCATGGAACCGTCGGCCGCTTCGAGAAAAGACTTGTCGGGACTGGATTTCTGAATCGAATCCTCTATGTATTTATGCATCAGTCCCAGATCAGTATCTAGTGCTCGCAATGGAAACATTATTGATAACCAGTTCAAATCACAGAATAACATTAATAAATAACTGTGTACCAGCCTTATGATTACTGATTACAAAATAGGTCCAAAGACCTTAAGTCTCACAGCAGCAGAAATAAAATAATAAACTTGTGGTCGGCCCATCGAATCGCCCACCGGCATTCGATTGGGGAACATAACCTAGTACTCTGGGAATCCTTCGTCGAAGCCACAGGCGAAGTAGTCGTAGTCATTCTTGGCATCTTCGTAGACTTCTGAGATTTGTTTTGAGTATAGCATGTGAGTACATAAAGACTCCGCGAGTCTTGAAAAATTATGCATATGCATAGCTTTAACAATTGGGCATATTGTGTTCTTTTGCACAAAGCAACATTTTAAGTTTAAACATCTTTTATAGAGCATTTTTGACAAATAAATATTAAACATTTAAAGTAATTTGAATTAATCTCTAGTGTAGGTTCCAACTACCATACACTAGTAAAGAGGCTCTATCCGCCAAGTTTTCATGAATTGAGCTCTAACTGTCCAACTTGCTCTAACGGGCAAAACAACACTCCAAGAGTTCTAACTACTCCCAGATTTCCAAAATATTTCTTAAAAATCAAAACTAAAATCTACCATGTGTATACGCACTTTGCCCGCCCTTGACCGTGGGCACAGCTATCATTGACTCAAGGAAAAGAATTGAAGACTATAAAATAATGGGGTTCTCATGATTCGAACTCAAGACCTAAGGCAACTATCTTTCCTCTTCTAAAAACTCAGCCAAAGTGCTCTTGTGACATATACTCAAAGCAAAATAATTGAAGCAAAGAAACAGAGACTACTTCAACCTAGAACGAACAGAGTAGAGAACATCTAGGGAAGCTCCGGCCATGGCGACGGCGCTGACAAGGGAGGCGGCGAGGTGGCTGGCCATCCACCAAAATGGAACCCCACAGCCACGATATTCCCACAGGTGGCGGCGGCTCGGCCAAAAATCCACGATAGCGGTGGTGGCGGCGCACGCCGGTTGGTGGAGGTGGCGGTCTGGAGGTTCTAGGAAGAAAGAGGGGGAGCATGGGCATGGCCTCGGTCCAAGGAGTGCATAGGTGCTGTCGGATTAGCCAAAGGTGGTCTGAGGTGATGCCTCCACAGCGACGGGCGGCATTAAACGAGCAACAACGACGACGACGGCGATCCACAGCGAGTAATCCAACAAATTGAGAGGGGGTTAAGGATGAGGAAGGTCTAGAACACGTCATGATGTAGTTCACATGAAGAAATATGCACCGAGGACGAAGATCGATCGTCGGGAGCGAATTCGACCTAGGAGAAGGAGCAGCAAAATTCGAGCAATCCGCTGCATGTAACAAGAAATTTGTTGAGGGCTAATGTTCACCGTTCTCAGGAACACAAAGTGACGTGATCAAATGATTTAAAACTCATCGGAATGAAGATTGCTCAAAACGGGTGAGAGGATCGATGCTCGAAAAAACAAGAAATTCAATGCCGACGGAGCTCCGGAGGCTCTGGGATTTTTGGGGTGAGCAAAAGAGTAAGAGATGTGTCATTGGTCGAATTTATAGCCTCTCTAGTGGTTTGAATCATTGAGAACGTGATGAAATTGTAACATCCCAATTTTTCGAGTTTAAAAATCTTTTAAATAGTTAGTAGGGAGAAAAGTCACCATTTGGATTTATTTGAATTTAATTCAAAAGCTTAATATTAGACTTTACAATCAAAAATATTTAATGTGAATAATCCCAACATGAACAATAGCCAAAACTATTTTATTTGGGTTCTATGTGCTCAGATATATTTTCTAGATTTTTCTAGAATTTTTCTGAGTTCATTTGCTATTTTCTATTGCTTATTTCAATTTCTGGTATTTTCTAAAATAGAAAAACCAATTAAAATCTCAGAAAATCCTACGGGCCGAATTCCCTAACCCCAGCCCATTTTCTCTCCGTTCCAGCCCAATTCCACGCGGAACCCAACTCTCGCGCGTGCCCGCCTCCGTGCCGCTGACGTGTGGGCCCCACGCGTCAGGTCGTCGTCTTCCTCGCGCCGGCTTCTTCCTCGCGAACGCCCGAGTCGTCCGCCATGGATTGGAGCTTGAGCTCCGTACAATAACGCCATTTTTTCTATCTAAACCCCTTCTAGAAAACATGCCAAATCCTATCTCTAACCTCTCTGCACCTGTTTCTGTTAAAATCTTATCCCGAATCATATCATATCCCTGGATTTCCAAAATTTGTTTCGTGTTCTTCACGAACTCGATTTGGGGATTTCTTATCCCGTGCCGCCCCGGCCCTATAAATAGGTCCCTGAGGTTCGCACTGTCCTCCGCAACCCAGAGCCGCCACCCACGTCGCCCCGAGAGCCCTAGCGCCGCCGCAATCGGAGTTTTAGGGTTTTTCGTCGTCGGTCTTTTTCTCCGTTTTGCGCCGTTGTCGACGTCCCCCTGCCCTCGTGGTCTGCACCACCGGGTTCGCCGTCGTCCAGGCTACCTCCAGGAGCCCTCGCCGTCGCCGGAACCTCACCGGAACCTCTGTCCGACAAAAGCCGAACCACTCCACCGCTCAACTCTCGCCGCCGGTCGCCACCATCCATCCCAAGCACCCAGAGTTGCACCCAAAGGTTCGCAATAACCTCAGCTACATGCCGGTACCACTCACCATCGGTGGATCGCCGCCGTTCGCCGTTGCCGTTGGTTCCCGAGCCCGTCACCGTCGAGCTGACGTGGCCGTCCACGTGGCTCGCCACCTCAGTTCCAGCGCCGATGTGTCGTCTCGCGTGGCATCCTTTGTCAGCTTGCGCGTGTACGCCCAAGTCAGCAGCCGCCGCTAACGTGTCGCGCCGGGATTGGTCCAGATCAGATCCACGTGGCAGTCCACCGGCCTCTAGATCCCGAGGCTCGGTAGACTTAGTCTACCGTGAGCCATCTCACTGACATGTGGGTCCCATATGTCAGTAATTTCTTTTTATTTCTTTTATTTTCGAAATCCCTGTGCTGACATCATGCTTGCGCAATAATCCGATTTTTCTTTTAAGAAATAATTCGAAAATTTCAGAAAATCCTAATTAGGGTTTCTTTTAAATTGAAACTTTCAGAGCTCATAACTTTTGCATCCGAACTCCGTTTGAGCCCATTCAAATTCCAAAATTCATCTAAATTCGAGCTCTATTTATCTGAGATTTTTATTTAATTTTTGGAGTTTGTTTTACATTTGTTATTTATTTATTTTGTTTATTTGTTTCGTTTGCGAGTAGACGTCGATACGTCGGGAATTTTGGAGAAGAAGGAGCACCTCAAGATCAAGACCGGTACCTAGACAATTTTCCAAGGCAAGTCATACCTTTGATCATCTTGAACCCAATTTTTAAATTACTTTATTTAAAGTATTGCATCATACTTTAATTATGTATTTAAATGCTTTTGGGTATAGTTATCATCCAATTTGTTATCACACCTTGGCCTTGTATGTCATATTTCCTTGTCACCCTAGATTGGTTTATTAGTTGGTAATATTGTAGCACCAACGTGGGTTGGTTAGATGCGAGTACAATTGCTTAGCCATGCTATGAGTCTCACATCTCATTTGAGTTGCAAATATTAAATTTGACTAAGTGACTATGGAACTTTGTGTAAAACTGTGTGCTATGTGTTATTACTTCGTGATAGCATGTGTTGCACTAAAACCAACTGGGTGGTAAAGGATTTGGATTGAGGTAAGTGGTGGATACTGTGTGATATGGTGGACTTTGTGAATGGGAATGATAATCTTTGTGGCATAGTTAGAAAATAGAAGTCTTGCCTTGGTCAATTAAGGACTTAACTTTGTGCGCTATTGAACTGAGCCTTACTGTACGACCACATGCCTGATGGGACGGGCCTAACATAGTAGGTTATGGATTCTCGGCATTGATGTTCAGGTGGATAGGTTAGGCTGTGTGACAGGGTGGAGGTGTGACTACATGGTAGTTGCATCGCGGGATGATTCGTCACATCCCTGTCCGGCGGTGTGTGTCGGACTAGCATTCTTTGTGAGCTGGTTTGGCGGGAAAGCACATCGGGAATGTCAATGTTTGAGATGAAGTTTCTGAACTGTTTTGTTACGATTGGTGCTAGCTACACTAGTTGTATCTTGTGGGTAAAGTGTACAAACTCTGCAGAGTGTTAAATCAATCTATTCGAATAGCCGCGTCCGCGGTCATGGACATGCTCGGGGATTTCACACGAGGGGTAGTTTTCATAAATGTTTGGGATGAGAGCTATGTGATCTAAGTCATGTGGCTATGTGAAATGATTTGTTTAGCTTTGTGTCTTTGTGAAATCAATTGTTAAATTAATATTGTCTATTTGTTTTGAATTATGCTTTCAATCTATTATTGTATTCCGTTGCAAATGTTGCTTTTATGCAAAAGAACCACAGAAGCATTTTCTTTTGGAATAAGCCCACATCTATAAATTGTATTCTGTGGTATGATTTGCGAGTACGGTTGTGTACTCACGCTTGTTGTAAAACTTACGCCCAAACCTACAAAAGAGGAGGAGTCTACGTCTGCTTTCGAGGAGGGGTTCGTCGAAGGTTGCTGATCGTTAAGGTTTGGATCCTAGTTGGTTGCCTGTGGTGAATTGATGGGATCTACGCTGAAGTTATTTCTGTCCCGCTGCTGTTTTATTCTCTGTTAGCCCTGCGTGGCTCAATAAGTGTAAACTCAACCATAAGGTCAAAGCCCTTATTTGTTATTCAAACTAATCGTCTACCTTATTTATCGCTTGTGTGGATCGATATTTACCTATATTGACACTGTGTGCACTAGCGTGATCCTGGACTAGTGCGTTATACACAGAGGGTTCCAGAATCGTAATTTTGGGTCCCGACAAAGGTGGTATCAGAGTCAGGTTGACTGTAGGTCTTGACCTTAGCTAGATTGGCCGTATTTAGAGTGTTCAAATTATTTTCTAAAGGAAAAATTAACTTGCAAGAGTAATTAATTGCTTAACTCTTCTCATATCTCTCTCGACTCAACTATTGCTATAATCTTCCTCTTCCCGCTATTTTTAAGTTGCTCTTACCCTCTTCGTCTGTCTTGACAGATGCCTCATCTCCAGAGCTATGGTGAGCGCATAGGAGGATACGCCGCTGAGCTTTGGAAGTTGCTACAGATTCTTGGAGGTTTTGATCGTCCGTTGTACGTCGGCAACAACTGGATAGTGAATGGACAAAACCGTGGAGTGATATGTCGTCTGACGATCTACGCTAGGAGGAACGACAAGGCAAGCCAACCTTCGCACATCTCCGTGAGGAAGATCACTTGGTTGGAAGGCATCCAGGAGTCGTCACGCTTGGCCATGCTACGTATCTGCAACATCTACGCACGGGAGCTTCAAGACACTGTCTTCCGTTATCACCCAAGAGCTGCAGCCGTAGATTTGCCAGCACGCTACCCGTCTACAGAAGAAGAGAGCAATGCTACAGTCGTGCACCTCGCCTGGGCTTTCTTGCCGGGAGGAAGCATTGGAGAGGACTATCATAGAGTTGGATCATGTCTATGAGGATTTACAGCGAGCTGAAGAGAAGGTCGCTACTCTACAAGAGATTCTCTACGACCAGGATGACGAAGAAGAAGACCCTGAGGAGGATCCCGAAGAAGATCCAAAGGAAGGTCTGGTTGAGCCGTAAGAGCGCAGAGCCGGTGGAGCCGCCAGCCAATTGCACCAGAACTCCTATTCTCGCTGCACGGTTCGTGGCATCGATCGGTTCGCTAGGATGCCGGCTCACTTCCGAGTCTACAGGCGACAGGAGCACCGCCGAGGCTGTGGAGGCTTTCTTGAGTAGTGGTCTTAAGTTTTAGTTTAGCAGGCTTAGCCAGTTTCAGTTTAGTAAGTCGCCCTTTAGACGGTAGTTTTGTGTGCTTAGATCGTTGTTTCTTTGGTGTGCGAGTATGAGCTGCAAAGGTTCTTAGGCATTTGTTGCAGCCATGTTAAGACCTTAATTAATAAAAGTATTTCGTTTGAGTTCTTGAGCTGTGTTTTGTTGGGTTTAACCTACCCCCTGCTTAGTTCTTAACTCATCCCGTGATTGCTACGTCATCTAACCCTTGGAGCTTCACCAGATGGTTCAAACTCGCCAGACTGCTGCAAGTGATTCCGGCACCCCAGCGTAAGCAGTACAACTAAAAACTCTCAATTCTGGATAATTTGTTGGGGAATCAGACCATACCTCAATTGGAATCTTCTTTTTAATTGCAATAGATGGTGACCGATTAATAAGATAGCAAGTAGTGGAAACAGTTTCAGCCCAAAAACGCCTATGCAAATCTACATTTGACAACATGCAACGGGCCTTGAAAATGATGGTCCTATTCATACGCTCAGCTACACCGTTTTGTTGAGGAGTATGGGGAATGGTGCAGTGCCTAACAATGCCTTCAGTCTTGTAATATGATTCAAATTCATTAGAACAGAATTCCATCCCATTATCGATGCGAAGCTTCTTTACCTTCTTTTCAGTTTGCCTTTCAACCATAGTCTTCCACTCTTTAAATACTGAAAATGCTTCTGATTTATGCTTCAAGAAATAAGGCCACACTCTTCTAGAGTAATTATCAATAATTGTTAATATATAATAAGCACCTCCTAGCGATGGCTTGTGAGATGGTCACCATTGTCGGGACCCAGAATTACGATTCTGGAACCCTTTGTGTATACTGCACTAGTCCAGGATCACGCTAGTGCACACAGGGTTAACATAGGTAAACATCGATCCACACAAGCGATAAATAAAGTAAACGATTAATTTGAATAACAAATAAGGGTTTTGACCTTATGGTCGAGTTTACACTTATTAAGCCACGCAGGGCTAACAGGAAATAAACAGCGGAACGGAAATAACTCAGCGTAGATCCCACCAATTCACCACGCAACCGATCGATCCGGACTTAACGAACGATCGCCTTCAGTGGAACTCCTCCTAAAGCGGCGTGACTCCTCCTCTTCAGTAGGTTTGGCGCAAGTTTTACAACAAGCGTGAGTACACAACCGTACTATAAATTATACCACGAATGCAATGTATAGATGCAGCTTATTCCAAAGGAAATGGCTTCGTGGTTCTTTTGCATAAAAGCAACATTTGCAATTGAATACAAATAATAGATTGAAAGCATAATTCAAAACAAATAAACAATATTAATTTAATGATTGTTTCCACAAAGACACATAGCCTAATCAAATTCTTTCACTGACCATATGATTGAGGTCACATGGCTCCCATCCCAACATTTTATGAAAACTACCCTTGTGTGAAATCCCGAGCATGTCCATGATCATGACGACGGCTATTCGAATAGATTAATTAACACTGCAGAGGTTGTACACTTTACCCACAAGATACAACTAGTGTAGCAAGCACCAATCGTAACAAAACAGTTGGAAACTTCATCTCAAACATTGACATTCCAAAAGTTACAAACCGCTATACCACTCACATAGAATTGGTATAACACACACCGCTAGACAGTGGAAGACGAATCGTCCCGCGATGCAACCACCAAGTAGTCACACCTCCACCTGTCACACACCTAACCTATCCACCGAACATCAATGCCGAGAATCCATAACTTACTAAGTTAGGCCCGTCCCATACCGTGCATGTGGTCGCACAAGATGAGGCTCGATTCAATGGCGCACAAAGTTAAGTCCTTAATTGACCAAGGCAAGACTTCCATTTTCTAACTAAGTCACAAAGACCATCATTCCCATCACATAGACCACCATGTCACACGTCTCCACCACTTGCCCAGCCTAAATCCTTTACCACCCGATTGGTTTTAGTGCAACACATGCCATCACGAAGTAATAACACATAGCACACAGTTTTACACAAAGTTCCATAGTCACTTAGTCACATTTAATATTTGCAACTTACATGAGATGTGAGACTCGTAGCATGGCTAAGCAAATGTACTCGCATCTAACCAACCCACGTTGGTGCTATAATATTACCAACTCATAACCAATCTAGGGTGACAAGGAATTATGACATACAAGGCCAAGGTGTGATAACAATTTGGATAATAACTATGCCCAAAGCATTTAAATAAATAATTAAAGTATAATGCAATAATTTAACACAAAGTAATTTGAAAACTGGGTTCAAGATGATCAAAGGTATGACTTGCCTTGGAAAAGGTCTATGTACTGATCTTGATCTTGGGGTGCTCCTTCTTCCACAAAATTTCCCGACGAATCGACGTCTACTCGCAAACGAAACAAAAACAAATAAAACAAATAAATAACAGAGGCAAAACAAACTCCAAAAATTAGAAAAAAATCTCAGATAAATAGAGCTTGAATTTAGACAAATTTAGAAATTTGAATGGGCTCAATCGGAGTTAGGATGCAAAAGTTATGAGCTCTGGAAGTTTGAATCTAAAAAGAAACCCTAATTTGGATTTTCTAAAATTTCCGAATTATTTCTTAAAAGAAAAATCGGATTATTGCGCAAGCACGATGTCAGCATGACATCAGCGAAGGGTTTTCGGAAAAGAAATAATAAAAGAAATCTCGACATGGGACCCATGTCGAGGCTAAACTCACGTGGACTAGGTCCACCGAGCCTCGACTTCGGGACCGTGGATCGCCCACGCCGCCGACGCAGGCGACCACGGGGCGACACACGCAGCGCGACGAGGTGGCGGCGAGGTGGCGCGAGGTGGCGCCCACGCCGACCGCCACGTCGGCAGACGCCGACGGCAAGCCCGGCGACCCGGTTTTAGCGGCGGCGGCGATTAGGCGCGCGAAGGTGCGCGATCCGGACCGTCGTGACACGGCGAAGGTGGTGACGTTGTTAGATCTCGCCGAACGACACGACAACGCGGCGGCGGCGAAGTTAAGCGGCGGGCGGCGCGGTTGAGAAGGCGTCGCGAACCGGGCTCTCCGACGAAGATAAAGCGCGCATCATGTAGGCCGTGATGCGGCGAACTCGAGGTGTCTCCAAAGCGACGGAACCTCACCACCGCGGCGCAATCGACGTAGAACCGGCGGCGGCGCTGGGGTTCGAGCTCAATCCCGCGAAAAGGCGCGCTCTAGGTTTTCGGTCTTGGGGAAAAGCGGCGGAGTGCGGCGAACCTCGTGGCGCGATCGCGCTTTAAATAGGGTTCGGAGCGAGGAGTCCGCGAGCGACAGCGGCGGCGGCGCGCTCTGACACGGACTCGAGTCCGCGACGAAGACGGCCGAGCGGCAAGCGGGGCCACATGGCGGGCGCGGCTCGGCGACGGCAGCGTCTTGGCGGCTTGCAGGTGAGGGCGAGGTGGGGCCGGGCTCGCGCGGGAGAGAAGCGGCGAAGTGGCGAAGATGGGCGGGAAGTGGGCGTCTTGCGGGAAGCGAGATCGGCCGAGAGATTCGCCCGAGGATTTATCGAGATTTTAATAGGTTTTCCAATTTAGAAAATACCAGAAATTCAAATGGGCAATAGAAAATAGCAAATGAACTCAGAAAAATTCTAGAAAAATCTAGAAAATATATTTGAGCACATAGAACCCAAATAAAATAGTTTTGGCTAATGTTCCACTTGGGATTATTCACATTAAATGTTTTTTATTGTAAAGTCCAATATTAAGCTTTTGAATTAAATTCAAATAAAATTCAAATGGTGAATTTTCTCCTACTAACTATTTAAAAGATTTTTAAACTCTGAAAATTGGGATGTTACAAACCTCCCCCTTAAAGGAATCTCGACCCCGAGATTCAGGCTAGCTAGAGAAAAGGCTAGGGAACTCGGCTTTCAGCTCTTCTTCACGTTCCCACGTTGCTTCTCTTTCTGAGTGGTTGCTCCACTGAACTTTGCAAAAACGAACAGTCTTGCTTCTGGTGAGGCGCTCTGCGACATCCAAAATCTTGACTGGCTGCTCCTTGTAGGTAAGATCCTCCTTCAAGTCAATTGATTCCAACGGGGCTTGCTCTTCTGGCACACGAAGACACTTCTTCAATTGCGAGACATGAAAGACATCATGTACTCCTCGCTAACGCATCGCTGGCGGCTCAAGCGATAAGCAACTTCTCCACAGTATTCTAAAATCTTGAACGGACCAACATACCTAGGGGCAAGCTTCCCTTTGGCATGAAACCTTTTGACACCTCTGAGCGGTGTAACTCGAAGATAAACGAAATCCTCGGGTTCAAAACTGAGATCACGGTGATGATTATCAGCATAGCTCTTCTGCCTGGACTGAGCTATCTTCAATCTTTCTCTGATCATGGGCACTTGCTCTTCTGCTTCCTGAATAATGTCTGGACCAAAAACTGATCGTTCAGCTGTTTCTGACCAATTCAACGGGGTTCGGCAGGCACGGCCATACAAAGCTTCAAGTGGTGACATTTGCAGACTGGCTTGATAACTGTTGTTGTACGAAAATTCTGCATACGACAAACTTTTATCCCATCGGGTAGCATTAGCTAGAGCACAAGCTCGCAGCATATCCTCCAATATCTGATTTACTCTTTCAGTCTGTCCATCTGTCTATGGATGATACGCGATACTGAAATTCAGATGGGTACCCAATGCTTCATGCAAGCTCTGCCAAAAACGAGAGGTGAACTGGGATCCTCGATCTGACACTATCTTCTTGGGCACACCGCAACCGACAATCGCCATGTACAACTCGCAAGGCGGTCTCCTAAACGTGGTTTTGGCCCGCGAAAATGGGCGACCTTGGTTAGACGATCGACTATTACCTGATCGAATCGTAACTGATTGAGTCTTGGGTAAACCGGTAATGAAATCCATACCGATCTCTTCCCACTTCCATTCTGGAATCTTCAGCGGTTGCAGCAAACCTGCTGGTCTCTGGTGTTTCGCCTTTACTTTCTGACAGGTGTCGCACAAGGCAACGAACTCTGCGACTTCTCGTTTCAAATTTGGCCACCAAAATTTAGCCTTAACATCCTGGTACATCTTGGTACTTCCAGGGTGAATCGAATACTTTGAGTCATGGGCTTCCTTCAAGATTAACTGTCTTAGACCATCGATATCTCGTACACAGATACGACCATTAATCCAGAGTATATCCTGATCATCCTTGGTGGAATCTTTGAATTTCCTTCGCCATTTTGATCTTGATTTACGACAACACGGATCCTTTGGTTGTGCTTCACGAATCGCTTCTCGGGGTATTGCACCTCCAAATTGGCTACAAATCCTTCGGACACGACTTCTAGCTTTAGCTTTTGAAATTCTTCATAAAGTTCTGGGAAATTTTCCTTTACTTCCAAAGCATTGCGGTAACTCTTACGACTTAGAGCGTCTGCAACTACGTTGGCTTTACCGGGATGGTAGTGGATTCCAAGATTATAATCCTTGATCAATTCTAACCATCTTCTTTGTCTCATGTTCAAATCTGACTGGGTGAAGATGTACTTTAGACTCTTATGATCTGTGTAGACTTCACAGCGATTACCGATAAGGTAGTGACGTCAAATCTTTAAAGCATGCACTACGGCAGCTAATTCCAGATCATGGGTAGGGTAATTCTCATCGTGGGGTCTCAATTGCCTTGATGCATAAGCGACAGCTCTTCCTTCTTGCATCAGGACGCATCCTAATCCTTGACGCGAAGCATCACAATAGATATCGAAATCCTTGCGAATATCTGGCAAAATCAGCACTGGGGCTGAAGTCAAACACTTCTTCAGTTCTTGAAAACTTTCCTCGCAGGCTGGAGTCCAAGTGAACTTTTTCTCCTTCTTCAACAATTGCGTAAGGGGCTTAGCAATCGATGAGAATCCTTCATGAAACGCGGTAATAAACCGCCATTCCCAAGCTCGCGAATCGAGTCACGGTCTTGGGTGCTCCCAATGTAGCATCGCTTTAACTTACCGGTCAATGCTACTCCTCACTGTCATCACATGACCAAAGAAATCAACTTCCTTCTTCCAAAAATCACACTTACTGAACTTGGCATACAACCGATGCTCTCTGAGCTTTTCCAAGATTATTCTTAAGTGTTCGGCGTGTTCTTCCTCCGACTTGGAGTACACCAGAATATCATCAATGAACACAACTATGAACTTGTCCAAATATTCCATGAATACTTTATTCATCATGTTCATGAAGTATGCAGGGGCATTAGTCGACCAAAGGACATGACTAAGAACTCATAATGTCCATACGCGCTGAGAAAGCGGTCTTGGTATATCCTTAGGACAAATCTTTAGTGGTGGTAACTCGATCGTGGTCGATCTTTGAGAATAATCCGGCTCCTTTCATCCGATCAAACATATCATCTATCCGGGTAGCGGGTACTTGTTCTTGATGGTAACCTCGTTGAGAGAAGCGGTAATCAATACACATCCTCATACTTCCATCTTTCTTCTTGACAAACAACACCGGCGCTCCCCATGGCGCATTTAACTAGGTCTCACGAAACCTTTCTCAAGGAGTTCTTCTATCTCGCTTCTTCATCTCTACCAATTCATGGTGACATCCGATAAGGTCTCTTCAAATTGGTGCTGTCCTCGGCACTAGGTCGATGACAAACTCGATGTCACGATCGGTGGCATCCTCGTAACTCCTCCGAAACACATCCAGGTATTCACCGACTCATTACTTCTTCCAAGGAAAGGGTCTTCAAACTGCTTACTAGCAAATGTCCATCACGAACCGAGGTGGCTAGAAACTCTACCTTGTAGCATTACCTGTAACTGTCGTACCTTGGAGATAATATAGGCCATTGAAAGACTTTCTGTCAGCTTTTATTACAACAAGAGAACCTTTGGTGACCTTAAAGACTCCACCTCCACCTGAATACTTGTAACTTTTATTATCAAGAGCACTCAGCGAAATAAGATTTCTCTTTTTATCCAGAATGTATTGAACATTCGTGTCGAACCCAGGAGCGAAGGATCCCGAATTCTCTGTGTTCAAACACCGGTCCAGGATTTCCAGTGTACACAGTCTCACAAAATGGATATCACATTCATATCACGAAAACGTAAATGACATTAAGTAAAATAAGTGTTTAATACAAATGAGTCTGAACAACAGTATCAAATAACAAATGATAAACACAAGGAAATATATAATAGAGGTGAGCCACACGATACGCCACAGGCAATCGTCTGGGTCAAAAGGCCTACTCGTCCGGATCCTCACCGTCAGGAAAGAAGTCTTCTCCTGAATAAGATTTATTCAGCAAGGATGAGCACAACTTCCGTGCTCGCAAGTTACACCCAATATTGAATTAAAATGCATGCATAAGGTAACAAGTGAGTATGACAGGGGTTGTTTTGCATAAACAACATTTTCAGTGTAAATAATCATAGTAATTTCTAAGGCAGTTTTATACTAAGACTAAAATCATATTTTAAAATAACATTATTACAATGTGGATAACCTCCAAAGATTTAGTGAAGGATTCCCTCCTAACACTTGGCTTTCCGCCCAATTTTTCATAAGGATTAACCATCCTCAACATTTAATAAAGCATTTAAAAACCAAAAATAATTCTAACTTTAAGTGGCCCTGCTAGCATGTCCATGACCATGACGCGCTATTCGAATAGTTTCTACTCTGCGAGTTGGTACAACTTTACCCACACGAGGTGACATGCTCGTTACGTCGACCAATTCACGCTTCTGTAGGCGTGTGACTGAGCAATTACCATGAGGTCTTTACAATGTTCTGTCCTAATATATTCATGCCCGCTAAGGTTTCGCCCCTTTGGACTAACCATCCTCCGGAAGCCCCCTCTTGCGCCAAGTGGGAATAAAACGTCTAACCGACACCCACATAATCACATGACATAAATACACTAGAACATCACAAATTAATTGGCCAAATCCTGCCCGTACAGGACATGTGGTAGTACGATATGGCTTAGCAATAAGCGGCTCAAAGACCGATCCTCAATTGACTTGGGCGTCATTCCTACAAACCATGGGCCTTAATCTTAACCAGATCAATCCCATGCATAAACCTGCACCCACCATTCCGAAAATTTCGCCCAAGTCCAAACCCATTTTTGATTTTATTTTGAATAAAACTCTATTTATAAACCCATGTGGTAAGACAATACTACCATATCAAGTTTGAAACAAATTTGTAGAAATTTGGTGAAAACCCTCCCAAATTCTGTAAGTGTAAGCTAAGCCTGGCTAAGCATATGTGTAATTTTGATAATATCTTGCCTACGGTATCAAGGTAGTCAGGTACAACATTCAAATTGGCTATACAATAACTCATGGAATTAACTATATGTAAAACAGGACATTAAAATATTTATACAAACATATGCATGCGATAAAGAATTTAAACTGAAAATAACTTAAAATACTGGGGGCAATATGGTCAATGGTGTAACTTGCCTTCGTTGATGTCTTGGAATTCTAAATCTTCAGATTGGTCGAACTCTCCGAAGTCGTCGAATTCTAAACGTGAAAATACGACAAATTCAATATTCAAATTCAAATAAATTCAAAAATATAGTTCAAATTAACTCCAAATGGAAATATTTTGGTTTAGTTAGCTAGATTATAATTTTATATAAATTTTGCAATTTGAATCACCCAATTTGGAGTTCATATGCAAAAGTTATGAATTTTAGAAGTTTTAAACCTAATTTCGAGATTTAATTGAATTTCCGAATTATTTTCCTCTTGAAAAATCTATTTATTGCATAATCGACGCCAAAGACAAGAATTTCGGAATTTAAAAGAATTAAAATAAATTCGACAAGTGGACCCCAAGTGTCATAGACACAGTCCACCATGAACCTAGTTTATGAGCTTTGGCTCAGGGTGATTTGGTGCAGAAGCTGATGTGGCCGCCATGTGGGCAGCCACATATGCTCAGCGCCTAGGTGGCGCTGACTTGGCGTGGCGTGGGTGTGCCACGAGGCCCGGCAGGGTGCGGCTCGGTGACAAGCTCGCGGCGTTATGCGCCACGGCGAGGGAGTGAATGATACCAAAAGTAAGAGGAAGTGCGGGGATCTGATCGCTACCTCGGGCGGGCGGGCGTTTTGGTCATCGGCGATGAGGTTTGGCGCGGCGTTGCTCGCCCGGTGAAGTAGGTGCTCGAGGGTCCTCGGTGAAGTGAAGGTGCGCCGTGTAGGCGAGGCGGCGAAGGTGACGGTGGTGTCGGGGTGGTCGGGGGCGGCTTGACGGCGGTGCAAGCAGCTCAAGCTTCTTGGTCGCCGCGGAAAATCGCAGTACGGCGAGCTCAAGAGAGAATAGGAGGAGTGTGGGCGTTGGCCGGTGGATAAATGCGCACCGGGCTGCCTTTTATAGGCGCTCGGGAGCTCGAGCGGCGGGCGACGTGGGAGCGCGTGGCGCGCGTTGCGGGCGATCGTGGCGTATGTGCGAGAAAGAGGGGAAGCGGCGTGGAGGAGGTGGCGGAAACCGTGCGGTCTCGCGGCGCACAACGCGGAGTGCGGGAGGTTAGATGCGCGGCGTTAGCGGCTTCGGCGCGCGGCGAAATGGCGTCGTGGGGCTCGTTCGCGCGGAGAAGAAGGCGAGGAGGAAGGCGAGTATGGGCGTTGGATTTTGATCCAACGGTCACGATCATTAGAGGCGGCGTGGAGAGTACGGCGAGATCGGCGTTGTTGTAAGATCCAACGGTTCGAGAGAGAGAGGCTGAGAGAGATGCGTGGGTGAATGGTAGCCGTCCGATTTAAATCGGACAGTGGGAGAAGCGCAGTGGAGCAGGCGTGCAAAGCGCGAGTGAGGTTTGGGCCGAGGCCTTTGGGTTTCGGCCCAAAGCCAAGTTTTGATTTTCTTTTGATTTTGCAATTGATTTAATTATGATAATTCATTTAGGATTTAGAAAATAGCAAAATAATTCCAAAAATTATGAAAAAAATTCACAGAAATTCTCATTCTTATTTTGGACTTAATAAAATTATTTCCAACTTTATGTTAGCTTTTAATTTGCAAATAAATTTGTTTTGGCATTACAATATTAATAAAAAGCTTTTAAAAATTCAAAAAATTCCACAAAAGTAAATAAATTTTAATTTTACTGAAATTTGAAATTTGGGCTGTTACAAACCTACCCCACTTAAGGGAATCTCGACCCGAGATTCAGGCTTGGTCAGTAAACAGGTCGGGGTAGTTGGTCTTGAGGTCTTCTTCTTTTTCCCAAGTGGCTTCACTCTCCGGGTGATGACTCCACTGCACTTTGTATGATCTGATGATTCTGCTTCTGGTGACTCGCTCTATGACATCCAGAATTTTAATTGGTCGCTCCACGTAGGTGAGATCTTCTCGAAGATCGAAGCTTTCCAGGAAGGTATGGTCTTCTGGCGCTTGTAGGCATTTCCTCAACTGGGATACATGGAAGACATCGTGCACTGCTGACAAGGCTTCTGGCAGCTCAAGCTGATATGCCACTTCACCTCTTTTGGCTAGAATTTTGTATGGACCCACAAATCTAGGTGCGAGCTTTCCTTTTGTCCGGAATCTTCTTACTCCTCTGAGTGGAGTGACTCTGAGATAGACCAAGTCTCCTACCTCAAAGTTTAAATCCCTCCGACGGTTATCAGCATAACTCTTTTGTCGGGTTTGTGCCACTCTCAGATGCTCTCTTATGGCTTTTACCTTACTTTCAGCATCTTTGATTAACTCAGGTCCAAAGAGCTGATGTTCTCCTACTTCATCCCATAGGAGTGGAGTTCTGCACTTTCTGCCATACAACGCTTCAAATGGAGCCATTTGCAAACTAGCTTGATAGCTATTGTTATACGAGAATTCTGCATACGACAAATTCTTGTCCCAACTTTGTCCAAATTCCAGGGCATAGGCTCGGAGCATGTCTTCGAGGACTTGATTAGTGCTTTCCGTCTGGCCATCTGTCTGAGGATGATAGGCTATACTGAAATTGAGTTTGGTCCCTAAGGCTTCATGCAGGCTCTGCCAGAATCTTGATGTAAATTGGGAACCTCTGCGGACCACGATCTTCTTGGGTACCCGTGTAGACAAACAATCCTAGCCACATATAACTCGCCAACCGGGCATACGTATGTAGTCTTGGCGGGAATGAAGTGAGCTACTTTGGTCAACCGGTCAATTATCACCCAGATAGAATCATATCCTGATTGAGTCCTAGGGAGTCCGGTGATAAAGTCCATGCCAATTTCTTCCCACTTCCATTCTGGAATTGGTAGTGGCTGCAACAATCCGGTGGTCTCGATGTTACGCCTTAACTGTCGACACACATCACGAGTGACGAACTCGGCAATTTCTCGCTTCATGCCGACCCACGATATTTCTCCTTGGATCTGGTACATCTTGGTGCTTCCGGGGTGAATGGAGTAAGATGTTTCATGAGCCTCCTTCGAATTGACTGTTTTAACTCCTGTTGGTTAGGTACACAAATGCGGTTCCCAAACCACATGGTTCCTTGTTCATTCTCAGCGAATCCTGGAGCCTTGCCCCTTCGCATATTCTTCTTGATCTCCTTGATGTCTTCATCTTCTAGTTGTTTTTCTCTGATCTGACCTTGAAGAGTTGGTTGTACTTCCAAAGCATTTACACAACCTTGACTGACAATCTCCAAGTTTAGACGCTTCAATTCTTCATGTAGTTCTGGTTGATCCTTCTGCACCATCATGGTTTTACAATAGGCATTTCTGCTCAAGACATCTGCAACTACATTTGCTTTGCCCGGATGATAGTGAATCCCAAGATCATAATCTTTTATCAACTCTAGCCATCTTCTCTGCCGAAGGTTTAATTACACTGCGTGAAGATATATTTTGGACTCTTGTGATCCGTGAAAATCTCACGTGTTACCAATGAGATAATGCCGCGGATCTTCAAAGCATGCACAATCGCCGCTAACTCGGATCATGTGTCGGATAATTTTCTTCATGTGGCCTCAACTGCCTGGATGCATAAGCCACTACGTTGCCTTCCTGCATTAACACACATCCGAGACCTTGCCGGGATGCGTCGCAGAAAATTTCAAAATCCTTACGGATATCAGGTAAGACTAGCACAGGTGCTGAGACTAATCTTCTCTTCAGGTCTTGGAAACTTTCTTCACAGGCATCTGTCCATTCAAACTTCTTTTCCTTCTTCAGAAGTTGGGTCATGGGTCTTGCAATTTTAGAGAAATTTTCAATGAACCTACGGTAATAGCCCGCTAGTCCAAGGAAACTTCTCACCTCGGTGACTGTCCTGGGTTGCTTCCAATCTGATACTGCTTCAACCTTGGCAGGATCTACCACAATTCCTCCTGCTGACATAATATGTCTAAGGAATGCCACTTGACTTAGCCAAAATTCACTTTTGCTGAATTTGGCATAAAGCTGGTGTTCTCTGAGCTTGTCCAGTATCATTCTGATATGCTTCTCATGTTCTTCTTCATCCTTCGAGTAGATTAGAATGTCATCGATGAAAACAACCACAAACTTATCCAAGAATTCCATGAACACTTTGTTCATCATATTCATGAAATGCGAGGCGTTCGTCAAGCGAAAGACATCACCGTAAACTAAATGCAGTCCATATCCGTGGTGAAGGCTGTTTTGGAATATCTTCGAGTGCGATCTTGATTGGTGATAGCGGATCTCAAATCAATCTTGAGAAGACACTTGCTCCTTTCGGTGATCAAGCGGATCATCTATCACAGGTAAAGGATACTTGTTCTTGATCGTCACCTCGTTGAGTGATCTGTAATCAACACACATCCTCATGCTATTGTCCTTTTTCTTGACGAACAGCACTGGTGCTCCCCAAGGTGATGAACTGGGTCGGATGTACCCTTTGCTTCGCAATTCTTCAATCTGTTTCTTCAATTTTGCTAACTCATTGGCTGGCATTCTATAGGGTCGCTTCGATATTGGAGCTGTCCCTGGAACTAAGTCAATTAAGAACATTACGTCCCTATCCGGTGGCATGCTAGGTAGATCATCAAGAAAGACATCAGCATATTCTCGGACTACAGGTATGTCTTCAAGTTTCACTTCCTTCATGCTGGTGAGGATGGAACTTCCTTTGGTGCAGGTCTTGGGCTTGAACTCGACTGAAATTCCTTCTCCATTGGTGAGAGTGATAGACCTATTGGCACAGTCTATTTGTCCATGGTTCTTGGCTAGCCAGTCCATTCCGAGAATGACATCCAAACCTTGGGAATGCAAGACTATCAAGTCCGCTAGGAAGGATACTCCGGATATTTCAAGAGTGAGGTTCGGGCACAGCGAACTAGTTCTCATTTCTGAGCCCGGAGAATGGATTATCATAGGATTGGTTAAGGGGGATATAATTAACCCATTTTTATCCACAAACTTATTTGATACAAATGAATGCGAAGCTCCGGAATCAAATAGAACTGAAGCTGGTATTGAATTGACAAGAAACATACCAAGCACAACATCCGGTCTTTGCACAGGCTTCTCGGTGTGGCGTGGTTCACACGTCCCTTGATAAATTGACCTGACGGCTTTGCAGAGCCGCTAGTGGCTGTGGCTCCTGGTGCTGGCTTGGAAGATGCCGCTGCCTGCTGCTTCTTGGGGCATCTGTTGGCGTAGTGCCCTGTTTCATTGCAATGGAAATAGGTCACTCCTGCAGCTGAGGGAGCGGAGCTCTTCTGCTGAAATTGCCCTCCAGTTGATGCGCTGCGGAAGTTGGAGGTGTTGGGGCGCTGGTTCTGCACTGGAACTCGGGAGGTGGAAGACTGGAACTTTCCACGCTACGGTGGCTGCGGCTGAATGAATCGAGGCTTGGGAAGGCCTCCTGCATTGAACCTCTGGGTGGCCATCCTCCGCTTGCGGTTCTCCATCTCCTGGTGCTTGGCCTCCTGGCGGATCGCCTTGTCCACCAACTGCTGAAAGTCGGTGAAGTTTTGAGAGATCAGTTGGACGGAGATATCATTATTAAGCCCCTCCATGAATCTCTCCTGTCGGTCCTCAACCATCTACAATTTTTAGAAGAGACAAGAGTTTAGAAATCTTTTAACAGAGAAAGGAAGAGTAAGACTTGGAAGATAAGTAAATAATTTTAAGTTTTTGAAAATAGTCCTTGATGGTTTTATCCTTTCTACCGTGGGCCATGACCTACAGTCGATATGACTCTGATACCACTTTTGTCGAACCCGGGAGCGAAGGATCCCGAATTCTCTGTGTTCAAACATCGGTCTAGGATTTCCAATGCACACAGTCTCACAAAATGGATATCACATTCATATCACGAAAACGTAAATGACATTAAGTAAAATAAGTGTTTAATACAAATGAGTCTGAATAACAGTATCAAATAACAAATGATAAACACAGTGAAAATATATAATAGAGGTGAACCACACGATGCGCCACAGGCAATCGTCTGGGTCAAAAGGCCTACTCGTCCGGATCCTCACCGTCGGGAAAGAAGTCTTCTCCTGAATAAGATTTATTCAGTAAGGATGAGCACAACTTCCGTGCTCGCAAGTTACACCCAATATTGAATTAAAATGCACGCATAAGGTAACAAGTGAGTATGGCAGGGGTTGTTTTGCATAAACAACATTTTCAGTATAAATAATCATAGTAATTTCTAAGGCAATTTTATACTAAGACTAAAATCATATTTTAAAATGACATTATTACAATGTGGATAACCTCCAAAGATTTAGTGAAGGATTCCCTCCTAACACTTGGCTTCCGCCCAATTTTTCATAAGGATTAACCATCCTCAACATTTAATAAAATATTTAAAAACCAAAAACAATTCTTCCTCTGCACACAATAAGCAATGCAGGTGAGTACAACTCACAGAAGTGAGGCCCTTTGGGCTCACCTTCTTCCTCTGCACACAATAAGCAATGCAGGTGAGTACAATAATGTACTCGCAAGACTTACGAGTAACAAGTCTATACATAGCTACATGAAAGTTGTATCCAAAGAAGGTTGGTTATATGGTTATTTGGACGCATAAAGCAAGTTTCATTTGCAATAATGTAATAGATTGAAAGCAATTTGACAATTCAGTTTTTAAGCATTGAAATAACAGCGAGTAACAATAATTATCAAGTAACCACCTAGAAGTGACTAACCCAATAGCCACCACACATAGCATGAATCCTTGATTCATACCACCCGTCAAGTTTTTAATTTAAAATGTTGTAGTCTAGTTTTCACGGGGCATTTCCGAGCGTGTCCATAACCTAGGACGAGGCTATTCGAATAGTTCAAAACCCTGCAGGGGTGTACCAATGTACCCACACTTCAGACCGCCTTTAAGCCACATGATTTAGCACACTTCCAAAGGTATGCCGGCAAGGCTAAGTCCTACGAGATATTTCCAATATTGCGTATCAACTACAAGTCGCTCATATGGATGGAAACCCATACGCTTACATTGTAAAGCCAAAAAGACAACTACCCATCGAGGTAAAGCTCTTTGGACAACTACAATGCTCCCACACATAACCCATCTCATTTTACCACAACGCAACACACACACGCCCACCTGCGACTCATAGCCAACACACGCCAAAGTACTAAGTCAAGAGAGGTCCCATACCCTCTAGTGTGGTTAGCACGCAAGAATGCTCAGAACGGTGGCGCAAGTAACTCGGTCCTTAAACGACTAGGGCACCAATCCAGCCACACCCAAAGATCACACCATCTTACCATTGTGCCCAAGTCCAAATTGTTTTTATTTTCAGTTTTAGTTTTACAATTTGAACATAGCACCAAACTGAAATATAAAGATTATAATAAGTTTGTGTGATCAAGGTTATCGACAAGTCGATAACCGCCCATTTCTACCGATAGCTAAGCATGGCTAAGCAACAAACTCGTAAACTACTAAGTGACGAGGATTCATCCAACGAACCCAAAATCACAGCAAGATAAACCTAGGCTCAGTAGTAGAGGATAAACATTTGCCTACTGATAATGCATCTACTAGGTTAACTATCGACAATAGTTAAAACAACATAGCAATGCATACGTAGAATTCACAAACAATATATTAGAATTTGAAAATAGTAGGAACAACATGATCCAATGATGCTACATCTTCTTACCTTGTTGGAGTGCAGGATCTGATGGCTGTGGCTCAGAATTAATATCAATATTGTCTTCGGAACCTAACGCGAAAAGGCGATAAACCAATAAGAACGAAGAACACCAAATAAACTCCAACAGCAAAAGACATCCAAAACTTATGAAATATATACAACAGTTAGGGGATGATTTTAGACAATTTTAGGAACAAGAATCATGCAATTTGGATTTAGTATGAAAAAGATATAGCCAAAATACACTCTCTCAGCCTATTAAATCAACTAAATTAATTACTGGTACTGTTCATAGCGAAATTTTCTAGAATGATCTAAGGTCTAGAATTTTTATAGCAGGTAGATTATGACATCCTAATGATAGCAAAGTTAAGTTTACTAAATTTGGAGTTATAGTGATTTACTTATGATTTTTCTAAGTTGTAAACCTAGCACAAGTTATTCTACAGAAATATAATCGTGTTCAAAACCTATTTTATATTAAAGTACACTAACAGGGGAATCTAACAAAATTAATTTTGTACAAATTGGAATTATACAGGAAAAGATATGCATTTTACAAGTTTTAATTCTATTTCTGGAATAATCAAAATTGGCAGAAATCAAGTTATTCTAGTTTCAAAGTTTTCTGCTACAGAAATATGCCCAAATGCATTTTCATATTAAACTTTAGGGGCACAAGAATTTATTACAGTTGAAAACACCTAAAAAAAGAGTTAACATGCATTAGTTATTAGTTTTTAAAGTATTACAACAATTTTTAGTTGATAAATAAATACTTACACAAATAAAACCAAACTTAACAGAAATAAAACGACGTGGACGCTCATGAGCCGTTGATGCGAAATCCAACCGCCACGCGCATGGAGAACAGCGCACGCGCGCGATCCTAATGAGAGTCACCGTTGGATCTAGATCCAACGATCGGCGAGGATGGAAACATTCGGACGGTGCGGTTGCCACGGCCATCCACAGCCGCAGATCTGGAGATAAACGGCTCGGAGCGCACCTCCCTTCGGGGAGTCCGAATGCACTCGCGATCGCAGCAGCAGATCTTTAGATGGACGATCCAGAATGATTAGGAAACCGGACGGTCCGAACGTCCTCTAGATCTGGGCCGTTGATCAGGAGATCGACGGTCCACGATCAACAAAGCGAAATGCACTCACGAACTTGGGTTAAATAGCGCCAGGAGGGGTTTAATGAGTGGGTCCACATGTAGTGAGACAAGGGGCCCAATTAAGACAGCGATTAATTACTAGAAACCAATGATTAGTGATGATTAGTAATTAATGCGTCCTAATGATCTCGCATAGAGGTGGATTTAAGAGATGGGGGCCCACCTGGCAGTGACACAAACTGACGGCTTAAGACACATTAATTGCTAACCAATGATTAGCAATTAATGACCCCGGATTCTGTCTTTAAGAACCCCGGACTGTGGTTTAAGGCCTACGGGCCCACATGCCAGTGGCTCAACGAACCAGATTAAGACATAATAATTACTCCTAATGATTAACAATGATTGGATCATTAATGGTGTCCTAATGACGACCGAAAACAGGCGATTACGACCGACAAAACCCGAGCGGGATTTACGGCTTGTCGCCGGCGACTCCGGCCACAGCGGCACCCACCAAGTATCAAAATGGATTCGCAATAGGCTTGCGGACCCAAAGGTGGTGACCTCGCCGGCGGCGATGGCCCTAAACGCCGGCAAGCCGGAAAATGAAGATAGGGGCTTTTACTGTCGAAAGCAAAAATATCAAAAAGCTCCACTGCAGTCCAAAGAAGCGAGTGCCACAGCCTCTAGGGACTAATAAGAAGCTACCTTGACCGAGATGAGCTTCAAAGATGGTCGGAGAAGGTCTGACCACGGTGGAGCTTGCCGGGCCCGAGGAAGAAGATATGAAATTAGAGACCTGAGCCAAAATGAACACCACTGGTGGTCAAAATAGCTACAACAAAGTCCATATAAGCTTCATGAGCAATTAATTGAGAAATGGAGCATTCACCGGAGCTGAGGAAGAACAGGGGATGGTTTCGGCCGAATTTGAACAAACTCCAAATTTGTCAAATCCTGAAAGTGAAACCCAAAATTAAGTGAGGGGAAATGATTAGGACAATAAGGAGTTGAAAAGGGTACAAGAATATTCGAAGAAGAACCACTGGAGCTTCATGATCCACAATGGAGCTCCACGGGTCAACAAAGGTGATTTGGTGTTTTTGGTGAATTAAGCTCCAAAAATGAAGAAGGAGCTTAGGATGGTGTAAAGGAACACAAGGAAGGAGTTTTGGGACTTATATAGCTAAGGATTAGGGTTTGTGATGAGGACATAAACCCTATGGATACAACCATATTTGCTATGCTTACTGTTCCAAGTATAAGAGCTCGTACGCTTCACTTAAATTATCAGGTGAGCTTGTTTTTAGGAGTGTCTTTATATTATATGAATTATATGATGCTACATAATGATGATATATATATATGTGCAGCGCCATGTCACTTTTGGTCCAAGACAAGCAAGCGATTCGAGTGGACCCGTTTTGGAATCTAGTTCGGCCTCGAATCAGCGACAACACCAACTTAAAGCAGACATAACTTTCACATACGGAGTTCGTTGGAGGTCCACGAGTACTTGATTGAAAGCTTATTTTGTCCTCTTTCAATGGATCCAGCCTCACCTTCAAATTCCTTATGGACTGATCGCAATCATCAAAAGAAGACGTCATATCACTTGTTTGGGCTAATCTGGGCCTTGTAATCATCTTGAACTTGGCCCATCTGCGGTGGACCACACAGGGTTCTTTATTCTTGTTCACGTGAACAGTATCTATGAGATTAGTCCCACCCCTTAGTTCTATTAGATGTGTGGCTCCTCATCCCTATTTAAGGAGGTCGCACCCCTCTAGTTTTCTTGGATTTTGTTTAGTTAAAAGTTAGCCTTGTTGCAACCGTGTATTGGCTTGTGTCGACTAGACCAACCATAATACCGCTCAGAATCCCAACTCAATTAAATATTTCAATCCTATTTGCAATTTCAGATTGCTTATTATCTTGTTCTTGCGTGCTTCTTGGTGTATGCGAGGAATCGACCTTCGTGGTCGAGTCAGCGGGTATTCGTACGGTTGATAACGACTTGTCAATCGGTTCGGCGATTGCGTGGTTTCGAGCCTTGTGTGTTCGTAGCTAGGATCGTGAGAGTTGAGCGACACCTACCGGACTTATCGTTCTCATCGAAAGATCGGGCCAACAAATCGGACCTTCGAGTTCATCAGTTTGGCAAGAAGGAGCCTCTCGGGTGACAAGGGTTTAGGGCACAAAAGGTGAGTCGAAAAGAAGAAGTGATGGGGATGTAGGAGTAGGGCATGCCTCTCGGCCGAAAGCACCTACAAGCACTTAATGCCGACCAGGGAGACGTTGCCAGAGGAACAAGATTTGACAGCGCCATGCCTCTCTCTGTCTCTTTCACTATTCGCGCACGGCGCGAAGTTGAAGACGACCAGAAAAGGTTTGGGCGATTTTGAACCCTTGGATTTTGATCGGGCGGCTGATATCGCGCCACGCTTCTGAGGTTTTAAACACAATAGAGGAGATTGTGAGCGTTGGATTCTAATCCAACGGCTCAGACCGATCAAAACAATCGGAGGTCCGAATGTCTCCTGCGACGAGAATGGTCCGATTTTAATCCAACGGCTGAGATTTGCCCAAGGCTTCTGAAGTTTAAATCAACAGAGAGGATCGTGAGCCATACGATCAGAAATGAACGGCCACGATGAGAGATTACATTCGGACGTCCGAATGTTCTCATGGCGGGGCGTCGCGATCTGGATCGTGGTGAGATTAGACGCATACGTTCTTTAAAAGGAGGCACAGTGCGATTAGTTGGTGGATCGAGACAAGTGGCTCGAGCCCGAGTCTGACTCGAACCCAACTCCCAGTGAAATTAGGTTTTGAGTTTTAAACTGAGCTGGGACTTTGAGGATTTATTTGAGATAGCAAAACATCTCCAGAAATTCTGAAATTTTTACTGGAGCTTGCTCACTCAGATATTAACCTTGTGTAAAATTTGTAGAGGTTTTTATGTAGTGCATTTTTCTCCAAAAATTATGCAAGGCTCTGGTTTAAGGTTTGACTGTCCTTTAAAAATATTCAAACAATTTCTAAAAATTGTGAAATTTTTCAGAGAGGTCACATACCATCCCAGAAGCTTAGGAAAAAATATTTACAAAGGATGATCACAAGACTTGAGATGAATGTATTTAGAAGACAAGGTTTTGGATCAAAAGACTTGTGACTTTGTATTTCCATAATTCTTGCACAAGAATTGTTTAGAACATGCAGGAAATACATGATGTAAGAAAAAGTTTTAAATTCTACTCATTTTATTATATTGGAAACACAAGTCCAAAATTGGGATGTTACACTCCACCCCGCACCTGCCGGGCTACATCGTGGGCCTCCTTATGGGCTAAGTCTGTCGACATGACACTCCGCATCTCCAAACCTTGGCCCTTTAGAATTCGGATCACATATCAACACCATGTTTATATCCCCCCTGTCAATGAGCATTATAAATAACATTTCATGGATACATACATATTTGATTATGTTTTTCTATGGAATTAGGTAGGTTGATCCTAGTGAATCAATAGGGTGAATATTGCCAAGTTTATCATGGCTAAGCTTTTTTTGGTTTAGAGTAAATCTCGATTCTTAGAACAAAATATTGAAAAAGAAAGATATAGTGCAACTAGGAGTAAATAATGTAAAAAGTCAGCCAATTTATTATTTGGTTCTAATGTTGCTGTTGCTGGAGATAGGCTATCCTCCAATCATGTTCTTGATGTGTAGTACGTATGGTAGCACCTCATTTGCTTTTCCTACTCACACAATTCAAAATATGGAGCTCACAAATTCTCAGAAAAAAGGCATCCTCAAGTACACAATCAGAAAATTTAAAATAGTTACAACTCAAAAATTGTAACTCAAAACTTCTTTTTTTTCAGATGGATGCATTTTCTGGATGGATGTTGGTTCAAAATTGTACTAGCGAGTGCTTGTCATTTTTACCATGCAAAACGATGCTTGTGGTGCAACTGAGATGCTGCTACTGGCAAGAGAAAGCAAGTAGTGGGGTAGCAGTTCTGGAACTAATAATCAATTCAAACATTCACATTTAAATTGAAGGACCATGGAGAGGGTCTTGGATTACGTTGTGATGAACTATTGCAATTTGGAAAGGTTGGAAAATTGATTTGCAAATTTATCAGAGGTTATAGGTTGTATGAGATATGTTACTGCTAACGTGGGTCAAGTTGTGAACAACTTGTGCTTGGAAACGATTTCTTTGTCTTTGGATGTGTAGGGTCACCTAGAGTCAACCACGGTCAACGACAAGGATCGAGGCTAAGCTCATGGAGGTGCCGACACCCAGAATGATCAAGGATGCCAGGTGAGGTGGTGATCTCAAGCATGGTATGAGAAAGGCATGAAATGTTGAAGGAAAGTTCGAACGGCGAGATTGCGCCATGTGGCTTAGTTAGTCCAAGTGACGCGCGGTATGGTGGAACCGGAATGGGGGAGACTTGCCGACGCACGGCAAGCCAGTGGTACATCTACATGTGGCAAGCATGGCGATTGCTTGCAATGGATAGAGTAGACCGGGTTAAGGAAGTGTATTTTGGTAGTTTGACCAAAATACCGGAAACTGCTTCGAAAGAAAACCACGGCGCCTAAGCGGCGTTTGGAAAGGCGGTTTAAGTCATGGAGAAGCTGGTATGATCAAGTTGGATCAAGGCTAAGGACTTAGCGGATTCGGGCTTATGCGCTTTGAAAAACGTGCATAAGAGTAGATGTTGAGTTAAAACCCATGTGTGGGAGGTTATCGGGTTTCCTCCATTGTGCTAAGTGGATAGTATCCTCTAAGGGTTGGATGTGGCTAGTTAGCCCATCTATTTGAGGGGTTGGGATGGAGACTTGTGGTCATCCATCCAACCATCCTCCGTTGAGACCTAGAGTTCATGAGTTCTAGGGATAGGATTTGAGAGAAGTTGAGAGCTATGGTGTGCTCTCTTGTTCTCTAAGTGGAGTGGCTGTAAAACCCTCATCCTCAAGTAGCAATACATCAATCTTTGTTCATCTCCATGAATCTCTTTTGTGTTGATTGGTTTGCTCTTAATTTGGTTTGTTTTGTTTCCCATTTCTCTTGCCTTCTTGATCTTGTTGTGCTAAGGACATGTAAGAGATGGAGATAACATCTGAAAATCAATCTCCACCCATCTAGGCACTTTCATGACAAGATTCATGAAGAAACTCAGTTTTTACTCTCTTTGGTCTCTCCAAGTGATTTCTTGATTCAACTGTTTTTGCCTCAATTTCTTTGATGTTCTTGCTTGCTGTGATATATGAGAACATATTTAGAGCCATATTGGCCATCATCCATCTACAAGCAAATCATATTCACCATCTTTGGTTTTTGCCCTATTTTTGTACAACTTTCTATCAAATAGAAAAATATCATAACTTTGCAACGATTTTCTCGATCGTTGAGTGGAATAGGTTTCTGACATCCTAGAGAGAGTGCATACCAAATTTCAAGTCATTTGGAGCTTTGGTTTGAGAGTTAACTCAATTTTTGGTTTTGACCCGATTTTGGTGCAGCAGAGCTTCATGAACCAAAGTATCCAAATTCTCTCAAGTTCTTTCAGATTTTTCTGTTGGGATAGGTTCCTAAGATCACGATCTGGTCTTGGGTTAAGTTTCAAATCATTTGGACTTATGGATCAAAAGTTTCATTGATTATTTGATATGAAATAGTGCTGAAACTGGTATATTTTTTACTATTCATTTTCTGAAAGCATGGTAGCACTACGATTTCTTTTGATTTTTGGTATCATAATTTTCGTAACTTCTCATAACTGTTAGAGTGAAGAGTAGGTGAATAATTGGGAAAAAAATTGAAAGCACCGTTCACCCCCTACATAAATGCTGTCACAAATTCTGAAACTAATCATCAATCATGAATGTACATTCTCACAGATGCTGCACATTCAATTAATCAGTTTTCAGAAATTCCCACAAACGGGAACCAAGAACACATTGACATCATCACGAATTCCAAAGTAAAACTTTGCAAGTACATTCGCATCCTCTGCCGGACATCGATGAGCCGGAGCGCACAGACAACATGACCTTTCTCGTGTGCGCATCATTGCGCAAGCTCGGGGCACATGACACCGCAGAAGAGATAGCGCCGATGGGGTCGTCACGGAGGAGAAGGCGGTGGCGACGCAGACGGACGACGAGCTCAGGGCAGACACGTCCGGCCATCACCTCAAACCCTAGAGTGACACGACTACCGCCGCCTCAAACGCTAGAGTGGCGCCTCGAATCATAGCTCCCATCCCATGGCACAACTGGATCCGATGGTGGTGGGATTGGGGCGAGCGGTGGCGACGCGGTTGAGGTGAGCAGAGGTTGGGGAAAAGAGTGATACGAGTAGATGGGAAGAACCGAAGAAAGAAGTAGCATCGGCATGGGGATGCCGTGTGGGTCCGATGCTCGGGGGTGTTTTCGAAAAAGCGCATTGCTGTGCGTGCGCGCGTGCGGGGGTCAAACATAAAAAGTTGCACAAGTGGTTGGTTGGTTTTCGCCCGCTTGCGTCTCAACCGCCCAAGCGGGATCGAATGGCCACAGTTAGTTGGGAATTGGACCGAAGTTTTGTTAAGTAAGAGAGAAAATTAGGTTAGTACACTTCAAACAAGCATTTCAAAGAAATAACATCCCTAACTTCAAGATGACATCGCCAAAAGAGCACAGATCATCAAAAATAACACTAATGTGGATGGAAAGATATTTTTGCCCTTTTATGTTATTGAGGTCGCTGGAGACAACATTTTTGGATATGCAGTTGGCATAGCTGTGGCCAGTGCCTGGCAGTAGCTTGCTGTCAGCCAATCGTGACGACCGGCATGGGCACAACTTGCACGACGGTTGCTAGCTAGCGGCTGTCACATGCACGGGCATGGCTTGTACTTTCGAAGAGAAGCTTGCAGGGAGGCTCATGACTCGGATTCAGATCATCTGTCTCGGGAAGAGAAGGGTTATTTGCAGACGCAGAATTAGAACGAAAATATCCGGAGTTCACCGCTTCACCATAAATATATAACAACATATGTAATTTTCAAGTAGTATTGTACTAAATTGTAATGTGTTCAACAATTTTAGCATCAATAATTCAACATAACCGATAAAAAGGTACAACGATGACAATGTACAATGATGAAGAAGTAGCGTAGCAAAATGAAGAAAAAATTTACCTGTTATTTGCCTATTATTTGAAAACTCAAATAAATATTAGAATCATGGTATGTTCAACAGTTAAAGAACAATATATTAGAAACATATGGCCTAGGACCAGGAGCATACTTACTTGATATTGTAGTAAAAAACTCTTAAGTCAAATCCAAAGCTTGGTCCAACATGAGCACATGGATGATGGATCACGATCACTAGCAATTTTGCCTCCATCCGATTTGCAAAGAACTAGGCTAGTATTCCAAAAACCCAAATTGAAACCATAAGTGTTAACCCTACATTTCGAGAAAAATCAACAAAAACTCATCACATTGAAACCATAACTCACAAGTTTAGTCTTTTTTCCTAAAAGAAATCAAAAGAACCGAAGATATAGGACATTCCATATGATGATTTCACGATTCATGACTTGGTCCTTCTGACGGGCGACTGGGCGAGGGACGCCGTGGACAGCATGGGCCGCGGCTGAGGCCTTCCTCTAGGCTCCAACACAAGGGGCTGTGACCACCATCCACTGACCAGGCGAGGCAAGGTAAATCGTGAGCCGCGGGAGTTGGGAGGGAGAAAAAGAGATGTGACGAGGATCTAAATAATTCACATTTATTTACTCCATAATCAAGAAATATGACGTCATAAGACATACCCCTTAAATATCAAAAGGGAAGAACTAGTCAGAAGTCGTAGGCTACCCTACGACTACCCCTGAGCTCTTCTACGCTCTTATAATCCTCGACTACCCCACGGTCGTAGCTCTTCTCGACCATGGTATAATCGTTACGACTACTACCTAGTCGTAAGCTCTTCTACGACTATGGTATGAGCGTTACGGTATGTGCGGTCGTAAGTTTTTCTACGATCGGGGCACGCTACGGGTTCCTCACGACTTCTTGGACCCACCCGTTTGTGGCCCCATTAAGCGGTGAGAATCTAGCGGTCAAAATACCGATTATCTCGACATAATTGTAGATAATTCCCACTATCTCGATTGTGGCGATTGTGACATGGGAGGTTACTACTCGGTAATTACTCTCATTATTACATAATAATGAGCGACTAATTAGTCTAGAAGGACAACGTCCACTATTGCTTAGTATAAATAGGTATCATTAGAGATAGAGGAGAGGCTTTGGGAAAGAAGAAATAGAGCCTTCTTTGGAGAACGATTAGGAAAATCCTTATTCGATTGTAATCCAAAGAGCAAATACAAGATACAGGAGTAGGGTTGTTATTCTCAGGAGAAGGCCGAACTGTATAAAAATCCCCGTGTCTTCTTCGTCTGTGTGATCAATTGTGGAGACCCCCCGAATCAAACAATCTTTACGTAAGATCGGTTCTAAAACACCGACAGTTGGCGCCGACCGTGGGGATCCTCTAGTAATTCCTTGTCAACAGTTCTTCCTTTTCTCTTTTATGCTACCATGCTAGGAGAATGGAATGAGGAGAATTGGTTCTACTTGGCCGATCACGCAGACATCGACATGGATGCGGTCTCGAATACGAATCAGTATCGAATCTTACGACGGTATTGCCGCCTCTGGAGATCTTCTATCAGATCTCGGAGACCGCATTACCACCAGAGTCGAGGAGGGATCCTTATCCCCCACGACAGTACGCCCAGCCGAGGGATCAATTTCCTCGGGAGGCAAGGGTCAACTCGACCGACAACCAATACTGTCTCAGGCAAACTACTTAACACGATGAGAGCTTTTCCTCTAAGTGTTGAGTCCCCAAAACGATTCGAGTTGGCTAGACAAGTTCTGGAAGCCATTATCCCGGAGCTCCATCGACATCTGATGGTCCTCTCTCTCCGAGCATTTCCGTAGGGAAGAGGATCGAACATGCTGTTCATCCAAATTCAACCATCCCGACGCAGGAGCCACCTGCAGACCGAGACGGTTATAACCCGGAGTTCCCCTACCTGGAGGGGTTTACTCCAAGTCGCCAGATGGTGTCGCTCGACCACTCCTCCAGTGAGGAGATCTCGAGCGCAAGTGGAAGTCATCCACGGGAGGTCTTCGTCCTTCCCTCTGATCAGGATCGTTCTCCCAGAAGAAGGATTGGACATGCTTCCCGCCGAGCATACTCTACACCACCTCGTCGTAATGGCAAGGACACCACGGTGTGAGCGAAGCGAACACTTTGATGAGCGTGCGGGACATCCTCAACATTCTCGCGCTCCATTAAAACAAGTTCAAAGTGCGAAATAGACCATTACGAGGCAATTCGATGGAAGAAAATAGTGGCTCGAAGAACCTCCCCGGCGCTTATTTCGGTCGAAGGAAGCTCAAGAACTCCGGCACATCAATGATTTCTTTGGAGAACCCAACAAGAACTCGCTCGAGCACGGGTTATGATCTTTTGCGAGGAGATCGCGCAAAGACCGTGACATGATGGCCAAACTCGGCGGCGAGTCGACCACAACCGAAGTCGTAATAGTGCGACTACTTCTTACGCGGCCGTTCAGAAACTCGTCGCATGGAAGGCGGCACGACTCTCCTCATGTCGTTCTCGACATGAGAAAATGCCACAAGCCAATGGGAGGGTGATCTTTCACCACTTGGCGACGAGCATACACGGCGGCAAGCGGGTATGAGGAGTATTTCCCCGTAAGGTGAGGCCTATTATAGGCCTAGTCCCCATGGTGGGTATCGGCGAGTTCGATCGCTCGCGACATTAACCCTTCGTTTCTGCAAAAAGAAGACAAGAGGTTATCTCGGGATGTCGGGCGTTCTCGCCTGACCTTCGAGCGGTTCGTTGGCCGCCTCGATTTCGACCGACGAATATGGAGAAATTCGATGGAACTCAAAACCCCATCGAGTTCCTCCAAATCTACACTACAGCTATCCGAGCTGCAGGAGGAGGAGAGCATGTCATGGCGAATTACCTTCCGACTGTGCTCGAAGGATCGACGCGATCATGGCTTCTAAACCAACCATTTGAGTCGATCTACTCGTGGCAACACCTCTGTGATCTACTGCTTGCTAATTTCCAGGGAACTTACAATCGCCCAGGAAAGGAGGATGACTGCACCGGATAAGACGAACAACCATGAAGCGCCACGACAATTCATCGAGCGCTTGATCGGGTTGAAACTCTATTCGGAAGTTTCGACTCATCGTGATCGGGGCTTTCAAGCAGGAGTCCGTAGCGGAAGAATAATAGAGGACATCGCCTTACATCCACCGCCACCGTCATTGAGCTCTTTGAGATGGTGATAGATATCATCGCTGTGAGCGGTCGAATGGAACAATACCATCGATCTCAAAGATGGCATCCTCGAGAAGAAGCGAAAGTGGTAAGAAAAAGGATAAAAGGCTAGAAAATCTAAGAACAAAGCGAAAAGTAAAAATCTCGGATGCGGTTCTAAGGAGGTCCTAGCCGTAGCGATAAGAGCCACACAACCCCAAGCAAAATTCGATCAGTAAAGGTAAACACCAAGATCGGAGAAACGACAAACCAGTGGTGTCCTTTTCATAAAAGAAGGGCATGACCTTACGTAGCTGCGAGTTTTCTTACGAAACTTCGAGGACTATTATACGGCAAAGGGTCACTTCCTATTCTTGAGCAATTGGGCCAAACCGGTGGACAAAAGGAGTCGGACGATGAGGAGATGCGTTCGGGACCCGCACACACCATTGATCACATCTATGGGGTCTTGACATACGAATCACGAAGCGGTGGCGATCGAGCGTGAGGTAAACACAATCGACTCTCCTCTTGTCAATAAATTACGAAGTGGTCGGAAATCACCCTTGCTTTGAAAGGTGATTGTCCGATACCTTCGAATAGACAGTCGATTTCCGATAGTAGTCGAACCCACCATCAACAATTGTCGAGTCAATCGAGTTTTAGTTGATGGTGGAAGCTCGTTAAATATACTATTCACGAGTACACGGACGAGATGCAAGTACCGGGACAAAGGTAAGACCGTGCGATATTCATTTCATGGAATAAATGCGGGGTCTTCGACAAACCCATTGGCCAAGTTTCTCTTCCTTTAACGTTTGGATCACCAAGCAATTTCGGGACGAGAAAGTCTCCTTTGATGTAGTCGATTTCGATCGGCATATAACGCCATACTCGGACGACCTACTCGGCAAAAATTTTGATAGCTACTCACTATGGGTACCAATGTCTTAAGATGCGGGTCCCAAAGGGTGATCACAATATATTGTGACAAGAAGATGGCGCATTCTGCGGCCGTTGTTCCCTTGAGATGGTTGGACAACTACCAACTCGAGGCAAGTCGACCGATTAGCAAGTCGAAGCCTAAAGCTGCACCTAAGCCGAACGATCGGTCAAAGAGGTTCCTCCGGGCGCAGAGGAGCCCTCGAAGCTGTTCGCATTGGGGATTCTTCCAACCATAAATAGGAAGAAGCGCCATCATCACCTTCCTCGAACAAAGCCGATGTCTTTGCGTGGCAAGCATCCGACATGCCCGAGTCCCAAGGAATGTGATCGAGCGCAGGCTAGCCTTACGGCACGATAAACTACAGTAAAACAAAAGTTCTGAGATTTGCCTGATCGGCGAGATGCTATTAGGTCGAGAATTGGACAAGTTGCTTAAAGCGGGCTTTATAAGAGAAGTCAACCACCCGAGTGGTTGGCCAACCTGTAATGGTTAGAAAGTCTAACGGCAAATGGCGTATGTGCGTGACTTTCTTGATCTTAATAAAGCTTGTCCAAAGATGATTTCCCTTTACCTCGCATCGATCAATTTGGTTGACTCTCTGCGAGGATGTGAAATGTTGAGTTTTCTAGATGCATACTCGGTTATCATCGGATCGGTATGCATCGAGAAGATGAAGAAAAGACGCATTTATTACACCGTTTGGAGTATTTTGCTATGTCAAAATGCCATTCGCCTAAAAATCTTTGGAGCTTCTTTTCAACGTTTGAGGCAAGCGACTTTCGCTCCTCAACTAGGCGAAATTTGGAAGCCTATGTTGATGACCTAGTCGTAAAAGCACCAAGCGACTTCGAACATATCACGGACTTGCGGGAGACTTTCGACAACCTCGACGCCAATTGAAACTAAATCCAGAAGTGTGTGTTCGGGTCTCTTGAGAAAATTGCTTGGATTCTGGTTTACGAGCGGGAATCGAAGCAAATCCCAAAAGATCAAAGCCATCACTCGATTCGCCCGACCACGAAAAAGAAGTCCAAAAACTCACGGGGTGCATGGCGGCGTTAAGTCGTTTCATAGCACTGCGGGAGAAAAAGGGCTGCCTTTTTCAAACTTCTAAGAAACATGAAGGTTTGAATGGTGGAAGAGGCTAACTTAGCCTTGAGGAAGTCAAGAGGTATCTTACAGTGCTCTGTTCTAGTTTCCGAAGCTAGGAGAGCGCTCTTAATTTACCTAGCGCCACGCCACAGGCGATGCGCGATCTTTGGTCGTAGAACGTGAGAACATACAACGACCGGTATACTACGTGAGTGAGGTTTTGCGGACCTAAGGCGTTACCCTCGAGTTCAAAAACTTCTTTATGCCCTCCTCATGTCTTGAGAAGCTGCGGCATTATTTTGAGGACGCACAAACTAGGCGTGCCGTGCGAGTTTCCCTGGGAGCGATCCTCGAATAGGAAGCGGCGGGGCGCATGGCAAAATGGTCGATCGAACTTGGGCGTTCGACATCCATTTCGTGTCCCGACGGCCGTTAAATCGGATCTTGGCGGACTTTCTCGCGAATGGACAAATCTGAACACATTCGGGATCCCGATCTGATTCCCACGATCGGTGGATGATGTACTGATGGGTCACTACGATAAGTGGCTCGGAAGTGGATGGTCTGGAATCTCCCTAGGAGAAACCTTAAAGTATGCCATACAATTAAACTTCGGGCCACTAATAACGTGGTAAGTCACGAAGGTTTGCTAGGCGGCATACGAGTTGCGAAAGCACTCGATTCGACGATTGCTCGTAGAGGAGACTCGGCTAGTCGTGAATCAAGTCGGAAAGGAGTACGATGCTCCAATTCGACCATGTCCGATACCTATCGAATGCGAAAGTTAGAAAAGCACTTTTGGGCTTTGAGGTACAATTTATCCCCGAAGGATAATTTCCTCATGGACCAAGCTGGCTCGTCTAGCTTCCTCCGATCCGTAGTACGAAAGGGTGTTCTGGGCGACTTGTAAACCGTCCATAGTCGATTGAGCGGAGACACCTTCTATAAACGACCTCTCTGAGTGCGAAGATACATGGATGGCGCCCATTTATGAGTATCTTCAAGAGGTTTCCTTACGATGGCGATCTAGAATCGATCGATTATCGAAAAGCCAAAATGTATACTTTGGTCGAAGGTGTTCTTTATAAAGAGGAACCCAAGGGTGCTCATGCGATGTATTCCATAAGCGAAGGATTAAAACTCCTTCACGACATACACGAAGGATCCGTGGAACTCATGCTTCCTACTGAGAACCTTTGGTGGTAAAGCTTTTCGACAAGGTTTTATTGGCCTTGACCCTCTCGATGCCAAGGAGATGGTTAAAAGATGTGTGCGATGTCGGTTTCATAGCGGCAAATACACCAACCAGCTCGAGGCATTGCAAACAATTCCTCTGTCATGGCCTTTTGCAACAGGGTCTCGATATCCTAGGACCGTTACCGAGCTCGGGAGGTTTGAGTTCTGTTTGTGGCTATTGATACGTTCAAAAAATGGATAGAAGCGAACCCGTGGATGGGATAACAACGAAGACAAAATGGTTCATGATGAGATGCGTGATCACTCGATTCGAGTACCAAGTCGAATTATCACGGATAACGGTAAACAATTTACAAGCGCAAAATTTGGGAATTTTGCGACGAGTTGGGAACTTCGTTTGTGTTCGCCTCGTCGCACACCCCAAAGCAACGGGCGATCGAGAGAGCGAGCGGCGGATAATGAAGGGAATCAAGACCGAGTCTTGATCGGTGGTAAAGCGCTCGGGGCTTGGGTATAAGAATTACCTTCGATATTATGGGCAATTCGTCACGACGACTAGCGAGCTACGGAGAAACACCTTTCTTTCTAGTTTTGGTGCTGAAGCCATGCTTCCTCGAGAAATTAAGATCAGTCGAAAGAGTCGACAAGTTTCACAACTCGTCTCAAGAACATCTTGACGACGACATCAACTTTGCTCGAAGAACGAGAGGAACAAAGCTTTATTCCGTTCGCGGTCTACCAACAAGCCTGCTTGCAGAATACTATGATCGTAGGTCAATCCATGACCTCATGCGGTGATTTGGTATTGAGACTTATCAATCGGTCTAATCGGAACAAACTTTCCCCAAGTGGGAAGGTCCTTACGCGTGAGTCGAAATACTTGCGTCGGGATCGATGCGACTTGCAATGGAAGGCAGCCGTGTTCTCTCAAATTCTTGGAACATTGACGATTACACAAATTTTATGTGTAACAAACTTCAACGGCAATAAAGCAACGAGTTCTCCTATCTTTTTGTCTATTTTGAATCTCGCTTTTATTCTTTCGATCATTTTTTCTTCTTCTCATCCTTCTGTACAATGGTTAGCAAAGGGCGATACATTTAGTCGAAGTCTCTCCTCTCGCATGTGGTTACGCGCATTGAAAGGAGCTTCCTAATATCGCCGTTCTTAAACAATCGATACAAAGCTTATTGAGCTCGGAAAAATGGTGAAAGTTGTTAAGCAATTCATATCACCTTAGCTTATTTGAAAAATAAAGCGAGAAGAGTAACCTTTTCTTTGAGATGCATTCGGCTACCTTTTCAAATAACTTGATTAGTTTCTTGGTCGAAGGAAGAAACACACTTAGTCGAAGTCTCTCACATGCGCACGTGGTTACGCCACTAGGCGGAACTTCCTAATGTCGTCCCGATTTCCTACTTTTCTTTGCGAACAACTAAGTCAGGAAAGATGAATGTAGCGAATGAATCCTAAGGTACTCGAGAAGCTTGTTTCGCTCTGAGTAAATCGTTATCGAGTTAATTAATCAGTCGGAGATGGTAACATCACCTAGTGAAGTCTTTTTTTCTGCTGCGTGGTCACGCCCACTAGAGGAACTTCTAAGCGTCGATCTGTTTCTACTCTTTCGACTAGTGCAAACAAGTCGATATTTGACAACTCTAAGGCAGACAAACCTCTCTGTTTTGAGAACCCTTTCTTTACTACTTACCTAGTTTATTAAAAATAAACTAAGTAAGTAGCCAGAACTAGGATAAAGTTATAAACATGACTTTGTTTCTTAGTCTAATTTTTCTAAAGATATCATCCTACGAGTTACTAACTACTCTATGAGATGATTCGCGGAAAGATACGGAAAGAAGGAGGAATCGCTCATATACGGTCTAACTATTTCTTCTTTTATCTTACGAGTGACTATTTACTCTACAAGATAATTTGCGGGAAAAAGGATCATATATTTAGCGTCACCACAAAAAAGACTTGTTTATACAAGAATATATTACAAGACTACTTTGTCTAGGAGATTCTATCGCATCTCCTCATGCGACCTTCTGCCAACCGACCGCATCTCTTCGATCGACTTCTCGGCAGTTGATTCGGCGAAGTCGGCTTCAACTGAATGAAGATTAAGGTTAGGATCGTGGGCCTTGAGTTTTGCTAAAATAAAACTCACGACTCCTTTGACCGCTTCCCTTATTGAATCATTCGATTGGCCTTGAGTAGATATCATCTCGTTGAGTGCCGACTTGTTCCCCAATGGCACTTTCGTATGGCGGCCATCGTGTAAATCACGAGGAACCCTCGACACGAAGCCCATCGAGTACATTGTTGAAGTGAGATATTATCTTGAAGATTGATCTTCATTGATTTTGTCTCCTCACGGGAATAAGTCGAAGCCTCATGGAGTCGCTTTATTTGGTCAATCGATGCGATAAGGCGAGGATTGAATAAGAAAAGCGATTCTATGAGAAGATAGAATGAATAAATAGCGGTAAAGTTCTACTTACCGGCTAATTGAGAACAAGTTCTCAATCTCTTGGTCTTTCTCCTTGCGATCAGGGAGATTTCGCGGACAACGGAGTCTTCTTATTAACCTCGGTCAGGAGAGCCCCATATTGGGTGAAGGGTCTTATTTTCGACTTCTTTTCTACAAAAGAATAAGAGGTCAAAAAGCAAAGGATGAGAAACCAAGATCGAAGCGATCATAGTAATACGTACTATTTATTTTTTCCTGCAACCGATTAGGCTGCGAGTTAGCCTCTGAAGCTTCAGAGGTCGATGATTTTGTCCTTAGCTTCTTTGACTCGGCTTTTTCAAAGTCGAGCGAATCACCAAGGTCTTTTGTCGCTCTTAAACTGTAAAGATAAAAAGAGCGATATGAAATCAAGTGGTCATAAGCATTTCTATGACCAATGGGTGATCGTAAGTTATTCTCTGACCACCCCTAGTCGTAAGTTTTTCTACGACTAGTATAAGTAAATAAGCTTTTCTCGACAGCTGTTACGAGTGTCACTCACCACCTCTGCGCTTGTTCGCGAGTGTTGCCTTTCTTGTCGAAGCTTGACAAGTTGCGATTGTACTCGCAAATCGTAGCGACTTGCTCAGCGGCTCTCGAAAAAGAGAAGCGATAAGATAAAGAGATAAAACCCTAAGTGAGTATCGATAAATACTTACGTTCATGTTTGACCAAGCAAACATAGAGACTATTCGTGATGGATCCTTGGCTCATCCATCTCCTCGACTCGCTTCCACCATACCCTTCAAGTCGTTCATTGTCAAATCGTCTCGCAATTGACAATGCTCTTTGAGTGGGGAACTCGATCGCGGGCGGTAGGCGGAAGATCCTCGATGGAGTCGGGGCCAAAGAAGTCGAGCAAAAGTTGAAATACTCCTCTTCCTCGACTGCGTGGCGTGAACTCGGTGGAGGGCGGAGGAACATCCTCAACGACCTCCATGCCGACACGGCGGTCGCGCTCGGCGCCGCCGTGCCTCTCTGGTGCCTCCTCGAGGCTTGTGTGGCCTCCATCACGGTCTCTCGACGACTCGGATGTCGTGGCGACTTCAACATCATTGGCCTTCGTGGCGACCCGGCAAGCTGCGGCCTCTTGCGGCAGGGCGATGCTAGATCTTCGGCCTCTTGTCGTTGTCTTTTTCCGGTTGAATGGGTGATAATGGGATCCTCTATGAGAGTTCCACGAAATTTGAAGGCAGGGTGAGAATCGCATAAAGCGCAACAATAAGTCAACAAATAAAGCGATGAAGTAGTCATTACACTTATGTGTTTTATTTTACATACCTCGTCTGTGGGACCTAACCCGAAATTTGGGAGCAACCTTCCCAACGGAAGATTTCTTGACTTCTTCTCAACCACCATTGGTTGAGATGCACTCGAACAGAGTCATCTCCTCCCGACTTCGGGTGGGCGAGATCGGTCTCGACCACCACGAGAATCTTCTTCACGGCCAGATTCCACCGGAGGCGGTTTCCTTCACAAAGACATGAACTCCTTCAGTTCTCCTTTTCTAGTTGTCTTACAAAGCCGAGAAGCGGCTGCGAAGGACTTGTCATCGTAGTAGAAAGGTACCTTAACTTTGGGACCTTGCGCTTAAGGGCAAGAGCCTCTTCTTACGCTCTCTTTCTTGCGCGCTAGATCTGCGGCAAACTTAGCAAAAGGAGCAGGAGGAGCGAACTCGAACCCCATTGTCGCCGACTTTTACGATCGACACTTCTTAGATGGAGGACTTCACTCACTCGTCTGCGTAGTCGCCTACAACCACCACTCGACTTCCTCGTCGTCTGGCGGTTCTCCATGCCAACTTTCTGTTGAAGAAGGAGAAAAGTGGTGCGTATGATCGGCTCAAAAATTATAAGTATTTCTCGACATTATCTAATCGTAAGTCATTCTACGATTACGTTAAGTCGTAAGTTTTTCTCGACATTGTCTAATCGCAAGTTATTCTACGATTACATCCGGTCGTAAGTTTTCTCTGATCGATGCCAGTCGTAAGTTTTTGCGACAAATCAGCTAGTCGTATACTATTCTACGACAATAAAACACCTAAAGGCGAGTCATTTGATTACCTTTGGCGCCTTTCTTTCTCTCTCGTGGTCAAAATCGCGAGGATTTGAGGGGCGCCATATTCGCGGATGCTCGCGGATGAGGCGGACACGTCGTCAACCTCCGCTGCGAAAGATGCGGGAATATGGACAATACGATTAAATGACTAAATCAGGGTTAACCAAGGATAAAAGCAAAGAGTAAGTCTTTCTACTCACCGTCCTTGTAGTCCACTGGTTGGGTCGTCCTTTCTGATACCTCCACATGGGAGGGACCCTTGTCTTCAAAGGACTAATCCGGTGCGTGATGAAGTCCTTCACCACGACCAACGGTGAACCTCCGACTTCAAGTCTTTGATAGCTTGAATATGGGGGCTATCCGGCCGAGATGCTCGAGTCGAGTCCCGGGAAGAAGATCGCTCGGCGGCTGTCCAGCGAGCGAGAGGCTATCTTCCGGTAACCTCCGATGAGAACCACCTCTTCTTCCAACCCGGTCGGAGACGACCGGTAAACATCTGAATATACTCCTTCGACTTGTTGTCATGGAGCTTGGACCACGGGCTACCGGTGATCGGCTTGGCGAGCCATTCCATAATAATCTGGAACAGCTCGAGGTCCGCGGAATCCTAGGTGAGCCTCACACAAGTACGAATACACTTAACATCGTGATGGAATTAGGACCAAGGTTCACTAATTCCACCTGAAGTCTCGAGTACGGCGTGAGAAAGGGTGAGTGAGCAATCGAAGGCCACACTCACGAAGCACGGAAGGCGGGAATTTGGCCTACCTCTCCGAAGGCAATGCGCCCATTCGCCGCAATCCAAGTCACGAGAAGACCTCGGGATCTTCTGGCGGCATTCAAAGCGATCATTTTGCATCGTCCATGTCCGACTCGGCCCATTGAGAGACAATCGACCATTTTTCTCTCAAGAACGAGAAGATTTAAGGTTGGAAAGCTTCAAGAAAATGTACTGAGTCACCGTGGCGGAAGAAACAAGAAAGCAATAGGCGTTGGGTAAAAGGTAAGAACCTAAGTTCTTCCCTTGCGCCCGTTTTATAACCGCCTGATTGAGATGAAACGTCGCATGAATCCCAACGATCGCCACCGCTTCGGGAATCGTTTCAGCGGATGGGCTTTTTACGCCCTATGGAAAGTCCCAAGACATCTTTTCACACCTCAAGTGAAATTACCATCTTGACCCGGGTCAAGTGAAAGACCAACCAAGGAAAACCTTATTTCGGTTTAAGGCTCTGACGGCCAAGTCGTAAGACATCTCGTAGTCGTTACAACCTTAAACCAATTACCTCGATCAAGCATATTCACGGTCGTGAAACAAGGGTTGAAGAGTTTTTCCTTCAACGTTTTCCTAACGACCCTTAGTGGTCAAAGGATCGTCTCGACCCTTCACTCAAGTAAGTTATTTTCACTTGAAGTGGGGCTAGATGGCGAGGATCTAAATAATCCACATTTATTTACTCCATAGTCAAGAAATATGGCGTCATAAGACATACCCTTAAATATCAAAGGGAAGAACTAGTCGAAGTCGTGAGGCTACCCTACGACTACCCACGGTCGTAAGCTCTTCTCGACCACGGTATAATCCCTCGACTACACCCCGGTCGTAGCTCTTCTCGACCATGGTATAATCGTTACGACTACTACCTAGTCGTAAGCTCTTCTACGACTATGATATGATCGTTACGGTATGTGCGGTCGTAAGTTTTCTCGATCGGGGCACACTCGGGTTCCTCACGACTTCATCGACCCACCCGTTTGACGCCCATTAAACAGTGAGAATCTAGCGGTCAAAATACACGATTATCTCGACATAGCGTAGATAATTCCCACTATCTCGATCGTGGCGATTGTGACATGGGGAGGTTACTACTCGGTAATTACTCTCATTATTACATAATAATGAGCGACTAATTAGTCGGAAGGACAACGCCCACTATTGCTTAGTATAAATAGGTATCTGTTAGAGATAGAGGGAGAGGCTTTGGGAAAGAAGAAATAGAGCCTTCTTTGGAGAACGATTAGGAAAATACTTATTCGATTGTAATCCAAAGAGCAAATACAAGATACGGGAGTAGGGTTGTTATTCTCACGGAGAAGGCCCGAACTGTATAAAAATCCCGTGTCTTCTTAAATCGTGTGATCAATTGTGGAGACCCCCCGAATCAAACAATCTTTACGTAAGATCAGTTCTAAAACACCGACAAGATGCAGACTCCATGGCCACGTGACACGACGCACTCATGCGAGGCGCTACTGGGAGCGATGCGTGCGGCTTCTAGTGCTGGGCTGCTGGCTTCGATGCGTGCGGGCGTGCCGCTGCTATTGGGTTGTGTGGACTGCTCGCATCAATTGGGCCGCACTACTGCGTCATCCATTCATCCTGGGCCCAGCCGCGACCCGTGAAAGCGGAGCTGCAGGACTGCAGGAGGCCGGGAGGTTGGGTTGGACCGGGGTGCATAGCTTTTGGGGCACGGGGTGCACACATGGTATATATGGGTTAATCCCCATGATTTTTTTTGGATCCGGTGTCCTGTGACACCGGGTGGCCCTACTGGGCTCCACCAGTGGTTATTTGCGTCATTTTGAAAATTTTGCAATGGAATATTCCGCATTAGTTGTTTTGCATAATTTTAGCTCTTTGAGATGCTATCTTGAAGCCAACTCTGGTTGCATTGTTATTTCTCTAAATATGCATGTTTGGAGTGCTATAGACCTAATTTTCTCTAAGTAAAAAAGGGCTTCAGGGACTGTTAAAAGTCATCTGAGCACGCTACACGACATGGCCGTTTACCATCACTGATGCTTAATATTTGATATAGGCACTACCGCACTAGGTCCCCTTCTCAAGATATATTTCCCAAGCCAATTGTCCTACCAACTTGCACAACAAAAAATAATTTATACTGATAATTGAACCTCCGATGTTATTAGAGTTGCTCCCAATTTTTCCACTTAGGTTGTTTTGATGCAAAACTTCACCCCTTTCCCATCAACAAGAACTAAACTAACTGTGTAAAAGAATAAAAGTGAAGGAAAACATGGGTAAAAGAAACGAAGGTAAAGGCAAACTTTTGGGCCTAACTCTAGAATGGAAAAGATATCATAAAACAAATGGACACAAAATTTCAAAACTAAAAATGAAAAGGGGAGAATAAAAATACAGGAGATGTAGGCTAACATAAGGGCATGTATAGAATTTTGCCTTCTTGTTTTCACCGAGCTAAGTGTATGGAGTAAAACGTTATATGTTTGTTTACTTTGCCAAAAAAAAAATATGTTTTTCATGTGAGTTGTCTAAAAGGCCAATCGATCTTGTTGTGCAGTGGGTGCAAACGGAGCGGATACGGACGGATATCACTTATCTTCTATCATTTTATATATTTTTTATCGGATTCGGAATCGGACACGGACAGTGCCAGATACTAATACTAATGCGGATAGTCTCGGTCACAGATACGGAGCGAATACATACCGAACCGAATACGGATTGTCTCGGTCATGAATACTTATTCGGATATTGCGCGAAAACAGAAACCACATATGCCGCACAAATAAAGATCAATCAACCATACTACATGTCCAAAATACAAGTTTAACAAGCAAATTTAAATACTTCACACGATAACAGAGGGTAGTTAACTAGTTAAGTAAGCAGTAGTAACTACTAACTAGCAAGTAGTAAGTACATGACAGGGGCTAGTTAAACAAAGAGTAACTACTAACTAGCAAGTAGCAAGTCGCAACTCTCACACGGTCCAAAATTTAACTAGCCAATAGCCATAGCCAAGTACATCACTAGTTGCACTTGCACAACAAGTAACCAAGTAGTAATAGTAACTAATAAGTGCTAAGTAGGTAGCAGGTCCTTGGCCGCATAGCAGCGAACCATCTCTAATTCTCTATGATCACGCCTCAGTCGATCTCAGCCTCGGTCATCATTTGATCCTATAAAAATAGATTTGAAGAATGTCAGATCATGTCATGAAACCAACAGAAAGTGATTTTTGACACAAATGTTTTTGTTGGAGTATATTCTCATGCATGCTTGCACTACTAAAATATAGTTTGTTCATAGAACGCAATGAAAATTACTAAACAGGTACAGATTTGAGTTAAAGTGTGTAAAGTGTACATTCGATATGTCAATTATCTTGTGAATTTGCTCCAGGAACCGCCGAGACACGCTCACTACCATGTATACAGCAAACTATGACTCCTAGATCAGGCTATTTTTAAAAATTAACCATTCATGCACTTTCCATGTGCTACTCGAACTTTCCATCATGAAATCCTTATACGAAAAGTTATAATTTAGCAGCCTGCAGCCATGTAGATTGATAGTCACAAGCTTCTTCTACTGAAGAGCTAAATATTGTGGAACCAACCTTGTGATAACTAGCTACCACATAACCTAGCTTCATAACCCAGAAAAGAAAGAACAGTGCTAGCTAACAACTTATGTGCCAGTCCTCCCACTCGGGCATTAACAACGAAGCAGCCCATGCAGTATACTACATTCATTAGGACTTGCTTGGATTTATATGCTTTCTAAAAAATGCAATATACCAAATAAGAGAAACTGGCTATAGAACCTGAAACGCAGAACCAAAAATCAAATTCAAAGAATCAATACAATGGCTTATGAAGTTTGGGAAAAAAAACACCGTTAAATCGAACTACAAATCAGCTCCATAGTGTACAAGTATGAAGATTTGAGCAGCACTGTTTTATGTGAACCCAAGTTTATGCGTTTGTTATAGCTGAAGAAAGGTTGATCCTCTAATTGTTTGTTTCTCTGTAAGTATATTTATTTGTACTGATGTACATACATTTTAGATTTTGGAATCATCCGGATTTCACATATATACTCCAAAGAAGACAATTTGGTGCCTATACTTTTGAATTGATGCATAGGCAGCACAACATACACATCATGAACATTTTCTCAAAAAGCCCAGGGGCCGGGGCTATGCTAGCACCACAGACAATTACAAATGTCAAGAAAATTCTACTAAACCAGCACAGATTTCAGCCAAATATTTCAACAAAAGTCGGAGTTGCTTCAAAGTTCAACAAAATCACTAACCTCTACACTTCACTCAGAGAGTTGGAGGATGAGGGACTGAGGGACTGAGGGAGGCGTGGGAGAGGAGGCGGCGGCCTCCCTGCACTGCACTCAGAGGATGAGGGACTGAGGCCTCTAATGTTCCTTGTGAAGATCGCAGATCGTTCTCAAGCGCAATAGCAACCGCAGTAGCATCTCTACGGTATCCACACGTCTATAGCAGGAACAACCGAACGCCGGTGTGCTAGCACTAAGTCGCACAACAGGGCTCTCTTAGGAAGATGGCGACTAGGGTTTCGGTGGAGCAACTCACGTCTCTCGCATCCTCATAATAGCCTCAAACATCTCCTTATATATAGTGCCCCGTGACGGATCCTATCTGAACACGTTTGATGAATCGTATTCGTATTGGTTTGTTCCAACCTGTTAAGTGTGTGACCCTTTAGATTTATGTGTAATCGGTTGTGACTTGGAAACCCTTTTCTGACCATGAGTCGTAGTGGTCCCTAGTAGGACATAACGATTCCCGAATACACACAAATTATATTGGACAAACCTTAATACAATATGATCTACGACCAGGTTATCATCACTTACGACCAGCTCGTATCTCGTCACGACCAGTCCATATTTAAGTACGACCAGTTTGTAACTCCTTATGACTAGTTAGTACTTAAGTATGATCAGTCTGAAACTGTGTATGACCATTTCATATTTAGCCTCGACCAGTTCGTAACTCCTTACGACTAGATTTCGACCACTCTGTAATTACGTTCGATCAGTCTACGATCAACTCGTATCTCTATACGACCAGTCTGTAACTAATCGAACTAAGCGACCTACTCGTGTATTCTACCTTTGCCTCACGATATCTGGTTTGAACTCTAGGTGAGATATATGTCATCCATGGAATGTTCAATACTTTCTCGATCGAGTATTGGATAACCTTATGTGGTCGAACTCTTCAACCACGAGTGGCATGGCCATGCACTTTCTTTATCCGACCACTTTGAGGGGCCTAGAGATATCTCTCCCGTTATGTTAGGAGGGACAAATCCTATATCTAACCAATCACATCCCTCGGTATGTTTCATAGCATACCCGAAAGTTACCTTTATAACTACCTAGTTACGAGTAGCGTTTGGCAACCCCTAAGAGTGCTATTACATATGTAGGGAACCATGATGATCTCAGGTCTAAGGATTATACATCATCATTGCTTGAGACCAACTAATGACACATAGAATCATAACAATCTCAATAGTGTCTCAAGGTGGGTCTATCCAACCTCATGTTCTCTAACATGCGTTCACATTATTGATTCAATATTCCCATATCTATGACCGGTGAAATATGGTCATTAATCAATACATGTGCTAGTCGTAGAGTCACTGGTGTTCCGACTAGTGACATTCGACCAGGGATACTTCTAGAACGACATCATATAAGTTAAAGAGTTTCACCAACAAGTCACATACTCGTTGATCTATATAACTGATGATTCATTCAAGGAACAGAATAACATTTATTCAATAACTCATAAACGCAGACGTGACACAATTATCTCTATGATTGCCTCTAGGGCATATCACCAACAGGGTGGGGCGAGGTGGTGAGAAGGAGGGAGGTGAGGGAGGGAGGCGTCACTGGCCATTAAGGAGAGAGGGGATGAGGCGGCGACGGGGGAGGGCGTCGGTTGGGGAAGTGAGGGAGGGAGGTGGTGGTGGCGCAAGGGTGGGGGAAGGCGACGCTCAGGAGGGAGGGGATGAGGCCAGAGGGGAGGCGGCGGCGGTGAGCTGGTGGCGGTTAGGGTTTGAGCTCAAGTGCTCTGCTCATCTGCTGTCTCGCTCGCATCTCTCACTCATCTAATGGCCACAGACTCGGTGTCGGTGGACTGGGGGCTGGGCCACTTGAAAGTATCTAGGCCTCCAGTGATGGTTTTGATAATTAATGTCAACTATGTATCAAAAGACTAATGTGTGTGTTGAGATGTTTAAAGGTTCTCTAAGTCTTGGGCGGTTTGGACCTGGTCGAGACAATAGCAATCCAAAGGTGTTAAAGATCGACTTGGCTCAAACAAAGTTATCTTAATCTAAGGATTCTTTTGTAGTATTTTACCGGTCTAGGTGTTTGGAGAAAAGACCGGATTCGTAGGCTAGACACTGTACTATTAAGAGGGATCATAGCTAGTAGCTTGAGAATCTATTTATGTGCCATCTTGATCAACCGAAAGTCCTGTATTGCATCTATTTATGTGCCATCTTGATTTAGACTTAACCGTCTAAGAGAGAAAAGGATGGCTAGTGAGGGAATTGCTATAGAAAAGACATCTTTATTTGATGGCTCAAATTATGCATATTGAAAAGTTAGGATGTCTATTTATTAAGGTCATAAGTCCGAGCATATGAAAAATCGTAAATGAGGGTTACGTTATGCCTCTTGATCTACTACATCCCATGGAACTTGAGGGGCGTAATGCTTATTTAGAAGCTTAAGCAACGAATGCTCTCTTTGCTGCTTTGAACGCGGGTGAGTTCAATAGAGTGAGCAATTTGGAAATTGCTGATGATATTTGGACTACCCTCTCGGAAATCCATGAGGGAACATTCACAATCAAAGAGGTCAAATTGTATAGGCTCCGAATTAAGTATGAGATATTTATAATGTTACCACATGAGGATATAAATTAAATGTACTCTTGTCTCAACAACATTGTAAATGAACTCAAATGCCTTAGCACGCCACTAACCGATGTTGATATTGTGAGAAAATGCTTAGGGTCTTGCTGGAGAAGTATGAGATCTTGGTGACACTCTTTCTCAACTTCCCCGAGTTGACAAGGATGACATCGCCAACACAACTTTTGGACAACCTAATAACAAATGAGTTGTACAACAAGGACAAGGAGGAGCTTTTGGAGCAATCCTCCTCCAAGAGCAAGAAAGTCATCGCTTTCAAAGCCAAAGCGGTGTCAAGTGATGAGTTCAAAGATGATAAAGACGATTCTAAGGAGGATTTGGCTCTACTCGTGAGAAGAATGAAGAAATTCACGAAAAGACGCTCATACCGGAGCGCTAGTCATGAAAAGGAAAGAAGGGGCGCTCGTACAACAACAACAAGCGCTATAGCAACATCTGTTGCTATGAGTGCGATGAGAAGGGGCACATTGCCTCTCATTGGCCCCACAAAGAAGGATAACAAGGGCAAGTCATCCAAGAAAAAGGAATTCAATGGCAAGAAGCTTTTCAAGAAGCTTCACAAGGACGGCAATAATGAAGCCCACATTGGAGAATGGAACTCCGATGAGGAGTAAACTGAAGGATCGCGGAAGGCTACGATAGTACAAACAAAATTTTTACCGCGCAACCAAGGAACCACCGCAAGTAATAGATCACGAGATTACCACTAGACGCGCCGACTCGTAGCGGAAGTAGAGCCGATGTAGCGAGTTCAAGCAGTCGTAGTCATACTTGCCGCGCGCCTTCTCCTCCTACTCCGATGAACGTCGTGAGTCGCGGATCGTCCTAGTGCTGATGCTTCGCAACAACACCTCCAAGGTATCCACACGTACGGGGCAGGGACACCATGCGCAGGAGTGCTAGCGCCGGCGGCGTGGTTGAGGAGAGCGTGGCTATTAGGGTTTCTTGATTTCTTCCAGAAAGATTGATCAAGCATACCCCATGCCACCGCCCCTCTATATATAGGCATCCATATTGGGTCCTCAACCTGAGGCCCATTAGGAACTCGTGGCCTATAAGAATTCGGATCTCCATCCAAATCAAATCCTAGCCCTTTAAGTGTGTGACCCTATAGGTTCGTGTGTAATCGGTTGTGACTCGGAAACTCTTTCCCGATCACGAGTCGTCAGCGGTACCTAGTAGCACATAACGATTCCCGAACACACACAGAATATATCGGACGAACCTTAATGCAATATGATCTACGACCAGGTCCTTATCACTTACGACCAGCTCGCACTTAGTCACGACCAGTCCATAGTTAGTTACAACTAGTTCGTAACTCCTTACGACCAGTTAGTATCTAACTACGACCAGTTTGTAACTCCTTACGACCAGTTGGTGATTATATTCGAGTAGTCCATGACTAGATCGCATATCCATACGACTCCAACTAGTCTATGACTTCAGCCAGTCTATGACTAGTTCGCATCTCCATACGACTTCGACCAGTCTACGACTTCAGCCAGTCTACGACTATTTCGCATCTCCATACGACTTCGACCAGTCTACGACTACGGGAACTGAACGACCTGCTTGTGTATTCTCCCTTTGCCTCACGACATCTGGTTGAACTCCAGGTGAGATGTGGTGTCAACCATGGACTGTTCAATACTTTCTCGATCAAGTGTCGAATAACTTCATGTGGTCGACACTTCGACCACTTGTGGTATGGCTATGCACTTTCTTTATTCGACCACAACGAGGGGTCCAGAGACATCTCTCCTGTTATGTTAGGAGGTGATGGCTACGGTGGCCCGATCTTCCGATAGGTTCGATTGATTTAAATCGTGAGGACGTTGGACGCTTGAGGCTTTCGACCGCAGATCGTCACCTCGCAGTCGCTACACCCGCACGCATCGCGTTATCGACCACGCCGCATGCGATCGACCTTACCACGAGGGTTATTGTTCCTGCAAGCAATCGAAGCAACTCACAAGAACTAGGAAGATGCAATCTGAATTGTATTACGAATATGAATGAAGATCATCAAAGTGGGGTTCCTCAAACCGTACAACGGCGAAACTACAAGTGGCAGAATAATTCTAAGAAAAACCCGACCCTAAACTGTGGCGGCTATTGTATATATATAGGGGGCGTGAGGAGGTTGATCTAGGGTTGTGCGTCCATGGGAAGAGGCATACACAACCTAGGCTTTGACCCCGACACGCTTACAAGGCCCTATTAGGCCCAAAACGGTGTCGTAGCACCTAAAGACTGGTCGTAGAGCTTGAGACCTAGTCGTATCGCTGGCTGGCCTGGTCGTAGCGCTGGCGAACCTAGTCGAGGAGCTTGAGACCTAGTGTTAGCGCTGGCTGGTCTAGTCGTAGCGCTGGCAAACCTAGTCGAGGAGCTTGAGACCTGGTCGTAGCGCTGGCAGGCCTGGTCGTAGCGCTTGTAGACCTGGTCGTAGATCCTCCCCATTATTCCTAAGTAACAAAAGATCAAAATTATTAGGTAGTATACCATTCTGCATAGATAAATTATTAGCACCTAGAAACGAGCTCACCTCATAATTTAAGTGACGTGCACGAGCTCTTGTCATAGGACCTGGAGGATTTTGTGTAGTGTGTGTATCCGAAGGAGTGATGTCCTCATCATCCTCCCCCTCTTGAATTGGAGTCGTCCTCGACTCAAGCTCATCTGCTTCTCCCACATATGGCTTCAAATCTGCGATGTTAAATGTAGGGCTAATCCCAAAATCTGCAGGTAGCTCCAGTTGATAGGCATTGTCATTTATCTTCTTAATTATCTTAAATGGTCCATCAGCTCTAGGCATCAATTTTGATTTTCTCAATTCCGGAAACCTGTCCTTTCTCAAATGCACCCAAACTAAATCACCCGGTTCAAATTTTATTTCTTTCATACCTTTACTTTTAGCAACCCTATACTTTTCAGTCATACGCTCTATATTTTCTTTAGTTGTTTCATGCAACTTAAGAACAAATTCAGCACACTTCTTAGCATCTAAATTAATGTGTTCAGAGGTAGGCAAAGTTAGTAAATCAATAGGAGCACGGGGGTTAAAACTATACACTACCTGAAACGGACTTACCTTGGTGGTGGAGTGTACCGACCTATTGTAAGCAAATTCAATGTGCGGTAAACACTCTTCCCACATCTTCAAATTCTTCTTTAAAACAGCCCGCAACATGGTGGATAACGTGCGGTTGACAACCTCCGTTTGTCCATCAGTTTGGGGATGGCACGTAGTAGAAAACAGCAGCTTTGTCCCCAATTTGTTCCAAAGTGATCTCCAAAAGTGGCTCAAAAAGTTCGCGTCGCGATCCGAGACAATAGTATTGGGCACTCCATGTAAGCGAATGATTTCTCGAAAAAATAAATCAGCTATGTTTGTAGCATCATCGCTCTTGTGACAAGGTATAAAATGTGCCATTTTAGAAAATCGATCCACTACTACAAATATACTGTCTCTCCCCCTCTTTGTCCTAGGCAATCCTAAAACAAAATCCTTAGAAATATCCTCCCAAGGGGCGCTAGAAATAGGGAGAGGCATATAAAGTCCATGTGGATTGAGACGGGACTTAACTTTGTTGCATGTAGTGCAGCGAGACACGTAGCGCTCAACATCGCGCCTCATCTTTGGCCAAAAGAAGTGGGCGGCCAGCACATCTTCTGTCTTCTTTGGTCCAAAATGCGCTATCAAGCCTCCTCCATGCGCCTCCTCCAACAACAAAAGACGAACGGAACTAACTTAAATGCATAGCTTGTTAGCACGATAGATCAAACCATCAATTATCACATATTTATTCCATGTTTTCCCTCCTTTACAATGTTCAAATACTTCCTTAAAGTCCAAATCAGTAGCATATAACTCCTTAATGGCCTCTAAACCAAAAATCTTATGGTCAAGTTGAGATAACATGGTATAACGTCTAGAAAGCGCATCAGCAATCACATTGTCCTTACCTTTCTTATGCTTTATGACATATGGAAACGACTCAATAAATTCTACCCATTTGGCATGTCGTTTATTTAGTTTAGCTTGACTTCTAATATGTTTTAGCGATTCATGATCTGAATATATTACAAATTCTTTGGGCCATAGATAATGTTGCCAAGTTTGAAGCACACGAACTAAAGCATACAATTCTTTGTCATAAGTAGAATAATTCAGACTAGGCCCATTTAGTTTCTCACTGAAATATGCAACTGGTTTGCCTTCTTGAATCAATACACCACCTATCCCAATCCCGCTAGCATCACATTTAATCTTAAAAGTCTTACCAAAATCAGGGAGTTGGAGTAGGGGTGCTTGGGTGAGCTTCTCTTTCAATAAGTGGAATGCCCTCTCTTGCGCAGGTCCCCATTGGAAAGGCACTCCTTTCTTTGTCAATTCATTCAATGGTGCGGCAATGGTGCTGAAATCCTGCACAAAACGTCGATAGAATCCAGCAAGTCCATGGAAGCTCCGCACCTGTGACACAGTGGTAGGCGTCGGCCAGCTTTGGATGGCTGCAGTCTTTGCCTCATCCACCTCAATGCCCTGTGGTGTCACAACATAACCAAGAAACGCAACTCGATCGATGCAAAAGGTGCACTTCTCGAGGTTACCAAACAAACGTGCATCTCTCAAGGCATTAAAAATAGCACGTATATGATTCAAGTGTAGCTCATGTGACTTGCTATAAATCAAGATATCATCAAAATAAACCACCACAAATTTTCCAATGAAAAGACGTAAAACCTCGTTCATTAATCGCATGAAAGTACTAGGTGCATTAGTTAGACCAAAAAGCATCACTAACCACTCATATAGTCCGAACTTAGTTTTAAAAGCAGTTTTCCATTCATCTCCCAGTTTTATTCTAATCGGTGGTAACCACTTTGCAAGTCAATATTTGTGAAAATAATAGAGCCACTCAACTCATCAAGCATGTCGTCTAGCCTAGGAATAGGATGGCGATACCTTATGGTAATATTATTAATGGCTCTACAATCAACACACATACGCCAAGTTCCATCTTTCTTAGGAACCAAAAGAACAGGAACAACACAAGGACTAAGGCTTTCTCGTACATACCCACGGTCCAAAACATCTTGGACTTGTCGCTGAATTTCCTTAGTCTCTTCTGGGTTGGTCCTATATGCCACACGGTTTGGCAAAGTCGTTCCCGGGATCAAATCAATTTGATGCTCTATCCCTCGAATAGGTGGCAACCCCGGGGGTATCTCAGCTGGAAATACATTCACATACTCCTGCAAAAGGTTAGCAACAGCAGGAGGCAAAGAGCTAGATATATCCTCAAGTGAAAATAAAGCATCTTTGCATATCAAAGCATAGCATGGCAGCTCATTATCACAAATTTCAGCAAGCTCAGATTTAGTGGCCAGCATGACACACCCTTTCAATTTCATTCCCTCGGCCTTGGAACTAGGCGCCACTTTCTCCCCTTTAGGTGGAAAAACACGTTTCGCTACTTGCTGATTTTCAGAATCATGTTCAGTGGTGTTTCTTTCATTTCTAGCACGCTCTACTTCATCTTTCACAATTTCAGCGTGAGTCAAAGGCAACAACTTAATCTTCTTACCCCTATGTGAGAACGAGTTGGTATTAGCTCTACCATGGTGCAAAACATCATTATCATATATCCAAGGCCTACCGAGCAACAACGAGCATGCTTGCATAGGCACTACATCAAAGTCGGTACTATCTTTGTAATTACCAGCTGAAAATTGCACTCTCACAACTTTGTTTACCTTTAACTTACCACACGAATTGAACCATTGGATGTAGTAGGGACGTGGGTGTGGTTGTGTGGTCAAGCAAAGCTTCTCGACCATCTCAGAGCTTGCAAGGTTATTGCAACTCCCTCCATCAATGATGACTCTACAGGCTCTCTCCTTCACGAGGAATCTGGATTGAAACAAGTTGTGCCGCTGATTTTGCTCCGCTCTCTCCACTTGTGCGCTCAGCACTCGCTGCGCAAGAAGGCTCACATGAGTCCCTGTGTCAATAGCAGCTACTTGTTCTTCCACATCATCAGCATCACTGTCTGTCTCGTCTCTTCCACCTGCAATGTTAGCTGCAAGCACATACTCATCCTCGATATCATTAGCACTTACATAACCTCCGTCTTCGGTGGCAAGGTATGCCCGCTGACTTGGGCAGTCCCTCATGACGTGGCCCATTCCCTTGCAACGGTGGCAAATAATCCCAATCGTACGACCTGTGGAAGCAACCGAAGAAGAACTCTTGGCTGGGACATGCACACTAGTAGATTTGTTTACCTCGGGTGCATGTGATCGTGTCGGAGGTGCTACTGAATGCGCCCTACTCGAGGAGGGGGCAACAAACCGTGTAGCTGAAGGTGGGACTGTTTTAACGTGCCCTGATGTTGATCTTGGTGTAGACGTGCTCCCAAAATTGTTCCTTGGCCTCTGCCGTTTGTCGTCCGCAATTCCTTTTACGCCAAACATGCAAGGTGGAACAATCTAGGAGCAGTATCATATTCTTTGTAATCAACTATGTCTTGAATTTCACGTGTTAGTCCTCCATAAAAAGCGTGCCATAGCAGCCTCTTCGTCCTCAATAATATCACAACGCAACATACTAATTTGTAGCTCCGATAATATTCTTCTACGGATCTATTACCTTGGTTTAAGCGCTGCAATTTCTTACGCAAGTCCCGTTTAAAAGAGGGTGGAATAAATCTGTTACGCATAGCAACCTTTAAAGCATCCCAGGTAGTAGGCGCTAATCCATTATTGCATACTCCACTCCACAAAATGATGGCAAAGTTTTTAAATTCGCTTGTGGCTTGCCTAACTCTATGCACCGGGGAACTAAGTGAGCATTAAATTTCTGTTCTCACCGTCATCTCCCAATCTAGATATACTTGACATCATAAGCACCCGTAAAAGATGGTATAGTGAACTTGACTTTAGCACATGGATCATCATTATCACGTGCATTATGGTGCGGAAAGTTATTACCTCTCATACCTTGACGGTTGAAGTTCAATCGGTTCCGTTGTCGTGCATCCAAGGCATCGTGGTGGCGCATCTCATTATCGTTGTCGATCTCATGGTCGTGGGTTGCACCTTGAGGATCCACACGACCATTGTTCGGCGGTTGATTGGCCAAACCATCAATACGTGCATTGAGTGTTGCAATACTAGCATTTAGCTGTTGTAGTGTAGCATTTGTCTCCGCAAACTTCCTTTCGATGTCGTCATTAATAGCATGACGGTGCTCATCCAACACCCTTGTAAGCTCTTCCCTCACAACACACTCTTGCGCATTCAATTCCTCACCTGCCATTGTTAGTAGGAGACAAAAGACAACACAAATGTATTATCCCTACCAACTACTAGGTGGTGGAAGGTGGAATCACACACTCTCAAGCGTCTTACCAAGCTCTTATGAATTTCTTACCAAATTGTAGCAGGTGGTCTGATCGGAGAAGGTGGGATGTATGGATCTGCAAGCGGAGGCGAATGCGAGGATCCAAATCTGAGGGCCAAAAGTATGTGGAGCTCGGACAGGCAATGTTTAGTAGCAAGGAATAGCAATAATGAAATCAGATTAGCAAAGTTAAATCAAAGTCCACAATACTCGTCACAGTTGTTGGCTCAAACGCACTCCTAGCACTAGCTCAAGCTGGCCGAAAGATAGGGTAGATACAAGCACAAAGGAATAAAATTGGCAAAGCAACCGATATCTCTTGTGGGTGGTCGTGGAGCACCGGTGAGGGTGGTCGTAGACCAACTGAGGGTGGTCGTGAGCCAGCTGAAGTGGTCCTTTTTTATTCTTTTTTCTGACGAAACCCAACTTAGGGTTCCTTTTTTTACGCAAGTGACCTTGACTCACAACTCTTCAAAACCCTTTTCTGGGCCTGGGGATATAATAGGTCACAAACTTTTTCCGGAGAGCAGGGGTATAAAGGTAATAAAAAGATACTCTCTCTCTCTCTGAACTTGGGCTATCTCTGTTTCGACTATGGAATTGCTTCTCGGTCTTTGTTGGGTCGACCACGATATGATGAGTGCATGGGTGTCCGAGAGCAACCAGAAACAGATAGACTCTGAGTATCCAACACTATGTTCTCTAACATGTGTCCATATTATTGGTTTGATATCTCCATATCTATGACCTGTGAAACATGGTCATCAACCAATACATATGCTAGTCTATTCATATGTGTCCTCATATGTTTTTCGACTATGGAACGTTTAAGAATAATTATCGTAGAAATACAAAGTTTCACAATCAAGTCACATACTTGATGATAAATATTAACGATATAATTCTAGGAACAAGATAATACATTATCTAATGTTATGAACATAATGTAATATAATCATCTCTATGATTGCCTCTAGGGCATATATCCAACATAAACTGACTCTAACTGCGATGAGGATGAGTCCCCCAAGAAGAAGGGACTTGTAGGGCAAGACTCATTCTCTTGTGTCGGGCAAGACTTAGTCTTGGGCTTAGGCTTGTTGGTTTGGATCCTATCCGAAGATTTAGCCTTGCCCTTTCCATTGACCCTAGCTAGTCTTAGCTTTCTTCTTGAAGCTCGTACTCTTTTGCACCATCATCACATGACTGTTGCTTTTCTTAATGCTGTCTTCTGCAGTCTTAAGCATCATATGCAGTTCGGTGAGATTCTTGTCTAAACTATTCATATGGAAGTTCAGAATGAACGACCCATAGCAAAACTGGATGTAGGTACAACAGTTGGTGCCATGATCTACAACATAAAATATGCAAAACTAAGACATATGTTCAAAAAGTAACTTGTATTAAACAATTTAATAAAGATACTCCCACTAAATACCATATCCCTCTTATGACATTCTAGTGATTCAAGATCCATAATTAATTAATCTCCTAGTGAGCTTTGGCATCACTGCTAGAAGATTAGTGAATATGGTAAGCAACTCTTTGCTAATCATATCTCTATATGACTCTTGTTGTTGGGCAGCATCTCTATGCTCCGGCACCCAACCCTATGCCCCAAGGTCCATAACCGTTATGATGACCTTGTCAAGTTAGACCAATGCTAAGCGTGTAAGTGTCTGACACAAACTCATCTAGTCAAGGAGAGTTAATGGCACTCTGCTTTGGCAAGACCTACCATTAAAATACAAGACTTTGGATGGTGCAGCAAATTGGGAGGGCATCAATTTTAACTCAATATTAAGTGAGGGAATTTTACTTCTACCATGTCAAGAGCATTCAAAGCAATTAAATAACATGCATAGAAATAAAAGAATAAAAGAAAATGCATTCACAGACAATCATATTATATTGTGATATAGTATGACCCTTCCATAAGGTGATCTCTATCGCCGTGTTTCCTGTGCGCCATGTCTCCAAGTGGCCAAAACCTCCAAGTACTCCTACTAAACCATTACTGATAATAGCACTAGTGATAAAAATACAAAGAGTGAAGAAGCATCACAAGTCGACACGCAGGCCGTTATACAAATATAGACAGCCTTGGGCTGCAATAAGCATGACACGCAGGTCATGAGCATTACACACATACATGCGTCTCATACATTATGGGTCATACTATTCACAAAATCCTACAAAAAAAATAAGTTAGGCATATAATTGCATTCTATCTAACGTATGACGAGAATTAGCGATACCAAAAACCAAGTTAAGGTCCTAATCCACAGGGGTGGCAACCCGCACCAGAAGGGCGGAAACCCTATCTATATTCTAAGGTCCTTTTCAAAAAATTTTGGACTACGTAGATCTAATCTACTACTTCATCCTTGTAAATCGCATTGGATTAATCACATTAACCCTTTTCGATCACTACTCCGATTCGATCAATCAGATTGATCTTCGCGTCGTCCATGGATTTACGATCACTGTCAGCCCCGATGGCGGAAACCCGACCGGTAGAGGTAAGTCGTGATACGACCACAAAACACGATCACGGAATAACAATCATGAACCCATCTTACGACCACCGCACAAAGACAATCATATCGACCATCGCCAAAAACGATCTATCACATAAAACAACCAATAGAAACAGAAAGAGATCACATCTATGACCCTCGCAAAACACAATATGCATCTAATCCGAATCTAAAACTAGACGGGATGGCTCTGATACCACTGAAGGATCGCGGAAAGGCTACGATAGCACAAACAAAAATTTTACCGCGCAACCAAGGAACCACCGCAAGTAATAGATCACGAGATTACCACTAGACGCGCCGACTCGTAGCGGAAGTAGAACCGATGTAGCGAGTTCAAGCAGTCATAGTCGTACTTGCCGTGCGCCTTCTCCTCCTACTCCGATGAACGTCGTGAGTCGCGGATCGTCCTAGTGCTGATGCTTTGCAACAACACCTCCAAGGTATCCACACGTACGGGGCAGGGACACCACGCGCAGGAGTGCTAGTGCAGGCGGTGTGGTTGAGGAGAGCGTGGCTATTAGGGTTTCTTGATTTCTTCCAGAAAGATTGATCAATCATACCCCATGCCACCGCCCCTCTATATATAGGCATCCATATTGGGTCCTCAACCTGAGGCCCATTAGGAACTCGTGGCCTATAAGAATTCGGATCTCCATCCAAATCAAATCCTAGCCCTTTAAGTGTGTGACCCTATAGGTTCGTGTGTAATCGGTTGTGACTCGGAAACTCTTTTTCGATCACGAGTCGTCGTGTACCTAGCGACACATAACGATTCCCGAACACACACGAATATATCGGCGAACCTTAATGCAATATGATCTACGACGGTCCTTATCACTTACGACCACTCGCACTTAGTCATGACCGATCCATAATGAGTTACAACTAGTTCAGAACTCCTTACGACCGATTAGTATCTAACTACGACCGATTTGTAACTCCTTACGACCGGTTGGTGATTATATTCGAGTAGTCCATGACTAGATCGCATCTCCATACGACTCCAACCGGTCACGACTTGACCATCTCACGACTAGTTCGCATCTCCATACGACTTGACGGCCGGTCGACTCACGGCAACCGAACGACACGCTTGTGTATTCTCCCTTTGTCTCACGACATCTGGTTGAACTCCAAGTGAGATGTGGTGTCAACCATGGACTGTTCAATACTTTCTTGATCAAGTGTCGAATAACTTTATGTGGTCGACACTTCGACCACTTGTGGCATGGCGATGCACTTTCTTTATTCGACCACAACGAGGGGCCCAGAGACATCTCTCCCGTTATGTTGAGAGGGGCAAATCCCATATCCGACCAGTCACATTCCTCCACATGTTTCATAGCATACCCGAAAGCTACCTTTATAACTACCCAGTTATGGAGTAGCGTTTGGCAGCCCCTAAGAGTGCTATTACACATGTAGGAAACCATGCTGATCTCAGGTCTAAGGATTATACATCATCATTGCTTGAGACCAACTAACGACACATAGAATCATAACAATCTCAATAGTGTCTCAAGGTGGGTCTTATCCAACACTATGTTCTCTAACATGTGTCCATATTATTGGTTTGATATCTCCATATCTATGAACTGTGAAACATGGTCATCAACCAATACATATGCTAGTCTATTCATATGTGTTCTCATATGTTTTTCGACTATGGAACGTTTAAGAATAATTATCGTAGAAATACAAAGTTTCACAATCAAGTCACATACTTGATGATAAATATTAACGATATAATTCTAGGAAGAAGATAACACATTATCCAATGTTACGAACATAATGTAATATAATCATCTCTATGATTGCCTCTAGGGCATATATCCAACATAAACTGACTCTAACTGCGATGAGGATGAGTCCCCCAAGAAGAAGGGACTTGTAGGCATCGCCATCAAGGAGGCTCCATCACTCTTCTCGTCTCCTACATGCCTTATGGCAAAAGGAGATAAGGTAAAATCCTTTGATGACAATGAACCTTCATATGATGAGCTCATGGATTTGTTGGAAGAATTGAATGAATATCTTGGAAAAGAAAAGATAAATTTAAGGTCTTGAAAAAAGAGCATTTCTCTTTTAAATACTCTTATGAAGAGCTAAAGGAAGATCTTGACTTGCTTAACCAAGAAAATTTAAGCAAGTCTTGCACTAGTGTTGGAATTACAAGTGATATTTTTTTTTAATAAAATGCCTAATGTAGAAATTGCTAGAACTAGTACATCTACTTCATGCTATGATCTACTCGCCATGCCATGTTGCTCTAATATTGACTCTAATCATGATAATGTTAAATCTTGTGATGTAAAGCTTGTTGTCGAAAACAATGAGCTAAAGGAGCAAGTAACCAAGCTAAGCAAAAGCTTGGAACGATGCTTCAAGGGTAAGGCCACCCTTGATAATTTTTTGAGTGAGCAAAGATGCTCATTCAACAAAGAAATACTTGGGTATGTGCCCAAGAAATGTAAGAAACCGGTAAACAAGCCCACAAGGTTTGTTAGACAAAACGATCAATATTGCTATAAGTGCCGGGAAATAGGACATTTACAAAATGATTGCTCAATTGCTAACAATAAGTCTTATGGAATATATGATTCATGCTATATGCTTAAAAAATCTAAAGATGACAAGATAGTTGCAAAATTTATTGGCACTTCAATTTTAGACGCAAAAAAGAATGTTATTTGGGTGCCTAAAGCCTTGGTCACTAACCTCCAAGGACCCAAACAAATTTGGGTATATAAAAAGAACTTGATTTTCTTTTGTATGTGAACTACAAGACCAGTGAAAGGCATTGGGTGCTTGATAGTGGTTGCACTCAATACATGACCGGAGACCGGAAGATGTTCACCACCTTTGAAAATGGGAGCAATGAAAAGATCATCTTTGGAGACAATAGCAAAGGAAAGGTTCTTGGTTTGGGTAAAATCGCTATCTCAAATGACCTTTCAGTTTCCAATGTTTCTCTTGTAGAAACATTAAATTTTAATTTGCTATCCGTTGCTTAAATATGTGATCTTGGATTAACTTGCTAATTCTCTAGATATGGAGTAACTATTTCAAAAGAAAAAGAAAATGAATTGGTTCTCAAAGGCTTTAGATTTGAAAATCTTTACTTGGTTGATTTTTCCTCAAATAACTCACGCTGGAAAACTTGTTTGATTGTAAAACCTTCTTGGGTTGGCTTTGGCATAGAATGCTAGCTCATGTTAGTATGATTCAACTTAAAAAACTTTTCAAACATGATTTAGTTATTGGCTTGAAAGATGTGAAGTTTGAGAAGAATAAACTTTGTAGTGCTTGTCAAGCCGGTAATCAAGTCATAAATTCTCACCCTTCCAAAAGTATGATGTTAACATCTAGACCATTAGAACTCTTACATATGGATTTGTTTGGGCCAATAACCTATAAGAGTATCGGAGGAAATAGCTATTGTTTAGTCATTGTGAATGATTACTCTAGATATACATGGGTATTCTTCCTAGATGACAGAGCCAAAACCTCTGGCATTTTCAAAAGATTTGCTAAAAGGGCTTAAAATGAATTTGATTTCAAGATTAAGAAAATCCGTAGTGATAATGGTTCCGAGTTCAAAAATACTAAAGTTGAGGATTTTTGTGATGAACTTAGAATAAAGCATTAACTTTCCACAACCTACACTCCAGAGCAAAATAGAGTTGTAGAAAGAAAAAAATCAAATATTAAATGAAATGGCTATGACAATACTTGATGAATATAATACTTCCGATAGTTTTTGGGCAGAAGCAATCAATATCGCTTGTTATGGCATAAATCGTCTTTATTTGCATCGTCTTTTGAAGAAGTCTTCTTATGAGCTCCTTGTTTGAAGAAAACCAAATATCTCATATTTTCGTGTATTTGGTTGCAAATGTTATATTTTGAAAAAGGGTGTTCGTCTTTCAAAATTTGCTAGTCGATGCGATGTTAATTTCTTGCTTGTATATTCTTCAAATAGTAAAGCTTATCGTGTCTTCAATCAAAACTCGGTTTAGTTGAAGAAACATATGATGTTTAATTTGATGAGACTAATGGCTCTCAAGAAGAGTATAAGAATTTGGATGATGTAGGTGATGAAGCCTTAAGAAAAGTCACGAAAAACATGCAAATAGGTGACATCAAGCCTAAGGATAATCCAAATGATATATCATCTACTTAAGTCGAACCTCCTTCATCTTCAATGATAAAATAAATTCAAATTGAAGAAAAAGACAACAAGGAAGATGATTAACCATCCAACTCACTATCAAGAATCTATAATGCAATTGCAAAAGATCATCCAATAGATCAAATATTGGATGATATAAGTAAGGGTGTTCAAACTCGATCTCGTGTAGCTTATTTTTGTGAACATTACTCTTTTGTCTCTTCTATTGAGTCAAAGCATGTAGAAAAATCACTCGATGATCCGGATTAGGTGAATGCAATGTATGAAGAACTCAATAACTTCATCCGAAAAAAATTTGGACATTGGTGGAACACAACGTAATTGGTGCAAAATAGGCTTTTAGGAACAAGAAAGATGAAAGCAGATTGGTTGTGAGAAACAAAGCAAGATTGGTCGCTCAAGGTTTCTCTCAAGTCGAAGATTTGGATTTCGACGAAACTTTTGCTCCCGTGGCTAGACTTGAGTCAATAAGGATATTACTTGCTTTTGCATGATGTTTTGATATTAAATTATTTCAAATGGATGTCAAAAGTGCTTTTCTAAATGGAAAAATATCCGAACTTATATTTGTTGAGCAACCACCAAGTTTTGAAGATCCTAGGAATCCTAATCGAAACTCTTCAAGGTGCTATATGGTCTTAAATAAACTCCTAGAGCATGGTATGTTCCTTAGATATTTTCTAGTTTTAAAAGGATTCAAAATTGGAAAAATTGATTCAACCTTGTTTACTAGAGTTTTAGATAATGATTTATTTGTATGCCAAATTTATGTTGATGATATCATTTTTTAGGTCTACTAATCAAGATTTTTGCAAAGAGTTTGCTGATATGTTGTCTAGGGATTTGAAATGTCCATAGTCGGAGAACTTAGGTATTTCCTTAGACTTCAAATCAAGCAACTCAAGGATAAAACCTTTGTGAGCCAAACCAAGTATGCAAAAGACTTAATTAAGAAGTTTAGCATGGAAGATGCCAAACTCATCAAGACTCCCATGGCAACCAACGGTCATCTCAACCTTAATGAGGGAGGTAAATAGGTAGATTTAACGCTTTATAGATCTATGATTGGTAGTTTGCTTTATCTTACCACATCTAGGCCCGATATAATGTTTAGTGTTTGCATGTGTGTACGGTTTCAAACATCACCAAAAGAGTGCCATTTGGTAGCTGCGAAAAGAATTCTTAGATATTTAAAGCATCCTCTAGCATTGGCTTATGGTATCCTAAAGGTGTAAAATTTGATTTAATTAGATATTCGGATTCCAATTATGCGAGTTGCAAAGTGGATAGAAAAAGCACGTCGGGTAGTTGTTAATTCTTAGGAAGATCTTTAGTATCATGGTCATCCAAGAAACAAAATTCTGTAGCCCTTTCCACCGCCGAAGCCGAATATGTTTTCGCGGGTAGTTATTGTGCTCAATTGCTATAGATGAGGCAAACATTGATGGATTATGGAATTAAATTCGATAATATGTCTCTCTTGTGTGACAATGATAGTGCCGTCAAGATTGTAAATAACCTAGTCCAACACTTAAGAACCAAGCATATAGATATCCGACATCATTTCTTGAAAGATCATGTGAGCAAAAGAGATATCAAAATTAGCCACATAAGGACTGATGACCAATTAGCCAATATCTTCACCAAATCTTTAGATGAAAGCCTTTTTTGTAAATTGAGAAATAAGTTAAATGTCATAGATCATTCTAATATTGCTTGAAACTTATGCCTCATGATATTTGCTCTCATTTGGATTTTATTGAGATATTTGTGAAATTATTTCAAAAATCCTATCAAAAACCCTATTTTGATAACAACTATGTTAATTGGAGTTATTATTATCTATCTCATGCATAATGGTCCTAAAAATTATTTATTTGATTGTTTGAAGCAAGGATCATTTGCATTCAAATTTAGCTCCTGCTTTTTCAGGCAAAAACAATAATACCACGTTTTAATGCCGGTACTACCGCTGCCCGATAATACCGCATTTTAATGGAGGTACTACCACATATGACTGGTGGTTTCTCAGTAGTTACAGCTAAAGCTTTATACCTTGGCCCTCTTCTCTCCTGCGGTATAACCGCTTCCTCTTTCTCCAGAACCACCGCCCCCTCTCTCTCTCCCCTATGCTCTTCACCTCCAAAAACCCTACCTTGAATCCTTTGATTCTGTGAAGAGACCTCGGATCTCCTTGTTGGAAGTGACTCCTGTGATCTTTTCTCTCTCAATCCCTAAGGTATTTGTCTTGATTCACTCGTTTCTCATCTACTTTTGGCATCTATCTCTTTTTAGGGTTTGATCAAAATGTGGATGAAATAGTCAATTTCTTTTGGGTATTTTTGTACAAACTAGTGTTTGATAACTTGTTATGTCTATTCCATGGATTCATTCCTATTAAACACTAGTTACAATCAAAATCGAAGGATTGCCCTAACAAACTCTGGAATTGCGGTACTACTGCTCCGTGGTCGCCGGTACTACTGCTACTACCGCTCCAGAAGAGAAAAATTGATTCATTCATACTCTTTTATATCAAATCCTATTCTATCTTGTCCTAATTGCTTCTCATATCCTAGCAATCATGCCAAGATCAAAGAGACCATCTCTTCGCAAAGGAGCCACTCCTGATGGAGATCCTGAAGAGCGCTATGATCTCCCAGCCTTTAGTGCTAGACCTTCTCGCCAGAAAAGACCTTCGAGGAAGGCAGCATCAAGAAGATCTCCGAGGGATGAAAATGACTCAGAGGCTGCATCTTTTCTTCTAGCTATGAGGGAGAGAAATCAAAGGACATCTTCTAAGAAGCAAGTTGCAGAACCTGAAAATGAAGAAGATGAAGGTGATGAGGAAACCTCTAAAGAAGAAACTGAAAGTGATGAGGAGATAGCTGAGGACGAAGAGCCTACAATGGGCCTCATGTAGATTCACAGTGAAAACTATGCTTTGCTTCGTCATATTAATCAATATGAGAAGCCCAACAGTTCCACAGATGCAAGGTTCCACACCAGATTCCAACAGGAAGTCTTTGATCAACTCGACAGTCATCACCGACAGTTTGCATATCATAAGCATGTTGGCTGGGCTCATTTGAATTACCTTGACAAATATGATGGAGCCTACAAACTGTTTCAAGCACTTGGTCTTCATGACCTTGTGGCATTGAGGTGTGACTACAATGAATAGATTATCAAACAATTCTATGCCACTATCCATGTGTCAACAACCTTTGATCATTTAACATGGATGACTGGCACTCAAAGATATCAAGCCTCCAAGGCTGACTTTGAACGTGCTCTAAGAACCTACATGGGGACACAAGAAAAGCTTTATAACAGAGACGCTCTTAGAGTTCCAGCATACAGCCAATTCTATGATGAAAATGTCAATTTTGTACCTGGAAGAATTGGAGGCCTTCTTCCACTACCAAGCCTGATCACCAGAATCATCAACCATACGTTCTTCCAAAAGAGTGTGAACTTTGATGCCATTCGAGGGCATACATGGAATATTATTGACAATATTATGCATGATAGAAAATTTGATGTGGTTGATATGATCATAAGAGAGATCAGCTCATCCAAAAATGATAGAGTCAAGAGGATCTACTTTACTCCATACATCATGGCACTCATATTAAGATTGACTAAGTTTAGAGGAGGCGTCTAGGAGTACATAAGCCTTACAAGCCCAAGGAAGGGGCCCCAGTGCCTGCAGCTATACCACCTCTTGCTTCAGTAGTACCCCCTCAAGCTCCAGCAGATCAAGCCTCCCTCTCTCATATGCTCTCAGTTATCATAAAGATTAGAGACTCTCAGCAGAGATTGGAGCACAATCAACAGAGATTGGAGGTGGCTCAGACATAAACCAATAATAGGATCGCTGCTTTGACAGATTAGGTTCTTACTCTCGAGCAAGCTTTATCCACTCCAGCCCGCTATGGACGTCGTCGCCTCAATACTCCTCATGATCCTCCTACATAAGATTGATTCCTTTTCGTTCTTGATGCCAAAGGGGAGAAATTTGAAGATCAAGAATTGAAAGATTAAGGGGGAGCTCAGCTTTTGGGAATCTATCCATCTATCTATTATCTTATTAGCTATTATATATGTTGGAACAATGTTTTATGTCCTTGTTTGGTTGTGAGACCTTGTTGGTTTTTATATATTGAACTTCTTTGTTAAGAGCTTATGTTTAAGGGATAATTAGCTCAGTGACATTGCATTCGGACATAATCGGAGGAATGACACTCCGTTCATTATGCACTAGAAAATAACATCGCGAACACCAAAAAATATGCCGAATGACATCACCGTCATTTACTTCCGTTTGCAGAATTTTTAAAATATAGAAACTGAGCTCAACAATTTATCAAATTTTTGTGGAGCCTCCCGACACAGTTTAATTGCTTGTATATTTTTTTTCAAAATTTTATCTATTTTGATTTTGTCTTTAAAATTCATTTAAGTACACTGTTTGTAGGAATTTTCTAATATAGAAAATTAGATCCAAACATTATGAATTTTTTTCGGGCTCCTTACACAGTGGACTTGATTGTGTAATTTTTCCAGAATTTTTACAAAATTAATTAATACAATTTCATAATGTCCACTGTGTACTTAAATGAATTTAAGTGTATTGTGTACTTAATGAAATTGTATTAATTAATTTTGTAAAAATTCTAAAAAAATACATAATCAAGTCCACTGTGTAAGGAGCCCAAAAACTTTCATAATATTTGGACTTTATTTTCTATATTAGAAAATTCCTACAAACAGTATACTTAAATGAATTTTAGAGATAAAATCAGAATGTATAATTTTTTTAAAAAAATATACAAGCAAATGAACTGCGTCGGGAGGCTCCATAAAAATTTGATAATTTTTTGAGCTCAGTTTCTATATTTAAAAAATTCTGCAAACAGAAGTAACTAACGGCGATGTCATTAGGCATATTTTTTGGTGTTCGCGATGTTATTTTCCAGTGCGTGATGAACAGAGTGTCATTCCTCTGATTACATCCGAACACGATGTCACTGAGCTAATTTTTCGTATGTTTAATGTTATCTCTAGCATTATCTAGTCTGGTTCAACATCTTGTTATTTCAAGCATCCTTTATTAGTTATCCTCTATTATTGCTTGAATGATCTTTTGTTCACACAGTTCCACATATCCAATAAATAAATAAAACTCTGTCAAAATTTTCAAATTCTACAAATGTGCATAAAAATCACTTCATGAACCTTGATGCACATATTTAGGGGAGGCTTTCTCTATTTATTGATCGACTTTGAAAGCAACAAATTCTTCATCTCCTTTGAACTCAAATCAATAATTTCTTGCTTATTAAATGTCAAAAACAAGAATATACAACCTTGTGTATATTCAAAATCTTTCATATCCTTTGTATCGATTGGGTTGTCATCAGTTACCAAAAACAGGGAGATTGAAAGTATCTAAGCCTTTAGTGATGGTTTTCGTAATTAATGTCAACTATGTATCAAAAGACTAATGTGTGTGTTGAGATATTTAAAGGTTAACTAGATCCATAGGCTAGACGTTGTACTATTAAGAGGGATCATAGCTAGTAGCTTTAGGATCTATTTATGTGCCATCTTGATCAACCACAAGTCATGCATTGCATCTGTTCTTGCCTTTGGAAAACTGTTCAAAAAATCGATAAGAACGCAAGTATTGAGCGGTATTACCGCAGGTCAGTAATACCGAAAGATACATGGCGGTATGTATTTTCCAGAGAACATGTTTTTATGTGTTTTTGATTCTCTCTGAAAATTAGAACGGACGCATTTTATCTATGGTACTACCGCTGGTCAGTAGTACTGATATTTTTATGCCGGTACATAAATTTATAGAGATAGTGTGACCTGGTCGTAGAACCTGGTCATGACCTGGTCGTAGCGACCGGTTGTAGTGACTGGTCGTAGCTCCTGGTCGTAGCGACCGGTTGTAGTGACTGGTCGTAGCTCCTGGTCGTAGCACCTGATCGTGGACTTGGTCGTAGATCTGGTCAGCGGTATGACCATATTTGTTCAACGGTATTACCGCAAGGCGGTAGTATTGATCTTGTGTTGGTGGTTCGTTTTTTTCCAAAGAAGGTGTTTTTTTTAGATTTCTTTAGCTCTGGAAAACGATAGTTCCGATCTAGCCGAACGGTACTACCGTGTTGTGGTAGTACCGATTTATAGTTGGTGGTAGTATTACAACTTCTTTTGTAATGACTAGTTCAGAGCATTAAATGCCACTGTTCTGACCGTTATACCAAAAATCGGTAGTACAGGGCTTCAACGGCGGTACTACCGCAAATCCTGATTTTTTTTTCCAGGAAAGTGGTCGTAATGGCTAGTTTTGCTGGTGGGGGTTATAAATACCTCTCCACCTGCCTCTAGCTGAAGAGTTGCTGAGCATATTCACTCTCATTGAATACTCTTGAGCTCTTAGACACTCTCTACTACTCATTTGCTTTGAATTCCTATTTTGAGGTACTTGAGAGCATTCAAGTGTATTGCATCATTAGTTGATCTTGTTGGCACTTGATTTTCCTTAAGCAAACACTTGGTTTATTACTCTTGGTGCTTGTCGGCACCAAGACAGCTTTGAGGAAGTTTTGCATGGTGAGCTCTTCAAAGAAGATTGTGAAGAGTCATGGCAATGGATTGTGAAGTGGTTGTGTGCTCACCATCTCCGGAGAGGAGGAAGAGCAATGATAGTGATCGAGGGTTGAGGCTTAATTCGTGGAACCGACTTGATTCGTTCAAGCTTCTTCAACGTGAACTTGTGAAGACCGGCAAGTCTTCGATACCACGGGAAAAATATTATTGTCTCCATTGTGGTTCTCTCTTGTCTTTACTATTCCGCATTTATATTTCTAGAACTTTACTTGTGTAAGTTTTGCTTAGCAAGAATTGTTTCTAATATTGATATAAGCTCATCTTTGTCTTATCTAGCATAGTAGCTCTATCATTATATTTGTGCTAGGAAGCTTTGTTAAAGACTATCTTGTTTAGATTTGTTAATTAGTCAAAAAGTTTTAAAAACCTCCTATTTACCCCTCTCTAGTTGGTTATCTTTGATCCTACACCGTTGGGGCGTCTCGTCTCGCGTTCGCCGTTCGCGTAGGATTCTTTTCCCGGATAGTATTCGGATACAATGTCGGATAGTTCCATTTTATTTCTCAGATAGCTCCGAAACCATTAGATATCTTCTATCTGAATCCGCATCTGACGAAAACTAATCGGATCTGAATCCGAACAAAAGACCCGAATATCTAAAACTACTATCCAAATTTATTCGGTCGGTCGGACGGTCGGGAACTATCTGCTCCGTTTGCACCCCTAGTGTACACATAGAGTCATTTTTCACTCTCGCGTGCGAGCAAATTAGCCAATCTTAATGTACAAGGAGATTCATTTTTCACTCTCACGTGCAAGCAAACTACGCCCACTTCTCGTGCATGATTAATCCCACCTCTTGCCAAAATAAAAGAAGGCCACAAGAGAAAGATCCCTACCTCTTCTACCTCACATATCCACTGAACTGCACTGCCACTTCCTACTTCGAGTTGTACCTCTCGCCCTTGGTCTCTACTCCCTAGCCCGAAGTCAAATATCGAAAAGTAGTTCAATTGATCAAGGTTAGTGTGAGCACCTACCTTAGAGTCATTTTTTCTTGTAATTTGGTTCTTTTACTAGATTGATTGGAGCAACTAGCTAGGCAAGTTCATCTATTTAAATTATATTTAGTTTTTTCATAAGAAATGTCATAGTTGTTTGAGTTGGTACCACATGATTTTAAAAATTGTTTAGACTCGGGGAAATGTTTTGTGTTTTATGTGCTATGCATCCATCATTGACTTTTGATATGTTTGAAGTTTTATCCCATCATAGTTGGATATATATATATATATATATATATATATATATATATATATATATATATATATATATATATATATATATATAGGAAAATGGTATGGTACTCACAGAGTACGTACTCCCACCTCTCATATACCACTTAAATTGTATAATGATACCTCTTTATCAATTTGAGTATACTTCAATAATGATTATAAGATACCCTAAAGTGAGTTCCATAAAAAATTTCATGAAAATCCACTTTTTATACCAAAATCCGTGTATACACTTCTTTTATGTATGAAAAATGGTATATAGCAAAAATAAAGGACTCCAATGAAAATTTTCTGATTAAGTCACATTGGAGTATCTTATAATTTGTATTCAAGTATACTGAAAGTGATAAAGAAGTATAATATATTCGTTTAAGTGGTATATTATATATATATATATATATATATATATATATATATATATATATGTGTGTGTGTGTGTGTGTGTGTGTGTGTGTGTGTGTGTGTGTGTGTGTGTGTGTGTTATGATACTCTTGGGAGTACGTACTCACACTTCTCATATACCACTTAAATCGTATGATGATATCTCTTTATCAATTTGAGCATACTCTAATAACAATTATAAGATACCCCAAAGTGAATTTCATGAAAAATTCATTAAATCCCACTTTTTATAGCAAAATTTGTGTATATACTTCCTTTATATATGAAAAAGGGTATATAGCAAAAATAAAATGGCTCTAATAAAAAAAAATTCAATCAAATCGCATTAGAGTATCTTATAATTGGTATTTTAAGTATACTGAAAGTGATAAAGAAGTATAATATATTCGTTTAAGTGGTATATTTGAAGTGGGAGTATGGTGTGTGTGTTACTTGATAAGATAATCTAAAGAGAGAAAAAGTAAAATATGTTCAGGTACTTATTTAGTTTTGTGTAATATGAATTCTACCTATGTGGCATCTATGGATGGAGAGAAAATGATGAATATGAAACATATAAAGGAAAGAATATGGATTCTACCTATGTGGCATCTATGGATGAAGAGAAAATGATGAATATGAAACATATAAAGGAAACTCAAATGACCAATATATTACTTGGTTGATATGATGACAACTAAGTCATGTATTGTTACCATAAAATATAAGATTTTATGTATAGTAAAATACCTAATCCATGTATGGTTTGACAATTTTATATGGTTCTATCAATGTTTTTATGCATTCGCTTGCGTTAATATAAAATTAAGAATAATTTTAGATGTCTTATCTAGAGATCTTGCATGAACATCAAAACTACAATAAAGGACAAAATCACCTCACAACTTTACGAAATAAGATATGCCACTAATGTTCCACTAACCTCACTATAGCTATAGCCTATATAGGTCAATGTGAGCATTTCTAATACTGAAAAATTATAACATTGATTTGAACAGAACTTGCAATACATTAGCAACATTTAATTTATATAGAATACATATATTTGACAATGATAGAAATCGCCTTTTAGTAAAGACATAGATGGCATATTTCTTTGAGATTCTTTCCATCGTGCCATACCTATCAAGAACATATCTTTGCATCTTTTTAGTTTTATAGATTTTGAATAAAAATAACTAATGATGGATCTCAACATTTGCAACTTCTTATGCTAGATTTGACACACACAATGTTAAGGATAGATTGAGACTTTAAATTATACAATTGTTTAATCTTTAATGGTTTTGGTGCAACTTCTCATGCTAGATTTGACACACACAATGTTAATAATAGTTTGGGACTTTAAATTATACAATTGTTTAACCTTTAATGGTTTTGGTGCCATGAATATATGAAGGTCAATAACTATTGTTCTCAATAATAATACACCACCTCAGAAATACTTAATAACCTGTTTTTTCTTTCACATTTATTGTAATAGTAAACAAATATTCCCAACAAATCTGTTAGGGTGTGTTTGTTATATTATCCTTGTAGCCTAGCTAAAGAAGCAATAAGACATACAAGCTAAGATTTGAGGTAGCTTAATATCTAAGTTGAAATGTTATTTTAGTTGGTTGAATATGAGATATAGGATGGATGAGTTAGAATGAAAATATGTTTTTAATTGGTCTTAGTATACTCCAGTGACCTTTGTTTCACATTATTGATTTTTAATCCACCTTAATGTTCCATAATACCCTTAATATACATTGACCACCCTCTTAATAAGCTGTGAACTAGTCTTTGTTACACAAAAACGTAACCCATCGATGTTTCCACTTAGCTAGGTGGGGGTGGAGGAATCTTACACAACCTCATACTAGCAAATAAATGCAAGCTACATCTAGAAAAGGGGAAATGGGGCTAGGCAACCAAACACGTCCTTAATATTGAATAGTCCACGTGTGACTCATGTACCTCTATTTTAATATGTAGGGTGGAGCCAAGAAATGGCCAAGCCCCAAGTTGGGCCGGCGTCTACTAAGTTGGGCCTTCTAAACCTCAAAATATTTTCACCATTTCTCAAATGAGCTTATATGGTCTTTTAGTCCTAGAGTCTGATTCCAGACCTGTTAATCTATATGTGGCTCACTTATCTCAATTTCACATTTCGGTCCACATGTGGCCCACCCCACCCCACCCCCACCCCACCCACCCCCAACCATGGTTAGAAACCAACCAACCCATTGAGTTAAGGGTTCTCCCTGGGTTAAGTTAGGGCTTCTCCTTAAAAATCCATGGGTGCCCTAAAAAAATGAAAATGTCGCCCCTTCCTCTTCCCTAGATCATCACCATCATCTTCCCTTCAGCCTCCTGCTCCGGTATCTCTCTCTCTCTCCCTCTCCCTAGTTAACGCCGAGGAACACGGGAAATCAGAATTAAGGGACTCATCTCCACTCCCATGATTTTTGCAGGTCCGGGGAGAATCGCCATTCCCGAATCCGTGTCCCTCTCCGCCGGAGCAGCCGCCGCCTGTCTCGACGAGCACGAGGCAGCACCGCCCGCCTGTCTCGACGAGCACGAGGCAGCACCGCCCGCCGCTTGTTTCTCCTGCCTTCTCATCCCAAATTCACATCACGGGTGCGAGTCGCTGGCAGCCTCCTGCTCCCCTCTGCTGGACTGGCGTGGCGTGAAGAACTGAAGATCCATCAGGACGCGATTCCTTCTTTTGCTGGTAAGGAAGCCCCCTAGTTCTCTTGGATTGTTGTTCGTGCTGCTCTGCTCTTTGCTTTGCTGTGGACAATCGAATCCAGCCGGATCTTTATTTTTCAAGATCGATCCCAGTTGACCCCATCCCATTCCCATAGGGCTATCCAAGGTGCCCTGAACTAATACTACTGATAGCAACAAGTTTACGCAAAAGAATTTGGGGGTTCGACTGATTGAACCCCCATGCCCCCGCGTTAAGTTCGCCCCTGTCTGGAGAGCGATAGCTAACACTCGAATTCGTCCGTTGCTCGCTAGGAGAGTGTTAAGTTCTGTTTCGTTATAATGCCCGTCATGCTGGGGATGGTTGTATTTATACTAAGTTTCTGTATCTGCAATTGTTCTTGTATCGTTCATATCTTGGCGGGTCGACCGATGCGCACCACGGTGTGTTTTAGTTCTCCAGTCATAGTTCTGTGTAGTTATAATTCCAGTCATGCTGGGGATGGTTGTATTTATACTAAGTTTCTGTATCTGCAATTGGTCTTGTACCCTTCATAGCTTGGCGGGTCGACCGTTGCGCGCCACGGGTGTGTTTTAGTTATCCAATCATAGTTCTGTGTAGTTATAATTCCAGTCATGCAGGGGATGGTTGTATTTATACTAAGTTTCTGTATCTGCAATTGGTCTTGTATCCTTCATATCTTGTCTGGTTGACCGTTACATGCCACGGATGTGTTTTAGTTCCCCAGTCATGCTGGAGATGGTTGTATTTACAATAAGTTTCTGCATCTGCAATTGGTTGCGTACCCTTTACGATATTAGGTAACATTTGTTTCCTTTTGGGTAGGATTTGGAAGGTTATTGGATGGTCACGTGCCCGGCGCTGATTGGCGGAAAACGTTACGGGACTCCAAGGCCCGATATTTTGTGAAACCATTGTGAGGGCGTGGCTGTTTGTACTTTTTGAGAAGCGACAAAATGGAGTGCAACAAGGATGAGGCCCTTAGGGCGAAGGAGATTGCAGAGAGAAAGTTCGAATCCAAGGACCTGCAGGGGGCTAAGAAGTTTGCCCTGAAGGCCCAGGCTCTCTTTCCTGGGCTTGAAGGTATTGTTCAGATGATTACCACCTTGGATATCTACCTTGCTTCGGAGGTGAAGGTTGCTGGGGAGAAGGACTGGTACTCTATCCTTTCTGTGGACACATTGGCAGATGATGAGACTTTGAAGAAGCAGTACAGGAAGATGGCTCTTCAGCTCCATCCCGACAAGAACAAGTCAGTGGGTGCTGAGGGCGCTTTCCAGATTGTCAAAGAGGCATGGACTGTGCTGTCTGACAAAACCAGGAGAACATTGTATGACCAAAAGAGGAAATTAATGGTATTCCAACAGAAGACGTCTCAATCAAATAAAGCAAGTGCAGCTCCTGGTGCAGCCAATGGCCTCTATAATTTTGCAGCCAATACTGCTGCTTCCAAGGCAAAAGCAAACAAGCAAAAGGCAGGATCAGCAACATCTGCAGTGCGCCAGCGCCAGCGTCCGCCCCCGCCCCCTCCCCCTCCCTATCAGGCTCCTGCTCCTGCTCCTGCTCCACCTCCAGCAAATCCACCTACATTTTGGACCTCATGCAACAAATGCAAGATGAATTATGAATACCTCAGAGTGTATCTAAATCACAATCTTCTCTGCCCTAGCTGCCGTGAGCCGTTCCTAGCAAAAGAGTTGCCAATGCCACCTGCTGAGAATGTTCATGCAGTACGGGATTCAAACATCAGTGGTGCAAATCAAAATGCAAGCACTAGTAGAAATATCCAGAGGGGTCCATTCTCAAGGACAGCTGGTGCAGCTAGTGCTACTGCATCATCTGCTGCTGCTGCTCAAGCTGCTAACATGGTTCATCAGACATACGAGAAAGTTAGGAGAGAGAGGGAGGAGGCACAAGCAGCAGCAAGAAGTGAAGAGGCTCCTTGGAGGAAGTACAATCCTCTAAAAAGGCAAGCAAATATGTCAGAGAATGTTAACCTTGGAACAGGTGATGTTGCATCTGGAAAGAAGATGAGAACTATGGGTAGAGATGCTGGTGTTGGTTCTTCTTCCATTGTATCAGGTCCAGGGGCCAATTATTTTAGAGTGCCATGTGGAAATATACCATTTTCTACCAACAGTGGAGCCTATGAGTTTCAAGGTGTTAATGGTGGAGCCAACTGGAAACCCAGACCTCCTACTCGCATCAGCTTAACCAAGGCCTTCTCTCAGTTGGATATTAGGGGTATTTTGATGGAAAAAACAAAGAGCGATTTGAGGGACAAGCTAAAGGAGATAAAAAGTAAAACATCTGCTGCTAATGGAAAAGTGAGCAAGAAACATGTGGTTAAAGAAAATGTTGAGGATAATGAAACTCTTGCATCAGATGATTCGACTGCAAAAAAAGATGTTCGTGTTTATCCAGAGGAGAATGGCTCTGGTAATAACACAGATGCTGAAAATGAAGATGATGACCCTTTGTTTTATAGTGTTCCTGATCCTGATTTCCATGATTTTGATAAAGATCGCACTGAGGAATCTTTCCAGAGTGATCAAATTTGGGCTTCATATGATGATGAAGATGGTATGCCTCGTTATTATGCATTTATTCAGAAAGTTCTCTCCTTGAAACCATTTAAGCTCAAAATAAGCTTTCTCACATCAAGGACGAATAGTGAATTTGGGTCTTTGAATTGGGTTTCTTCTGGCTTCACAAAGACATGTGGTGATTTCAGGATTTGTAGATATGAAACCTGTGATGTACTCAACATGTTCTCTCACCAGATTAAATGGGAGAAAGGTCCACGTGGGATGATAAAAATTTATCCACAGAAAGGTGACATCTGGGCTGTGTATCGAAATTGGTCCCCTGACTGGAATGAAGATACCCCAGACGATGTGCTACATGTCTATGATGTGGTTGAGGTACTTGGCGATTATGATGAAGATCATGGCATTTCTGTCATTACCTTGGTTAAGGTTGCTGGATTTCGAACAGTTTTTCAGTGTCATCAGGACCTGAATGTCACCAAGAGGATTCCAAAAGAAGAGATGTTTCGGTTTTCACATCAGGTGCCCTTTTATAGGATGTCAGGGGAAGAAGCTCCAAATGTCCCGAAAGATAGCTATGAGCTAGACCCAGCTGCTATTTCTAAAGAACTTCTTCAGGAGATGACAGAAACAGTGGAGGAGGCAAAGGCAATTTCTGAATGCTGATTAAGGCAGTTGATGCTGATTCTATGATGCCTTTGTTGACCTGCCATTTTGAAGCAGAATTTGTTGACATTTGCTAGTTTCTATAGTTTCCTAGCTTCTATTGCTTTTGACCATTACCTTTGCACACAAGGATTAGTATGGGGCTAGTCATTCAGGAGTCAGCTGCTTCTGTTGTAATTTTGGGTACTCTTGACATGAATTTTGTTGCGATAACTATACCTTTAAGTTACACTAGATGTGTGGAGTACTGATGAGAAGCTCGTGTGGCAGTTTCTCGGTGAAAGCTTTTAGGCTAATTAAGGTCAGTGTTGACATATGTTTTTTCTTGAGTGAAGCTAATGTTTCTCATCTGAGATGCTGATCTAAATAGTAGTTCATGTCCATGTGTCCTACTATTTCAATAGCATCCTCTTGTAGCCGGCCTTGACTACGCAGGTTGTATGGATGGTTCGCTGGGAATGTGGCCTTCTATATCGGCGAGTCGGTGTCGTCGTCGGTGATAGAACAGAGAAATTGGAAGATAAAGAAATAGCAATCGGAAGACAGAAGTTTATTATTGCTTAGTCCCCAGATTACAGAGTTGTTCGTCCTTTTAAAGGCTAAATCAACTAACCCGACTCGTATTCAAACTCTTATGCTGATACAAACTCGGTAGTATACTTTCGAATCCTACCGACTAGCTTCCTGTTGTCGTGAACGCTACAGACTCCCCTCTGCTGTCCGAAACGTCTTCAGTTGTTGGAATCTTTGTCGGAGCTTCTTCGCGCCTGCTCTGATCTTCACGGACCCTGCGTCTTCGCTGATAATATTGCCCCCAATATGAGTCCACAACATTTTTTTGAGTTCATCAAAAGCTTGGGAGGCCTCTGCTGACCAAGAAAAAACATGTTTCTTCAAAAGACGATGAAGAGGTGCTGCAATGAGATTGTAGTCCTTGATGAATTTTCGATAATAGCCGGCCAGTCCAAGAAATCCACGTAAAGCCCGCACCGAATACAGAGTAGGCCAATCCATTACTGTTCGCACTTTGCTGGCATCCATGGCGACGCCTTCCGCTGATATGACATGACCCAAATAAGAGATAGATTCTTTGCCAAAGAAACACTTTGACTGCTTGAGATAAAGCTTATTGTCTTGTAATAATCGAAGAACCGCATGCACATGTTTAAGATGCTCCGACCATGTTCAGCTGAAAATCAGTAGGTCATCAAAAAATACAAGCACAAATTTCCAGAAATAAGGTCAAAGAACCTCATTCGTTAATGCTTGAAAAGTGGCCAAAGCATTCGTCAACCCGAATGACATAACTAGAAAATCGGAAAGACCTTCGTGAGTATGAAAAGCTGTCTTTTCAATATCAGCCCGATGCATACAAACTTGGTGGTAGCCGAAGCGAAGATCCAATTTAGAGAAAAAATGAGCTCCTTTAAGTTCATCGAGGAGTTCATCGATAACTGTAATCGGAAACTTATATGTAACAATCTTTGAATTAAGAGCACGATAATCCACACAGAACCTCCATAAATCATCTCGTTTCTTCACCAATAAGACCGGTGATGAATAAGCCGAGTTACCACTGCGGATGATCCCTTGTTTTATCATGGCCTAACATTGTCGTTCGAGCTCCTCCTTTTGCAGCATTGGGTAGCGATATGGCCTTACTATTACTGGTGATGTACCTGGTAACAAATGAATTCGATGGTCGCAGGAACGCGAATGAGGCAGTCCTTTCGGTTCAACGAAGATGTCCGTAAATTCAGTGAGCAAAGTTGCCATCAAGTCTTGTCCTTCGCAACTCTGTACTCGCAAATGAGGCCGTCTCCCTGGTTCACCTTGCCATAATACTTGATGATCGTCATGCTAAAAGGACATTGCGAGTCGGTCAAAGTCCCACACAATTGGTCCGAGACCGCGAAGCCACTGAATTCCCAGTACCATATCAAAACCATCCAACGGCAGAGCATAGAAATCTGCATAAAAATTCTCCTTACTGATCTCAATTGGTAGTCCCCGTATGACGCCTTCGCTGAAAATTCGTTCCACATTGGCAACCGTGACTTTCAAATCCCGTTGAGGTTGTAATGTAATCCCAAGTTGATAGACCACCTTATCTTGCAAGAAATTATGTGTTGAATCTGATTCAATAAGAGCTATTAGTTCAGTTTTGCCTACACGCACGCATGGTCTGTCTTGCGCAGATCCCTGTGAGAGCATGTAGCGAGACATGAGGATTTTCCTCGTCGCTTGGTTCCTCCATAGAGCCCTCTTCATCATCCTGTACCACTTCAAGACAGTAAACACACTGATGTCCGCGTATGAACTTTTCATCACAATTAAAGCACAAGCCCCTTCTCTCGACGTTCGGCCATCTCAGCAGCTATCAACCGGCGAAACTGCCTTCCCCCTACACTCGGTGCTCCTGGGCCTCCTCCGGATGGTGGTACTGACAACATTGCCCCTCGACCTGTGGAGTTTGCTCCCTTGAACGGCTGATTACCACGTTGCCCCGATCACTGGGTAGACGATGATGCTATCAGTGTTCTTTGTTCATATGCCCTCGCAAAGCTCATGGCACATGCAAATCTGTGAGGTTTCATAATTCTAAGTCGATACGCAATAGATCAGTCAATCCAGATATAAATAATTGAACTTGTTGTTTGCTTGATAACGGTCCTGCGCGGCAAAGCCAAGCTAGAAACTTCTCTTGGTACTCTGCAACAGTACACATCATTTGTAATCGTGCTATTTCCCCAAGAGGATTGGAACGGATTGGTGGACCAAAACGAAGGTGGCATCGCTCTTTGAAACGAGGCCATGTCGGTGTTCCCTCGTCTCATTCCAGTTGAATATACCATTGCTGCGCAACCCCTACCATGTGATATGCAGCAAGCCAAACCTTGTACCCTTAGTCGGTGCGTTGTCCCTAGAAAAACTACTCACAACGATTTATCCACCCGAGTGGATCTTCCTTGTCGTCGTATGTTGGAAAGTCAAGCTTGTGATACCTTGGAACTTCCACGAGATGAGGTATTGTCGTTGCTATTAGTGGGACGGTTGTCCTCGGAGGAAATTGTTTGGGCATGAAAGGCAGGGATGTGCCTATTGGCATCGACTTCGCAAACGGTGGCACGCCAGCAATTGAGGCCGTTGGACCCTTTGGGAACGAGCCCATCGGGAAATACACCAAAGGACTTGTCCCCGTCGCTGGTAGATTCAACGGATCCAGTTTTGTCTCAGATGTTGTCTTCTCCCTCAAGCTAGTAGTGGCCATCAGTTGCGACTGAAAGCTACCCAGGATGCCTGAGTACCCTGGTTGATCTTCCAATCTTTGGATGCGCTCGTCCAGAATAGATGAACATTCTTCTAGATAAATTACCCGGGCTTCTAGAGATGAAAAATTGTCTCTTATTTGCTTGCTAAGTTCTAGCTTCAATTCGGCGATTGCTGCCATAACTTCGGACGGTTCGCCTGTTGGACCCCCGGGCGTGGAATACTCGAAGACCCTATGTGTATCTATACTAGTCTCATGATCAGTGGTTAGTACACATATTCACAATATTTGGTATTTACATCCATATAATCACATATATGAAAGAAAAGGGTACTTAACTTAAATAATTACAAATTATTACATCAATGGCCCACCGACTAAATAAAAGCAGTCATCAGAGTAAAAATATAGCAGCGGAAGAAATGATATAAGTAGCAAAATTCTAGTGGCATGCCCATCTGATCCCGCAAGCAACCAACAAGAACAAGGCCTAAGTAGACCCGTCACCAAACCCTCTGGTTCTGGGTGCAAAGAACGTGTCGTCAAGCGTCGGCTAGTTTTCGAACTCTGAACAACAATATTAGCAAGATTGAGTACTTGTATACTCAGCAAGACTTATCGTGTATCGCAAAAAATTATATTAAATGCAGGGTTATCAAAGGATGAAGCTCTATTCAACAAGTTGTTTTGCTCAAAGCTATTTTTATTTGCAATATTCATAAGTAGTAATTTACAACGAAATTTGAAAGAGCAGTTAAATAGACATAGGACAGTAAGTAAAGAACTGAACAAATAATAACATCATCTCGTAACCCTTCTCGGTTACGAGCACAAAAAGAAGTATGGACAACATCTTGCAACCCTCCTCGGCTGCGAGTCATATTTTATATTCAGCCATAGACATGGTAGTTAACTCAATAAAATAAAACCCCATATCATTACCCAAGTTTTGGAACAAAACGTTTTAGAAGAACAAAGCTATAGCCATACCAGCCACACTAAGCATGCTCATGACCACGAGCACGGCTATTTAAATAGATTTTCACTCTCCAGAGGTGTGCAACTTTACCCATAGTACGTGAATATTCCAGTAGCCTACAATTCTCTATATCACTGCTCACTACCGAAGGTAAGTAGTCTAGAGCTCATGATGCAGTCTTTACATCACCTAGTCCTACCCTTGCACTTAGCCCGTCAAATGTTCCTCACTCGCCCGAATACCCTCCGTCGAGTGAGACCCTTACTTGCCCAGATACCCTCCGTCAAGTGAGGGACCCTCACTTACCCGGATACCCTCCGTTAAGCGAGGCATTCGCCATTATGTTGGCAATAAAAATTGCTCACATGTCTACTGCCTACCCCTCATGCAAGGCTAGTTTTTGGCGACTTAGTTAGCTATAACTATCCCATACTAGCACATACGGTTGTACGATTAGGTCTTAGTCCCGAAGTTGCTGGCTTCGATCCTTAATTGACTATGAACGAGAATCTTCACTTTATCTATTAGTGAGTCACAATCCTCACTTTTTTCAGAATACATAATAACTCGCTTTTCAAGTAAAATAACAGAGGTACCTCCTTTGGATATTTTCAAAATATCCAAAATTCTCAAATTAACATATTGTAACATCCCAATTTTCTGAGCTTTAAAAATCTTTTTGATTAGTTAGTAGCTGAAAAATTCACCTTTGGTTTTTATTTGAATTTTAATTAAAGCTTAATATAGACTTTATATACCAAAACAATTTATATGAATAATATCAACATCAAAAGTTGTCAAAACTATTTTATTTTGGATTCTATGTGCTTGGATATATTTTCTGAAATTTTCTAGATTTTTTTCGGGTTCATTTGCTATTTTCTATTTGCCATTTGAATTCTCAGTATTATCTAAATAAGGAAAATGTATATTAAATCTCGGAATAGTTCTGGGCCGAATCTCTCCGGCCCAACCTCCTTTTCCGTGCGTGTGGCCTACGTAGCGGCCTATTCGCACGTTCGAACCAGTCCGAACATACCCACGCGTGCCCGCATCCTTTGTGCCTCAGCCAGGTGGGTCGAGTGCATCATCTTCGAGCCGTCTTCTTCGTGGAGTCTTCACCCTTGTCTGCCATTGAAGCTCCTCAAGATTTTTCCAACAACTTTGATTCTCCAACTAAAATATCCCGAGAGATCATATCAAACCCAATATCCTTCCTTTCCACAGCCATTTCTATTAAAATCAAATCTCCAATCGTATCCTATCTCTAAGAACCAACGAGTTTATTTCGGACTTGATTTGGGGATTCCTTATCTGGGCATGAATCCTCGCTATGCATAGCACCCCCGGGGGCACCTTTGCTCACTCATCCTGAATCCAACCCCCATTGCGCCCCAAGAGCCCTAGAGATGGCACAATTGAGCTTTTAGGGTTTTGGCCGCCACAGCCTAAACTTTGAATTTCGCCACCGCTGATCATGCTCCGTCCTTATGGTTTGCACCCTCGTCGCTCAGGCAACCTCGCAAACCCCTCCAATCCTCCGGAGTGTCATTGGTGTTCAACCCCGACAAAACTCGACCTTCGTCCTCTGCCCCGATGTCAATTCCGACGATCTCCATTGTCCTCTCAGGCCAAGGCAGGTACCAGCATGTGCGCGATAGAGTTCTCTGTCTGATGCGCACATTCGTCGCCGACGTCACGCCGCCGTTCGCTATTGTCGGGTGAACCCAAGGACCTTGTCACTGTCGAGCCACGTGGTGTCCAAGTTTGTGTCTAAATCGGCACCGCGTCATCCTTCCACCGAGGTGTCATCCCACGTGGTTGCCTAGTCAGCACGTTCATGGCACAACCGCACCATCCTAGATCTAGAGGCTCAATGGATCTAGTCCACCGTGAGCCGTGTCACTGCCATGTGGGTCCCACATGTTGGAATTTCTTTTATTTCCTTTAATTCCAAAAATCCCAGGGCTGACGTCATGCTGGCATCATAATCTAATTTTCCAGTAGGAAAATAATTCCAGAAAATCCAATTTAAGCCTTTTCCTTTAGATTAGATCTTTCAAAAGCCATATCTTTTGTATCCGAACTCCGTTTTAGCTCATTCAAATTTATAAATTCATCTAAATTCGATCTCTATTTAGATGAGATTTTTATTTAATTTTTGGAGTTTTTTTCTTCTCTGTTTTATTTATTTTTTTGTTTATTTGTTTTTGTTTGCGAGTAGACGTTGCTACTTCGGGAGACTTTAAAGAAGGAGTGCCTCAAGACCAAGACCAGTACCAAGATCTATTCTAAGGCAAGTTATACCTTTGATCATATTGAACCCAGCTTTCAAAATTACATTAATTCAAATTATTGCATGTACTTCAAATATTTATTTAAATGCTTTTGGGTTTAGTTATCAATCTAAATTGTGATATCCACCTTATATATTGCTACGTCATAATATTTTGTTACCCTAGATTGGTTTATTATTTAGTTCGTATTATCATAGCACCAATGTGGGTTGGTTAGATACGATTAGTTTGCTTAGCCATGCAACGAGTCATTATTTCATGTGAGTTGCAAATATAAATTTGACTAAGTGAATATGAAACTTTGTGATAAAACTGTGTGTTGTGTGCTATTACCTGTTAATGGCATGTGTTGCACTTAACCAACTGGGTGGTAAAGGATTTAGACTGACTGAGGCAAGTAGTGGATACTGTGTGACATGGTGGGACTGTGTGATTGGGAATGATAATCTGTGTGACATAGTTAGAAATTAGAAGTCTTGCCTTGGTCAATTAAGGATATACTTTGTGCGCCATTGAACTGAGCCTTATTGTACGATCACATGCCTGGTATGGGATGGGTCTAATTTAGTAAGTTGTGTATTCTTGGCGTTGACTACTCAGGTAGTAGGTTAGGCTATGTGATAGGACGGAGGTGTAGACTACCAAGTAGATCACATCGCGGGATGGTTTGCCGTTTCCCTGTCCAACGGTGTGTGTCGTACCAAATGCTGTGTTTGGGTTGGTATGACGGTTAATGCACATCGGGAGTGTCAATGTTGACATGAAGTTTTTGAAAAGTTTTGTTATGATTAGTGCTTGCAACACTGATTATACCGTGTGGGTAAAGTGTACAACATCTGCATAGTATTAATCAATCTATTCGAATAGCCGCGTCTGCGGTTATGGACATGCTCGGGGATTACACACCAGGGGTAGATTTTCATAAAACATTTGGGAAGGGATAGCTGTGTGATCTAAGTCATATGGCTGTGTGAATAATTTGATTAGACTTTGTGTTCTTTGTAAAAACAATTATTAAATTATTATTTTTTATTTGTTTTAAATTATGCTTTCAATTTATTATTATATTCAATTACAAATGTTGTATTTCTGCAAAAGAACCACAGAAGCTATTCCTTTGGAATAAGCCTATATCTATACATTGCATTCTGTGTGTTGTATACTCATACTTGCTAAATCAAATCAACAGAAGTAGAGAAGTCATCACCTGCATTCGAGGAGGAGTACTACGAAGGTGTTGATCGTTAGGTCTTAATCCCAGTCGGTTGCCTGTGATGAATTGATGGGATTCCGTTGAAGTCTTTTGTTCCGCTGCTGCTTATTTAATTATTGCTAGCCCTGCGAGGCTTAATAAATGCAAACTCGACCATAAGATCAAAATCATATTTGTTATTCAAATTAATCGTTTATACTATTATTCGATTTGTGTGGATCGATATTCATCTATGTTGACACTGTGTGCATTAGCATAATCCTAGACTAGTGCAGATTACACAGAGGGTCCAGAATTGTATTTTTGGGTCCTAGCGCATATTGTCCTTTTATGAGTTTCCCGAAAAATCTATCGTTCTAGTAGCATTTGTGCGATATTTGCACTCAAAAATTCCCAAATGGCATTATATATTGTCTAACCCATATTCTAAAGGATACAACAGTAGGAAATCAATATTTCAAGGAGACACATTCAGCAATTAGGATTTACAACTACTGATTTCCCAATTATAGCAGTTTTTATACAAAACATACATGCATGCGTAGTAGATTTCGTAAAACATAGTACAATAAATAAAATACTGGGATCAACATGATCAAAGGCGGTGCTTGCCTTTCTCTTGCTATTATGGAAATATGGATGGTTGATCGTCGCAATAATAACTCGAGCAATGGACGTCTAATTAAAAAGAAAGCCATAAACGAATTAAATAATACCAATAAATTCAACCATGACCAAAATCAAATATTTCTATATATTCTAGTAGTTCGTGGTTTTAGATAAATTTAGAAACAAATTTAGTTCAATTTGGAGTTTTGTATCAAAAGTTATTAAGGTTTGAATTCTGTTCGGTTTAGAAATTCAAAGAAAACGAGAAATACACTTTCCAACAGAGAAAGCGTAATCTCGCACATGTTCTAATGAGGTTTACGCTTTCCAGTAAGGAAAGCATATTATCCTCGGGTTTTACTGAGGTTTACGCTTTCCAAGTATGGGAAACGTACTTCCTCAGAACTAAAAATGTATTTCACATTTTTCTTCAGATTTTCATTTAAATTGACAAGTAGGGTCCACTTGTCAGTGACTTGGCTCATGTGATAGTGCATAGACCAAAGGTCTATACGCATAGTGCATGGTCTACGGGCGGTGTGTTGTGCACTTAAGTGGCCGTGGGTCCCGTGTGTCAGCGACTCATTAGGAATAACGTTTTGTTTAAGTTTTCTTTAATCTTTAGCTCGGTCCCACTGGTCAGTGACTCAATCATTAACTAAGCAATCATTAACATGTTGTTTTGTCTTAACGACTGAGATTACGTACTTAATGGCGTAACTACAGTGCGGCCACATTCGGACAGTGCAGGGTAGTGCGATGGCACTCGTGCGCGCTCGTCGCCGGTGAGGTGGTGCTTGGTGGTGCCGGGGAATGCCCAAAATGGGATCCCCGCACACATGCGCACCTACTAACACTGACGGTGAGGCTTGAGGTGGCTTGTAGTGGTGGCACGTCGGAGTTAAGCGGCGACGCAGCTACGACAACACGCAACCGCATGAATGAGCCACGCTCTCAACTAACAAATGCGCGCAAGAGCATCTAGGGGCTATTAGGAGTATACCAGAGCAAGGAGGAAGGACTAAGGTGGTCGGAGATGGCGTGACGATGGTGACCAACGGCGGCGCAAGGAGCTCTACGTGGAGAAGACGTTCGGGCGAAGATGATCGTCGTCCAATGGTCAGGGAAGCCTGAAGGTGCTCCGACGATGCTCCCGGTGCAAGGAATTGGTCCAAGGTGCAATGAAACTCCAGTGACTATCAAAGCGCGTTGTCGGCTGGAGACGAGGAAGAAGCTCGAATTCGGCCGTTCCTATGGATCAAAGACGAAATCTAGTGAGGGGAAAGCTTCAAAGGATTTGGGAACACAAGATGATGCGAGAAGAGCGACAAGAAACCCTTCTAAACGGTCGGAGTGGTGGTGGTGGTGGTGCATGGCTGAAAACAGAGCTCGAGTTCTTGAGTGTTTGAGCTCGGGTGAAGAGGAGAAAATGGAAGAGGAAGTGCACACTGGTGAGGAAAAGAGGAAATGAAGCTCGGGATAGCTTTTTATAGCCAGAGAGGCGGAGTAGAGCGAGGGAGAGGCTCGGGAAACCACGGTGACATTCTCGGTTGTACGGGCAGGAGTAGGCACAGTCGGGGTAGGGATAGGCGTGGAGGCAACGGGCGACGTGACAGTGTCGGTTGGCCGGTGGAGAAAACCGAGGGAGGTAAGGAAAACCATGGGAGCGGCAAAGAGCTCATGGGCGGTGCACTAGTGCTCGGCACACCGAGGTGGACAAAGGATCCTATGGCTGGGGCCCACTTGTCAGCGAGAGGTGAGAGAGTGAATTAGGTTTTAGGTTTTGATTTTCAGACGAATTGTTTTGCTGATTTTATTCACCAAGCAAACGGCTTTGAAATTTTATGAAAATTTTTGTGAGGCTTCTAACCTAATGTATTTTCTACTGTAAAATTTTCAGAGGTTTAAACCTTCTGTGAATTGTTCTAAAATTCATGTAAGTTTCTATTCTTATGTTTTGTATTTGTTTTTGTAAACAAGTTTTCATATAAATGTCTTGGTGCATTATTCCTAGGAGATTATGCCCGAAATAATTATCTCATTTAATATTTTTACTTTGTTTTAACTAATCTCTTTTGAGTACATGTTTATTTTGTATTTCATGTTTTCTTTTAAAAAAATTCAAAATCAAACATGGGTATATTTTCATATGCAAAATGGTCAAAGCATTTTTCCTAAAGCATTTATAATATATATTCCCAAAATACAGATTTTGGGATGTTACATCGCCGTTCTTGTCCGCACCGGAAGCCATGATGGTCGGCTCTGATACCAAATGTTGTAGCCAGTCTCGACTACGCAGGTTGTATGGATGGTTCGCTGGGGAACGTGGCCTTCGATATCGGCGAGTCGACGCCGTCATCGGTAATAGCAGGATAGCAGAGGTAGAACAGAGAAATTGGAAGATAAAGAAATTGTAATCAGAAGACAGAAGTTTATTATTGCTTAGTCCCCAGATTACAATGTTGTTCGTCCTTTTAAAGGCTAATCAACTAAGCCAACTCGTATTCAAACTCTTACACTGATACAAACTTGGTAGTATACTTGGGAATCCTACCGACTAGCTTCCTATTGTCGTAAACGCTACAGACTCCCTCTGCTGTCCGAAACGTCTTCAGTTGTTGGAATCTTTGTCAAAGCTCTTCATGCGAGCTCTGATCTTCACGAACCCTGCGTCTTCGCTGATACTGTTGCCCCCAATATGAGTCCACAACACATCCATAGATTGTATGTGATAAAAAAAAAAGAGTTAATGCGACTTCAAAGTAGCATTTTGCATCTTTAATGCTGAAAGCTTGTTTGGTATGGATTGAGTTGGACAAGTTCCAGCTGACATTTGCTTGGGCAATGGGCAGTATGGAAACAGGAAAGAAAATATATTCCATAGTTGTTTTAGACAGTGGGCAAGATTTGAAGTTATGTCAAATACAATTGGCCTTTGGTCTGTATGACTTGAATACCTGGCGTTGTTGGTACTGTAGAGAAGGACAAGGGGTGGGAAAATTTTCATGGCCTGTGTTTATTTGAGTCGAAAATAAAGCGGGAACTATTTGTTAAATATTCCTTTATTTTTACATTGGCATAAAGGAGAGGGTAAATTTTGTCAATTATCCAAGAGAAAATGATGGCCACAATGTGAACTACCATTAAGTAAGGGCATGTTTGGTGTTGTAAAAATTAGGTTTCTCACCTAAATAAGCCCAAGTTAAGATCAAACGGTTGGCTAATTTCTGGTTAGCTTAAATGCTACTTACATTGACAAGTTCAATCCAGTGGGAGGTGATTTTTGGGTTAATATGTTTGCTGGACCTTATATGATGGATTTGTGCAAATTGTTAAAGTATATTGTATATGCATTGCTATTAATATGTTTGCTGCTCTTCCTTTGAGCCGTGGTCGCTGATTCTGACCAGCGCCGCTAGAAAATGCTGCTCCTTCAGAGCCGTCTCTGCCCGGTCTTCCTCGTCTTGCTGCCAGCCGCTGCTTCTTCAGGCCATGGAGCTATGATTCCCCCATTCGATGCCAAGTTGGATGGGACTAACTACAGGGAGTGTGCATCACTCACGCGGGTCACTCTAAATGGCGATCGTCTTTGGGAGCATGTCACGGGTGAGAATAGGGATAGCAACGAGTTATTCACCGTGGGGAATGACCTCCCATCTCCACTTCCTATTTAGCTATTGGGGGTAAATTCTCCTTCCGTCTCTATCCCCATCGGGGATTTGGCGGGAAGAACCCCAATAAGAAAAATTTGAACGATATCATCAATAATCATCAATCAATTATTTATCTTATTAAAGTAGAGTAAAAAAAAGTCATCACGTTTGCTTTTAAAGACTAGAAATTCCCACATTAATCAGTGAAAAAAGTGAAAGATCTACACTGTCGATCGTGGTGGGTCTAGATTATAACAATTTAGATTAAAAGAATTTGTCTATGTCAAGTAAAATAAAACTAAAATTCAGAACAAAAAATAAAATAAAATCAGCAATTTGATTTCCATGCGAATTACTAAGTAAAAGAGTCCATATCATATACAATAAAACTAAAATTTGGAATAAAATTAGCAATTTAATTTCCTTACAAACCACGTTCGCTTTAAAGGGCTAGAAATCCCTACATTAATTAGTGAAAAAAGAGAAAGATCTACACTGTCGATCGTGATGGGTCTAGATTAAAACAATCTAGATTAAAAGAAATATTCCAAGTCAATTAAATAAAACTAAAATTCAGACTAAAAAATAAAATAAAATCAGCAATTTGATTTCCATATAAATTCCTAAGTAAAAGAGTCCATATCATGTACAATAAAAATGAAATTGTTAGACCATATGGCGAGGTCTAGTATATTTGAGTTGATGAATAATTGACAATGTTGGGTACTGATGTTATTTGAGGTGTGTGGCGTGTGTGGACTTATGTCGGTCAAGTTGTGAAGAACTTGTGCCGAAAAAATATGTTGTTTTGGTCTTTGCATGTGCAGGGTAACTCGGAGGTGATCGTGGTCTACGGCGGTGACCGGGAGATGGCTTGGTGCGAAGTCATGGGCCAGAGGGTCGAGGATGCTAGAGGAGACGGTCAGGCTCGAGTTGAGACGCATGGAGATCCAAGTTAGATGATACATGTTGGAGCTACGGAGGTGTGGTCCGAAGGCTACGACACGTGACAATTTTGGAGTGTCCAAAATTGAAAAGCTGAAGAATTCGTACGAGTAGCAGCATGGAAAATTGATGGGCTCACGGTGCAGTACATGGGCTGGACGTGAGATCGGTTGATAGGTGATGGGCTCAAGGTGCATTACATGGGCTGAACGTGATTATGTGATTAGGTGCTTGCGTTTGGTATTTTTGTGGCTGCTGTATAAAAGCGTACAAGGGCTTGAAAGAAAAACTGATTTTGGCTGTAGGGTTTTGTGGCTCTCGGCTGGCGGCGGTAGGTGTGGCTGCTGTTGTGCGGGCTTGTATGCTGTGCTGTGCCGAGCGGACTGAATAGAGAAAAACAAAGTTGTGCATGCATGTGTGAGATGATGCATTGATTGCGACATGGTGCTAGTGCCTGGATGGATTGAGGTTGGCCACGGTTTTGAGATTTAATTGATGTGATATGCTTTTGGTGGCTGTTTTTTTTTTTGTTGTGTGAGAATAGAAAACTATCTAGAGATTTCCCTGTACGTGAGATCTTTGCATTACGCGAGAAGACAGGGGCGACTGCCCATTGGATGGGCTCACGCGGCTGTACAGGGAGTTGGTGATTACGGCAGGAGGTGTCTCAGCATCAGGCGTGGCGCTAGCTGCGGCTGGAAATAGATGCGCTAGCGGCGGCAGGCAATTGCAAGCGGGCGCGCGGCAAGAAGGCGAGCACGCGGCAGTTATTGCGAGCGATTACGACAGGGATTTCTCCAGCAAGAGCTAGCAGTGCTTAATTGATTCAAGTGTGAAAAATCTCCCACAATTATTCAACCACCTCTCTGATTGTCATATTCGATCCTACAGAAATTCAGAATAAAAATAAAATAAAATTAGCAATTTGATTTTCATGCGAATTTCTAAGTAAAATCCCCCAAATAAGTATAATTCAGAATAAACAAATAAAAAACTAGAAACTACATTTGTATAGAAATCCAACAAACAATAACTGAAATTCAGAATAAAAATAAAATAAAATAAAATTAGTAATTTGATTTTGATATGAATTCCAATAACTATAATTTAAAATAAAAATTAAACAACAATTGCCATCTAGATTTGCATATGAAATACAACCAAAAAAAATTCTGATTAAAAATAAAATAAAATTAGTAATTTGATTTCAATAGGAATTTCAAAGTAAAATCGCTAAATAACGGTATTTTGGAATGAAAATTAAATAAAAAATAGCAATTGAATTCAGATAAGAGTTTCGAGAAAAAAGAATTGAAATTCGAAATAAAAAATAAAAGAAAATTTACAATTTGATTTCCATACGTATTCCAAAATAAAATCCCTAAATAACTAAAATTCTGAATAAATTAAATAAATTTAGCAATTTAATTTGTATACGAACTACAATTAAAAAAGCTGAAATGTTGAATAAAAATAGAAGTTATAAAGAGGATGACACGAAAGGTGTCTGAGGAGACATAAAAGAAGCCATCACATTTGCTCTCAAGGTCACATATTTCTATTGATGCTTCTTATGGATTAAAAAAATAACTGAAGTAATTATCTTATCAAAATAGAGTCAAAAGAAGCCTTCACGTTAGCTTTCAATGGTAGAAAATTCCCACATTAATAGGTGAAAAAAAGAGAAAGATCTACATCGTCAAGATTAAAAGAAATAGTACATGTTAAGTAAAATAAAACTAAAATTCGGAATAAAAAATAAATAAAATCAACAATTTAATTTCCATACGAATTTCTAAGTAAAAGAGTCCATATTAGGTACAATAAAACTGAAATTTGGAATAAAAATAAAATAAAATTAGCAATTTGATTTCCATACGAATTTCTAAGTAAAATCCCCAAAATAAGTATAATTCAGAATAAAAAATAATAAGCTAGAAATTTCATTTGTATAAAATCTAACAAAAAAATAACTAAAATTCGAAATAAAAATAAAGTAAAATAAGCAATATGATTTTGATATGAATTCCAATAATTATAATTCAGAATAAAAATTAATTAAAATTTGGCATCTAGATTTGTATACGAAATACAATAAAAAAATAATTGAAATTCTAATTAAAAATAAAATAAAATTAGCAATTTAATTTCAATACAAATTCCAAAGTAAAATCCCCGAATAACGGTAATTTGGAATAAAAATTAGCAATTGGATTCAGATCAGAATTCCAAGAAAAAAGAATTGAAATTCGGAATAAAAAATAAAAGAAATTTGTAGTTTGATTTCCATACGTATTCCAAAATAAAATCCCCAAATAACTAAAATTCTGAATAAATTAAATAAATTTAGGTATTTGATTTGTATACGAACTCTAATAAAAACAACTGAAATGTTGAATAAAATTAAAAGTTATAACGAGGATGACACGAATGATGTCCGAGGAGATACAAAAGAAGCCACTACGTTCGCTCTGATGCCCACGTGTTTCTATTGATACTTCCTATGGAATAAAAATAAAAAATAACTAAAATTTTGATTAAGAAAATACAAGTTATGATGAGGATAGCACGAATGGTGTCAGATGAGACCACGAAAAAGTGCAATGACATCGATCTGTTCTGCAAGAAGACATTGATCCATAGGAACAAAGAGCAGAGACAACGATGACAGACATGTGGACAATATCGTGCTGCTCGCCGAAACCATTCAAGAGAAAGTCCAGTATTGAAGGAACCAAGGGCTGCGATGACAAGTGGTAAGCGTCGGCGTTATTAAAGAAGTTAGTGGCCAAAAAACTCGATGATGGGGAAGCCTTGGCAGAGAGGAGATGAAACTTTCCATTGAAGTCGATATATAGGCGATGTGGGGCCATCAGGTGCTAGGAGCATGCCATCATTGGTGAAGGGCACGTTGTTACCGGCGATGGCGAAAAGATTCTGCATATCATTAGACAACGACTAAAGCAGACATGCCAACATTAGTGAAGATGGGAGGTCATCACGGTTAGTAAGGAAGTCACAACATTGAGTTGGTGAACGTCGAAGAAGAAGAGTGACTGACACGAGAAAAGAGGACGTCGAACATGTATAACATCATGCATAGGGGTGAAAACGGATCGAATACGGACGCATAATGGTTCTGCCATATTTGTTTTCATATATTTTTTTTCGGATTCGGATACTAATACAAATACCTCGGATACAAATAATATCGAATATGAATACAAATCGAAACGAATACAGTCGTGAATATTTTTCGGAATACGAAAACCCCTTAAATTGTATGCTAGAAATTAACGAAAATATATAACTAGTTTATTTGATACAAACATTCATGAATTGTTCATATTTTCAGCAACCACACATAACATTGGCACTAGCAAGCTGCATTAACTAGTTCATGACAAATATAACACTTAGTTTACCGTATTTTGCTCATAAGTTATAACTCACAAAGTCACAAGTTATCACACATTCACACATAGTTCATCACATACAAAGAACTTAATTCACACTAATATCGATCAGGCTGGATGGTTAATCTATACGCAAATGACTTAACATCCCAAAGTATGTTACCAAAAATAAAATTAATAAAGTTATTATTTTATTGGATTTTCTGAGATTTAAAATAGTTTTCTTGGTTGAAAAGAAAAATAATAAAATAAATTCAATTATTTAATTTTCTAGTTTTTAATGTCAAAAATAAAATTTATTGAGTTTTCTGGGATTTTATTGGATTTAAAGTGAAAAAATAATTAATTTCTTGAATTTTTTGGATTTTAAAAAGGTTTTTCCTATTTTTTTTAGAAATTAAAAATAATTTATGTGCAAAAATAATAACCAACTTTAAGTTTAAATTAATTTTATTAAGTTCAAAATAATTCAAGGAATTTTTGTGATTTTTTTCTAGAATTTGTGAACTCTATTTTCTATTTTCTAAAAGGCTATTTGATTTGTTTTATTTTTTGAAATTCAAAAATCAATTAAAATCTCCTTTTCTCTTTTGGGCCGAAATCCTCTTTTGGGCTGAAATCCAGATATTCGGCCTTCGTCTTATCTGGATAATCTGTATTTGTATTCGTATCCGCCGGATAGCATGCCTACCGTATTCGCTTCCGATAAAAAAAATCCGAATTCGTTTCCGATCCGAGAATTATCCGAGGAAAATCCGATCTGAGACAATCCGAATCTGTTTCCGTCCAGATCAGTCAGAAACTATTCGATCCATTTTCACCCCTAATCATGCATGCGTATGTATATGCATGCATCCATACGAATAGAAGCGCTGACGTACATAGGCAGATGAGCAAAAAGCTTGGAGTAGAGATGGCACAGCCGTAGGGAATATGCTCAGAGTCATCGGAGAGAGCATGACATGTGTCCTCAGCTGGGATCGACGACGGTTGTATGTGTATGCGCGTTGATGTCGTAATGGTTAGCATTAAGCAATAATTGAGAAGTAGAAAATAACTATGTGGTAAAGTATTGCATTGGATATGGTAGCAGCTAAGACGAATCAATTAAGATTTGGGCTTAGCATTGGAGGTTGAAGCAAAAAATCTGTGACGTCGAGAAGACATAAAATCCTCACAGTTTGATGGGGTAGCCAGCGTGTGAGGAAAGATAAGTTCAAGGAATATTGCCCATGGTGCATTGGCGTATGCTTGAGCGATGTACTCTAATACATTATACCATGTAAACTAATAAGATAATTTATCGCACACATAATCAACGTATTGTTTGGGATTAAATAGAGGTACATGTGTATGCATACAATTTGAAAAAAAAAACTAATAGAGTAAGAATATGAGCATGCAACTACATGATCTATGTATGGTGAAGAGTGGTTAGTTTCTAAGAACCCCAATGACTTAATATGCTTAATAATTTTCTTCCATCAAAGCACATATTTCAATTATGTTCCTCAGGTTGTCATTTCTTTCAAGCTTCTATTGTTGTTTCCAATATTTAGGATATCTTACAAGTCTAAATAGGCTACAAGATATGTAAATATATTATCAAGCATTTATATAAACTTCAAAACAAATCTAGCAGCACAAATACGTGGGGAACCTTGCTAGTTAAGGTAATTTCATAAATTTATCATATAGTTATGTAGAAATACGTAAATTTATAAGTATACAAGATAGTAGAATAGTAGTAAATGACTTACATAAAACTGTATTAGGCTAGGGACAAAATACAAATATTTTAGACATGTAGATGTATCAATATACGTGTATACAAGTGTTTATCAAGGAATAGCGGGGAGCGGGGTTGGGAAAAACATCCCCATCCCCATATAAGGTCATTGGGACAGAATCTCCCCATACCCATCCCCTAATAGGAGAATTCCCCATGGGTTGCTGGGGAATGGGGTTTCATTGCCATCCCTAGGTGAGAGGCCCTGTCCTCCGATTCCTGTTTTCTCCTCATGCTCCTCAGCCATCTCCTGATGAGGTTGCTAAGGCCTATCAGATTGATCTTCGCGTGCTCCATGGATTTACAATCACTGTCTGCCCCGATGGCGAAAATCGACCGGTACAGGCAAGTCGTGATTCAACCATGAAAACACGAATCATGGAATAATGATCATGAACCCATCTTGAGACCACCGCGTATGGACGATCATATCGACCATCGCCAAAAACAATCTATCATATAGAACGACCAATAGAAACAGTAATAGATCACATCTATGGCTCCCACATATCACAATATGCATCAAATCCGAATCCAAAACTAGACGGGATGGCTCTGATACCACTGAAGGAACACGGGTAGGCTACACTAGCGCAATTTTAAAAATCTACCGCGCAACCAACGAACCTCCGATAGTAATAGATCACTGGATTACCACTAGACACGTAGATTCACACCAGAAGAAGAGTCAATGTAGCGCGTTGGTGCGGTTGTAGTTGTACTAGTCTCGCGCCTCCTCCAAGTGCACCTCGTGACCGTCACAAATTACGAATCGTCCTAGCGTTGAAGCCTCGCACCACATGTACAGGGCAGGAACACCACATGTACAGGGCAGGAACACCACGCGCCGGAGTGCTAGCACCAGCTGCACGATTTTGGGCGAAGGAGGTGTGGTTGCTAGGGTTTCAGGAATTCCAAAAATCACCATTAACCCTATGCCACTACCCCTCTATTTGTAGGCATCCATGATGGGTCTTGAACTTTGAGGCCTATGAGGAACTCGTGGCACATAAGAATTTGGACCACTATCTAAAATGTGTCCCAGCCCTTTAAGCGTGCGATCCTATAGGTTCACGTACATTTGGACATGGCCCGAGTACTCCTACTCGTCCACTAATCGGTAGTGGCCTCCAGCAGGACATGCCGACTCTCGAGTATATGTAAAGATCACATCGGACGAATCTCAACAAATCTCATATGTATTTCCCTTTGCCTCACGATATCGGTCAAACTCAAGGCGAGTAAGTGCCATCCTTGTTGGTTATCTCGACCACTCTTTCTCGATCACGTGACTCGAATTCCCCAACTATGGTTAACTCTTTAACCGGGAGTAGCATGACCATGCATTTCTGGAATCCGATCACTCGAGAGGCCTAGAGATATCTCTCCGATTGCATGGAGGGGCAAATCCTATCTTGATCGACCATGTCTCGACACATGTATCATGACAAACCTGAAAACTACCTTTATAACTACCCAGTTACGGAGTAGCGTTGGCAACCCCTAAGTAAGTCACTACACATCTCGAGTATGTGCAACGACCTCAAGTATAAGGATATGGTATACGCATTGTAAATGAGACCAACTGATGACATATAAGAATACAACGTTCTCACAGAGTCTCATAGTGGGTCGATCCAACCCTATGTTCGCTAACATGTGTCCATATTATTGGTATGATATCTCGATATCAATGATATGTGAAACATAGTCATCAACCAATACATATGCTAGTCTATTCATATGTGTCCTCATATGTTTTTTTTTACTAGGGATTGCTTTAGAATAATCATCGCAAAAAATAGAGTTTCACAAACAAGTCACATACGTGCTAATAAATATTAACGATATTATTCGAGAAACAAGATAACATATTATCCAATAAATTATGAACATAATGAAATATAATAATCTCTATGATTGCCTCTAGAGCAATCTCCAACAGTCTCCCACTTGCACTAGAGTCAATCATTTAAGTATCTAATACCAATAGCTCGTGTACGCCTCATGTTTTGGTTGTGTGAGAGGCTTTGTCAACGGATCAACAATATTTAAATTCATGTGTACTTTGAATATCTTTACATCTCCTCTATCCACAATATCGCGAATAAGATGATAGCGCCTGAGTATATGCTTGGACTTCTGATGGGATATAGGCTCCTTATCTGCGTAATGGCTCCATTATTACCACAATATAGATCCATTGGGCTCAAGGCACTCAAGACCATACCCAATTTAGCGATAAAATTTCTTATCCAAACACCTTCCTTCGCAACTTCAGAAGCTACAATGTACTCGGCTTCCATCGTAGAATCAGCAATTGTCTCTTGCTTGGAACTTTTTCAGCTCACTGCTCCTCCATTCAAAATGAATACAAACCTAGATTGTGAACGATAATCATCTTTGTCGGTTTGGAAGCTTGCATCGGTGTAACCATTTACCATGAGCTCTTCATCATCGCCATAAACTAAGAACGTATCCTTAGTCCTTCTCAAGTACTTAAGAATGTTTTTCACAGCTGCTTAGTGACCTTCACCGGGATCAGTTTGGTATCTGCTTGTAACACTTAGAACATATGATACATCTGGTCGCATACATATCATAGCGTACATGATAGATCCAATAGCTAAAACCTATGGAATACCAATCATACAGTCTTGCTCATCAGTTGTCGAAGGACGCTGACTCTTGCTAAGACTTATGCCATGTGACATAGGCAAGAACCCCTTCTTGGCTTCCTCCATGTTGAACCGTTTTAACACCTTGTCAATATAAGTATTTTGGCTTAATCCAATTAGCATTTTTAATTTATCTCTATAGATCTTTATTCCTAAGATATATGCTGCCTCTCCTAGGTCCTTCATAGAAAAACTATTTTTCAATGAGGCCTTAACGGATTCCAACATAGGAATGTCATTCTCAATCAATAATATGTCATCCACATATAATATTATGATTATAAGTGCGCTCCCACTAACCTTCATGTAAACACAAGGTTCTTCTTTATTCTTAACGAAACCAAACCTTTTGATCTCCTCATCAAAATATATATTCCAACTCCGAGATGCTTGCTTCAACCCATAAATGGATTTCTGAAATTTGCACACTTTACTAGCATTCTTTGGATCGACAAAACCCTCAAGCTGTGTCATGTACACATCATCACTTAGATTTCCATTAAGGAAAGCCATTTTGACATCCATTTGCCATATCTCATAATTGAAATATGCAACAATAGCTAGAATGAGCCCTACAGATTTAAGCATCGCTATCGGTGAGAAAGTCTCATCACAGTCAACTCCTTGAACTTGTCAAAACTCTTTTGCGACTAGTCGAGCTTTATGAATGTGAATATTTTCATGCATGTCAATCTTTTTCTTATAGACCCATTTGCACTCAATAGCTTTAACACCATCAGGCGGATCAACTACGTTCCAACCCTGATTGTCTCCTATGGAGTCTATCTCGGATTTCATGGCTCCAAGTCATTTCTCAAAGTCTGGGCCATCATCGCTTCCTTATAAGTCACAGGCTTATCGCTGTCCAACAACAATATATCACGCCAATACCGAGCAGGTACTTTGCATGTCCTGTCTGACATTCGTAGATTTGGTGCTTCCCCGACCAGGGTATCTCCGATTGCGGGTTCCCCAACAACATTTTCCCTTATTGGGGCATCTATGGCCAAGTCCTGCCCAAGTGGAGTTTCTCGAACCTCTTCGAGTTGCACGGTTCTCCCACTTGCCCTTCTCAAGAGAAACTCTTTCTCTAGAAATACACCATTTCGAGCAACAAATACTTTGCCCTCTTCTTGGTTGTAGAAGTAATATCCTTTGGTTTCCCTAGGATATCCTATAAAGAAGTGTTTATCTGACTTGGGTGTGAGTTTATTAGACGTCAAACGTTTAACATAGACATCACATCTCCAAATCTTTATAAAAGATAAACTAGGACTATTCCTAGTCCACATCTCATATGGTGTCTTATCCACTGATTTAGATGGTACCCTATTTAAAGTGAAAACGACAGTTTCTAAAGCGTAACTCCAAAAACACAATGGCAGATCCAATTGGCTCATCATCGATCGAACCATGTCCAACAAAGTCTGATTATGCCTCTCGGACACCCCATTCTATTGTGGAGTGCCTGGTGGTGTAAGCTGTGGGACAATTCGACATTGCTTCAAATGATCACCAAATTCATGACTCAAATATTCACCTCCACGATCAGATTGTAAAAATTTGATTGTCTTGCCAAGTTGATTTTGTACCTCACTCTGGAACTCCTTGAACTTTTCAAAGGATTCCGACTTATGTCTCATTAAGTAGATATATCCATATCTACTAAAGTCATTAGTGAAAGTAATGAAGTACTAAAAACCACCTCTAGCTGTTGTGCTCATGGGCCCACACACATCTGTATGTATGAGTGCCAGCAAGTCAGACACCCTCTCAGTTCGTCCAATGAAAGGCGCCTTGGTCATCTTTCCAAGTAGATAAGATTCGCATGTTTCAAATGATTCCAAATCAAATGACTTTAGAAGTCCATCATCATGGAGCTTCTTCATACGTTTCTCGCTTATGTGACCCAAACGATAATGCCAAATAAAAATGGAATTCATATCATTAACCCGAAGCCTCTTTGCATTAATATTATAGACAGGTCCATCATCAAGATTTAAAATAAACAACTCATTCATAACAGTCGCATAGCCATAAAATATTTTATTCAAAAATATAGAACAACCATTGTCCTCAATAATGAACTTATAACCCTTTGCCAACAAACATAAGACTGAGATAATGTTTCTACTCATGGATGTAACATAATAACAGTTATTTAATTCCATAACAAATCCTGAAGGCAAATGTAATGGCAAGATCTCGACAGCTAATGCGGCAACCCTTGCTTTATTCCCGACGCGAAGATCCATCTCGCCTCTTGCAACGCTCCTACTCCTTGTTAGACTCTGCATCGAATTGCAAATATGAGCAACCAATCTGGTATCAAATACCCAAGAGTTAACGGAAGAATCAGTAAGAAAAACATCTATAACATTAATACCTGAAGTGGAAGGTTTAGTCCCACCATTCTTTTCAGATCAGCCAGGTATTTCTTGCAGTTCCTTTTCCAATGGCCTCGCTTTTTGCAGTAAAAGCATTCATTCTCTGGAGTCAGGCCGGACTTAGTCTTGGGTTTAGGCTTGTTAGTATGGATCTCATCCAAAGCTTTAGCCTTGCCCTTTCATTTGACCCAAGTCTTAGCCTTCTTCTTGAAGCTTGTACTCTTTTGCACCATCATCACATGACTATTGCTTTTCTTAATGTTGTCCTTTGCAGTCTTGAGCATCATATGCAGTTCGGTGAGATTCTTGTCTAAGCTATTCATATGGAAGTTCAGAATTAATAGCCCATAGCTTGTAGGAAGCGATGCAAGAATCAAGCCAGTAGCCAACTCTTGGTTAAGGGGAAAACCAAGTTTTTTCAAGCTTTGTGTGTAACCAACCATCTTGATCACATGAGGGCTCACCGGACTACCCTTAGCTAGCTTACACCCAAACAAATTCTTCGAGATCTCATATCTCTCAATTCTTACTTATGTCTTAAACATACCTTTGAGTGCCACGATCATATCGTAGGCCTTTATATTCTTAAACTGCTTCTGAAGGTCTGAGTTCATGGCAGCAAGCATGAGCCAGCTAACATTAAGGGACTCACCACATGCCTTTTTATAGGCATTTTTAAGAGCAGCAGTAGTATTTTCAGTATGCACTTCTGGAATTGGTTCCTCTATAACATGTTCCTTTTTATCTTGCCTAAGAACAATTCTTAGGTTGCGGGGCCAATCTGCAAAATTTATTCTATTCAGTTTTTCTTTATTAAGTATCGAACGTAAAGCAAAACTGGAGGTAGGTACAACAATTGGTGCCATAATCTACAACATAAAATATGCATAAACTAAGATATATGTTCAAGAAAAGTAACTTCTATTAAACAATTTAGTAAAGATACTCCCAATAAATTCCATATCCCTCTTATAACATTTAGTGATTCAAGACCCACAATCAGTTAATCTACTAGTGAGCTTTGGCATCACCGCTAGAAGATTGGTGAAATTGGTAAGCAACCCTTTGCTAATCATATGTCTATATGACTCTTGTTGTTGGGTGGTATCTCTATGCCCCTGCACCCAACCCTATACCCTAATGTCTATAACCATTATAATGACCTTGTCAAGTTTAACCAATGCTATGCTTGTAAGTGCCCGACACAAACCCATCTAGTCAAGGAAAGTTAATGGCACTCTGCTTTAGCAAGACCTACCATTAAAATACATGACTTTTGTATGGTGTAGCTAATTGGGAGGGCATCAATTTAGCTTAATATTATGTGTGGAAATTTTACTTCTACCATGTTAAAAGTATTCAGAGCAACTAAATAACATGCATAGAAATAAATGAACAGGAATATAAAGTCATTCACAGACAATCACATTGCATCGTGATATAGTCTGACCCTTCCACATGGTGATCTCTATCGCCGTGCTTCCTGTTCGCCATGTCTCCAAATGGTCAATTCCTCCAAGTACTCCCACTAAGCCATTACTTCTAATAGCACTAGTAATAAATTACAAGGAGTGAAGAAGCATTACAAGTCGACACGCAGGCCGTTACACAAATATAGATAGCCTTGGGCTGCAATAAGCATGACACGTAGGTCATGAACATTACACACATTCATGCATCTCATACATTATGGGCCATACTATTCACAAAACCCTGTAAAAACAAGTTATGCATAGAATCACATTCTATCTAACGGATGGTGTGAACTAGCAATACCAAAAACCAAGTTAAGATCTTAGTCCACAGGGGTGGCAACCCTCACCTGAAGGGCTGTAGCCCTATCCATATACCAAGATCCTTTTCGACGGTTCCCCTATCTCGAATTTTTTTTGGACTACGTAGATCCAATCTACTATTCTGTCCATGCGTGTTTTGTGAAAATGTGGAGTTTTGTGATAACATACCTCCTTAAATATAGAGTTTTGTGAAATTGAGCCTTAAATCTGGAGCTTTGCGATAGTTTGTACAAAGTATGTGGAGTCTTGTGAAATTTACTCATGAAAATAACATGGTTAATGGTTGATGAGTACTCGGTTTCTGGACAGTTTTCTAAAAAAAATTGGAATTGCAGTTCTAATTTCATCTATGTCCTACCCTAGGTTTCCCGGATACTCCGATACAGATACGCGATACGGCGATACGCAGTTTCCCCAAAAATACCGATACGGGATATATATATATATATATATATATATATATATAATAATAATAATAATAATAATAATAATAATAATCCAGGAAATATTCAAATTACCGATGGTCTGTGAGATATGGGAATACCTTAATATTGATGAAGGTTGAATCCAAATCCAATATACCCCATGCTAACGGGCGTCGGCTGCCACTGTGAAGAAATGAGATTGTAAATAGAAATTAGACATATCATAATTTATATAAATGACATAGTAACAACTACATCACGTCTTACATTATAAGTGTAGCCCAAGCACTCCAATATTTCATCAATACCTTTCTCCAAACTCCAAAGTCTTCGACCAGTCCACAGCAAAATGGAAAAGCAAATAAGCAGTGCATAAATCACAAAATAATAGCTCCTATAGATGTCGTACTACCACAGTTGGACGCACTTGAGCTTCCTAATCTAGTAGCCATCAGATCAAGGAAAAGGGGAGAAAGGAAATAAGGAATTACAAATAAGGGGAACTAAGGGGAGAAGAAGAGTAAGGACTCATCGTCGGCGTCGTGCGGGTGTGGGGGGGGAGGGGTGGCGGCCGAGCGTGGGGGCGGCGGCCAGGCATAGGAACGGAGGGGAGGGGGGAGGGTGGCGGTCGGACGTGGGTGCAGAGGGGAGGGGGCCAAGCGTCGCCTGGAGTGGGGGCGGAGAAGAAACCGGGAAGAAGAAGCATAAGTTGAGACGAGAGAGTGAGAGAAGTGAGGAGAAAAGAGGGTGGCGGCATGTGCGTGTTAGTTGTGGGGAAATGAGGGATATGGTTCATAGGTATCAGGAAAGTATCACAAAGGTATCCATGAAGTATCGGAATTATATATATATATATATATATATATATATATAAAGGAAAATCGACCTATACGTATTCGGAAGTATCGGGGTAGTATCCGATAGCGGTACACGAGTTTTGGGAAGTATCCTTGCAACGTAGGTCTTACCCTTAAAATGGTCTGTGCCAGGATTGCTAGTAAGTGCTTGTTAGTGGTTACCATCTGGAAAAAACTGGTGTTGCATGCTTATTTGGCTATTTGCATTAGATTGCATGGCTTATTATGTATAGTTCTGTTTTCATCTATATCCTACTCCTAAAATGGTATGTGCCAGGATAGCTAGTAAGTGCTGGTTAGTGGTTACTATCTGGAAAAAAAAACTTGTTTTGCATGGTTATTTGGCTATATGCATTTGATTGCATGGCTTATTATGTATATGTTGCCTTTTCTGGACCTCACACTCTTGGGCCTTGGGTCCCTGGAGAATAAGGCTTGCAGCAACCGAAGGAAGCCGCTATTCAGTGAGCCTGATGCACACTTGTGGAGAATGAGCAAGCAAGCATGGCTCAATCCTGAGGCGTCCTTGTGAAAACTGAGCAATCAAGCAAGGTTCAATCCTGATGCACCTTTGTGGATACTGACGACCAAGCATGGCTCAATGGGGCAAAAGTTATTCACTGCCAAGTGCATGCTCAGAAACTATACATAAATGGCCCCAGGCACAAATGCATGCTCACCAACTATACATAAATGCCTCCAGGCAAAATCAAGGTACAAACTACCAAGATTTCTCCTATCTTCTTGCATTAACAGAGTATTCTTTTCTTTTCCTTTGATTTCTTTTGCTTAAAATAGCCTTTCATTGTATTTCTGCATATGATTATATTATGTAGAATCCCACTAAGAACTACTCTTAGATGTCTCGGTAAAAAAAACTTGTGTCTTGTTTGGCTTGGTGTATTTGCATTTTCATCAGTAGAAATGCAGCTAATTTCTACTGATACATCATGGAAGCCGCCAGTACAACTAGGGCTGGTATCCACTATCCAGTGTGAAGGGTGGTTATTCGCAACCAGGGGCAAAGTCACTTGGAGCCCTCCGATAAAAAAGAATGATCCAGATTTTGTTCTCTTCAATTATCTCCTTCCCCAATCTAGGTCAGGGTAAAGAAGTCATGGAATTAACTGTACTTGCTTCGGCTGGGCCGCATCCAGCCGTTTTTTTTGTCCTAACAAAATATAGTGTGAAGGAAGACGAGCTGTGTAGTACATCAAGACCGAAGAGCAACTATCTAACATTCTGATAAAGTTGTTGGGCTGCGTCAAGTTGCAGAAGCTACGCACAAGGATCGGCATCGTCAAAATCAAGAAAACGTATCAAGAATTAGGGGGGTGTTTGTTGATTAATCATGTGCTGATTCTTTGTGTTTATTGATTTTTTCGGTTTCATGCGCATTGATGCTACATTGATGACGCATTAATGGCTAACGTTTCTTGTTTGCATGGCGCTGAGTAGCAGTTGGCAATGAAGCTAATTGATGCTAGTTATGCAGCGTTGCGATACTTCAGTTACTTGTTATTTGCTAGTATAAATAAGAGGTGTGACTAGCGCTCAGATGTACGGCCTGAGTATTAGCGCCGTACGTCCGAACGCAACATCCTTGTGTGCTAAACACAACAAAATTAAGAACGCACATAATATATCAAAAATTCATACGCATCATTTCGAATAACATCACTGTGAACAGACACGTTAACACCATCAACATCACCATGAAACATCATCTCAAATAACATCAGAATATAAAACAAATTATTTGAAAAAAACGCATTGAAAAAAATTGCAACATCATCATGAATAGTTTGCAACACTTTTTTCTACAGATGCAACACTTTTTTTTGCATAGATGCAACACTTTTTCTCTATATATGCAATATCTCAAAAACAGTATGCAACATTATTTTCAACGGGTTGTAACATTATTTTCAATAAGCCGCAACATATCAAAGCAAGACACTCACCATGCCCACGGCAATTCACCAGTTTTGCAACAAACCCACGGTATCATGCCCACGGTAATTCACCAGTTTTACAACAAAAATCAGAAGAAAAAAAGGAAGGGGAAACGGGATAAGTTGCACACAAAAAGCTTCCAGAACAGGCGGAGGCTTCCAGATCGGACGACAAGCAGCTCTGGTAGGTACTGGTCGAGCTGCTCTAGCAGCGAAGGCGGTGGCGACGTCTTGCGGCTGCACGGGAGCAGCAGTTGGGCCAACAACGGTCCCCTCGACGCCAGCGACTTCACCTGTGACCTCATCGGCCGACCACCTCCCCCTTGAGCGCCGAAAAGAACCCCTACACCCTTTCCTTCTCCATTGCTTTAGTGGGCAGGTGGGGAGGAGGAAAGTGAAATGAGGATTGGGTGGTATGCAGCACCCACGGGACAAAGTGGCTAGGAGCTGTGTGGCTAGGAAGAAAAGAAGGAACGAGTGGCTAGGAGCAGCTCTGGAAAAAAAGGTGAGAAGCATGTGAGCACAGTGAAACGTCTGAATTTTTTATTCGTATCGTATGTATGTGCACTATCGTTTTCCATAAATACGGAAGAAAAAGGAAAAGCTTCTACCGATTTTGGACAGCACTAAAAATTGTCCCGTGCGTTTTTCTTCTTGGAGTTGTCTAGGCGTTTCGCGTGTGTAGATCATTCCGTGTGCCAACAGTGTGAAGGGTGGTTATTTGCAACTAGGGGCCAAATCACTTGGAGCCCTCCGATAAAAAAGAATGATCCAGATTTTGTTCTCTTCAATTATCTCCTTCCCCAATCTAGGTATGCAGCCGCCGCAACCGGATGGTGATGAGCCGCAGTTTTCTCTGATTGGTCCCATCATCTTCATCCTGAGCATGCCTTTTGGGGATGAATTCTAGAATTATCTTTTAGTAGCGGGACAAATTTAATGCTGGCATAACTGTCATTTATTTTGGGACCATACAGCAGTCCGAGCATCCAAATTCTTAACTTGAATAGAAGGAAGAATCCAAGATGAACTTACAAAATGAGGATGCCCGTAAATCTCAAATTTAAGGTCTGCAATTTCGACCTCTCGTTTTGGCCAAAGGAGAAGTTAACCCAAAAAAGTTGGGCTGAGAAATGAGGATGAAAGGATCCCATGGAGAGGACACCATCATCAGGCAGACATGCCATCAAGATGATGGAGCGACTACAGTTGCAGCAGCTGCTGCCTTAGAATTGGGAAGGACAGGAGTCACAGGACTGAGAGGAGCAAAATCCGGATGGTTCTTTGCTAAGAGGATTTCTGTCGACTTTTCACCTAATCACCCTTTGCACTGGATAACAACCCTGTAATTTTATCTGTTATCTTCATATATTTATACAATCGACTACATTATATAGATATGCTCTATCTCGAAAAGCCAAGGTATGTTCTATCTCCAAAAGCCATGGGGTAACCTGGTTATCATTTATGCGAAAGTCTCCATGTATGTTATGGTTTGATTCATGGATCTGTGCTAATGCTAACTTAAAAATGGTTAATTATAACATTAACCCTATAGGCAGACTTAGTTTAATTGCATTAAGCAGCTTTGTACGTATCTGTAGCCATTTTGGTGTCTTGTTATCACCTATTATCAGACTAGTTCCTGTAATTTATACAGACTACAGGCACTCATTTCGAAGCTCACGTCTAGGATAGCATATGCGGTTGATGGTAATGTTGTCTGGTTGAATAACCATCAGCACCTTATTGAATATGATAATTCAGAATAACCTGTTTGCATCAAGGGATTAACCAAACTAGAAATATATCTACCATTTGTGGTAGGTCTTGCAGTCTTGCTATCACAACTGAAGGACCTCATGGAAAATTTAACTCCAAATTGATTGGTTGCGCAATGTATCTTATTTCGGCTTTGGTTAAGCAATGGTGGCAAAGTTTAGTCAACTGTCTGAAGGATAGCATTTCTAAACCATGCTTGCAGTGCAAATGTGAAATTACGAGGGTTGAAGAGATGCGAAGATAACCAGAGGTGACCTCACATCAGCTAACACATGTGAGCTCTATGATATAACACGTTCTTATAGGTTTCTAACATTGTGCCGCATGTATGATGTACCTGTAACGATAGTTCACTGTGTAGTGTGTACTACCAAGCAGGCATCGGAATTTTAGCCGAAAATCGGTAATTTCGGATTTACCTGTGGGAGCCGGTAGGAATACAAACTGGTCCTGAAAAAATCGGTTTGGATGAATTTTGTCCAAAAAATCGAATTTGCTTGAATTTTATTCGAATTTGATTTGAAAATTTCGGCCAGAATTTTCCAATTTTCAGCCAAACCAGCCTTAACCACCCCCCCCCCCCCCGACGGTAAATTTTTTTTCGGTAACAAAAACCCTGCTACCAAGTGCCAATATGGCTGTGTCGCGACCCCAGGAGCGAAGGATCCTGGGTCCCTGCTGTGTCCCACACTAGTTCCAAGATCAGTAGCTAGTGTACACAGTCAAATAAGAGATTATAGCATAATCATACAACATCTTTCATTGAAATAATTAGAATTGATTACAAAAGGGCATAAAGCCAAGAGCAAATTACAGCGAAAGCAAAAGCAACTAGTGAACCACACGATTCGCCATAGGCAATCATCTATAGGCGCAGCCTAGTCGTCCAGACCTCGTCCTCTTCGTAGAACTCCTCTCCTGCTTAACAGCATTAAATAGAGTGAGCACAACAACCGTGCTCGCAAGTCACACCCATCAAGTAACAGATTATAATACATGCAAGAATTTAACAAATGAGAGGCTTATGGAGTTGATTTGCATAAAGCCATGTTTTTTTTTCAAATACTTGTACTAAGTTCCAAATTAGATATTCTATAACTAAAATTTATTTTTCTGAAACTCAAGTTTTATAGTCAGATAATATTCATCAACAAGTAGTGAAGGATACCCTCCTATCACAAGGCTACTAGCCCAAAACCTATTTGGATAGAGATCCAAAACTATTTAAACAAGTCTTTTGAAAACAGAAACGAAATCTAACTTGGAACAGCTTTGTCAGCATGTCTATGACCATGGACACGGCTATTCGAATAGTTTTCACACTCTGTAGAGGTTGTACAGCTTTACCCATACGACACGATCTCTCTAGTTTGTTTGGCATCCGTCGATACCACCGCTCACTACCTTAGGTGAGCAGTCTAGAGCTCGTGACAAGGCCTTTACAAAACGTCATTCCACCGCAGTCCCCCCTCGCTAAGGTTTCGCCCCCTTTGGATAGAAACCCACAGGGTTCAGACCTCTTCTTGCGCCAGGTGGGAATATGTAAAAGTAGGTCGTAAAGACACCCACACAACCGGCACTACTACAAAACAGGTCATACTGGACGCCTCATCACGAGCGGTTCCAAAGGAGCCGTGCGTATTGAACTCTCTGACGGTTCCCTTTAGAGCAAATGCGTGATAGTCTCTCATCGAGCGGTTCTTATTACCAACCGCTCGCGATACTTCCGACGATTCATAATAAGAACCGTGCGTGATAGTGCCTCATCCTGACGGCTCCTTCTACCAACCGTCTGCAGTGAAATCACTGACAGTTGGTAGAAGGAGCCGCTCGTGATGAGGACACCTCATCACGCAGCGGTTAGTATAACGAACCGTCTATGATACTTCGCACGCACGGTTCGTGATACCAACCATCGGTGATAACTACATCATCACAGACGGTTGGGATTAACAACCGCCATGGTAAAATCAGAGAGTAAGAAAAATTCCAAGTCATGGTAAAATTAGAGAGTAAGGAAAATTTTAAGTCATGGTAAATCGAGTAAGGAAAATTTTAAGTCATGGTAAAATCCAAATCACGACGGCTCTTAATACCAACCGTGCTGTGATGAGTACTATCACTGAGCGGTTCGTATAAGAACCGTGCGTGATGAGTTACTATCCTGACGGTTCGTGATCTGAACTGCTCAGGATTTGTCATCACAGCACGGTTTTGTATGAAACCGCTCGTGATTCGCAGCCGCGAATTTGAAAATTTTGAAGCAGCGTGCGCGGGAGGCAAAATATGTCCTTATATATTATGGCCGACCTCCTTTGGCGCTTCGATCTCGCACTCCGCAGATCCGGTCCTCCTCTAGGCTCGGTCCTCCTTGCTCGCGGTCCTCCTCTCGAGCTCGGTGGTAGCTGCTCCTCCGGTCCTCCGCGGCTCCACGGCCCCGCTACACCTCTAGGCTCCGGTCCTCCTTGCTCCTGATCCCCAACCTTCGACATGGTCTTCCTCCCCAACGATTGAGAGTCGACGCCCAGGCACCAACGCCGACCTCCTCTAGTCCTCCGATGCCGACGCGAGCTCCTCTAGTCCTCTCCGACGTCGATGTCCTGTTGGTACTTTGTATATGAGGTTCTATTAGATTGGATCCAGATTTGTATGTATGAGCTTGTGGTACTTGTGTTAGATTCATATCCAGTTTACATTAGATTCTCCTCCGATTCTACTGTTGGTACTTGTGTATGATCGAGTGTATGTGTGTATCCATGAATCCATGGCTTGAGAAATTTATTGGGAGGTTTAGGAGTTGGGAATCCATGTATGTGTATCAATGAATCCATGTTTGGGAGGCTTCGGAAATGGCAGTGTATGTGTATGAGTGTATCCATGAAAAATGGCAATATTTTTTTGCAATAAAAAGCTATCACGACGGTTTGGAACAAGAGCGTGCAGGAAAGCGAATATCGAGACGGTTGGAACAAGAACCGTGCGTGATAATCATCAAGCCCAAGGTTCTTGTTCGAACGTCAGTGATACTGTTTTCAGGCGGCTCTTATTCAACCGTCTGTGATAGCTTTTTCACAGCGGCTCAAAAACGTCTGTGATAACCGCTTTATTATCACAGACGTACTTACGACGGTTGGCAAATGCGTGCGTGATGACGGATTCGGAACCGAAATGCTGTGATGAGGTTTTCTGTAGTAGTGCGGATAGAATAACCACGGTGAAACATTGCAAATTAGTTAGCCAGGTTCCACCCATTCGAGACATGTGGTAGTACGATAAGGCATAGCAAAATACACTTGAAGACCGGTCCTTAATTGACTTGGACGACTTTCCAAAAGAACCTTGGGCTTCGATCATAGAAATGAATTGATCCCGTGTATGAACATGCTCCCATCCAAACATCCATTTCGCCCAAGTCCAAACCAGATTTTTATTTTATTTACCACATTAAAACATTTCATAAACTCCATGGTATAGACCATACCATAGCAGCAATTTAAATTATAGTTGAGCTTTTGGCTAACTTTCCCAAATTGAATATTATTGGAGCTAACCTTCGACTAAGCAGAGAGTTTTGCAACCAGTTGTAGTTCATACTAATGTACCAACTAGCTTTTAACTAAAGCATCAAGGATGATTCAAACAACATTCAAGTGTGGATATACAAAGGAATTAGGGATAACTATAAAGTTAAAACAAAAATTTAAAGTACTTGAATTGAAATACGCATGCAGTAATAATTTAAAATGGAATTTAGATACTTTGAAATACTAGGATTCAATATGATCAAGAGTATGACTTGCCTTACTTGAAAGCTTGAGGATATACTTCTTCGGAGTACTCGGGTTCCCCAGAGTCGTCAAAATCTACACGTGAGAACGAAGCCAAATCAAATAAAGTCCAAATAAAATCCAAATGAACTCTAGAAAACACCAACTGGAACCAACAGAAAGGTACAAACTATAGAAAAAGATAGAAGTTTGAACCACTCGAGTCGGAGCTTGAACAAGAGAGAACGCTCTCAGAAGCTTGAGAATTACAAGGTCAAAAGGAGGTCCAAAAGGAGTGCGAAAAGGGCTCCCTGATGCTTATTTAAAGAGGAAGTAGGAGAACTGGGTGACAAGGATGGAGCGATGGGATTCACGGCGGCGTAGCACGAGTGTACGAGCGGAGCTCTGGCCAGCGCAGAGTGACGAGATGGGAGCAGGTAAGGGAGGAGACAAGAGGAGGAACGGGTACTGCAGAAGCGACACATTTAATGCAACAGAATGGCATTTAATGCGCACTGACTTCTACGGTAGATGTGATGCGGCAGGAGAAAGGAGAAGGTGAGCAGGGGAACTAACATGTGGGGCCGATCGAAGTCAAAGGGGTGGTCCAACTGAGAAGGTGGTCGAAAGAAGGCTTCGACTACTAGGTCCGTAGAAAGATACAACTACTCGACGTGGTCATAGGAAAGATACGACTACTCAACATGGTCGTAGGAAGAATACAAGGAAGGTACGACTACTCAACATGGTTGTAGGAAGAATACAAGGAAGGTACGACTACGACCACGAATACAAGGAAGGTACGACTACTCAACGTGGTCGTAGGAAGAATACAAGGAAGGTACGACAACTCAACGTGATCGTAGGAAGAATAAACAGGGCACAAGAAACTTACCAAGACTAAGAGAGGGACAGGAGGAGGAGGTCGTGTAACATCCCAATTTTCTGAGCTTTAAAAATCTTTTAAATAGTTAGTAGGGAAAAAGTCACTATTTGGATTTATTTGAATTTAAATTCAAGAGCTTAATATTGGACCTTACAATCAAAAATATTTAATGTGAATAATTCCAACTTGAACAATAGCCAAAACTATTTTATTTGGGTTCTATGTGCTCAGATATATTTTTTAGATTTTTCTAGAATTTTTCTAAGTTCATTTGCTATTTTATATTGCTTATTTGAATTTCTAGTATTTTATAAAATAGAAAATGTATTTAAAATCTCAGATAACCCCTTGGGCCGAATCCCTTTGGCTCCGGCCCAATCCAACCCAACCTCGGCCCAACCTCCTTTTCCCGCGCGCGAGGCCGCGAGGCGGCCCGATTTCACGTGCTCAGCCCAGCTCGCGCGTGCCTCGCCTCCACCCGTTGCTAGGTGGGCCCGCCGAGGTCGTCGTCTTCGACTCGTTTCTTCTCCACGTACGAGTCGGCTCCGCCCACCATTGAAGCTCCTCGGACCTCCGTCCGACAACGTGTTTTTCCTTTTGAAGCCCTTCTAGAAATCGTGCCAAACTGTATCTCCTATCTTCCCGCATCCAAATCTCACAAAATCAGAACTCGTATCCTATCCAATTTCTGGATTCGTTTGTGGCCAAAGCAATTTGAAATTTGGGATTTCCTATCCGGCACCCAAGCCCTATAAATAGCACCCGAGCCACTTGGGTCTCCTAACCCCAAATCCCCATCCGTTCTCCTCCCAAAGCCCTCGTGGCGGCGCATTTGTGAATTTAGGGTTTCCGGAGCCGAAGCTCAATCTTCGAAATTCTCCACCGCCGGTGATGCCTTGCCCTTGTGGAGTGCACTTGCGGTTTCCTCGTCGCAAGATCAACCTCGTGCACCCTTCATTGGCACGAAGCATCGGCGGTGGTCAATCCCAACAATAGCGGATCACCTCCTCCGCTCGGCGTCATTCGGCCACCTCGGGCGTCCTCCTGAGCCAAGCTTCGGTACCAAGAGGTTCGCAATAACCCGCTCGGTATTGCGCACACCGCCGCGAGACACCGCCGTGCGTCGTTGTCATCGAACGATGGGTTCCGGAAAAATGGCGTCACTTGTTGGCGTGTCCGTCACGTCGGTGCCACCTTGGCGTCGTGTCATCTCTTTCGCGCGCGTGTCAGCGAGTCATCAACGTGTCGGCATCCACGTGCGTGAGCGTGCCACTAACGCACCACCCGGATCCAATCGGTGTGGACTCGGTTCACATGGTGTCTCACCGACATGGACCCCACATGTCGAATCTTTTACGCTTTCTTTTAATTCTGAAATTTCTTCGCTGACGTCATGCTTGCGCAATAATCCAATTTTTCTTTAGAGAAATAATTCGGAAATTCTGGAAAATCCAAAATTAGGGTTTCTTTAGATTTTCAATCTTCCAGAGCCCATAACTTTTGCATCCTAACTCCGATTGAGCCTATTCAAATTCCTAAATTTATCTAAATTCGAGCTCTATTTATCTGAGATTTTTATTTAATTTTTAGAGCTTGTTTTGCCTCTGTTATTTATTTGTTTTGTTTATTTATTTCGTTCGCGAGTAGACGTCGATTCGTCGGGGAATTTCGGAGAAGAAGGAGCACCTCAAGATCAGGACCAGTACCTAGACCTTTTCCAAGGTAAGTCATACCTTTCATCATCTTGAACCCAGTTTTCAAACTACTTTGCTTCAAGTATTGCATTCTATTTTAATTATTTATTTAAATGCTTTTGGGTAGAGTCATTATCCAATTTGTTAATACACCTTGGCCTTGTATGTCATATTTCCTTGTCACCCTAGATTGGTTATTAGTTGGTAATATTATAGCACCAATGTGGGTTGGTTAGATGCGAGTATAGTTGCTTAGCCATGCTACGAGTCTCACATCTCATGTAAGTTGCAAATATTAAATTTGACTAAGTGACTATGGAACTTTGTGTAAGCTGTGTGCTATGTGTTATTACTTCGTGATAGCATGCGTTGCACTAAAACCAGCCCAGGTGGGAAAGGATTTAGTGAGACAAGTGGTGGATACTTTGTGATATGGTGGACTTTGTGAATGGGAATGATAATCTTTGTGATCTAGTTAGAACATGGAAGTCTTGCCTTTGAACTGAGCCAAGTGGTGGATAATTAAGGACTTAACTTTGCGCGCCATTGAACCGAGCCTTCATGCGACCACATGCACAGTATAGGACGGGCCTAACTTAGTAAGTTATGGATTCGGCATTGATGTTCAAGTGGATAGGTTAGGCTTTGTGACAGGGTGGAGGTGTGACTACTTGGTGGTTGCATCGCGGGACGGTTCGCGCATCACTGTCCCGGCGGTGTGTGTTATACTAGTTCTTTGTGGCTGATCTAGCGGAAAGCACATCGGGAATGTCAATGTTTGAGATGAAGTTTCCAACTGTTTGTTATGATTAGTGCTTGCTACACTAGTTGTATCTTGTGGGTAAAGTGTACAACCTCTGCGAGTGTTAAATCAATCTATTCGAATAGCGCGTCATGATCATGGACATGCTCGGGGATTTCACACGAGGGGTAGTTTTCATAAAATGATGGGATGTGAGCTATGTGATCTCAATCATGTGGCTATGTGAAATAATCTGTTTAGCTTTGTGTCTTTGTGGAAACCATTGTTAAATTATTATTGTCTATTTGTTTTGAATTATGCTTTCAATCTATTACTGTATTCAAATTGCAAATATTGCTTTTATGCAAAAGAACCGCAGAAGCCTTTTCTTTTGGAATAAGTCTGCATCTATACATTGCATTCTGTGGTATGATTTGCGAGTACGGTTGTGTACTCACGCTTGTTGTAAAACTTGTGCCCAAACCTACAGAAGATGAGGAGTCTACGCCTGCTTTCGAGGAGGAGTTCGCCGAAGGTTGGTGATTGTTAAGGTCTGGATCCCAGTCGGTTGTCTGTGGTGAATTGATGGGATCTACACTGAAGTTATCTTTGTTCCGCTGCTATTTATTCTTTGTTAGCCCTGCGTGGCTCAATAAGTGTAAACTCGACCATAAGGTCAAAACCCTTATTTGTTATTCAAACTAATCGTTTACTTTAATTATCGTTTGTGTGGATTGGTATTCACCTATGTTGACACTGTGTGCACCAGCATAATCCTGGACTAGTTCAATATACACAGAGGGTTCCAGAATCGTAATTTTGGGTCCCGACAGGTCGGAACGAACAGAGAAGGGAATTCAAACACCAGAGAACTCCAGCAAACTCAAAACCATCTTTTTGAATTAGTTGAAGTTTGATTCAGTTAGGTTAAACTATTTTAAATTCCCAAATTTCAAGTTAAGCTTTAGAATTCAACAAAATCAAATGGTTATTTTTAATTTTGAAAATTCTCAAAAAGCTCAGAAAAACAGGGTGTTACAAACCTACCCCCCTTAAGGGACTCTCAACCCCGAGATTCAGACTTGGTCAGCAAAAAGGTGGGGATACTCCGCCTTTAGATCTTCTTCTCATTCCCAGGTGGCTTCTTCTTCTGAGTGGTTGCTCCACTGGACTTTGCACGAATGGATGATCTTGCTTCTGGCAACGCGCTCAGTGACATCAAGAATCTTGATCGACTGCTCTACATAGGTGAGGCCTTCTTGAAGGTCGATGCTCTCCAGTGAGGTTTGCTCTGTTGGAACTCGAAGACACTTCTTCAGCTGCGATACGTGGAAGACGTCATGAATTGCATACAAGGATGTCGGTAGCTCTAACTGATAAGCAACTTCGCCTCTTCTTCCCACAATCTTGTATGGTCCAACAAACCTTGGTGCGAGCTTTCCTTTGGTCTGAAATCTTCTTACTCCTCTGAGTGAAGCTACTCTGAGATAGACAAAATATCCTATCTTGAAGGACAAATCTCTGCGACGATTGTCAACATAACTCTTCTGTCAGGATTGAGCCACTCTCAATCGTTCTCATATCAGCCTTACTTTACTTTCAGCATCTTTAATCAAATCAGGTCCGAAAAATTGATGTTCTCTAACTTAATCCCAAAGGAGAGGGGTTCTACACTGTCTACCGTACAATGCTTCAAATGGAGAGATTTGCAAGCTGACTTGATAGCTGTTGTTGTACGAAAATTCTACATAAGGAAGATTCTGATCCCAACTCTTCCCATAGTCTATAGCACAAGCTCGAAGCATGTCTTTAAGAATCTGATTCACTCGTTCTGTCCGTCCATCTGTTTGAGGATGATACGCTGTACTGAAGTTGAGTCTGGTCCCCAAGACTTCATGCAAGCTCTTCCAAAATCTAGACGTGAATTGCGATCCTCTATCGAACGATCCTCTATCGGTACTCCATGCAGACAACTCTGCTAATTTACTACTCTGGTAAGTGGTCTTGACTGGTATAAAGTATGCCACTTTAGTCAATCAGTCGATCATAACCCAGATGGAATCATATCCCAATTAGGTCGGCAAACCAGTGATGAAGCCCATACCGACTTGTTCTCATTTCCACTCAGGAATTGGCAAAGGTTGTAATAGTCCAGCGGGTCTCTGATATTCTGCCTTAACTTTTTGGCATACATCACAGTGAGCAACAAACTCGACAATCTCCCGCTTCATACTGATCCACCAGTACTTTAACTTCAAGTCCTAGTACATCTTGGTACTTCCCAGATGAATGGAGTAAGGTGATTCGTGAGCTTCCTTCAGAATCACCTGCTTTGTTTCTTGGTGGTCAAGTACACAGATGCGGTTACCGAACCAAACTGTACCTTGTTCATCCTTGGAAAATCCTGGGGCTTTGCCTTTTCTCATGTTCTTCTTGATTTCTTTAATGTCTTCATTTTCTTTCTGATTTTCCCTGATCTGACTCTGAACTGTTGGTTCAACTTCCAGAGTGTTTACACAACCTTGGTCAACAATATCTAAATTCAGATGTCTCAATTTTTCATACAATCTTGGCTGACTTTCTTAGACCAATATAGTGTTGCAATACTCTTTTCGACTTAGGGCATCTGCCACTACATTTGTTTTGCCTGGATGGTAATTGATTCCAAGGTCATAATCCTTTATCATCTCTAACCATCTTCTTTGTCTGAGATTGAGTTCTGACTGAGTGAAGATGTACTTCAGGCTTTTGTGATCCGTAAAAATCTCACAGCGATTACCAATGAGGTAATGCCGCCAAATTTCCAATGCATGCACAATAGCGGCTAGCTCCAAATCATGCATCGGGTAATTCTCTTCATGAGGTTTCAACTGGCGAGACGCATAAGCCACTACTTTTCCTTCTTGCATCAGCACACATCCAAGGCCCTGACGAGAGGCATCACAGAAAACCTCGAAGTCTTTGTGGACGTCCAGCAAGACTAACACAGGCGCTGATACTAGTCTCTTCTTCAAGTCTTGGAAACCTTGCTCATAAGCATCAGTCCATTCAAACTTCCTTTCTTTCTTGAAAAGCTGAGTCAAAGGTCTAGCGGTACTGGAGAAACCTTTGATGAATCTTCGGTAATAACCAGCTAATCCAAGGAAACTCCTTACTTCAGCGACGGACTTGGGTTGCCTCCAATCCATCACGGCTTCAACCTTAGAGGGGTCTACTACAACTCCTCCTGCTGACAAGATGTGTTCGAGAAAATCTACTTGGCTTAGCCAAAATTCACTTTTATTGAATTTGGCATAGAGCTACTGCTCTCTGAGTCTTTCCAAAACTGTCCTGAGATGCTTCACATGCTCTTCTTCATTCTTCAAATAGATGAGGATGTCGTCAATGAACACGACCACAAACTTATCTAAGAACTCCATGAATACTTTATTCATCATATTCATGAAATAAGTTGGTGTATTTGTCAACCCGAATGACATCACAGTGAACTCGTACAGTCTATATCTGGTGAAAGCAGTCTTGGGGATGTCTTCTGGTGTGATCTTCAATTGATGGTAACAAGACCTTAAGTCAATCTTGGAGAAAACACTTGCTCCTTTTAACTGATCAAAGAGGTCGTCGATCCTAGGCAAAGGATACTTGTTCTTGATTGTGACTTCGTTGAGTGATCTGTAATCCACACACATCCTCATGCGGTTATCTTTCTTTCTGACAAACAGTACTAGCGCTCCCCAAGGTGATGAACTTGGTTGAATAAAACATTTGTCTTGCAATTCTTCGATTTGCTTCTTCAATTATGCTAACTCATTAGCTGGCATTCTGTAGGGTCTCTTTGAGATTAGAGCAGTCCCTAGAACTAGGTCAATTAGGAACATAATGTCCCTATCCGGCGGCATACTGGGTAATACTTCAGGAAATACATTCGGATATTCGTTTACCACTGGAATGTCTTCTAACTTCACTTCCTTAGACTGGTCAGAAAAGGACCTTCTCTAACAGAGGTATCAGGTCTGAACTCTACTTCAATTCCTTGCTCATTGGTGAGGGTGATAGACCTATTGGCACAGTCTATCCGGTCTTGATTCTTGGCTAGCCAGTCATTCCGGGAATCATATCCAATCCTTGGGAGTGTAAGATTATTAAGTCTGCTAAGAAAGGTACTCCCAATATTTCTATGGTAAGGTTTGGGCATAGAGAACTAGTCCTCATTTTCGAGCTCGGATAATGGATTAACATAGGGTTAACTAAAGGAGAGGTACATAACCCATATTTCCCCACAAATTTATTTGAAACAAAAGAATGCAAAGCTCCTGAATCAAATAGAACTGATGCTAGTACTGAATTGACAAGGAACGTACGGAGGACCACATCTGGTGCAGTCTGAGCTTCTTCAGCTGTAACGTGATTCACACGTCCTTTTATGTACTGAACCGATGGCTTCACCACTGGAGTGCTGCCGGGTGCTAGAACTCCCTGATTTGGTCAAGTTGGGTTGCTGATTGCTGCTTCTTTGGGTACTTATTGACATAGTGCCCCACTTCATTGCAGTAGAAGCAAGTGACTCCTGCAGTGGAGGTAGCGGGTGCCTTCTTTTGGAACTGACCTCCTGGAGAGGTGACACGGACGGGGTTGCTTGGACATCGAGTTGGCACAGGTGCTCTGGATGAAGAGGTTGGGATTCTTCCTTACTGAGGTGGCTGAGGTTGAGAGGTGCGGGGCTTGGGAAAACCCCCAGAGTTGAACTTCTGGTTTGCTATCCTTCTTTTGCGGCTTTCCATCTCTAGGTGCTTGCCCTCCTGACGGATAGCCTTGCTCACCAACTGCTGAAAGTTGGTGTAGTATTGAGCGATGAGGTGGACTGAGAGATCATCGTTGAGCCCTTCCAGGAAACGTTCTTGCTTGGCTTCATCAGTTGCAACGTCTCCCAGTGCATAGCGAGCTAACTGGTTGAACTTGGGCAGATACTCGTTGATTGAGCGGTTGCCTTGGCACAAAATGCAGAACTCTTTCCTCTTAAGGGACATCATGCCCGGTGGGATGTGTGCACGGCGGAAAGCCTGCACGAACTCATCCCAAGTGATGGTCTGAGCATCAGCGTGAGACTAGGTGAAGTTATCCCACCACTCTAAAGCTGGTCCATTCAGCTGGTGAGAGATGAACAGAACCCTCTCACGATCAGTGCACTGGATCATATCCAGTTTCCTACCGACTGCCCTGAGCCAATCATCAGCCTCCATGGGCTCAACGCTACTAGAGAAGGTCGGTGGACACATCCTCATGAACTCTGATATGTTGGCCCTTGGGGGAGGTGAAGCGTGAGCTTGAGGTTGAGCTACTACTGCTGCTTGTAAGGTCTGCGTGTTGTTGATCGACTGTGCGAGCAGATTGATCAACTGAGCTTGGTTGGCCATCATTTGGTTCCAGTCGGGTCCTTCAGCTGAGGGGGTGGTGGCAGTGGGATAGGGTTCTCTAGACCACCCCCAATTCCTTTGTCCTAACTGCTGGTGTTGCCACTGCCGTTACGAGTTGTCACCATCTGCCAGATCTCCAAAAACTTAAGAAAGAGAAGAGAAACTAAGGGAGATATAGCGAAACAAACCACTCAAACAAAACAATCAACTCAAAAGCTTTTCCAAAACTTTAATAGTTTAACCAACGTTCTACTCTATACTCACAGTCTTTAGTGCTTCTTGCACGACGAGGTTCTCTTGACAGCTTCGGTCTTGAGGTCTTGAACACCAGGGCTAAAACCATGGGACCATCTATAGAAAGTTTTAAGGAAAAGAGAATCCATTTAGCATTGTAAAATGGTGAAGAGAGAATTAGGTAAGAAAGAATTGCTAAAAGAAGCTAAGGATATATAGATGACCCAGATGAGAAGAGAACAAATTATTTTTCCTTGTTATATAAAATAAGTTTTGAAGTTTTCAACTAACGGCCATTCTACTAGGTTACGACCTATAGTCGAGATGGCTCTAATACCACTTCTTGTCGCGACCCCGGGAGCGAAGGATCTCAGGTCTCCGCTGTGTCCCACACTAGTCCCAAGATCAGTAGCTAGTGTACACAGTCAAATAAGAGATGATAGCATAACCATACAACGTCTTTCATTAAAATAATTAGAGTTGATTACAAAAGGAGCATAAAGCCAAGAGCAAATTAGAGTGGAAGCAAATGCAGCTAGTGGACCACACGATTCGCCACAGGCAATCGTCTGGAGGCGCAGCCTAGTCGTCCTGGACTTCATCCTCTTCGTAGAACTCCTCTCCTACTTAACAACATTAAGCAGAGTGAGCACAACAACCGTGCTCCCAAGTCACTACCCATCACTACCTTACTTGGAGCAGCTTTGTCAGCATGTCCATGACCGTGGACATGACTATTCGAATAGTTTTTACACGCTGTAGAGATTTTACAACTTTACTCACACGACACGACCTCTCTTGTTTGTTTGGCATCCATCGATACCACCATTCACTACCTTAGGTGAGCAGTCTAGAGCTCGTGACAAGGCCTTTACAAAGCGCCATTCCACCGCAGTCCCCCCTCACTAAGGTTTCACCCCCTTTGGATAGAAACCCGTAGGGTTCAGGCCCTCTCTTGCGTCAGGTGGGAATATGCAAAAGTAGGTCGTAAAGATACCCACACAACCGGATGGAACGACCACGGTGAAACATTGCAAATTAGTTAGCCAGATCCCGCCCATTCGAGACATGTGGTAGTACGATAAGGTGTAGCAAAATACACTCGAAGACCGGTCCTTAATTGACTTGAACGACTTTCCAAAAGAACCCTGGGCTTTAATCATAGAAATGAATCGATCCCGTGTATGAACATGCATCCATCCAAACATCCATTTCGCCCAAGTCCAAACCAAAATTTTATTTTATTTACCACATTAAAATATTTTATAAACTCCATGGTATAGACCATACCATATAAGTAATTTAAATCATAGTTGAGCTTTTGGCTAACTTTCCTAAATTGAATATTTTTGGAGCTAAGCTTCGACTAAGCAGAGAGTTTTGCAACCAGTTCTAGTTCATACTAATATACCAACTAGATTTTACCTAAGGCATCAAGGGTGATTCAGACAACATTCAAGTGTGGATGTACAAAGAAATTAGGAATAACTATAAAGTTAAAACAGGGATTTAAAGTACTTGAATTGAAATACGCATGCAGTAATAATTTAAAATGGAATTTAGATACTTTGAAATACTAGGATTCAATATGATCAGGAGTATGACTTGCCTTGCTCAAAAGCTTGATGATCTACTTCTTCGGAGTACTTAGGTTCCCTAGAGTCATCGAAATCTACACATGAGAACGAAGCCAAATCAAATAAAGTCCAAATAAAATCCAAATGAACTCTAAAAACACCAGTGGAACCAACGAGAAAGTGCGATGTAGAAGAAGATAGAAATTTGAACCACTCAGTCGGGCTCGAGCGAGGAGAAGCGCTCTCGGAAGCTTGAGAATTACAAGGTCAGAAGGAGGTCCAAAGGGAGTGCGCAAAGGGCAAAAGGGCTCCCTGATGCTTATTTAAAGAGGAAGTAGAAGAACCGGGTGACAAGGATGGAGCGACGGGATTAACGGTGGCGCAGCAGGCGCATGCGCGAGCTCGGCGGCGCGAGCGATGGGATGGGAGCGGTGGGGAGGAGACAAGAGGAGGGCAGTGCAGTGGAAGTGACACATTTAATGTGACACAACGACATTTAATGCGCGCTGACTTCTACGGCAGATGTGACGCGGCAGGAGAAAGGAGAAAGTGAGCAAGTGAACTGATAGGTGGGGCCAGTCGAAGTCAAATGGGTGGTCCAACCGAGAAGGTGGTCGAAAGAAGGCTTTGACTATAAGGTCTGCAGAAGGATACGACCACTCGACGTGGTCATAGGAAAGATATGATTACTCAACGTGATCGTAGGAAGAATACAAGGAAGATATGACTACTCAACGTGGTTGTAGAAAAAGTACAAAGAAGGTACGACTACTCAACGTGGTCGTAGAAAGAATACAAGGAAGGTACGACTCCTGAGTGTGGTCGTTGGAAGAATACAAGGAAGGTATGATTACTCAACGTGGTCGTAGGAAGAATAAACAGGGCACAGGAAACTTACCAAGACTGAGACAGGGACAGGAGGAGGAGGTCGGAACGAACAGAGAAGGGAATTCAAACACCAGAGAACTCCAGCAAACTCAAAACCAACTTTTTGAATTAGTTAAAGTTTGATTTAGTCATGTTAAACTATTTTAAATTCCCAAATTTCAAGTTAAGCTTTAGAATTCAACAAAACCAAATGGTTATTTTTAATTTTGAAAATTCACAAAAGCTCAGAAAAACAGGGTGTTACAGGCTGGCTCTAAGATATACTTTTCACTAGGAGGCCCTTTCAAGTAAATGAAACAATCATGATGTGGGATCTTGATAACTTCAGAGTAACTACATTAAAGTGTACAGATAGCCAAATATAAGTGGAACTTCTATTTTCTTTTTTTCAAGGAAGTACAAAAGCTTGGCACATCTTTCCGTTAAGACGAAGAAAACCAATACCAATCAGCAGTTACATGGAGAAAGAAGAGCCACATGAACGGCTAGGAACGCAATAATACACAATCGACAGGAGAAAAACTGATCGATAGTAACTACCATCGCACCCCAACAAAATGGGTGATGGTGAATAGTGAAATGACTGAAAAATAGGGGTGGCGGCGAAACTACAATTGCTGAGCGGGCGCCTCTAGGCCAGTCGCAGCCGCCATGCGCCAATGGTGGTACTCGTCAATTATATGTTGAAACAGCTGTTCGATAGTAGCGGCGACATTCTTGAAAATCCTTTGGTTGCGCTCCTTTCAGATCATCCAAGAGACGAAGATTATACATGGATCAATGTCCTTCCTGCGTTGCTTCGATGCTGAATTCCTTGCAGCAATCCAATGATCTTGTAGGGTTGGCTGGCTAACCAGAACTGGGCATAGTGATTCTATTTGCTTTTTATCTAGAGGTTCAGTAACAACGCAGGGGCATGCAAGTTTAAGACAGGGGGAGATCAAATCAAAACCTGCCAGCCATAGTTAACTGTGGGGACACTAGTTATTACAAAGATCTTTTTGGACCATCCGAAATTAATCATTTATCCATGATTGACGGTTTTAGGAATGATATACCTCAAGTCTCGGATTCTGAAAACAACCTACTCACGACGCCTTTCATTGAGAAAGAGGTGAAAGAAGCAATTTTTCAAATGGAGCATAACAAAGTACCTGGGCCAGATGGCTTCCCAGCGGAGTTTTATCAGGTGTTTTGAGAAGTTATTAAAAATGATATGATGGCCATGTTTCACCATTTTCATAGTTGCTCTATGCATCTTTTTAGCTTGAATTTTGGGATTATTACACTGCTTCCCAAAAAAGCGGATGCTAAACAAATACAACAGTATAGACCTATTTATCTTCTCAATGTTAGTTTTAAAGTGTTTACCAAAGTGGCAACTAATAGAATTACTAACATAGCGCATAAGGTTGTTAGACCATCCCAGACAGCATTTATGCAAGGGAGATACATTCTTGATGGAGTTGTTATCCTTCATGAAACCGTTCATGAACTGCATAAAGAAAGTTGGATGGGATTGTGCTCAAGCTTGATTTTGAAAAAGCTTATGACAAAGTAAAATAGCCATTTTTACTACAAACTTTGAGGATAAAAGGCTTTTCAGTTAAGTGGTGTTCCTAGGTGGAGAGTTTTGTTAAGGGAGGGAGTGTTGGAATAAAAGTTAATAATGATTTAGGTTCTTTTTTCTGAACTCAGAAAGGTCTTAGACAAGGCGACCCTATGTCCCCAATTCTTTTTAATTTTTTTGTGGACATGCTAGTAATTTTTAATTTCAAGAGCTAAAGAAGAAGGCCTTATTTCGGGAGTAGTTCCTCATTTGATTGATGATGGACTGTCAGTATTATAATATACTGATGACACTATCCTTTTCTTGAATAATGACATAGAGCAAGCAAAAAATCTCAAACTTTTTCTGTGTGTCTTTGAACAATTATCAGGTTTAAAGATTAATTTTCACAAGAGCGAAATCTTTTGTTTTGGCAAAGCCAAAGAAGTTGAACCGCAGTATACTCATTTATTTGGTTGTGAAGTAGGTGTCTTCCCTTTCAAGTATTTAGGTATTCCAATTCACTATAGAAAATAAGGAATAGTGATTGAAAAGGGGTTGAAGATAGAGTTGAAAAGAAACTTAGCAGTTGGAAAGAAAAAAATATGTCTGTTGATGGACGATTAGTACTTATTAACTCGGTGCTAAGTAGCTTGTCTATGTTTATGTTGTCTTTTTTTTTAGATTCCTAAAAAGGTTCTCAAAAGACTTGATTTTTATAGATCTAGATTTTACTGGCAAAGTGATAGTCTTAAAAAGAAATATAGGCTTGCTAAATGGAATTTAATGTGTACACCCAAAGAGCAAGGTGGTCTAGGCATTCAGAACTTAGACACAAAAAATAAAAGTTTACTAGGAAAATGGCTTTTTAAGTTGCTTAATGAAGAAGGGGTATGGCAAACTTTGTTAACAAGGAAATATTTGGGGTGATAAGAGTCTATCGCAGGTGTTTAATAAGCCTGGGTCTTCCCACTTTTGGTCGGGTCTAATGAAAGTGAAGGATCTTTTTTTTTTCAATTTGGTTCATTCCAAGTTAAAAATGGAATGTAAACTAGGTTCTAGAAAGATATTTAGTTAGGAAACTCTCCACTAAAAAGACAATATCCAATCCTCTATCATGTGGTGAGGAAAAAGGATGATACAATAGTAAATATTATGAGATCGACTCCTTTAAATATTTTTTTTCGTAGACCTATTATTGGGCCTAAGTTACAGGCTTGGAATGAGTTAATTTTGAGAATTGCTAATTTACAATTAAGTTCTCAAAAAGATATTTTTAGATGGAATTTGAATAAGTCTGGACTATTTTCGATACAGTCTTTATATGCTGCATTTATTGGAAATTATAGAGCCCCCATTAGGCACTTTTTTTTTGTTACATAAAATTCCATTAAAAGTGAAAATATTCCTATGGTATCTCAAAAGAGGGGTAGTATTAACTAAAGATAATCTTCTTAAAAGAAATTGGAGGGGAAGCAAAAAGTGTTGTTTCTGTATTTCAAATGAAACAATTCAGCATCTTTTTATTGACTGTCCTTTTACACGTCTTGTTTGGTAGGCTATTCAATGTGCGTTTAATTTATCTCCTCCTGTGAATATAGTCAACATGTTTGGGAATTAGTTAGCCGGTATTCTAAATATTTTAAAAATACAACTCCTTGTGGGAGCCAGTGCATTATGTTGGTCTATTTGGTTATGGCGGAATGATGCTGTTTTTGATAAAAAGGCTATCACTAATCCCTTGCAGGTCATCTTATTGAGTGGGCACTGGATGAGGGCATGGGCAAATTTGCAGAAACCGACCCAGAAGGAGTCCATGTTGAGCAGCAGTGCTAGGTTGGAGTATGTGGCGAAGCAAATCTTCAACAATCATGGGTGGCGGTGTAGTAACAGGATTTATAATGATTGAATTTAAAGTTCAGTCGTTTTTTGGTTGTAAGGCTTCGAGTCACTTTTAATTATTATTATTTTTTGCCACTTTAGAACTTGGATCTTTGTAATAAATTAGGCTGTGTGCATCCTTGATGCAGAGGCCGGGAGAGTTTTTTCTCTTCCATTATGTAAAAAAAACTGTGGGGACACTGGAGTTGAACAGTTGCATACTGAACTCAATATAAGAACAAATATTCATGTTTGCATCATGTACAGAAAGGATAGATATTCAGACGGATGGTGATATTCATGCAAATTAACTCAGTGATTCACTTTTGCTTGCTTCTAACATGGCACGAAGACGGGTTGCAACTTCAGTGAAGGAAGGTCGTCGCTCAGGTTCAGTTGACCAGCATTGCTCCATCAGTTTCCTCCATTCCGGGTTACATGAAGTTGGCACCGGTGGCCTCAGTGTGTTACTCAAAATACCCCCTGCACATCTCTCATTAGCAATTAATGTTTACTCTTTACTGAAAAAGACTGAAGGTATGATATCTGATTCTATTAGCATATAAATCTTCCATTTTGACATTAGAATGCAACCAAAAGAATATGCAGAACATTATATTGTCTCAGTCAAATTTCAGAATCCAGCAACTTCCCTGAGCCTGGTAGTGCTATTTCAATAGATAATGGTTACGGGTGAATTTCACCTTCACCCGGCTTGCAATTCCTACCAGGGGGATCGGTTGTCGCCAGTAACCGTTACCCTGGTTGCCGGTGGTTACTAGCCAGTTAGCATTGGTTTTGTTAAACTAGTCTCAATGCCTTCCTGAGCATTATCATTTCTGATCACATACATAGAAAGATGCTTGAAGTTAATATTTCTTTGTTGCTATGTGCACCGATGGCTTCCTTAGTGATAACATGAGTATTATTGATCTCTGTAGTAAGACAGCAAGTGCGTATACAAAATTCAAACTTTGTAGTTGCATAAAGTGCACCATAGGCCCTTAAACTTTGTATGGTTTTATCACTTGGATCCCTGAACATTAGATGTAGCGAGTCAAGGCAGGTCCATGCCCTACTTAATTGGTAACTAGAGATGATATGACATTTTGGTTCACTGTAAATTGCTGTTTGACTTCGTGGTCGTCATGTGAAATCAATGGATAATTGATGTATTTGGATTTAAATGAAGTTCCCATAGATCTTTGGACATCTTTTACTTGCTTTCCATTAATCTTTCTTAGCAAGAATGTTGTCAAATTTTAACTTAAATAAGTTCGAAGTGCCCTGCCATCGCTAATTGCTAATTTAAGTCAGATTTGGACTTGTCCTAACTCACTTACAAAAGTTTAGGGACCTAAATGTATAATTCTCAAGTTTAGGGACCCAAGTGGCACAACCATGCAAATTTAGGGACCTGCAGTGCATTCATACATAGCATGTTGTGAACAACTCATAAGACGATAATTGTATTGCAGTGATGATCTTACTATATATGCATACCTATGACTCCTCCATAGTGCATGCCATCATATGGATCCTCACCAGTGAGAATTTCCCACATTACAACACCAAAAGAATAGACATCAACCTGTGTTAGCATAAAAATGGTGTATTTGAGGCTAGAAAAATAGAAAAACACAAGTTAGGCATCGCAGTTATTTTCTTTTCCATGGTACACTTTGATTTTTTATGAATTGCTTGTGCGTATGCTAAAGTTTCTGCACTTTCAAGTTTTCATGAATTGTTTAAGTGTGCTTTAGTGTGTGTGTGTGTTTATGTATGGGCATAGTTTACGAACGTTGTCATGTAAAAGTGAAGCTAATTGATAATTTCAACATTACAATTTTGGGACCGTATACCATGAGTCACAAAAAATCATAATAGGTCAGAAGGTCCCTTCGGGTAAATTTAGGGGGCAAATTTTTTTCATCTTTGCAAGACTACAGATATCTTTCTGATGAGGTGTCAAGTGAAATCGAAAAACATACACAATACCATGATTTTTAGCACTCTGTGTTGGAATGAACCCCTTTTGTCTATTCCAATGGACCTAAAGGCCAACATATATAAGTTACATGTGTATGAAAATATGCAAAGAACACCTTATACAAGTCATATCTAGGACCCCTCTCAAACTCATAGTGAATCAACAACATTGAATTTGGAGAGGTAGGAGCTGTGCTGAGCTCTAGTCTGTGTCTTGGTGAAAAAATCTGCTAACTGAAGCTCCGAAAATACATACTGAAGAGTAATAACTTGGTTATGCACTTGCTATCTCATGAACGAAGCATCTACTCCAATATGTTTTGTGAGCTCATGCTTCACTGGATCTCGAGCAATACTGATTGCACCAGTACTGTCTGATAAGAGAGGAGTCAGTGCAGAAGTTGAAACACTAAAATCCTCAAGTAGCCATCGAAGCCAAGTGATCTCAGTGTTCAATGCCACCATGGCTCGCAACTCAGTCTCAGTACTCGAACGGGAAATGATAGTCTGCTTCTTGGTCTTCCAAACAATCAGAGAGAAGCCAAGGAAAACATAATAGGCGGAAGAGACCGACAATCAGAAGGATCGCTAGCCCAAATCGCATCAGAGTACGCCTGAAGGAAACTCCACGAGAGGGGAATAGGTGGAGCCAGAGGAGAGGCAAGCGAAGAAGGTGGCGGCGGAAGCGAGATAGAAGTGGAAAGTTGAGGGTTAGGAAAAGTCAAAAAGGTGATTGACTCAATAAAGAGAGTATGAGTTGACAGTAGGGAAAACGAGGGTAGTAAGGTCAGGACTCGTCGAAGGTGACACCCCGAGAGATCCTCATCCCGTGAGCAATAGGATCGTAGTAACGATAACCTTTATGCTCAAGATCGTAGCCAAGAAAAACACACTTAACTGACTGAGCAGTCAGCTTGGTGCGCTCACAAAGTGGAAGAAGATCAAAACAGACACAGCCAAAACAGCGAAGGTAACCCAATTGAATACCCTATACAAGTCATATCTAACACACTGTAACACTTTCACACTTCCAGTCATCAAGAAGACTCAGAATAGTACCTTCTCGGATACTTTAGTGCTGCTCATTGTCAGCAATTCTGGGGCCATCCATGGAAGAGTTCCTCTCATTCCACCAGAAACCAGAGTGGCTTGTTTCATCTTCGATAAACCAAAATCAGCAACCTGTAGTCATCATTTCTCTGTTATGTCCCCAAGTCATATGCAAATTTTCATCCTTCACAGTTCATATCATATTGTTTCTATTTGCATTTAGTAGTTAAAATGAATCAAAATTTATGCTACTGAAATTGTGACATACCTTGCATATGGGACGAGTGGGATCCTTAATATTCACTAGCAAGTTATCACATTTCAGATCAAAGTGGACAATGTCCTTGGAATGCAAGTATTCCATTCCAATGGCTGCATCCATTGCAAGCATTATCCATTTGCGCCAATCAAGATATTTGTCTTTCCGAAGGAGCACTTTCTTGAGGGATCCATTGACCATGAATTCTGTTATAGTAGCTAATGTTCCCCCGGGTCCATTTTTTACAATCCCGTAAAATGCCAGAATATTTGGGTGGTGAAGTTTTGAAAGGATAGCTGCCTCTCTCCAAAATTCTATAATCTGCATGATAATTGATAAGACGTGTTTTATGTTTTATGATGGATAAAGCAAATAAGAAATGTTCCATGCATCGCTTTTTCTTTCTAGTAGGATTTAGTGAATAATAATTTATATTTGCAAAGACACAAGGATATCTGAGTCTGTGGCCACTGCAGTTCCTGGCCTGATCCGATTACTTGGTTGGGACTTGGGAGAACTGTCTGGTTTGGGTCAAATAATGTCTGTTTTAGCTGGTTTAGAGGAGAGCTTGGTGGAATTGGTGATCTATAATTTTATTTCTTGTTTTGTTCAAAGAATAATATGAAATGTGGTTAAATGTGATGATAATCAATACATGCAGAATCATGAGGATCTTTCATAGGAGTCTTGGAGTACAAAGCCACAGTATCTATCTCCTAAACTGGCAAATTTTTGACTGGTCCCCTCCCTTGACTGCAACTTCAAATAATGTGGATGAATTCATATAAGCTTACCAGTTTATCTGCCTGAGATGATGGGTACATAAAACAACTGTTCTTTATCCGTTTAATGGCAACATCTGTTCCCTTCCATTTTCCATGAAAAACAGTTCCAAATGCACCAGAGCCCATCTCACGGAGATCTTCAAGGTCCTCGTTGCTTATTATCTGTCATTTGTTTGACATCAACTGTAGGAATAAGTATTGCGTAGATCCCATTTAATGAAAAAAGGTAGGAAATCTATGTGGAACAATATTTGCTAATAAATCCTTTTTTGGATGCCCTTATTCAAGTCTTGTATTACGTATCAGTTTTTACTTATTTCTTTCGATCCTTTCAGATAGTATTTTTCCTACCAGTGCAGTTTGAACTTGATATGATTATGTTACAAATTATATGAATTGTTAACTACAAACCTGGACATTACTTGTAAGATCTCTGCCCAACATTGCATTTGCAGGCAGAGCTTGTTCACTGTTCTTGGTTTCAGGTGCCTACCAATAAAAGATATTCAGAAGTTATACAGTGAAGTATTTCAAATGTAGCACATGAAACAAGATGTTTAGATGTACCTCAACATTTGAGATAGATGGCGCAGCATTATCTTTAGCTTCTTGTGATGGAGTTCTGATCTGCGCAGCATTATCTTTAGCTTCTTGTGATGGAGTTCTGATCTGAGGACTACCGCTATCAGCACCAACTGAGCGAGATCGAGCCATTTTTGATGAATGTTCGTCTGGTCTTGGACTGTTGGCTCGTTCTTGTTGTCTCTCACTTGAAGCACGCACTAGAATAATAGGCTGCAGATTTGTTGTCTTGTCTGAAGATGTAAAAGAACAAGAAAGTACTGCTTCGCCACTATTGCTGGTAGGGTTAGAAGGATGGTCTTTCTTCGAAGTGTTACTGCACGTAACAGGAACTCCAGGCTGTTGCTCCTGCACTCTGTTGGTTGCAACTGACTTCTCCAGAGTATGCAGGTTTGCACTGATGTACATATCGTCATTGCATCCCATAGGAGTACCAGATTCATGACTAGGTTCAGAGATCTCCATCTTATTGTGCAATTGGAAGTTCTTGTTCTTCCTTAGTGGATCTGCTGCTGAATGAGACATAGCTTCTTCTTGGGTGCTATACCTTCTTGATTTCATCATGTTATCATCTGAGCCTGTATGTTGGTTGACTGTTTTATGGGAACCCCTTGATAAAGATGCAGGCATTTCATACACGGATCGACATGTATGTGGCATTGGGCTGCTGTTGTTTGAATTTGATGATGGCATGTTCACACTACTGTTGTCTACTGGTATCAGCTGCTGTTTTCCTGGTGATCCCTTTTCCTGAGCTCCTGTCGCTTGATGGCTCTTTCCAATCATGTTTGTGGCAGTCTGTTGCAGCCCTGGATGATTCCTTGAGGCAGCGTGACCACCACCTTGCTCCCTCTTAGCTATATACGTGGATTCAGAAGGCAAAGATGAACCAAGGTAAGCTTTACTCGTTTTTCTGGCTGCGGAGATCAGGTTACCTTCATTGGTTTGTGCCTTGTAATCTTTGTTAGTCATCCGTGTTTGGGAACTTGGAAGCGTCTTCTCCAGCTTCCCTCTTGATGTCTTTGGCGGTACCGTGATACTGTCTGAGGGCTTACTTTTGATGTACAGTGAAGCTTCCTCTGTCCTGCCTGCCAGCAATCTTTCCTCATTGATGTCAAACATCAGCTGATCTAGGTCATTGGCTAAGGAGTTGCCAAGGTTCGGCATTCTTAATTCATCACCTGGTCTGACGAGCCCATTGACAAGAGCAATGAACTGTGCTTCCTTTTCTGTATCGGATGAGCTTCCTTCAATGAAATGTACGTGGTGCTCATCATCGTTGTCAGAGAAGAGGTACATGGTCAGCCTTTCTTCATTTTTTTCTAGCACAATGCACTCATCAATCATATGCCGAAGATCATCATCAGAGGTGATGGAAATGAGCATGTTCACTTGCTCCCCTGGGAGATGGTACTTTATCACGTGAGCTCGCCTTATTAACCTTGTTGTTTTGCAGATGAGCTCTTGCCATGAAACGTCCCGGCTAATTTTAATCAGACGCCTGTCACCCCCGACATACCGAAGCTCGCCATCGCTTGGCCTTGGAAAGAATCTACCACCAAAGTTGCAAATAAACTTTATCTTCATAGGTTCAACATCATAATAATCTCGAGGGAACCGCTTGCATGATCCTTGGCTGCTGGTGTCACTGAATGGAGGATATGTCGGCAGCTTCCTTTGTGGTTTCTGTTCACAATTGTTAACTTGTTCCCTCCAATCCATGTAACTGGTTACTGGTGACAGTGGTCTTCTCTTTGGAGATGGTCGAAACCAAAGGATTCCTTGTGGCTGCTCTCTCTTGTAAATTCAAGAGGAAATCCCTCACCAGTCTAACTGAAGTAGTTCAGTACATGTCTTTGGTCTCGTCACCAAGAACTCTGAGACCTAGGACTTGGCGTTTGAGATATTCAATATCAAATCTTGTCAGAACTTTGATCTGTAGGGCCAGGATCTTCAATCCAGCATATTCCTATCAGTTCATGATAAAAAAGGGAGACAAACATACACACTTCACTACTAGAACATGGCAACAGATAATCAATTCTTAGAAGTAAGAATATAACAAAGATGAATCATAAATGACTTTTCCTTTTCTGTTTTTTGAGAGTTTGGGGAGGCCAAAACTAATAATTTTACAGAAGCTTAATCAAAAGGGAACAACTGCAGAAAGTAGAAGAGAGATTACTGACCTCAACGGTTTCAGCTAATGGGCTGCTACTGGAGTTCATACTTCAAGGTTCCCAACTGGTTCATATTGTTCGCCTCTGTGGTGTTTGAGATACTAATATGGACAGATGAGTGGAGTCAACTTCAAGAATGATAGTTTCTGAGAGAAGATGGAGAGGAGTTGGTGTGTTAACTGACTCAGCTGTGAAGCAATGACTTGGTCATGTCTGCAATACCTTCAATTATGTGATGATGACGGACCATCTAATTTAATAAAGGTACAACATTTTTTGTTGCTAATGTTACTCCCAAGTTCCCAACTGACTAATTTGTAAATCGTTGCATATGTGTACATACTTACATATAGTTATGACAAGACTCTCATCACTTTTGTCACAATATGTTTATTAACATGCATAGTCAATAAAGAAAGAATTGAGCTATCTTGTTACCCGAATGGGCGATTATAATTTTTCCTTCATATCCAAATATAGTTTCTTTGTGGAATACATGTATATATGAGCTGTGAATTATAGTTAATACTATTTGTCATGTGGACTTTTCAATAAGATTTCAACCTCAGTTGTCACTTAACCTGGGGCAAGGGGCAAGGGGCAAGGGGTGGCCCTTCTTAATACCTTGGTTGTCGCTGTCAGATACCAACATGATATAAACTCGTCACCATCAACTTTTGTGTGATCCAGCATTGTTCAAAATTATATTGAGCTCTATACTATAAGGACGTCCATAGCCCAGTTGGATTTGTTGCCTTGAACTGGAGCCCATCAGTGCAGCAATTTAGCTTCCAGTTGTTGCTAATATATTTGTCAATTTGCGTGTTGCAGGTATCTGGCTATCAGCAGATGAGCAGTTGTTGTCATGCATAGGCATTCCAAGTCTGAAAATGGTACAAGTCTTGCACAAAGTGGCCATGTATCTTTGCTGGTAAAGTTAAAAATTTTCCAGTGACCTACGATTCTTGACTCTGTTAAGTACTTAAAATTGGCCCATTTCACTTTGTACCATATGCATTATCTCCTATTTTGGTTCACGTTTATTTACTTAGTTATCTAAGAATGGAAGAAAGTTATGCTTAGGCAAAGGTTTGGTCAGGTTATGAAACGCAGTTAGCTCTATGGGCAATTTTTCTAAGGGACTGTCTATTCATAAGTTGTCTGAAATTTTCTTAAGTTTAAGTCACTTGTTGTGATCATTGGATCAATATCCAATCATATGACATTCATTGGATCAATATCCAATCATATGGCACATCAATCTCTACACAAATCTAATAGTCACAATAAGTGATTTAAACTTAAGAAAATTTCAGACAACTTAAAACTAGCAAAACCGTTTTTCTAAACATTATCCTGTGGAATCTTGCACAACTTTTTTGTCCACAGCGTATTTTGAACTAGACACCACTTGCCTTTCTTTGCTTCAATAATTCAACATTTCATTTTCCCCTGTAAACTGCATTAAGCAAGGAATCAACTCACCTTTTCTTTCTCCAAAGAGGACCGGGGAAATCAAAGATGGTCTAGTGTTCCAACTAAAGCATATCTTCATAGCTTTTAACGAGAATATGTGCTGCACGCTGACTCCAAGTCAACCCATCAGAAAAACGAGCTGCATACTATGATAGCTCTAGTATGTATGTAGCACGTACATGTATATGTGCGCCTGATAGCTTAGGCTAAAGCTGAAGACTCTTGTACTGCACCTTTTGTGAAGTGAAAATTTTTGAGGCTCATATTTCTTCGAAGTTCGAACAGAGGTTGCATTGGAGTTGGATGATGACCCCCAAGAAAGTGCAGACTTGCGAGCTTAGAACTCCAATCGATGTGGCGGACAAATGGTGTTTCCTTTGGAAAGCTAGAGTTGATTCCCGATGAATGCGAATTGTTTCGAGATTAATCGGATGGCTCAGATCACGAACATTGAAGTCCACATCTTGACGGTCTTGTCACTTCTCACTAGGTACGCCTTCTCTTCAAATAGGTAGTAGTCTCTAGCTAGAGGCATCTGCTGCAACATTTCAAATTAAGCGGTACGAAACTATCATAGTTATTTTAATTTAAAAAAAGAAGTTCAGGAATCTGGTTCTTGGCAAGTCCCCCTTAATTTAACTTGAAAACTATGTAAACCATCGTCAAATTGAGCATTCATAGCGCATAGTATCTAGTAGAAATACTGTTAGACTCCAAATTTGTAATTCGAGATTTCTTGTGTTCACAACACCCGTCCCTGAATCAGTAACTAGTGTCCATAGTTACATCATTGAATATCAAACACATATCTTGAAAATGTAAAACTATTGTATAATAATAAACAAAGCATAAATATGCCTTGCAGTTTTTGACTTGCAAAATAGCTAGACAGATCAAATATCTTTCAAAGAACAGTAGCGGCGGAAGCAGAATAAAAAATACCATATGAAGCCCCCCACGATATACCCACAGACAATCGACTCGGGCCCGCGACCTAGTTCTTGGCCTTCTTGATCTCCGGTCTTGATGAATGCTCATAAGTGCCCACATAACCTTCTGCTCTTACACTTACTGAATAATAATATTGAGCGGGTATGACTACACAATCGTACTCGCATGCCAACATTCGGAATGTAGTTATACAATATACAAGACTGATCAAAGGAATGACTTATGGTTCTTTGGTTTGCATAAAGTCACTCGTTGAAATAGATTAAGTAGTAGCAAATCCTAAGACCTAACATTTTAACTAACACAACTTTTAATGAAATTGAGTATTTGTTGTAAAATAATAGTGGAGGCTCCAACCTTCTATATCATTGAGTGACTCTATTCACCCAATGGTCATATTCTTTCTCGGGTCACATCCTGTACTTTCCATTGGTTCTCAACTAGGTCATCTCAAATATCTGGACTCCAACCCATCTTTTTATCCCATCCATAAATTATTTTATGAAAATAAAAGCTAATTCAAGTAAGTTCTTGGCAACACCTATAACTGTGGGCATGACTATCCAGATAGTTTCTACACTTGCAGAGTTCGCACATTTTACCCATAAGAGACAATCAACTTATAATATCCGTCTTGACACACTTCTATAGATGTGCGACTAAGATGATTGTCACAATGCCTTTACAATGCCCCACCTCAACGCAACCCCACCCGCTAGGTATCACCTCCTTGGGCCGCACCCCTAGGAGATCGCCCACTTGTGTCGTGTAGTTTTCATGTGGCTCCTACCTATATCCACACAGCACACCTACTAATGGTGAAGTTGCGATGAAGCGAACAAATTAGTCAACCAGGTCGTGCCCATTATAGACTTGTCTTGCACTATTTTTACACGAGAGGTCGTACAAGAACTTAGTCCTTTATTGACTTGGGTGATACTTCTACATACCCACTCTGTCGTGCTCTTCACCAACACCCGCCACACTTTCTAGCCGCCCAAGTCAAAATCTATTTTTTTATTTTCTTTTGTTTTGAAATACTTTTCTAGTTCCACATACTAGCCAAGCTCCAATCTCGACTACCCAAATCCAGTTTCAAGTTTTGAATGATGTCAGGGTAAATCATTGCCCACATGTCAATGTATCTAAGAAAGGCTAAGTATGACACTTAGATACGAACTTAGTAACTAGTATGTATACCATTAGTTCTAGGTGACAAAGGATAGTGTCCACATTCAAGGATGGGAAGGTTATACTCAATTAGCATTAAAGTATTAACTATGAGCTAGGTCAACATAATTGAATAAATCATAGCAATGCAATTTTATAATTTAAAACACTATAAATTGCATTTCAAAAGTAGGTCCAACATGATCAAAATGTTGACTCGTCTTGCTCAATGTTATGATAATCTTGGTCTTGTTCTTGTTCTGCGTCGAACTATTACTCCGTCAGGACTTCAGATTCTAACTACGCGGAATACGATCGAACCCAAGAATGTTTGAAAGCAACCAAATGAAATACAATAAATCCAAAGGCAAGTAAACAAAAGAAAACACTTCAAATGAAAGTCAATCAACCCAAGAGTATTTGATGTGAGGAATACTTTAAACGAAACTAAATATACCTAAGGGTACCTTGAAAGAAGGAAGTACTCCAAATGAAACTAATCATACTTAGTGGAGTTGATAAAGAAAATACTTCAAACGAAGTATATCCAAAGGTAGTTGATGAAGAAGATACCTTTTGACCGAATGAAGTACCTCCATGGATATTTGGAATGAGGGTGATTACCTCATTAGTCAGGATTCGCTGATACATATTTGCGTTACGAATTGTACTTCGACTGGAAGCGGGTAGGGATGGGTGACATATAGAACCTACGTGATGTTGAGTGATGGTTGAACTCCTGTCATCTACTTGGGGACACCTTATTGACACTTGCATGTGATGCCTAGCTGACTTAATGATTTCTTTGGTTATTACTTCCTATTTATCAAGGAAGTTCCATGCTAGTTGGGTGAGACCTATGCATAGGTTCGAGGTTCGCACTATGTAGACATAAGTCTTACAGACATGTGGGGTCTGGTTTATTTAATGATTTCTTTTATTATTTTATATTTATCAAGAAAATTCCATGAGCCTTAGCTGGAACTTCCAAGCATTGGCTAGACATCAGTCTTACGTCTTTAGTGGTGTCTGCAGTTTTGGGTTTCCTCTTTGAGGTGATCTATACTTTGTCTTACTATTTATGTGGCTTGGCATACACTAAATCAAACCTACTACCCTAGGTTGACCTTAGCTACATCACATGTTAATGACTACTTCTAGTTAAGTAGATGTAACACTCCATTTTCAATAAATGAATAGTAATCTCAGTAAATTTCATATTTTTAGTTTTGAGTTCTAAAGCCTAATTCAAATACTAAAAACCTTACCTTAAATCCTTATGGGCTTAGCCCTTGCCTCCCCTGGTGCATCTCCTGTGCCATTCCCCCTGGCCACTCCTTGTCTTCCCCGTACGCACACACTCCACATTGAGCATGTGCGCCCGCACTCTGCGCTGCTGCTTGTGCCGGCCTTGCCCAGCTCCACCCCCTGCCTCCCTCCCCCCGGGTCTGGCTATAAGAGAAGCCCTAGTGCATTCCCCCTTGCCATTGCACTCTTCCCCCACCATTTCTTCTCTGCCGCCGAGCAACGCCAGAGCCGAGCTCCACTGCTGCCTTACGCCCCTGCCGTCGGTTTGCCACCTTCGGTGAGTATTTCACCTCTCCGGCCGTGTCACCCCACGCACCCAACCCCCTCCACTCTTCCCCCACCACCCCCTTTTCTTCTTCCCCGCTGAGAGTTGGCGCCGTTGTGGCCTTCCTACTCATGCCACAGCTCTGCGCCCCCGCCACCACGCGCCTCGAGCTCCTCGGCCCCTCTAGCCTCCCCACCCCTGGCGCGTCTTGTGCTCCCCCTATCCCCCTGCCTGAGCCACCTCGGGGCTAGTGCCGCAAGCGCCCGCGACACCACCGCGGCACCCCCAACACTAACTCGCCTCTCTGATGAGCTCCAACCCCGACCATCCTGTCATGATATGCTCCAAGGACCGAGGAAGCCTCCCCCCAACTATATTTGGCCTTTGGTTCCCCGAGACCGCCGGGTTTTGCCCTCCCTTCCGTCTCCGGCCACGGTGTTCACCACCGCCGATCGCCACCCTCCAGCCAACCCCAACCTCCCCGCTTGGCTCCAAACTTTCTCTGTGCTCGTGCACAGCTAATGCCAACGGTGGTTTCCCCAGAGCTCAACCCCATCGCCAGCGCCACGCGTGGCCGTGCGCTGCCACCGCTATAGGAACTGCCACCACCGCCACCGTGCGTTTCCGGCACCACCACCTCTACCCGTGCCTTCAGCTCACCACCCCGATCCCATTTCGCCCACTGGCCAGCTGTAACACCCTGGTTTTTGAGCTTTTTGAAAAATTTCAAAATAAAATGAACCATCTGGCTTTATCAGAACCTAAAAGCTTAATTTGAGATTTTGGAATGGTTTCCAATTGACTAACTTGAACTTCAACTAAAATTCCCTATTAGTTTGTCGGGTTGTGGTAGTGTTGAAGCTCTGATGTTCTCTCCCCTTCTGTGCTTGTTTGTTTTCCCTTTGGCCAACCTTCCTTTGTGGTCCAGACCTTCTCAGGTCTAGACCTCCTCTATGTTTCGCTCTTTGGTTTAGACCTCCCCAGGTCTAGACCTCCCTTGTGTTTGGACCTCTTCCTTGTCCAGACATCTCATCGATTATGACCTCCCTTTTGGGTCGCAACCACCCTCGAGCTGTTCTAAGCTCGGGTTTGTGTTTTAAACCTCCTTTGATCTCATCTTGACCGTTGAGACCTCCTTTGATCTCATCTTAACCGTTGAGACCTCCTTTGATCTCATCTTGACCGTCAGGACCTCCTTTGGGTCCATCCTAACTGTTAGGACCTCCTTGCTTGGATCTCCTCTGTTAGATCCTTTCCCCTTTGGATCTCCTTCGCTAAAATTCCTCCTTGTTTGGACCTCCCTTGAGTCCAGACCTCCTCCATCCTTTTGCATGGTCCGATCCAGTGCGCGCCTTCCCCTCTCGAGGACCATTAGATCTCATTTGGATGGCCCGATCCAGAGGAGGCGTTCGGATGGTCCAAACGTTCCCTAGCATTGTGGTGCGTCCGATTGAGTTTGGGCGACCCGATGTAAATGAGCGTTCGCGCGATCCGAACGTTCCTATCTCCTTAGACCACTTGATCAAAATCGTACGGCTCTCTTTCGCCGCACCTTTTTTTGTCCTTTGGATCTCCTCCTCCTCCTCGCGACCTCTGGTCTTTTTTGCAAAGACCACCTTGGTGGGTTAGGATCTCTCTTGACCTCTGCAGGATCTCCTCAGAACCTCCCACCTGAGCTTTGACTGGTCACATCTGTTAGTCCTACTCACCTTCTCCTTCCTCTGACAGTATCACGGACGCCACAGAAGTCTTTGTGCATTTAATGCCGGTTGTGTCGCATTAAATGCTATCACTTCTACAACACTCGTTCCTTCTCTTGTCATCTCCTTTACCTGCTTCTATCTCCTCCTTCACCTACCCTTGAACACGTATGCCTTTGATACTCCTAGCAGCCCTGGCTATATAAGTTTGGGCAGCTCTCTATGTTTACCTTCTTCCTCATTTCAACTCTCTCGCTCTCCCAGCCAGCTCTTTGGACCTCCATCCAAAGCTTCGGACCTCCTCCAACTAGCTCCTTGGACCTTCCCCAAACCATTGGAGTTTTTCTTTCTGTTGGTTCTAGTTGGTATTTTCTTTGGAGTTCTTTTGGTTTTTACTCGAGCTTTGTTTGAGTTGGCTTTGTTCTCCCGTGTAAATTGCGACGACACCGAGGAGCCCGAGTTCTTTGAAGAAGAAGACACCCAAGCTTTTGAGCAAGGCAAGTCATACCCTTGATCATGTTGACACCCAGTACTTCAACTTATGTACTTTCTATTCCAAGCTAAGTACTGCATGCATATTTTACTTAGTATTTCAATACAAGTTTTTAAATTCATAGTTAGACCTAACTCCTTCGTATGGCCAATGCTGACATTACAACTGAACTTGTTGTCACCACAGTTAAAACCTGGTTAGAATAATAGTATGACCAGGACCTTTTGAAAAGAAATGCTTAGTCATGCTTAGACCAAAACCTTGATTTGGGACGTTTTATTGCAAAGACCAATATTTTATCTCAAATGTTTTAACCGTGACATTGGGTTGTCATGAAAATTTGTTATTGTTTTCAAAAAGCAAATGGAAGAAAAGGGTTCAGACTTGGGCGAACTGGTTGTGTGGTGGGTGCATGTCTATGCACGGGGTCATGTTATTTCTATAGCCGATACCCAAGGGTTTTTGTGGTTTGTCGCCCAAATCAGTTAAGGACCGGCCTTCGAGTGTTCCTTTGCTATGCCTCCTCGTGCAACCACAAGTCTTGCATGGGCAGGACCTGGCTGAATAATTTACAATGTCTCACCATGGTTGTCCCATTTGGTTGAGTGGATGATCCTTCACGATCTTCTTCTTTACATTCCCACCTGGCGCAAGAGGGGGCCTGAACCCTGCGGGTGGTTAGCCCAATGGGGGTGAAATCTTAGTGAGGGGGGACTGTGGTGAGAAGGCGCATTGTAAAGGCCTTGTGATAACCTTTTAGTCGCACACCTTCGGAAGTGTGTGAGCGAACAGTATAAATTGATTATCTCTTGTGGGTAAAGCTGTACACCTCTACAGAGTGTAAATCTATTCGAATAGCCGTGTCCACGGTTATGAACATGCTAGCAAAGCCACTCCAAGTTAGATTTTGGTTTTGTGTTTTCAAATGTCTTTGTTAACTGGTTTTGGATCTTTATTCAAATGGGTTTTGGGTGGAGAGCCCTGGCGGTTAGCCTGGTGATAAGAGGTTATCCTTCACCCTTTTTATCCTTGTTATCAATCAATCAACTGTGTTAGGAAATTAATTTTATGTATGGTTTAGACTGCTTTAGAACTTATTACTTGTATTTGGAAAGAAACATGGCTTTATGCAAATCAACCATATAAGCTCTCATTTGTGATATCCTTGCATGCATGAATCTGTTATTTGACGGGTGTGACTTACGAGTACGGTTGTTGTGCTCACTCTTACTTTGTTGCAAAAGCAGGTGAAGAGATCTATGCTGAGACCAAGAGGTCCTGAACGACTAGGCTGCGCCCTCCAGTTGATTGTCTGTGGTGTATTGGGTGGACTTGCCAGTTTACCTCCGCTGTATAAAGTTGCTTTTGGTGGCTTGTAAGCCAAACTTGTAATAAACTCTTTTGTTGTTAATAAAGTCTGTGTTGATGTATGTTACCACTTGTGCTTACTGTGTGAGCTAGCCATTGATCCTTAGGACTAGTTCAGATCACAGGAGATTTAGGGCTTTTCCAAGTCCCACGACCTCCTCGGGATTGGTCTCAACCTCTCTCAGGTCAGGTCGTGGCATTTGGGGAGGTCTTGGGTCTCACGACCTCCTCAGGTCAGGTCTCCGGACCTCCAGGTGGTCCTGGAGGTCCTCTCGGGTGATCCTACTGGACCTCCTGGGAGGTCCTGGTGGACCTTTCGGGAGCTCCTGGAGGGTTCTCGGGTGACCCTTGGTCGGGTAGCCACAGAGTGGTACCAAAGCATCTTGGCTGTAGGTTGTAACCTAGTAGAGTGGTTGTTAATAGAAAGTTCAAAACTTGGTTTACAAAACAAGAAAAATAATATGTTCCCTTCTTATCTGGGTCATCTTTCTAATCTTATCCCCTTCTTAGTGTCCTCCCTTATCCTATTCTTCCTTATCTTCTGCTCTCCTCACCGTTTTATAATGTTAATTGGATCTCCTTTCCTTAAAACATCTATAGGAGGTCATGTGGTCGTTAGCCCTGGTGTTCTAGACCTCCTCCCTATTAGGACCTCCCTGTTCATGGTCAGGAGTGGTAGTCCTTTTTGCAAAGACCACCCTCTGGTCCTCTTTGCAAAGACCACCTCTTGTGGCCACGACCTCCCTGCTCGCAGCCCTGAGGGCAGTGAGTCCCAAGTAGAACGTGTTTGAGTTTTTGAGTTGGCTGTTTTTGTTGGGTTGGGTGTTCTAATCTCTCCCTGTAGCTCTCTCTCTCTCTCTCCTCCCTTTTCTAATCTTTGAGGTCCTAGCAGATGGTGATAACTCATGGCAGTGGCAGCACCAGTGATAGGGCAAAGCTATTGGAAGTGATCCAGAGACTCCAGTTCCGCAGCCACCTCCCCCTCCAGCTAAAGGTCCATATTGGAATAAGATGATGGTGAATCAAGCCCAATTGATCAACTTGTTAGCTCAGTCCATCAGCAACACTCAAAATCTCTAAGCCACCGCAACAGCTCAACCACCAGTTTTTGTTCCACCTCCCCCAAGGGCCAACGTTGCTAAGTTTATGAGGATGCGACCACCAACTTTCTCCAGCAGTGCCGAGCCTTTGGAGGTGGATGATTGGCTCATAACCGTTGGAAGGAAACTGGACATGATCCAGTGTTCAGATCGTGAGAGGGTCTTGTTCACCTCTCACCAGCTCAATGGGCCAGCGTCTGAGTGGTGGGACAACTTTACTCAGTCCCACACTGATGCCCAGACCATCACTTGGGATGAGTTTGTGCAAGCTTTCCGTCGTGCACACATTCCCCAGCAAGAGCGCTTCTTGGAAGGGCTCAATGATGACCTCGCTATTCAGCTCATTACCGAGGATTACTTATATTTTCAGCAGCTTGTGAGCAAGACAATTCACCAAGAGGGCAAGTATTTTGAGATAGAGAACCACAAGAAGAGGAAGGGAGCTCAGTAGTTCAGTTCAGGAGGTTTTTCTAGGCCCAAGACCTCCCAATCTCAGCAAGGGAGGCCTATGACCTCCTCCCCTTCTAGACCTCCCGTGCCTACCAGACGTCCTGGCACCTCCAGTCCTCAGATGACCTCTCCAGGAGGTCATTTCCAGAAGAAGCTACCAATGACCTCTACAGCTGGGGTTGCGTGTTTTATTGCAATGAAGTTGGGTATTATGCCAATAAATGTCCAAAGAAGCTTCAATCCGCAACCTCAACTCCAACCCAAGCTGGTCAAGGATCTCCAGCCTCTGGCAGCACTGCTAATATGAAGCCTTCGGTCTAGTATATCAAGGGACGTGTGAATCACGTCACACTGAAGAGGCTCAAACCGCATCGAACGTGGTCCTTGGTACGTTTCTTGTCAATTCCGTACCAGCATCAGTTCTTTTTTATTCCGGAGCCTCTCACTCGTTTGTTTTGACTAAGTTTGTGGGTAAAAATGGGTTATCTATATCTCCCTTAGTAAACCCTATGCTGATCCACTCTCTGGGCTCAGAAATGAGGACTAGCTCCTTATGCCCAAACCTTACCTTGGAGATCTTGGGAGTACCCTTCTCTGCGGACCTAATAGTCTTGCACTCCCAAGGGTTAGATGTGTTTCTTGGAATGGACTGGTTAGCCAAGAATCAAGGTCAGATAGACTGTGCCAAAAAGTCTATTGCGCTCACCAATGAGCAAGGGATTCAAGTTGAGTTCAGTCCCGAGACCTCTTTTAGAGGAGGTCCTAGCCTGGCCTGTTTGAAAGAAGTAAAGCTAGAGGACCTCCCTGTGGTAAGTGAGTACCCAAATGTGTTCCAGATGAGTTACCTGGAATGCCTCCAGACAGGGACCTAGAGTTTGTCATTAACCTAGTTTCAGGAACAGCACCAATCTCCAAAAGACCCTACAGATTGCATGTTAATGACCTCGTCGAGCTAAAGCAGCAGATTGAAGAAATGTAAAGCAAAGGTTTTGTTCGGCCAAGCTCTTCGCCTTGGGGAGCTCTAGTGATCTTTGTGGCAAAGAAAGATGGCACTCAGTGCATGTGTGTGGACTACAGAGCACTTAATGATGTTACTATCAAGAATAAGTATCCTTTGCCTAGGATCGATGACTTGTTTGACCAGCTAAAGGGAGCCTCAGTGTTCTCCAAGATTGACTTAAGATCAGGCTATCACCAATTAAAGATCCGACAAGAAGACATCCCAAAGATAGTTTTCTCAACTCGTTGTGGACTTTATGAGTTCACTGTCATGTCCTTTGGATTAACCAATGCTTCTGCTTACTTCATGAACTTGATGAATAAAGTGTTTATGGAGTATTTAGATAAGTTTGTCATTGTCTTCATTGATGACATTCTAGTGTACTCTAAGAATGAAGAAGAGCATGAAGAGCACCTTCGGTTGGTCCTAGATAAGCTCAGAGACCACCAACTCTATGCCAAATTCAATAAGTATGACTTTTGGATGAAAGAGGTCACCGTTTTGGGACATGTTATGTCAGCAGTAGGCATAATCGTCAACTCCAGCAAGGTCCAAGATGTGCTAAATTGAAAGTCACCTAAATCAGTGCCTCAGATCAGAAGTTTTCTTGGCATGGTAGGGTATTACCGTAGGTACATTAAAGGCTTTTCAAGACTAGCCAGACCTCTCACCCAGTTGCTCAAGAAGGAAAGCAAGTATGTTTGGACACCAACCTGTGAGCAAACTTTTCAAGAGTTGAAAAAGCGTTTGACCTCTACCCCAGTGTTGATTTTGCCAGATATCCGAAAAGATTTTGAGGTCGTTTGTGATGCATCCCGGCAGGGCCTTGGTTGTGTTTTGATACAAGAAGGAAGAGTGGTAGCTTACGCTTCCCGACAATTACAGCCTCATGAAACCAACTACCCCACTCATGATTTGGAATTGGCTCCCGTAGTGCATGCCCTAAAAATCTGGTGCCATTACCTCATTGGTAATCGCTGTGAGGTCTTCACGGACCACAAAAGCTTGAAATATATCTTCACTCAGTCCGACCTCAATCTTAGGCAGAGAAGACGGTTGGAACTCATAAAGGACTATGATCTTGGAATCCACTACCATCTAGGCAAAGCAAATGTGGTAGATGATTCACTAAGTCAAAAGAGCTATTGCAGCACTTTGTTGGTCCAGGAAAGTCAACCCAAGTTGTATGAGGAGTTGAGACACTTAAATTTGGAAATTGTCAATCAAGGGTGTATGCATACTCTGGAAGTTGAGCCCACTGTCCAGAAACAGATCTGAGAGAGCCAAGCTGAAGATGAAGACCTCCAAGAGATCAAAGAAAACTTGAAGAGAGGAAAGGCTCCTGGTATTTCGGAGGATGAACAGGGATCTCTTTGGTTCGGCAACCGCCTCTGTGTGCCGGATTATCAAGAACTAAAGCAGCTCATTCTTAAGGAAGCTCACGAATCTCCTTATTCCATTCATCTAGGGAGTACTAAGATGTACCAAGACCTCAAAGAGAAGTATTGGTGGGTTAGCATGAAGAGAGAAATAGCTGAGTTTGTGGCACGTTGTGATGTATGCCAAGGGTCAAAGCCGAGCATCAAAGACCAGCAGGTCTGCTACAGCCCCTACCCATTCCCGAGTGGAAGTGGGAGCAAGTAGGCATGGACTTCATCACTGGATTGCCTAGGACCCAATCAGGCTATGACTCTATTTGGGTAGTGATCGATCGTTTAACCAAAGTGGCACACTTCATCCCTGTCAAGAACACTTACCCAAGTGGTAAGTTGGCAGAACTGTACATGGCCCAAATTGTCTATCTGCATGGTGTACCCCAAAAGATAGTGTCCGACAGGGGTTCTCAGTTCACCTCTAGGTTTTGGAAGAGCTTGCATGAAGCTTTGGGAACAAGACTCAATTTCAGCACAACATATCATCCTCAAACCGATGGATAGACAGAGCGTGTGAATCAAGTTCTTGAAGACATGCTCCGAGCCTATGCACCAGACTATGAAAAGAGTTGGGACAAGAACCTCCCCTATGCTGAGTTCTCCTATAACAACAGCTACCAAGCCAACTTAAGGACGTCACCATTTGAAACCTTGTATGGAAGATAGTGTCGAACTCCTCTCCTTTGGGATCAAGTTGGTGAGCGTCAGTTCTTTGGGCCCGAGTTGATCCAGAACTGAGAGTAAAGTGAAGCTCATAAGAGAACGTTTAAAAGTGGTCCAGTCCCGACAAAAGAGCTATGCTAACAACCGTAGAAGGGAGTTGTCTTTTGAAGTGGGGGATTATGTGTATCTCATGGTAACTCCACTCAGAGGAGTAAAAAGATTTTAGACCAAAGGAAAGCTTGCGCCAAGATTTGTCGGGCTGTTCAAGGTTTTGGAAAGGAAGGGTGAAGTTGCTTATCAGTTGGAACTGCTAGCAACCTTGTCTGCGGTACATGATGTCTTCTATGTATCTCAGTTAAAGAGGTGCCTTCGGGTTCCAGATGAGCAGACCTCCTTAGAGAGTGTTGATCTTCAAGAAGACCTCACCTATGTGGAACAACCAATCAAGATCTTGGACATCACAGAGCGTGTTACTCGAATCAAAGTCATCTGATCATGCAAGGCACAGTGGAGTCATCACTCCGAAGATGAAGCCATTTGGGAGCGTGAAGAAGACCTTAAGGCTGAGTATCCTCACCTCTTTGCTGGCCAAGTCTGAATCTCGGGGTCGAGATTCCGTTGAGGGGGTAGGTTTGTAACACCTTGGTTTTTGGAGCTTTTTGAATTTTTTTAAAATAAAACGAACCATCTGGCTTTATCGGAACCTTAAAGCTTAATTTGAGATTTTGGAATGGTTTCCAATTGACTAACTTGAACTTCAACTAAAATTACCTATTAGTTTGTCAGGTTGTGGTAGTGTTGAAGCTCTGATGTTCTCTCCCCTTCTGTGCTTGTTTTGTTTTCCCTTTGGCCAACCTTCCTTTGTGGTCCAGACCTCCTCAGGTCTAGACCTCCTCTATGTTTCGCCCTTTGGTTTAGACCTCCCTTGTGTTTGGACCTCTTCCTTGTCCAGACCACTCATCGGTTCTGACCTCCCTTTTGGGTCGCAGCCACCCTCGAGCTGTTCTAAGATCGGGTTTGTGTTTTAAACCTCCTTTGATCTCATCTTGACCATTGAGACCTCCTTTGATCTCATCTTAACCGTCAGGAACTCCTTTGGGTCCATCCTGACTGTTAGGACCTCCTTAAACCTTCCTTGGATCTCCTCCTAGGTGGTCCTGGAGGTCCTCTCGGGTGATGGACCTTTTAGGAGCTCCTGGAGGGTCTCTCAGGTGACCCCTGGTCGGGTCGCCACACCAGCGCCACCGTGCCTCCCTCCGCCGGCGGCGAGCCCAAGCCGAGAGTGCCCATGTAACATCCCAATTTTGGGCTTGTGTTTCAAATGTAAGAAAATGAGTAGAAATTAAAACTTTTTTTACATCATGTATTTCCTATTTGTACTGAACAATTATTGTACAAGAAGTTATGGAAATACAAAGTCACAAGTCTTTTGATCCAAATCTTGAGCTTTCAAAAACAATATTGGCAAACCTCTTGATCATCTCCTGAAAATATTTTTCCTGAGTTCTTGGGATGGTATGTGACCCCTCTGAAAAATTTCACAATTTTTAGAAATTGTTTGAATATCTTTGGAGGTCAGTCAAACCTATTCAAAATTCTGGTCAAACTGTGGGCCAGCACCTTGTGGGATTTTTGGAGGAAAAATATAGCACAAAAACCTCTGCAAAATTTACACAAGGTCAATAACTCAGCTAGCAAGCTCCTGTAAAAATTTTATAATTTTTGGAGTTAGTTTGCTGCCTTAAATAATTCTCCAAAGATCAGCTCTTGTTGGAACTCAGGTTTTGAACCCTAGGTCTGAGTCTGACTCGGACTCGAGTCCAACTCAGCCTATCGGGCTCGATCGGGCCAGCCGCCCAGACCTCCTCGGGCTCGTTCCTTTTGGGCCGTTGGATCTCCATCCACCGCCCAGACCTCCCCTCTGATCTCAGCGCCTCGGGGTGGTCCAGGCCCTTAGATCTCCATCCAGCGGTCACGACCTCCCCTGGACCTCCCCGCGCGCTCGGACCTCCTCTGCTCGGGTGATCTGGGACGTCCAGGACCACCCCGATTGCATCAGGGACGTCCAGGACCTCCCTCGGCTCTGTTTCTCTTCCACCCGACCTCCCTGAGGTCTGGTCGTCATGATTTTCACGCGCCCGTGCGTGTGTCGAAGTCGAGCGATTAGGAGCGATGGCTGTCACCTTTTGGTCCTTCCCAACGTCTCTTTCTGCCATGCATTAATTGTGTCAGGGCTTTGCCACTAAAATAAGTCATACCCTTCCTACCTTGTCAAATCTAGCAGGTCCTTGAGCATGGACTTTGTTCATAGTAGACTTTTGCCCACACCTTTACCAAACTCCCAGGCTATGAGTAGCCTGAGACCCCCTTTCTCCTCTTCCTTCCCACTCTTGGTTGCTGCTTGAACTCCCTCGGTTGTGAGTGTGAGCCCCAAGCTTGAGCACCCGAGAGCACCACCCCTACCACCATTGTCACCCTTGGGCTCCTGCCAAGCTCGAGCTCCGGTGGTCCCTTCGACATTCTTGCCTTCTTCACTGTCATCTTGATCGCCTCAAGCTTGATCTGACTTAGCTTGGTTCACAATGCAGAGGTGAACAAGTTGGGAGGTGGCTTTTCGTGGTCAGGATCATCTTCTCCTTCATCGTTGGCAAGCACTCCACCGCGGACCGTCGACCTTCTCCAAGCTCCTCAGACCACCTTGGTCCCCTCTGCGCCTCGGTGCCCTTTTCTTAGCTTGGTCTTTACATTTTCTAGTCGTCGTAGAGCCCGTTTAGTTTTCGTAGATGTGCCGTATTGCACTCCTTCATCCATCTCCGGCTCGCCGGCGTTCAAGGCCGTCGCCGCCATCGAGAGTGCCTCCGGTAGGTCGCGGCACTATTGTGAGCATATCGGTGCCCTTGGTCGGCGCCGGCGAGGTCCCCATCGCCGGCGGTGAGCTCGTTTAGATGCTCGGGCTTTTGTCGTGTAAGGTTCGGACAGCTCCTGTAGCCAATGATTGGCTGTCGGAATCGCTGAGACCTCTCGCTGCGAGTGGGCCTCCTCCTCCTGTTGTCGTACGGCAAAACCCCGCCCAGACCTCCCTGCTCGACCTCCTAGAGTGATCCGCACCGTTAAAGACCTCCCTGTGGTTTATCTTGGCCGTCGGACCTCTTCTCGCACGTCCGTAAAGTCCTCCCTCCTCAGGACCTCCCCCTAGTATAATCTTAGCCGTTAAGATCACCTCCAAGTCAGATCTGTACCGTAGAGGGTTTTTCGTGTAAATTCTAAGTCCCAAGACCTCTTAGAGTAATTTCCGCAGTTAAGTACCTCCATGGTTTAGCTTTTAGCCGTTGGATCTGGCTCTGTGAAAAATCTTACGCGCTAGGACCTCCCTTAGAGTCGATCCTAGCCGTCTAGGACCACCCTGGTTAAATCCTAGCCGTTTAGATCTTTCCCCGTGCGCAAAAGGCGTCCCCTTGGTCATTTTGCAAAGACCACCCCTAGGCCACCCTCGGGGTCCCCTTTGTAAAAAGCCACCTCTGGTCTTTTACAAAGAAAACCCCGCTCAGGACCTCTTAGGCGCTATCCTAGCCGTTCACGACCTCCCCGGATGTAGATCTGAGCGTTAGATCTCCTTTGTAAAATTCTTAGTCTCAGGACCTCCCTCCGCGTCGATCTAAACCGTTCAAGACCTCCCTAGGTTTAATCTGAGCCGTTCAGATCTCCTCCCGTTAAAACCCTGTCGCATAGGACCTCCCCGAGTAGATCTTGGTCATCCAAGACCTCCTCGTGTAAATCCCAGCCGATCAAGACCTCCCCCTAGAGATCTTGACCATCTAGGACCTCATCCTTTAGATCCGTAGCTTTAGGACCTCCTCCTCAGGTCTAAATCGTTAGATTTAGATCTAACGGGCTGGACCTCCCTCCGTAGATTTAGCCGTAGGACCTCCCTCTGGAGATCTAGACCGTTGGGACCTCCCCCGAGAGATCATGACCGTCCCGACCTCTTTCCTTGGATTTAAAGCCTTAGGACCTCCCCTAGTGCTTGGGACCGCCAGATCTTGATCTGACGGTCACGACCTCCGTTAGGCGTGAGGACCTCCTTTGCGTGCGCTGTGCATGCACTGGTCGTGGCCGTTGGATCCAATCTCAACGGTCCAGACCTCCCCAGTGCGGGAGGAGGTCTTTTGTGCGCTGTGCTTCGAGGATCGTGGCCTTGCGATGCGAGATCAACAGCCCATGACCTCCCCGTTTCCTTCAGTTCGTTTGGACCTCCCGAGAGCTCAAATTTTCTAAGTCTTTTAATGTTTCAAATTTCAAAAGTGCTTATCTTTGTCATTTTAGTTCCTTTTTGAATGATTCCAGTTGCTTTAGCTCTGTTATAGAATGAACTTTAATCTGAGAATGAATTTAGGCTCTGTATATAGCAGAAAATGATATAAACTGCATGAACTTGTTTAATATGGAATGGTTGTTTAGAAATTATCTCAAATTTGTAAAATACATAAATTTTTCTCTGTAAATCCAAACTGAGCAAACTCAACTTGGTAAAATTTGTCTGTAGACATGCTTTAATATGAACTAGGCCTTGTCTTTATTCATGTTCCTGAAAAGTGATATATGCTAGTTTTAGAACTTAGGAAATTCATAACTAATTCATTATAACTCCAAATGAAGTAAACTCAACTTTGTTGTTCTTAGGATGACCTTAGCTACCTACCATAAAAATTTCAGATTCCAGATCATTCTAGAAATTTTTGCCATGAACAGTAACCGAAATTAATTTAATTAGGATTTTTCAGGCTGAGAGAACTTAATTTAGCCATAACTTTTTCATGCTAAGTCCAAATGAAGTGATTCTTGTTTCTAAAATTGTCTAAAATCAACCTCTAGCTGCTGTAGAAATTTCATGGGATTTGGATGTTCTTTTCTGTTGAGTTCCTTTGGGGTGTTCTTCATTCTTATTGGTTTTATCGTCTTTTCACGTTAGGTTCCGAAGAATTTATTGAACCTGAGCACTCCCTGTAACACCCCAGTCCAACACGACCTGGAATGCTACTAAACTAACAACAAAGTAGATTAAAACCTAGACACTTTACTAAATTCCGGTAGAACCTTCTCTCTTTAGCTAAGTTTACCAAGGGTTCCAACAATTACATTTATCCCAATTAAACAATCGAACATTCAGCATAATCAGTAGGCATTCATGACATACTAAGTGACTAGAGCATAATCACCAATATCCAAATATGCTAGTCTTCGTTATTACAAATAATCCAACTCGAAAACATCATCATATTGAATCAATTAAGCAATTTGCTCATTTATTAAGGCATGATTTGAAATTTAATCAACTTTAGAAGGTTCATGGTAGTGTGCGTGTGAACATAGAGCTACTCCCTCCCATGCATGTCGTTCTTGGATTGGGTACCTAAAACAACAATAGAAGTAAGAGTGAATCCACCGACTCAGCAAGTACAATTCATGGCATCAATAGCATACATAATGGTAAATCATCAATTATTATCCATCCAGCCACACACCAAAAGTATCACATGCTCATGCTAGGCAAATGCTCAAATGCTCCTTATCTTTCTCTTTCTCTTTTGCGCATTACACCAGTAATGCGAGGTATGCAACCGTCGCTGCGTACCCATGCCTGTGCTCGCAAGCACGTGGACCAGTGCCTAATACTCCGCAAGTATAGGGGACCTCAAGCCCACACTCCACAAGTGTGGGGACCATAAGCTCATCGTTTACATGATGGAGACCTCTTCTCAATGCCCACATTCCACGAATGTAGGGACCTCAACCGTCATCTACATGGCGGGGACCTCAAATATGCATTCTGGTCACCACGTGACCGGTATTATGAATCTCTCATGGTGCATATGAACAATTACCGTTTTGCAATAAGCATGAACAACATCAATACCATACATGATTAATGATCACTCGTATCATAAGCATTCCTCATCTTTAACGACATATCATACTATCAATAAAACACGGCTAATATATCAATACTAGCATGTATCATAGACTTCATAACTTTCAAACATCCATGAATAACACATAACTCATATCACTAGAAACCATGAACAATACCAAACATACCACCATAACAATCATGGATAACACAAACACTCCTAGTATTTATCAAACAATGGCATGCAATGTTTTCTATCATATCCATCACTATACTTGCCTTAACCGCGAGTACGAGGACGTGCAGAAGGGCTGCCTCGGGATCAAACCTCCACCTGAACATATTTATAATGCACGCTAAGATAACAGTAATAGGCTAAACAACTATAAGAGTAAACACAAACTCGCAATAGTTCCTTTAGCGCGAACCCAACCCCAACTTCTAAGTGTTATTCTGTCCCCTCTGTGGACAGTCACGTTCTAAAATTCATAACTTTTAGTACAGAGGTTCAAATGAGGTGTCCTTGGACTCTAATTAAAGCTTAACAAAATCTCCATGTAAACCTAGTTGGTGAGTCCTCCTGATTCAGTCATCTAATAACCCTATCGAGCTAATTATCATAACAACAAATTCACGTCAGGTTTTCTGGACAGATCACTAAAACTATCATAACTTTTGATACGAAAGTCAAAATCTTGTGTTCTTTATCTCTCTGAAAAGGTATGGAAATTACCTACATTTTTCATTATAACGAGATCCTCTGATTTCCACTTTAACTAACAGTTTTATCCAGTTTCCTACAATCTGCCCGAAAGCTGGCAGATCAGCAGGACAGCGATACTTAAAAATTCATAACTCCCAGACCGTTAATCGGATTTGGGCGTTCTTGGCGGCCACTGAAAGCTAAGAACATAAGCCAACTATCTCTAGGAGGGTGGATCCCCAGATTCTACTTCTAAAAACATGAAAACTGTCGTCCAAACTACTGGACAGAACGCGATGTATTAAACCGACGAAATTCAATCTACCATACGACATCAACCGCAACTACTACGCAACAACCAACGAAGAACACGCGACGTTACCCTTGTAGAATCGCAGCAAGGTGAAGATTTGGCCCCGCGAAGATGATCTCCTCTCCTTTCTTCACTTGATCGGCAGCAAAGAGCACCGACGGAGAGGAAGGGAGGCACCAATGGAGGATGGGGTTGCTTGGGAGGGGAGGGGTGATACTGTAGTGGTGGTGGTACTGTAGCAGGTCGTGTGCTACAGTAACCCTAGGGGTTTTGACTACCCCTAATGGGCTAAGACTATGGGCCTTTGGCCCAAGATTTAATCCCCTTCAAGAGAAATTCTAAAATCCCATTTAAAATCCTGAAAAAACGGTTGAAATTCAAATAACTCTCTCCCGTTAATTCTTTCTAATACTTTTGGAGTATTACACTCCCCTCTGCAGCAAGACCAATCCCAGCAAGGCAAGCAGTTTGATCATGTTAATCCCATTATTTTAAGTATTTATGTTGATTACAAATTCTATGTATGCATTGCTACTTTGTGTTAAACTATTGTCGTTAGTTGACCTAGTAGATGCATTTCCTTAGCAATTGATTATCCTTTACTACCATGAGCCTAGGTTATTGCTGTGATTTAGAGCTCGTGGATGAGTTCTTGTCACTTAGTAGTTGACGAATTAATTGCTTAGCCATGCTTAGCTTCCGGTAGAAATGGGCGGTTATCGACTTGTTGATAACCTTGATCACATAAAACTTATTATGATCTATGATTTCAGCCTTGTGCCATGTCTACTTATGAAAACTAAAACTGAAAATAAAATAATTTAGACTTGGGCACAATCGTAAGGCGGTGTGATTTTTGGGTGTGACTGGAGTGGTGCCCAAGTCAATTAAGGACCGAACATCTTGTGAGTATCTGTTATCCGAGCAATTTGTGCGTGCTAACCACACTAGAGGGTATGGGACCTCTCTTGACTTAGTACTTTGGCGTGTATTGGCTTGGTCGTGAGGAGTCGCGGGAGGGATGGTGTTGGGAGCATTGTAGTGTCCGAAAGACTTCACCCGTGATGGGATTTGTTGTCTTTCGGCTTGCAATGTAAGCGTATGGGTTTCTATCCATACGAGCGGCTCGTAGTTAATACACAATATTGGAAAACATCTCGTAGGACTTAGCCGTGCCGGCATACCTTCGGAAGTGTTCTTTGTGGCTTAAAGGCGGTCTGAAGTGTGGGTACATTGGTATACCCCTGCATGGTTAAAACTATTCGAATAGCCTCGTCCTAGGTTATGGACACGCTTGGGTAAGCTTTTCAAGAGGTAGACTACAACCTTTTAATTAAAACTTGATTTGTGAGTACGAATCGGGGATTCGTGCTATGTTGTGGTGACTATTGGGATAGTCACTTCCAGGTGGTTACTTGTATTTATCATTATTTCGCTGTTATTTTTTCAATAAAACAGATTTGCAAACTTGCTCTTAAATGTATTACATTATTGCAAATAAAGTTGGCTTTGTGCAAAATGAGACATACAACCTCCACCTAAATAAGCTTGCATGTAGTTTATGAATAGGTGCGCTATTCCACACGTCGATCTTGCGAGTGCTGATTGTGTACTCGGTTATCTTGCTTAAATGTATTTGTTGCGGAGGAAGAATGTGAGTGGAGGGCCTCATACGTGAGTTGTCTTTGTGGTAGCCTTAGAGGCGTCTAGCTTGCGGCCGGTTGGTTGCCTTGTGGGTTGTGTGGCTAACCAGGCCGACTTTTGTTCTAGCCATCTTATGGCACCTTTTGCTTCATTGTCATTCTTGTATATTGTGTCATTTGGCGGTCGGCTCTTTTGTAATAACTTACTTTATCTATGTCCTTTACTAGACTTGTTAATGTATGTTGTATGGAAATGATGTGTAATTTTGTGATGATGTGCATGTCTTTGCACTGGAAGCATGTGCCCATCGAGGCTTAGAATGTTTAATTAGTAATGCTAGAACCATTTGGAGGTTAAGTGTTACTAGTTAAATATTCCGGGTCCTCACAGCCCATGAAGCTCCCCTGTTGTCCAAGCTTTGGACAGGCACTGTAGTGCCATTTAATCCCCAGATCCTTGTCCTGAGGCCATGCTAATTGCTGTTAGTTTGTCATTTATTCCACCAGATCCTAGTCTTAAGGAGTAACCAATGTGCTATTGATTTAATTGATGTCTAGCCTCAATGCCATGTGGATCCACGGTCACTTTTTGAAGCTAGCTAAGTTCATTATTGTTGTGCACTGGCATTTTGATGGGTGCAGGGTTATATGGGTGGCCGGATCTTCACGGCGTAGGTAAGATCTTGAGGACAAATTGAGAAAGAACAACGGGGGTAATTAGCTTTATACTTGCCAAGGTTGGTTACGACCCGTGCGATGGGGAAGATGATCTGAAGCTACAAGAACTCTGACCCACTGTTCGAACAATCGCAGAACCACAAATCGAGACTAATCCACACAAAAAGGCCGGAACCGTAGAGCAAAAACTACGGGGACCTCAGGGCGATCCTTCTCGTGAATCCAAGAGAACTCACAAGAACATAGGAGTAGTCTTGCTACAAAGTACTATCTTTCATAGATTTTTCAAAACTCCCAAATAGTTGGATTACAGGAATATTTATACTAGGAATAGCCCTCATGAAAGCTAATAGAAGTTCATCAATTTTCTTGAGCATCCGAAAGGTTTTCTTGGGTGGAACTCAAGCTTGAATCTTCAATCCTCACGCAGCATTTATCAGCTTGTGTGGCCTCCTTGTTCCTTTTCAATGCACCTGGTCGTAGCTGTCGGGATCCAAAATTACGATTCTGGAACCCTCTGTGTATAATGCACTAGTCCAGGATCACGCTAGTGCACACAGTGTCAACATTGGTAAATATCGATCCACACATGCGATAAATAAAGTAACGATTAGTTTGAATAGCAAATAAGGGTTTTCACCTTATGGTCGAGTTTACACTTATTGAGCCATGCAGGGCTAACAGAGAATAAAATAGCAGCGGAATAGAAATAACTTCAGTGTAGATCCCATCAATTCACCACAGGCAACCAACTGGGATCCAGACCTTAACGATCGGCAACCTTCGACGAACTCCTCCTCGAAAGCAGGCGTAAACTCCTCTTCTTCTGTAGGTTTGGGCGCAAGTTTTACAACAAGCGTGAGTACACAATCGTACTCGCAAATCATACCACATAGTGCAATTTATAGATGTAGGCTTATTCAAAAAGAAAAGGCTTCTGTAGTTCTTTTGCATAAATGCAATATTTGCAATGAAATATAATAATAGATTGAAATGTAATTCAAAACAAATAGACAATATTAATTTAACAGTTGTTTTCACAAAGACACAAAGCTAAATAGATTATTTCACATAGCCACATGACTTAGATCACATAGCTCCCATCCCAAACATTTTATGAAAACTACCCCTCGTGTGAAATCCCCGAGCATGTCCATGACCACGGACGCGGCTATTCGAATAGATTGATTTTACACTCTGCAGAGTTTATACACTTTACCCACAAGATACAACTAGTGTAGCAAGCACCAATCGTAACAAAACAGTTCAGAAACTTCATCTCAAACATTGACATTCCCAATGTGCTTTCCCGCCAGACCAGCCCACAAAGAATGCTAGTCCAGACACACACCATTGGGCGGGGATGCGCGAATCGTCCCGCGATGCAACTACTGTAGTCACACCTCCACCTGTCACACACCTAACCTATCCACACGAACATCAATGCCGAGAATCCATAACCTACTATGTTAGGCCCGTCCCATCAGGCATGTGGTCGTACAGTAAGGCTCGGTTCAATGGCGCACAAAGTTAAGTCCTTAATTGACCAAGGCAAGACTTCCATTTTCTAACTAGGTCACAAAGATTATCATTCCCATTCACACAGTCCACCATATCACACAGTATCCACCACTTGCCTCAGTACAAATCCTTTACCACCCAGTTGGTTTTAGTGCAACACATGCTATCATGAAGTAATAACACATAGCACACAGTTTTACACAAAGTTCCATAGTCACTTAGTCAGATTTAATATTTGCAACTCAAATGAGATGTGAGACTCGTAGCATGGCTAAGCAATTGTACTCGCATCTAACCAACCCACGTTAGTGCTACAATATTACCAACTAATAAACCAATCTACGGTGACAAGGGATTATGACATACAAAGCCAAGGTGTGATAACAAATTGGATGATAACTATACCCAAAAGCATTTAAATACATAATTAAAGTAGGATGCAATACTTTGAAACAAAGTAATTTGAAAACTGGGTTCAATATGATCAAAGGTATGGCTTGCCTTGGAAAAGGTCTAGGTACTGGTCTTGATCTTGATGTGCTCCTTCTTCTCCAAAATTCCCGACGTATCGACGTCTACTCACAAACGAGATAAAAAAAAACAAATAAATAACAGAGGCAAAACAAACTCCAAAAATTAAATAAAAATCTCAGATAAATAGAGCTCGAATTTAGATAAATTTAGGAATTTGAATGGGCTCAATCGGAGTTCGGATGCAAAAGTTATGAGCTCTGGAAGTTTAAATCTAAAAGAAACCTTAATTTTGGATTTACTGGAATTTCTGAATTATTTCTTAAAAGAAAAATCAGAATATTGCACAAGCATGATGTCAGCACAGGAATTTCGGAAATAAGATAAATAAAAAGAAAACACTAACCTGTGGGACCCACATGTCAGTCTCATAGCTCACGGTAGACTAGATCTACCGAGCCTTGGGACCTAGGGACCGGTGGACCGTGCCACGCACGCGCTGACGAGGCAGCAACGCACGTGACACGTCAGCGCTGGACCTGATGTGGCGAGCCACGTGGACGACCACGTCAGCTCGACGGCGAAGGGGCTCGGGAACCAACGGCAACGGAGAACGGCGGCTCGCCGGTGAGGGTGGGTGCTACCATCGTGTAGCTGAGGTTATTGCGAACCTCTGGGTGCAACTCTGGGTGCTCGGGATGGACGGTGGCGACCGGCGGTGAGAGTTGAGCGGCGGAGAGGTTCGGCTTTTTTCGAACGGAGGCTCTGGTGAGGTCTAGGCAGCGTGGGTGGTCACTGGAGGTAGCCCGGGCGACGGTGATGACGGCGGTGCAGACCACGAGGGCAGGGCGACGTCGACGGTAGCTCAATTCAAAGAAAACGCCGGCGGCGATGAAAACCTAAAACCCGAGTTGCGGCGGCACTAGGGCTCGAGTGGCGCAATAGGTTGAGGGGTTCTGGTGCGGATGTCAATGCGATCCCGGGGGTGCCTTTGATAGGGGCCGGGAGGGGCTAGGGCGGCGTGTGGCGGCAGAACCCTAAAAGAGTCCGAGATGGTCTCGCGGAAAAACGGAGATAAAACAGAATCGGGATATGATTTTGATCTGGAAAGATGCGGGGAGGTTGGGGATAAGATTTGGCTCGTTTTCTAGAAGGGGTTCAGTTGGAAACGACGTGTTGTCGTACTGGGCTTTGAAGCTCGGCAATGGCGGACGGGCGCCGGAGTGGGGCCAGGCGTGAGGAGGACGACGAGGGCGTGGGGCCCATGCGTCAGCGGGCGCGAGCGGGCGAGCGCGGGAGCTGGGTGTAATAGCCCAAATTTCAAATTTCAGTAAAAACTAAAATTTTGATCTGGAAAGATGCGGGGATTTTTCTGGAATTTTTAAAAGCTTTTATAATAATTTTAAAGCCAAAACAAATTTATTTGCAAAAATTAAAAGCCAACATTGAGTTGGAAATAATTTTATTAAGTCCAAAATAAGTATGGGAATTTCTATGAATGTTTCCATAATTTTTGGAATTATTTTGCTATTTTCTAAAGCCTAAATGAATTATCAGAATTAAATCAATTACAAAATCAAAAGAAAATCAAAACTTGGTTTTGGGCCGAAACCCAAAGGCCTCGGCCCAAAACTCACCCACGCCAGTGCCCACCGCGCCCATGCTCGCCTCACCTCTCTTGTGAGAAATTGTTGAGTTAAGCCGCTCATTTGTGATGTGTGTCAGCGAGTTAAGGCAGAACATCAAAGACCAGCTGGATTGTTGCAGCCACTACCAATTCCAGAATGGAAGTGGGAAGAAATTGGCATGGATTTCATCACCGGGCTTCCTAGGACCCAATCAGGATATGATTCTATCTGTGTGATAATTGCCTGGTTGACCAAAGTAGCTCACTTCATTCCCGTCAAGACTACATACAGAAGCAGCCAGTTGGCAGAGTTATATGTGGCAAGGATTGTTTGTCTACACGGGGTGCCCAAGAAGATCGTGTCCGACAGAGGTTCCCAATTTACCTCAAGGTTCTGGCGGAGTCTGCATGAAGCCTTAGGGACCAAACTCAATTTCAGTATAGCCTATCATCCCCAGACAGATGGCCAGACGGAACGCACCAACCAAGTCCTCGAAGATATGCTCCGAGCTTGTGCCCTGGAATTTGGACAAAGTTGGGACAAGAATTTGTCGTATGCAGAATTCTCGTATAACAATAGCTATCAAGCTAGTTTGCAAATGGCTCCATTTGAAGCGTTGTATGGCAGAAAGTGCATAACTCCACTCCTATGGGATGAAGTAGGAGAACATCAGCTCTTTGGACCTGAGTTAATCAAAGATGCTAAAAGTAAGGTAAAAGCCATAAGAGAGCATCTGAGAGTGGCACAAACCCGACAAAAGAGTTATGTTGATAACGTCGGAGGGATTTAAACTTTGAGGTAGGAGACTTGGTCTATCTCAGAGTCACTCCACTCAGAGGAGTAAGAAGATTCCGGACAAAAGGAAAACTCGCACCCAGATTTGTGGGTCCATACAAAATTCTAGCCAAAAGAGGTGAAGTGGCATATCAGCTTGAGCTGCCGGAAGCCTTGTCAGCAGTGCACGATGTCTTCCATGTATCCCGATTGAGAAATGCACATAGCGCCAGAAGACCATACCTTCCTGGAATGTTTTGACATTCGAGAAGATCTCACCTACGTGGAGCGACCAATCAAGATTCTGGATGTCACAGAGCGTGTCACCAGAAGCAGAATCATCAGATCATACAAGGTGCAGTGGAGTCATCACCCGGAGAGTGAAGCCACATGGGAGAAAGAAGAAGACCTCAAGACCAACTATCCCGACCTGTTTGCTGACCAAGCCTGAATCTCGGGTCGAGATTCCCTTAAGGGGGGTAGGTTTGTAACAGCCCAAATTTCAAATTTCAGTAAAAACTAAAATTTATTTACTTTGGTGGATTTTTCTGGAATTTTTAAAAGCTTTTATAATGATTTTAAAGCCAAAACAAATTTATTTGCAAAAATTAAAAGCCAACATTGAGTAATTTTTCCATATTTTTTGGAATTATTTTGCTATTTTCTAAAACCTAAATGAATTATCAGAATTAAATCAATTGCAAAATCAAAAGAAAATCAAAACTTGGTTTTGGGCCGAAACCCAAAGGCCTCGGCCCAAAACTCACCCACGCGCAGCCCACCGACGGCCCGCACCGCTCTCACCCCTCTCTCTTCCTCCCCACCGTTGGATTCCAATCCAACGGCCCGTACCCCCATCTCTAATCACCCTCCGATCGAACCTAAACGGCCAGATCTCGCCACGTCACCACGCACGGCTTCGGCCGTTGGATCGAAATCCAACGGGCCGCATACCTTCTTCCTCCTCCCTTCTTCTTCGCGCAGAGCCGCCGCCTCCACCATTTTCGGCCGCATCCGAGCTCCACGACAAGCGTGCTCCAACCGCCCCGATCTTCCCGCGTCGTCGCGCACGGCCCGCGCCTGCCGCCGCACGACCCCCACCCCCTCTCCCTTCTTCTCCGCGTACGTGCGCACGGGCGCCGCAACCGCCGCCGCACGTCTCCCACGTCGCCGCCGCTCCAGGCCTCCCCTTGCCCTATAAAAGGGAGCCCCGTTAGCCCCTTCTCCTCCTCAGCTCATTCCCCCACTCCACCCCTTCTCTCTCGCCCCAGCGCCGCCGGTTTTCACCGTTGAAGCTCCTCCGCCGCGATCGCCTTCTTCTCCGATTCCGGTGCCTCCGACGACGCTCCGTCCTCGCCGCCACCGCCAACGGCTTCGCCGCACCACCGCCGACCCCGTGCTCGCTTCCGCCTCGCCCGAGCGCCACCGGAGCACCTTCTTCGTCAACGCCCGTACCGCGCCACCGCCTAACCCCTCGCCGCCGGCCATCGCCGCCGCCTCAGGTGACCATTTGGTGCGCATGTAAATCCCCGTGCCCTTCTCTCTCCGTTGGCATCACTCACTTCCGCCACCGCGCCGCCAGACGCCGGCGAGCTAGCGCCCGAGCCGCCGCTGGCTGAGTCCTGCGTGGCACCGCCACGTGGCTGCCATGGCGTGCCACCTCACCGCCCCGTAGACGCCACCTCACCCTTCCGCTGCCGGGTCAACATCCAACGTGGCACGGTCCACCACCCCCCCCTCAGCCCAAAGACCATAAACCCAGTCCTTGTGAGCTGAGCCACTTACAGTGGGGTCCACTTGTCAGAATTTTATTTTTTTTATTCTTTTAATTCTGAAATCCTATTGCTGAGGTCAGCATTGCGCAATAATTTGAGTTTTCTTTAGAAAAAATCAAGAAAATCTGGAAATTCAGAATTTAGGTTTTAAATTAGATTTAAACTTCAAAAATTCATAACTTTTGCATATGAACTCCAAATTGGGTGTTTCAAATTGCAAAATTTATATAAAATCATAATCTAGCTAACTAAACAAAAATATTTCAATTTGGAGTTAATTTGAACTATGTTTTTGAAGTTATTTGAATTTGAATTTGAATTTATCGTATTTTCACGTTTAGACTTCCACGACTCGGATTGTTCGACCAATCTGAAGATTTAGAATCCCAAGACATCAACGAAGGTAAGTTACACCATTGACCATATTGCCCCCAGTATTTTAAGTTATTTTCAGTTTTTAAATTCTTTATCGCATGCATATGTTTGTATAAATATTTTAATGTCCTGTTTTACATATAGTTAATTCCATGTGTTATTGTATGGCCAATTTGAATGTTGTATCTGACTACCTTGATACCATAGGCAAGATATTATCAAAATTAAACATATGCTTAGCCAGGCTTAGTTCACACTTACAGAATTTGGGAAGGTTTTCACCAAATTTCTACCAATTTGTTTCAAACTTGATATTGTGGTATTGTCTTACCACATGGGTTTATAAATAGAGTTTTATTCAAAATAAAATCAAAAATGGGTTTGGACTTGGGCGAAATGGTCGGAATGGTGGGTGCAGGTTTATGCACGGGATTGATCTGGTTAAGATTAAGGCCCATGGTTGTAGGAATGATGCCCAAGTCAATTAAGGACCGATCTTTGAGCCGCTTATTGCTATGCCATATCGTACTACCACATGTCCTGTATGGGCAGGATTTGGCTAATTAATTTGTGATGTTCTAGTATATTTATGTCATGTGATTATGTGGGTGTCGGTTAGGCGTTTTATTCCACTTAGCGCGAGGGGGCTTAGAAGGACGGTTAGTCCAAAGGCGAAACCTTAGCGAGCATGAGTATCTTGGGACAAAACATTGTAAAGGCCTCATGGTAATTGCTCACCACACGCCTACGAGCGTGAATTGGCCGACATAACGAGCATGTCACCTCGTGTGGGTAAAGTTGTACCAACTCTGCGAGTAGAAACTATTCGAATAGCGCGTCATGGTCATGGACATGCTAGCGGGGCCACTTAAAGTTAAATTGTTTTTGGTTTTAAATGCTTTATTAAATGTTGAGGATGGTTAATCCTTATGAAAAAATTAGGCGGGAAGCCAAGTGTTAGGAAGGGATCATTCACTTTATCATTGGAGGTTATCCACATTATATCATTGATATTTCAAAAATATGATTTTAGTCATAGTATAAAACTACCTTAGAAAATACTATGTCTATTTAAACTGAAATGTCATTTATGCAAAACAACCCCTGCCATACTCACTTGTTACCTTATGCATGCATTTTAATTCAATATTGGGTGTAACTTGCGAGCAATAGAAAATAGCAAATGAACTCAGAAAAATTCTAGAAAAATCTTGAAAATATATCTGAGCACATAGAACCCAAATAAAATAGTTTTGACTATTGTTCATGTTGGGATTATTCACATTAAATTCTTTTGGTTCTAAAGTCCAATATTAAGCTTTTGAATTAAATTCAAATAAATCCAAATGGTGATTTTTCTCCCTACTAACTATTTAAAAGATTTTTAAACTCAGAAAATTGGGATGTTACAGTAGCGCTGGTAAATCTGATCGTAGAACTTGTAGACCTGGTCATAGCATTGGCAGTCCTGGTCGTAGCGCTGGCAGCACTGGCAGACCTGGTCGTAGCACTGGAAGACCTAGCCGTAGCGCTTGCCGACCTGGTCGTTAGACTTGCTGACCTGGTCGTAGCGCTGGTAGATCTGGTCATAGAGCTTTCTGACCTGGTCGTAGCGCATAAGCTAACTTCCTTTGATATCCCAGAGTTCTCCTCCATTGCTTTGTATCCAGAATCTTCACAACATTCAAATCTGAGAATGCACAAAGTATTTTCATGAGGTAGAAGCCAATTCTTATTATAGTCAATAGGAGACCCATTAAGAAACAAAAATACCTGTTGGTTATGAAGCTTGATTTGGGCTCTAGTCATTAGACCTGTGGGTGCTTTTTGTACAATCTCATGCACGCTTGGAGTAGTAGTCGTTGAGATGTCCTCATCACATTTCATCAACTAAATCATTGTCCTAATGAGTTAGTGTTTGGTTATTTACTCCTTCGAGAGAATGTCACATGGACAACCCCTGTAGGTCAAAATCAAAGCCTAAAATCTTTGTCTTACGGGTTACCAATTAAATTAGTTGTGCTAATCCTTGATTTAAATACTGCTAAACCCTATGACATGTTCATCACCAAATAACTGCCTTTAGGGTTTAGAAGTGACTGTCGGTTTAATTGTTGTCTGATGACTCGAGATGAAATAATGGATTAAACCCTGTTTTTCTTGGTGTATCAATGGCGAGTGGGCCCGAGCCTTTTTAAATGGCAGTCGAAGCCTCGGTAGACACATGGACCACATGCATAATGCATGTTGACCTTCGGTCCATGCACTGTACACATGGACCAGGACACTATTCAGTGGGCCCCTCATGTCAGCGAAAGATTTTCGCTCTCCCCTATCTATTTTCTGGTTTTTATACCAAAAACAAAACTTTGGACGTCCCGATCTCCCTCATTTTAAGTCCGATTCCAGTGAGGTTTATTTCTATAAATTTCTAAATTTGAGATCTTGCTAATGGTAGAGGCTTTGTTTATTTTGGAGTTCATTTGATATTTCTCTTGTATTTATTTGTTTTGGTTGTTTGTTGTGTCTTTTATCGGAGCGAACATCCGAGTAGAGTTCGAGAACATGGAAGGACCCCAGTTCGGTCAAGACCAAGAATATCATGACGCTCTTGCCCTAGACTGTAACATCCCAAAGTGCTGTTACCAAAATAAAATAAATAAAATTATTATTTTACTGGTTTCTCTGAAAATTTGCAAGAGTTTAATTACTTTATTTGAATTTCTGTGGTTTTAAAAGTCAAAAGTAAAATTTATTTGAAATTCTTGAAGTGTTATCTGCCTTTATTTGAAAATTAAAAATTTAATTAATTTCTGGAATTTTCTGAGTTTTTAAAAGCTTTTTCTTAATTGTTTCAAGCCCAAAATAATTTATTTGCTCAAACTATAGCCAACTTTAAGTTGGAACTATTTTATTTAAGTCCAAAATAACTCTAGAAATTTCTGTGAATTTTTCTAGAATTTTTTGATTTAGTTTGCCATTTTCTAAAGCCTAAATGAATTCCTAGAATTAAATTAATTGAGAAAATCAATTGAAATTCCGGCCCATCTCTCTCTCTCTCTCCGGCGCGGCCCGCTTCACCCCGGCCTTCCCCCTCACTCCCTTCCACCGTCGGATCCTCATCCGACGGCATCCAAGCCGGGCGCCTCACCCCCACTCCTCTCCCTCGCTGCCGCGTGGGCCCGCCCGACGTCTTCTCCCCCCACCCCTTCTTCCTCGCGCGAGACCCCGAGCCGCCGCCATTACCGCGCGCTTGGAGCTCCGCAATCACCGCGATTTCTTCCCCTTTCTTTGCACGGACGAGCGCATTAACTCCCCCGCATCTCGCCGCCCCTCCTCCCGACCATTTCCCCTCTCTCGCGGCCGTGTCGCGGGACGCCTCGTCACCGCCGCGATCCCCGCCGCCGATCTCATCCTCCCGGCCTCCTCCGTCCCTATAAAAGGGAGCACGAGGTGCCCCTTTCCTCCCTCATTCCATCTCCGGCACCCACCCCTCTTCTACCCCTCTCGGTTCACCGGAATTCGAGTTCCTCTCGCCGGCAGCCGCAAGCTCGCCGCCGCCTCTAGCGCCGCCACCGTCGATGCCCTCGCCTCCCCACCGCCACCATCGGCTTCGCCGTCACCTGAGCTACCCCGTGCGCACCTCCGCCTTGCCCGAGCGCCACCGGAGCTCGCCGCCGCCGTCAACCCCGTTCGCGCCGCCGCTCTTTACGTCGCCGCCGGCGATTCCTCCGTCCCCGAGCGTCGCCGTGGTGAGCATCACGATCCCCGAACCCTCCTCTTCCGTTTGGCACCTCTCGACGCCGTGAACGCCATCGATCGCAGGGCCATCGCCCCGAGCACCGCCGCCGTCCGTGGCGGCGTGGCGACCACGTGGCTGCCACATCACGCCACCGTGATGCCACCTCGGTGCCACGTCGCCAACCGCTCACGTGGCGCCACACACGCACACACCGCCACCTCATTGACCACGGTCACATCAGCCGTGGACTTAGTCCATGTGAGTAGTGAGACCGACATGTGGGTCCACATGTCGAATTTCTTTAATTCTTTAAGATTACGAAAATCACTCACGGCGTCGGCATGATGCAATAAACCAGATTTTCCTTTAGGAAAATAAATCGGTAAATCGAGAAAAACCCTAAATCTATCATTTTATGTATTTCCAATCTTCCGGAGCTCATATCCTTTGCATCCGAACTCCGATTTGGGTGATTCAAATTTCTAAATTTGTTCAAAATCGAGATCTAGCTAACTAAACAAAAATTATTTAATTTGGAGCTCATTTGAATTTAGTTTGAATTTGGCTTATTTCGCGATTAGATTTCGACGACATCGGAGAATCAGATTTCGACGCCGTTTGAAGAGCAATCTAAGAGGATTGATTTTGACTATATGATCATGGTGATTGTACACTTGGACTACCTGAAGACAGTACTTGTGAGTACTAGGTGACCTGTTAAGAAAAACAACATCACCTCAGTACCAGGTCATCTGCATCACCTCATCCAGCGAGGCAAGTTATACCCTTGATCATATTGATCCCATTATTTTAAATTATTTATATTATGTTTTTAAATTATTACTGCACGCTTATTTATATTCCGTAATATAAATTCCTGTTTTTAAATTCATAGTTATACCTAAATTCTTTGTATGACCGATGTTGATATTGAATCAAACACATTGACACCCTAGATAAAACCTGGTTGATACGATAGTATGAACTAGGATCAATTAAACGTATTGCTTAGCCATGCTTATAGACCAAACTTGTTTGATTTGGGGAATTTCAGCTAGCAATCAAATATTGTTTAAATTGTACCTTGGCATTGGTGTGTCATGGGAGTTTTACAAAAGACTTGAAAAATAAAATAAAAATGGGTTTGGACTTGGGCGAGTTGGATGATTGGTGGGTGCGAGTTTATGCACGGGCTTAATCTGGTTAGGGTTAAGGCCTGGGGTTTTATGGAAAGTCGCCTAAGTCGATTAAGGACCGGTCTTGAGCGCATGATGCTATGCCTTACCGTACCACCACATGTCCTGTGTGGGAGGGACTTGGCTAAATAATTTGTGATGTCTTAGTGTCATTTGTGCTATGTTGTTGGTATGGGTGTTGGTCAGACAGTAGACCCATCTGGCGCGAGGAGGGCTTAGGAGGATGGCCAGTCAATGGCGTAAACCTTAGCGGGCATAAATACATTAAGACAGAACATTGTAAAGGCCTCGTGATAATCACTTAGTCACACACCTTCGGAAGTGTGTCAGACGGACATTAAAAGTTGATTATCTCTTGTGGGTAAAGTTGTACAACCTCTGTAGATTATAAAACTATTCGAATAGCCGTGTCCACGGTTATGGACATGCTAGTAGAACTACTCAAAGTTAGACTTTGGTTTTGTTTTCAAATAACTTTATAAAATGATTTGGATTTATATCCAATCGGGAATTTGGGCAGAAAGCCACGTGATAGGAGGGTATCCTTCACCATTCATGTGTGAATGTTATCTGACTATAAAACTGAGAATTTGTAAAATGATTCGTAGTATAGAATAATTGCTTTGGAACTTAGTACAAGTATTTAAAGAAAATGATGCTTTATGCAAATAAACCAATAAGCCTTTCTATTGTTACATCCATATATGCATGTCATTCTGTTACTTGATAGGTGTAACTTGCGAGCACGGAAGTTGTGCTCATACTTGCTTTATGCAAAACAAATTTCGGAGGAGAAGAACTTTGCTACCATTGTGGATCTCGATGACTAGGCCGCTTCCCAAGTCGATTGCCTGTGGTAGATCAACTGGACCCTACTACCTCTTCGTCTTCCGCTGTGTTTATTTTATCGTGGGCCTGTAAGCCTCCTTTGTAATCAACTCAGTTGTTATTTATTAATAAAGTTGTGATATGAATTTGTTATCATTTTGTTTACTGTGTGGACTAGCTACTGATCATGGGACTAGTCCAGAAATGCATAGAGGATCTGGGTGTATTAATACCCGGGTCTGACAAATTGGTATCAGAGCCATATTGACTGTAGGTCGTGACCTAGTTAGAATGGCCGTTAGTTGAAAATTTTAAAACTTATTTTATAATAAGAAAAATAAAATGTTCTCTCCTCATCTTGGTCACCTATCTATAGCTTCCTTATAAAAATTCTTTCTCACCTAAATTCTTCCTTCACAATTTTATAATGCCAAATGGATCTTCCTTTCCTTGTAAATTTCTATAGTTGGTCAACACGTTCTTAACCATTATGTTCAAGATCACAAGACAAGAAGCTGTCAAGAAAGCATCGTCATCGAAGACCGTAAACCGAAGATCGCGATGTCAGCCCAACCATATAGCATAAGTTTGCCAAGACTCATTCTGCGCATTGAGTCGTTTCACCAAATTAAGAGTCCAATCGATAGAACGTTGTAAAACTTTCTGAGTTGGTTTTCTTTTTCATTTGGGAATTGTTTCACTCTATCCCCTTAGTCCCTCATATTTGTTCTTCCCTACCCCTTGTCTCCTTCCCTAACCCTCTGGAGAAACCAACAGATGGTGAACCATCATCACTCGGGAAGTGGAACCGACGCCAACGATGATGGAAATACCTAAAATTCCACCACCAGCTCCCAATGGATCAGAATGGCAGCAGATGATGGCCAATCAGAACCGCCTGATCAAACTGCTCTCTCAGTCCATCGTCAACAATCAAGCCCGACAAACTACGGCTCCAACTCCAACTCCAACTCCACCACCCCAGAGGACCAGCATGTCAGAATTCATGAGGATGCGTCCGCCAACTTTTTCAAGCAGCACAGAGCCCATGGATGCAGATGATTGGCTCCGGGTAATTAGTAAGAAGTTGGATATTGCCCAGTGCACCGATCGCGAGAGGGTGTTGTTCGCTTCGCATCAACTCATGGGTCCAACTTCCGAATGGTGGGACAACTTCAGTATCGCACATGCCGATGCTCAAGCCAAGACCTGGAATGAATTTGTGCGAGCTTTCCGCCATGCACATATCCCTTCCGGCATGATGACCCTCAAGAAGAAGGAGTTCCGCACACTTCGTCAAGGCAACCTCTCGGTGAACGAGTACCTGCACAAGTTCAATCAACTGGCACGCTACGCACCGGACGATGTTACGAGAGATGAAGACAAGCAGGAAAGATTCCTTGAAGGACTCAATGATGATTTGTCCGTACAGCTGATTTCCCAGGATTATACCGACTTCCAGCAGCTAGTCGACAAGGCGATTCGTCAAGAAGGCAAACACCGAGAAATGGAGAATCGCAAGAGAAAAATGGCTACACAGAAGCTCGACCCTGGAAGCTTTCCTAAAGCCAGAAGGACTTCATCGTATCAAGCCAAGCCTCAGCTAACAGCAGAAAACCTAGTCAACTTGGAACCCTCCAATATGTCTGAGGGAGCCCAGGCACAAAAGGACCCATCATATGTTGTAGGCATCACGTGCTTCAATTGCCATGAAGTTGGACATTTCGCCAGTAAATGTCCAAAGAAGCAGCAGGCAGCAAATCCAGCCAATCCTGAAGTCAAGAAGCCGCAGAATTCTGGACGAGGACGTCTGTACAATGTCACCACTCAAATTATGTCAGATGATGAGCAAGATGTGAACGACAACAACTCCAGCTGAAAACCTTGTATTCCTAGTTTTCTTTCTAGCCACTCCGAATCTCGGGGACGAGATTCCTTTTAAGGGGGGTAGTTTGTAACATCCCAAAGTGTTGTTACCAAAATAAAATAAATAAAATAATTATTTTACTGGTTTCTCTGAAAATTTGCAAGAGTTTAATTACTTTATTTGAATTTCTGTGGTTTTAAAAGTCAAAAGTAAAATTTATTTGAAACTCTTAAAGTGTTATCTGACTTTATTTGAAAAATAAAAATTTAATTAATTTCTGGAATTTTCTGAGTTTTTAAAAGCTTTTTCTTAATTGTTTCAAGCCCAAAATAATTTATTTGCTAAAACTATAGCCAACTTTAAGTTGGAACTATTTTATTTAAGTCCAAAATAACTCTAGAAATTTCTGTGAATTTTTCTAGAATTGTTTGATTTAATTTGCCATTTTCTAAAGCCTAAATGAATTCCTAGAATTAAATTAATTGAGAAAATCAATTGAAATTCTAAAAACCCTAGTGGGTCGAATCTTCCGGCCCATCTCTCTCTCTCTCTCCGGTGCGGCCTCCTTCACCCCGGCCTTCCCCCTCACTCCCTTCCACCGTCGGATCCTCATCCGACGGCATCCGAGCCGGGCGCCTCACCCCCACTCCTCTCCCTCGCTGCCGCGTGGGCCCGCCCGACGTCTTCTTTCCCACCCCCCTTCTTCCTCGCGCGAGACCCCGAGCCGCCGCCATTACCGCGCGCTTGGAGCTCCGCAATCACCGCGATTTCTTCCCCTTTCTTTGCACAGACGAGCGCATTAACTCCCCCGCATCTCGCCGCCCCTCCTCCCGACCATTTCCCCCTCTCTCGCGACCGTAATCGCCGGGACCGCCTCGTCACCGCCGCGATCCCCGCCGCCGATCTCATCCTCCCGGCCTCCTCCGTCCCTATAAAAGGGAGCACAAGGTGCCCCTTTCCTCCCTCATTCCATCTCCGGCACCCACCCCTCTTCTACCCCTCTCGGTTCGCCGGAATTTGAGTTCATCTCGCCGGCAGCCTCAAGCTAGCCGCCGCCTCTAGCACCGCCACCGTCGACGCCCTCGCCTCCCCGCCGCCACCATCGGCTTCGCCGTCACCTGAGCTACCCCGTGCGCACCTCCGCCTTGCCCGAGCGCCACCGGAGCTCGCCGCCGTCGTCAACCCCGTTCGCGCCGCCGCTCTTTACATCGCCGCCGGCGATTCCTCCGTCCCCGAGCGTCGCCGTGGTGAGCATCACGATCCCCGAACCCTCCTCTTCCGTTTGGCACCTCTCGACGCCGGCGAAACGCCGCCAGTCGCCGGGGCCATCGGGCCCCGAGCACCGCCCCGTCCGGCGGCGACGTGGCCCAGCCACGTGGCTGCCACATCACGCCACCGTGATGCCACCTCGGTGCCACGTCGCCAACTTCGTCTACGTGGCGCCACACACACACACACCGCCACCTCATTGCCCACGGTCCACATCAACCGTGGACTTAGTCCATGTGAGCCGTGAGACCGACATGTGGGTCCCACATGTTGGAATTTCTTTTAATTCTTTAAGATTCTGAAAATCACTCGCTGACGTCAGCATGCGCAATAAACCAGATTTTCCTTTAGGAAAATAAATCGGTAAATTCAGAAAAACCCTAAATCTATCATTTTATGTATTTCCAATCTTCCGGAGCTCATATCTTTTGCATCCGAACTCCGATTTGGGTGATTCAAATTTCTAAATTTGTCTAAAATCGAGATCTAGATAACTAAACCAAAATCATTTAATTTGGAGCTCATTTGAATTGTTATTTGAATTTATTTTGAATTTGGCTTATTTCGCGATTAGATTTCGACGACTTCGGAGAATCAGATTTCGACGCCATTTGAAGAGCAACCTAAGAGGATTGATTTTGACTATATGATCATCGTGATTGTACACTTGGACTACCTAAAGACAGTACTTGTGAGTACTAGGTGACCTGTTAAGAAAAACAACATCACCTCAGTACCAGGTGATCTGCATCACCTCATCCAGCGAGGCAAGTTATACCCTTGATCATATTGATCCCATTATTTTAAATTATTTATATTCTATTTTTAAATTATTACTGCACGCTTATTTATATTCCGTAATATAAATTCTTGTTTTTAAATTCATAGTTATACCTAAATCGTTTGTATGACCGATGTTGATATTGAATCAAACACATTGACACCCTAGATAAAACCTGGTTGATACGATAGTATGAACTAGGATCAATTAAACGTATTGCTTAGCCATGCTTATAGACCAAACTTGTTTGATTTAGGGAATTTCAGCTAGCAATCAAATATTGTTTAAATTGTACTTTGGCATTGGTGTTTCATGGGAGTTTTACAAAAGACTTGAAAAATAAAATAAAAATGGGTTTGGACTTGGGCGAGTTGGATGATTGGTGGGTGCAGGTTTATGCACGGGCTTAATCTGGTTAGGGTTAAGGCCCAGGGGTTTTTATGGAAAGTCGCCCAAGTCAGTTAAGGACCGGTCTTCGAGCGCATGATGCTATGCCTTACCGTACCACCACATGTCCTGTGTGGGAGGGACTTGGCTAAATAATTTGTGATGTCTTAGTGTCATTTGTGCTATGTTGTTGGTATGGGTGTTGGTCAGACAGTAGACCCATCTGGCGCAGGAGGGGGCTTCCGGAGGATGGCCAGTCCAATGGCAGTGAAACCTTAGCGGGCATAAATACATTAAGACAGAACATTGTAAAGGCCTCGTGATAATCACTTAGTCACACACCTTCGGAAGTGTGTCAGATGGACATTAAAAGTTGGTTATCTCTTGTGAGTAAAGCTGTACAACCTCTGTAGATTGTAAAACTATTCGAATAGCCGTGTCCACGGTTATGGACATGCTAGCAGAACTACTCAAAGTTAGACTTTGGTTTTATTTTCAAATAACTTTATAAAATGATTTGGATTTATATCCAATCGGGAATTTGGGCAGAAAGCCATGTGATAGGAGGGTATCCTTCACCATTCATGTGTGAATGTTATCTGACTATAAAACTGAGAATTTGTAAAATGATTCGTAGTATAAAATAATTGCTTTGGAACTTAGTACAAGTATTTAAAGAAAATGTTGCTTTATGCAAATAAACCAATAAGCCTTTCTATTTTTACATCCATATATGCATGTCATTCTGTTACTTGACGGGTGTAACTTGCGAGCACGAAAGTTGTGCTCATACTTGCTTTATGCAAAACAAATTTCGGAGGAGAAGAACTTTGCTACCATTGTGGATCTCGATGACTAGGCGCTTCCCGATCGATTGCTCGTGGCGAATCAATGGACCCTACTACCTCTTCGTCTTCCGCTGTGTTTATTTTATCGTGGGCCTGTAAGCCTCCTTTGTAATCAACTCAGTTGTTATTTATTAATAAAGTTGTGATATGAATTTGTTATCATTTTGTTTACTGTGTGGACTAGCTACTGATCATGGGACTAGTCCAGAAATGCACAGAGGATCTGAGTGTATTAATACCCGGGTCTGACATAGACCCAGGCGAGTCAATACTTTGATCATATTGAACCTAAATTTTATGTAAATTATATCCTTTTAAAATATCAACTTGTGTGCTTTAATTCCGTTATGAAAATATATGACAAATGGTCTTAGGTAGCTACATACCAACTTGATAATTACACAATATTATGCCATCCTTGACAATTGAAATACCTAATACTTGTCACCCTAGTAATTATGTGGTAACTATACTAGCTGTAGGTCGTACTTAAGTGACATGCTAGCCTTGCTTAAGTACCGGGGTATTAAATACACAATCATCATCCTTAAAATCATGAATTGTTTTGGGCAGTCATTGAGGGTGAATGACTGGAATGTTTGAATAATATATTTTGTGTTTCTCCAAAAGCCCTAATAATTGCTGTTACCACATCTGGGCGGATGGTATGATGGTGGTGGGTGCTGATGTAGCCCAAGGCATGCTGGTATGTGAAATGGTGGTATGTGGTATGAGCCGCCAAGATGGTCCCTAAGGACTTAATCTTGTGATGACCTTCCAATGTAAAACAGTGCAACCACGAGTCTATAATGGTGTCGACCTGGCTAAATAATTTATATCCATCAGTACGGGTTGCATCAGGTAGATGACCTCCTACACCATGGACCTTTGTGGTTACAGGTAGGGGTGCACGACTTACAGATCTGTGTGAGCATAAGTCGTGAAGGCGCAAGAGGGGGTCTGAGTAAGGGTTGACGCAGGTGTGGGAGTGTAACCCTCCTCAGGTGAAACCTTAGCGGGTGTAGCTTTGTAAATGCCTTGTGGTAATGTCCCCTTGATTCACATGTCTAGGGAAACGTGTGTATATGTCAAGATAATTATCTCTTATGGATAAAGTGTACAGTCTCTACTGAGTATAAACTGTTTGAACAGCCGTGCCCACGGTGAAGGGCAGGCATGGGAACTTACTCGAGTTTGTTCTATTTATAAAAACTCTGTGGGTCGGATGAAAACTTGTCGGGCTGATGTAACCCTGAATTTGGATTTTCCTAGGTGGAAGTATCCCAGTGATGTTAACAGGTAGATGTAACCCCAATAAAAAATAAGCATAAGTGGAGGTAACCTCTGCTGTTATAAATATTGCACAATTAATCTCCTTACTAAAATGTGTTTTAGTCAAAATGCTAAGTGATAGGAATTTCTATCTATTATTGTTTTAACAAATAAAAGAACCCGAGCTATCCTGGATAAAGCCTTGCATGTATAAATATTTCATTGTGTATTGGCTCGTGAGCACGGTTGTTGTGCTCATCCTCGCTTTTTCCCTCAAACCTTCAGAAGCCGCGGATCCCGGACATTATGCATACTATGAGGATCCAGATGTTGAAGGCCAAGGAGCTGATCAAGAGTAGTATAGTTTCTAGTAGTCTAAGTCTCGCCTTAGTCTAGCTAACTATGTCGGTACTCGTGTACTACCAATATTACCCAGGTCTCTGGATAATATCGGTCGTACATTGGTTTCCGTAGTCGCTTACCTGTGGCAAGATGAGCCCTACCTATTTTACTTCTGTTACTACTTCCGTAGTTTCTGTATTGTAAACATTTGGCATGTTCGGCTCTATTATAAAACCTGACCTACCGCGGTCTATGTGACTCTGGTATTCATAATATTAAGGTTTTGTTTGGTCTACGTTATGTATGAAATGATTTAGTTATATATCTGTGAGCGCTATCTACTGATCTAGGGAATAGCATAGTACTATTCACAGAGGATTCTAGATCGTGAGATCCGGATCTGACAGTAGATAACTGCAGTACAAGGCCTATGGGCTCTTACCTACTAGTCCTTGTGTAGCGATCAACTCTATCACCTTGATTACTAGTATGAAGCTAGGTCACAGCTACCGCTAACCTTCATGACTATCTAATAGTACTAGTAATCTTATATACTACGAGGTTTATCTTTTAGCTTCTAGTTCCAAGTAAAACCTAGTTATGCATGGGATGCAATTGTCATATCATGTTGTGCTTAGATTGAGGTTTGTTGAATATACTAACCTTCCAACTGAATAGTTGCTACTAGCCTAGGGTTAAGTGATTGCCTTGATTCATTATAGGCTACAGCCCTATGTTCATTTAGGGTACTTCTAGACATAAGGCTATATGTTAATGGTACTTGATTATTATCTAATTGCTTTGCTATCTCCGATTAACTATTTGATTAACTTATTATTACAACAATGGTCTAGGTCCTACTGGTTGTTTGATCATGTGTGTGTATATATATGCCTAAACATGTCTATACCATCTTAGGCTCTAACTACCTGAATTGATTACTTTAGTTTGTTTACTTACTATGCGACCTCTGATCACCGGAATTACATACCTGCATTCGACTATTAGTTAGCTCAATTTACTTACTATTTTACTTACTCAGTGTTGCCATGCTTAAATGGATTATTAATCATCTAATTGCCTGACTTTGGTGCAACTACTAGTTAACTCACTTTGGATTGAAATGACTAAAGGAGTTATTAACATTCCCTAATTAAATTTGTCTTTATGTGATACTAGTTCACTGACCATTTCTAATTAACCTTTAATCACTAAGTTAATTCCTAGTTAACACAATCTAATTTTCAATTACAGATGTAACCTACTGTTGTCTCAACTAACTATTCACTTAAATACTAACCATACTAAACCAATCACTATTTAACTAACGTGTAACTTGCTAACTCACTACTAACCTAATCCAATGGGCCCACTACCATACATACATACATACATACATACATACATACACCGAGAGAGAGAAAGCCACAGAGAGATAGAAGGGGCCCACCTGTCACTCACCAGAGGGAGAGAGAGAGAGGAATTGGGAGCAACGGGAGGGGAAATAGAGGTGCTGGGGTGGCTCGGATGACGCGCAACACCGATAAGGCGATCTCATGGGTGGTGGCATCGTGGCCGGGCGTGCATTAGGGCGGGCGCGTGGCAACGTGCGTTGGCCGGGGCTGGAGGAGGAAAGGGGCAACGGCGCCGGATGGGAAGAGGGGAAAGAAGGAGGTGTGCATGAGCACCAGGGGGTGAGGGGAACTCAAGGGTGTGGATGGTAGGGGCGGAGGAGAGCCAGAGTAGGCTAACAGTGGTGACCTAAGGCAGCACGGCCGATGCATCGTGGTGGCGATGCTACGGTGAGGGGGTCCAGAGTGAGTGGTGGGAGGAGGTCGGGGTAGGGAGGAGGTGCTCCCATGGGGAGGAATTGATGAGAGGATTACCAGAGAAGAAATGGCTGCGATGGGGGCGGATTCGATCGAAGTTGGGAAAGAAGGGGCCACAGTGAGCTCTGGTGAGGGAATCCCCCAATTGGTTGAGGGGAAAGCATCCTCGAGGTCAAGAACAGGTCGTGACGTAGACAGGGTGGTGAAGGCCTCACTAGGGTGGCCTAAACGACGATGCGCGCGTGGTAGCCAGTGCGGGCATGGCGTGGTCGCAGCTACGGTGTGTGTAACATCCCAAATTTGGAGTGTTTTTTAAGCCTTTCAAAGTGAAAATAACCATTTGATTTTTCTTGGTTTAGTCAAAGCTTAATTTGAATTTTTAGGAATCAAAATCATTTAATGTGAATAATCTAAACTTCAATTAAATTCAAAGTCATTTTATTTGTGTTCCTTGAGTTCTAGAGTATTTTTTGGACTTTTCTAGGACTTTTTGGAGTTTATTTGCTATTTCCTTGAGCTCGGTTTGCCTTAATCCTTTTTCTGAAATTTGGAAATCTTTTCTTTTCCAGATTTTTCCCTTTAGGTCAAATTCCTTTCTTTCGGGTCATTCCTTTTTCCTTTTGGCCTGGTCCTATTTTCTTTGCTGCTAGCATGGCCCGCTCCTTCCTTTCTCGAGCGCCAAGCCCAGCCACCGGCCTCCTTCCCTCCTTCTCTCTTTGACCCGCGGACCTCGCTTTTTAGCAGTTCCTTCTTCCTCCCCACTTCGGTCTCTTTGCCATGTCCGAGCTGGACACGTTGTTGCCACTATGCTCCACATAAACTCTCCTGTTCCAGCCCTTTAAAGGTGTACCACCCACGTCACTCTTTCCGCACCATCCACCTCATCCAAAGCCTTAAGCCGCCGCCATGAATCCATCGACGTGTTTGCCAGATTTTCGCCAAGAACCCGCCGGTCGCCAAAAATATATGTCGCTATTGAAGGTCCTCCTTCCGCACCGTTGCCGTCGTCGAATTCACCTCGTCGCGTTCTGCGTGGTTCCCACCTTGTCTTCGCCCGAGGGTCCCCGAGCCACCGTCGCCCCTTTCGTCTCTAAGTATGGCCACCGCCTCCACCTTCGATCTAGCTGCCGATGAGTCTCTCTACCATCCCAAGTGTGTCATCCTGTGTTCCCTCCCTTCCTCTTCGATCCCCTCTGTTTTCGTCGTCTCTTCGCCATCGAGGTGCCCCGCCACTCTCAATCTTCTTCTCCGCCTCTTACCATCGTCGCACCGCTACTCCCATCGTCCTCATGTCGCCCAACCGTCTTGGTGTGATCCCCTCGCCATCGCCGTCGCCGTGCCAAAGCTCCCCTCAGTTTCCTTCAGGCACCGCTGTGTCACCGTCGCTGCCACACACCAGAGCCGCCCTTCCGCCATTGTCCTGGCCACCGCCGCCTCGCTACCTCTCTCGCTGCGTCACCGCCGCCCAAAGGTTCCCCGAGACCCCGACGTTTCATTTTTGACCTCACCGGCAACTCCCTCACCGCCGCTCATCGTCGTCGCTGCTTGCCCGAGTGCCACTGCCAACTCCCCCGCTTCTTTACCTCTATTAGCTCTCTCTCTCTCTCTCTCTCTCTCTCTCTCTTACATGTGGGACCCATTGTCATCCTTTCTCTTTTTCCTTCTCTCACAAACACCTGGATCCTTCCTGTCATTCAATGCCTTTCTCTCTCTTTCACTTACCAGTGGACCCCACTTGTCAATATCAATTTCAATATTTTTCTTTTCAGCCAAAGGAATATTTTTTCTCTCTCTCTTTTTCCTTTCCGGCAAATCTTTCGAGAGTCCTTCTCCTTCGTCCGAACTTCGATTTAGCCCATTTAAATTTCTAAAAAATCGATATATTTCTCTTAGAGTTGGTTTTCCTGTTTTTGGATTTTATTTGATTTTCTTTTAGATTTATTTGTGTTTCACCAGTTATTTTCTCTCTCATTTAGATGATCTATTTTAAGGAGCAGGAGCAAAAGCAAGTTTTGAAGATCCAAGTATGGTAACTGAGCAAAGTCAAGGCAAGTTGTAATCCATTGATCATGTTGAACCTATGTTTTCAAAAGTATCTTGTTTTATATTAAATTGCATGCTATCCTTAAATCAACTACTTTTGAGAATAGTTAATCACATGTTTATCATTATACCTCCATTGATTATTTAAATATCACGAATCCTTTGTCACCATAGGATGGTCATTACTAGTTGGACATATTTGTATCACCAACATGGGTATCGTAGAGATGCTTAGTTGTAGAATGAGCTCATGTCACTTGATCAATAATGCTAATTTGACTTAATGAGATATGGAATTGTGGCATGTAGCAACTGTTGTTAAAATTGTTGTGCCATGGGCCCATGGCAGAGTATGTCATTGGTCTTGGTTGAACAAAATGATTTTCGCTCAAGTGATCGATCGTGTAGTAAAAAGGGTGCGGATAGCACATTGTGGGTTGTGATAGACTTGCCTAAGTAATTGTTAAGGACTTAATCTTCTTCGCCATTGAACTGGGCCATATTTGTGAGGACCCCTATGTATTGGAAATGTGCTTAATTAAAGTTATACTGTAGCACAATTCTTAATTAAGGAACAGTGCTGCTCCTTTATTAAAGATCATGCTAGAAGCATAAATTTAATAAGTAACAAATCCAATATTCAAGCCTCCCGGATATATGTCTCACAATGGTTCCCAGGATCAGTTACCATTGCACATATATCCTTAAACAACATTGCATCATACACATACAAGTTATACATTAACATAATCAAACATAAGTTTACAATCTTCGGCTTAATACTACAATATTAACTGACTTGGTCACTACAAAAAACTGACAGCGGAAGCAAAATAGAATGACAAAACCACCAATGGCCCCATCACCCGCAGGCTATTGCGTGGAGGAAAGAAATAGCTTCACTCGTTAGTGTCACCCTGATCGGAGCTAACGGGCACTTCATATAAATAACCATAGGTTATAGTACCTCGAGTACGGAAGGTACTCAGCAAGACTTACACAAACTAATAAAAGAAAGTGTTCGTTAGAACCTATACAAAGGGATATAATTTATACATGCATAAGGTTGCAACAGGAAGGCATATTGGTTCAATTTTGCATAAAGTAATACATCTTAACCTACAATTGCTAAGTTTTGATAAAGCAATTTAATGAAACAAATTGGACTAAAACAGTAAGTAAATGAAAATAAAAGTAAACAAAACATTGCATGAATTCTCTCATGCTGAACCAGAAACCAAAACAAAAATATAAATCAAAACTCTATACAGGTGACATCAACTCAAGTTATCGTCCATGACCGTGGACACGGCTATTCGAATAGTTTGATACCCTGCAGGGGTGTACAACTTTACCCACACGACTTAGTTAGCCCGTAAGCCTCCGGAATAATAGCACACAACCTTTGGTATGCGTGGAAACTAAGATTTGGTATTTTCAACAAGTGACACTATTGAGTTGGATACCCATGTGTGAACCGATCTCACTTAAACAACGATCGATAGCATCCGCTAACGGGCACACATGTTGCGTCAGAATGCCGACCCAAACAAAAGAAATACAGGTTGGGTTCGCTACCCATACTAGATTGCAATCGGCATCTTTAAGGTACGTACATGCGATGGAACACAAATACGCCCTCACCCTTCTAAGAACATATGATATTGATATAAAACTCACATGGCATAAGACACAGCCCGAAGACCTAAGCATCTATGCCATACAAGATCAATACACATATCCTTACTCCCCTGTCTCCAACTCAATAGCATTAACCCTTTACTTAACCAAACAGTGCCCATACACCGCATGTGGAAGCACGTTGGGACTTGAATTGAATAGTAAGAGTTCAGTCCTTATTCGGTCCAAACAAGTCCACCACATTTCCCAATCTCGTGCTCAAAGGCACCATCACTAGCTTCCTCTTGTCCAGATCAATTGAAATTTAAAATTCAAATCTGATTTAAAGAAACTGGACAAAGATTTAAAATGACTGAAATTCATTTGTTGTTCCCATGTTTGACAAGATAATCTTGTCAAACTTTAAAGTTCTCCAGACTGCATGGCTAAGCGAATTCTGAAACTAAATCTTGTAGTATACAGTACTACTCTAAGTTTGAGTGTATGGTTAGAATTAAAGTAATTCACAATGTTAGGTCATAACTACCTACTAACAGATCAAAATTGTATTTTCAGAAAATTAGCATGCAACAGGTGTCACTGTATTTAAAAAAAATCTATTGTATAAAACTTTGGGATCAACATGGTGCAAAGAGGATGCTTGTCTTGGTAATAATATACTTCTTGTGCAGGCTCTGGTTGTTCAGAAATAGAATCAAATACCTCAGAAGTACCAGATTCTAAAAAGAAATAATAAAATTCAATGAATATGAAAGCTGGCAGCAAATAAAAATGAACAGAAGATGTATGATCAAGAGGGTAATGTATAATTAACAATATGCTTAAATTATACCTACCCTAATAAAGATAATAACCCATATTATCATCTACTGCCTTTAAATGGTAGAAACTAGAGTTTCGGTCAAAATTACAGTTTTCAGATTTTGAAAAGAATGGAAAACAGGGCAGCCTGCAGATTTCGGGTTAAGTGAAAATAGACTAAGTAAAAGATCCTAAATTGAAGCTTAGTTTGATCTTCAAAGAAATAATACCCCAGGATAACCCTAATCTAAACCTAATTGGTTAAATTACAGAAACTGTCCAAATTTTAAAAGTTGTCGGTTTAGCCGACAATAGATGAGAGAGGTAAAACTCTATTACAAAACTAAGTAGAAGACAACAAGAATCAAAAGAACCACTGCTTATGCTACTAGGGTTTAGCTGAAACCTAAATAGGATGATAAGTTAACAAGAGAAACCCTAGAACTTGAAAACGACATGAAAGACCGAAAAGTTATGAAAACAACTTTTCAGTTTAAAGAAGGTGGGACTATTACATGTACAAGTGAATAGTTCATATGAGCTTCTGAGGTCCTTAAGGTGCTCAAGATGACAAGAACTAAGGTCTTAGCTTACCAGGGTAAGAAAAACACCGAAGGTTCCTAAAACCGGCTTTGATCAATAGAGAAATAAACTCTGGTTTAACCTACAAAAGATGCTAAATCCTTATTACAAGGTGAAACCAGCGTTTAAGATGGATAAGCAAAATGTAGGAGCAAGAAAATCCACTGGAACAACAATGGAAGATGAAGAGCTCCTTGGGTCAACAATGGCAGTGGCAAAAAGCTAAGGTATATATATATAGATGTTGAGCTACAGGGCAAAGGGGAAGTGTCTAGAGCTGATGAGGTGTCCAATTAGTGCTAAATATCCGGACAATAGTTGCATGATCTTTGGATAACGCCTCTACTCCGGTCGCAAAGCCGGCGGCGGCGCACAGAGGCAAGGAGGAAGAGAGCGACTCACGACATGTGGACCCACTGGCACCGATGATGCGCGCCTCCTAAAACTCAAAAGAACATCGACCGTCCGATTAGAGATGGGCGGCTGTAATGAAATTAGGTGTTAAAAGAATTTAATCGAGATCGTTTAATATGGACCGTGCGATCTCAAGTGGACGATTGAGATTTAAAGGAGCTCTACGAAGTTCGGAGGTTATATTCAAAGAGGGACGTTGGATTTGAATCCAACGATCGATCTAAAAAGGATACACGTCACTTTAAATGAGATGACGTGGTACCGTCAGATTGGTTTTCTACGGTCAAGATTGAAGGAATATCCGGAGTGGTCCGAATGTCATCTCGATAGGGACCCTACGATTAAAATCCAATGGTCCAATAAAACTAAGCCCTAAATGTACGCGGTCAAAAAGGGGCACCGTGGGATTTGAATCCGACGGTCAAAGACGACTGCGCGCCTTTAAGTTCAAAACAAAAAGTGCAGCGCGGTTGGATCTAATATCAACAGTGGAGATCAAGAGGGGATCCGGAGGTCCGAATGCCACCACCTTCCTCGATCGCCCGATCTATATCCAAAGGGCTTGCGGCACGTGAAGAGTTGGGCTCGCGCCCGAGCGTGACTGAGCCGGACCAAATGCACCGGTCGGACCCAACCTCATTGGGTTCGAGTCGCTACAGTGCTAGGGTTTGGGTTTAAACCAGAAGAGTTGACTAGCCCTAAATTCAAAGTTTAAAAGTTTGACCGGGCTTTAGAAATAGTAAATAAATTTGTAAAATCATGAAATTTGGCAAGGGTGCTACTGGGATGATATATTTCCCAAATAAAGTTCGAAAACCACGGTTTCACTTTTAAAATTCATAGATAATTATCTTAGCCCGAAAAAGTTTATTTAAAGACAAGCATTTTTCTCCAAGGCAAAATAATTTCTAAAAATTCAACAAAATTAGTTTTGGGCAAGATAATTTATCTAGGCTTTGATAAAAATACCTCACAGTCATAATACAAGTATTGACTTGTATTCCCTTCAAAACTTCAAATGGGTTTTGGATTTTGGCTAGGAAAGGGAAGTTTTTATTTGCAACATAATGCCCAACCTGTAAATATGAACAGCATCTCATTACTGTTATGAACAGTACATCATTAATGTTCATAAAACATTTTATTACTGTTCCAAAAATTGGGGCTGTTACAAACCTACCCCCCTTAAGAAAATCTCGTCCCCGAGATTTTGGAAAAGATAGAATTTGGGAAAAGGTGAAATTGAAAAGGCTTTCATAGAAATCCAATATATGTTGTCTTTATTTCCTTCAAAGATAGCAAAGAGAGATTTTACATAATAACATAGGGTTATTATTACATCTCCTTTTACACTGCGTTGTTTAAACTTGCCTTTCTTGATTCAAAGGCCAATTCTAAACAGCAAAGAGATGGGGGTGCTCAATTTGCATCAAATCTTCGCGCTCCCAAGTGGCTTCATCCTCAGAATGATTAGCCCACTGAATTTTCAAGAACTTGACAGTGCGATTTCTTGTCCTGCGTTCCATTTCGTCGAGGATACGTACTGGTTGCTCTTGATAGGAAAGGTCGGGTTGAAGATTAAGATCCTCATAAGCAGTTACCTCAGTAGGAACACGAAGGCATTTCTTTAACTGAGAAATATGAAAAGTATCATGCACTGCTGATAGAGCTTCAGGTAGTTCTAATTGATAAGCCACGGCTCCTCGTTTTGCAATTATTCGGAAAGGTCCGACATAACGAGGTGCTAGCTTTCCTTTTACCTGAAAACGCTGAGTGCCCTTCATCGGTGACACTTTAAGATAGACATAGTAATCTACCTCAAAGCTTAACTCACGACGACAACAGTCGGCATAGCTCTTTTGACGTGATTGTGCAATTTTCAAATGGTTTCGAATCAGGCGAATTTGCTTTTATGCTTCTATCACCAAGTCCGGACCATAGAATGGTCTTTCACCCGATTCTGACCAATTTAAAGGAGTCCTGCAAGCTCTCCCATACAAGGCTTCAAAAGGTGACATTTGAATACTTGCTTGATAGCTATTATTGTAGGAAAACTCCACATATGGCAAAGATTTCTCCCAGTCTTTGCCATAGGATAGCACATAGGCTCGAAGGAGATCTTCCATCACTTGATTTACTCTCTCGGTTTGACCACTAGTTTGAGGATGATACGCAGTGTTGAAAGAGAGTTCAGTCCCCGCAGCTTGATGAAGATAACTCCAAAAATGAGAGGTGAACTAAGGACCTCGGTCAGAAACAATGACCTTAGGAACACCGTGAAGACAAACAATGTTAGCAATATAGAGCTCGGCTAATTGTTTGCCAGAGAAGATGGTTTTGACAGGAATAAAATGGGCAGCCTTCGTTAGACGACCAATGATTACCCAAATGGCATCGGATCCATTCGGAGTTTTAGGAAGACAAGTAACAAAATCCATACCGATCTCTTCCCATTTCCATTGTGGAATAGGCAAAGGTTGAAGGGTACCGGCTGGCCTTAGGTGCTCGGCTTTAACCCTTTGGCAAATATCACATTCAGCAACATATTGAGCAATTTGCACTTTCATTCGGCTCCACCAAAATGTCTTTTTCAAATCCTGGTACATCTTGGTACTCCCAGGATGCAAGGAAAACTTGGAATTATGAGCCTCTTTAAAAATTAGACCCCTCAATTGAGGATCTGCGGGTACCACCAAACGATTGCGATACCGAAGGGCACCGCGGGAAGGTCTTCAGGAAAGACATCAACATACTCACAAACAATTGGCACTAACTCCAACAAAGGAGTGGCATCAACTTGGTGAGCACAAAGATGAGAACCCACGATCCTGGGTTGAAAAACGACTGAGGTGCCGCTTTCATTAGTTAAAGAAATGGATCGTTGGGCACAATTAATTTGCCCAAGGTTCCTGGACAACCAATCCATTCCTAAAATAACATCCAACCCTTTAGAATCTATCACAATCAAATCCGCCCAAAAGTCTACCCCTTCAATATTTATATTGACATTACGGCAGACTCGATCAATCATAAAGACTGATCCAGGTGAGTGGATGCTATGGGGTGGATGAAGATGATGCACAATTAACTGATGTTGAGCAGCAAACTGCCTACTAACAAAAGAATGTGATGCTCCAGAATCAAATAAAATGATGGCGATCTTTGAAATTAACTAGGAGCATACCAGGGCGACTTCAGAGTATCAGCGCTTCCTCGGCGATGTCGATTCATATGGCCTCGGACTGGAGCTGGGTCAGACTTGACCACAGTCGAGGAAGATGGTGCAAGACGCACTACAGCTGGAGAAGGTTGAATAGGTGGTATCCCACGTGCCTTTGCATAACATTGGTTGGCAAAATGCCCTGGGCGCCCACAGTGATAACAAATCACGCCCGACCTGACATTGACAACCGCAGGTGGCCGATTTACACTAGGCCTCGGCTGAGTAGTGGGAGGAGATGGGCGAGGTGCAAAACCGCTGGCCTCGGTGAAAAAGGAGCTGGTGCCCGCGGAGGTCTAGGCAACCACAAACGAGGCCTTGGCGAACTGCCACTAGGAACAAACTGAGAAGTCCTCTGTCGTTTGCGTGACTCCTCCAAAGCCTTGCTCTTGCTTTCAGCAACAATGGCTTTGTTGACAAGATGGGAGAAATTTCTGAAGTCATGCAAAGCTACAGCCATCTCCAATTCTTTAGACAGCCCATTCAAGAATCGGTTCCGACGACGGAGGTCAGTCGAAACATCATCAGGAGCATATCTGGCAAGGAAGTTAAATTCATGCAGGTACTTAGTCACAGTCTTCCGCCCTTGCTTAAGAGCGAGAAACTCCTGCTGCTTGATCATCATGACTCCCTCCGGAATATGGGCTTCACGAAAGGCCTCCATGAACTCATCCCAAGTAGGGACGTGTCCAGCAGGTTGAATGGCAAGAAGATTATCCCACCATATGCTAGCCGTCCCATCCAATTGGTAACTGGCAAAAAGGACCTTCTCCCTTTCGGAACATTGAGCAATCAACAGCTTCTTCTCAATAGTCCGAAGCCAGTCTTCAGCTTCCATTGGATCTTGAGAGCTGGAGAACACCGGCGGGTTGGACCACTGAAATTCAGCAAGACTTCCCTGCACATGATGACCTCCTGCTCTGACAGCTGGCGTGGCAGTGGAAGAAGTATTGCGCGCAATTTGCTCCAAAATGCGCGTCTGGTCCATTCTGTTGCGCTCAATTTGCAGGAGCACATCAACCATAGTGGGTGGTGGAGGAAGCTCCTCTTCCTGGTGGCCACCTTGCGGACCATGAGAACCAGAGGGTTCAGCCTACTCTCCCTGAGAGTGGGGCATTGAAGTTGAAATGCCCTTCCCTTGTTGTGTCTGCGCACGAGTAGTGGGTCCTGTCATCCTATTACCACACAATGGTTAACAACATAACAAGGAGATACTCGGGCAAGCACAAACAATGTTATAAATAGAAAAGAAACAAACACTATACTTACACATGCATTATGTGATGACATGCATCCGAATCAACAACCAAATCATAAAATCCATATATACAGCAAAAAGGGATTCAGTCCCATCCCATATATATATATAAGTCGACTACCATGTTCATAATACAAACCAAAAGTCTGACTTACATATCCTTTACAAAATACCACTACCCTATTACATTTATTTAAGGGCAACTACTTGACGATATAACACCTATCCATGAGGGTTCATCGTCGAGGTACTAGCATAAAGATCACGGTTAAAGTTCACCGGAAACTCATTCAGGAGATGTGCTCCAGGGGAACCCGTGTCAATAGGATCCAAAGGACTGATGAGACGCCTCGGAGATCCTAATAATGGATGATGACCTCCAGGAGGTGCAGTCCGCAGAGTGCGAGGAAAACCTGCAGCATGCGGGATTGACACACTTATCCATAAATAGGGATACACCCGGCTACATCTGGAAGTCGATAAGCTGGTGGTGCAGCAGCAGCGGGAGAGATCTCGTTGTCACCATAAAGCACGTTGCGAGGAACGCGATTCATGTTGACTCCAAGTCCAAGGTACTCCTGGGCCTCGCTAAAACGATGACGAGTTTCCCACAATTCCCTCACAAGGCAGCGATGGATTTGGTCCATGATGCGGACCATCCTCGCCAACTGTCGCACCCGAGGGTCTTCCCCAAACTGTACCTCATCAAACATACTCACTTCTGCACGAGGACCTTGCTTCGGGAAGTGATCATAGGGTTGTTGAGACAACTCCGTCAAATCATGACGAAGGAGGCTCATCATCCTACTAGCAGCTTCCTGAATCGTCATAGACTCAGAAGTGGCAAGTGCTTAGACACAGTATGGGACACTGCCCGCCACCTGCCTAGCAATGACGTTGATGATGGCGCGGTACTCCTCCATCCCTGGTCCTCGATCTCGTCGATAGATGGCGTACTCCGGCTGATAGGTGAAATTAGCTCGCCACATCATGTCTCGCAGCAAAGCCAGAAATCCATCCACATCCTCAGCTCGGGTTTCCTTGACCAAGTACCATCCGCTCATCTATAGGTTAAAAGACAAGGTAAGAAGACAATTCACTCTTGAAAGAAACCAACAGAAAGTTGGGACAAGAGTTGATACTAGGGAAGATAAGAAATAAAAGATATCATACTTAAACTTTCAAAATTATATTACTAACTTGAAAATAATTTCTCAGAAGACTCTCTAATGACTCCGACCATGCTATTTCTAACCTACGGGCAACGTATGCTCTGATACCAACGCTGTGAGGACCCCTATGTATTGGAAATGTGCTTAATTAAAGTTATACTGTAGCACAATTCTTAATTAAGGAACAGTGATGCTCCTTTATTAAAGATCATGCTAGAAGCATAAATTTAATAAGTAACAAATCCAATATTCAGCCACCGGATATATGTCTCACAATGGTTCCCAAGATCAGTGACCATTGCACATATATCCTTAAACAACATTGCATCATACACATACAAGTTATTCATTTACATAATCAAACATTAGTTTACAATCTTCGGCTTAATACTACAATATTAAGTGACTTGATCACTACAAAAAACTGACAGCGGAAGCAAAATAGAACGACAGAACCACCAATGGCCCCATCACCCGCAGGCTATTGCGTGGAGGAAAGAAATAGCTTCACTCGTTAGCGTCACCCTGATCGGCGCTAACAGGCACTTCATATAAATAACCATCCTCACCTGCAACAATAGGTTATAGTACCTTGAGTTCGGAAGGTACTCAGCAAGACTTACACAAACTAATAAAAGAAAGTGTTCGTTAGAACCTATACAAAGGGATAGAATTTATACATGCATAAGGTTGCAACAGGAAGGCATATTGGTTCAATTTTGCATAAAGCAATACATCTTAACCTACAATTGCTAAGTTTTGATAAAGCAATTTAATGAAACAAATTGGACTAAAACAGTAAGTAAATGAAAATAAAAGTAAACAAAACATTGCATGAATTCTCTCATGCTGAACCAGAAACCAAAACAAAAATTTTAATCAAAACTCTATACAGGTGACATCAACTCAAGTTATCGTCCATGACCGTGGACACAGCTATTCGAATAGTTTGATACCCTGCAGGGGTGTACAACTTACCCACACGACTTAGTTAGCCGTAAGCCTCGGAATAATAGCACACAACCTTTGGTATGCCGTAGGAAACTAAGATTTGGTATTTTTCAACAAGCTGACACTATTGAGTTGGATACCCATGTGTGAACTGATCTCGCTTAAACAACGACTGATAGCATCTGCTTAACCGGGGCACACATGTTGCATCAGGAATGCCGACCCAAACAAAAGAAATACAGGTTGGGTTCGCTACCCATACTAGATTGCAATCGGCATCTTTAAGGTACGTACATGCGATGGAACACAAATACGCCCTCACCCTTCTAAGAACATATGATATTGATATAAAACTCACATGGCATAAGACACAGCCCGAAGACCTAAGCATCTATGCCATACAAGATCAATACACATATCCTTACTCCCCTGTCTCCAACTCAATAGCATTAACCCTTTACTTAACCAAACAGCGCCCATACACCGCATGTGGAAGCACGTTGGGACTTGAATTGAATAGTCAGAGTTCAGTCCTTATTCGGTCCAAACAAGTCCACCACATTTCCCAATCTCGTGCTCAAAGGCACCATCACTAGCTTCCTCTTGTCCAGATCAATTGAAATTTAAAATTCAAATCTGATTTAAAGAAACTGGACAAAGAGTTAAAATGACTGAAATTCATTTGTTGTTCCCATGTTTGACAAGATAATCTTGTCAAACTTTAAAGTTCTCTAGACTGCATGGCTAAGCGAATTATGAAACTAAATCTTGTAGTATACAGTACTACTCTAAGTTTGAGTGTATGGTTAGAATTAAGGTAATTCATAATGTTAGGTCATAACTACCTACTGACAGATCAAAATTGTATTTTCAGAAAATTAGCATGCAACAGGTGTCACTGTATTTTAAAAAAAATCTATTGTATAAAACTTTGGGATCAACATGGTGCAAAGAGGATGCTTGCCTTGATAATAATATACTTCTTGTGCAGGCTCTGGTTGTTCAGAAATAGAATCAAATACCTCAGAAGTACCAGATTCTAAAAAGAAACAATAAAATTCAATGAATATGAAAGTCAAAACAAATAAAAATGAGCAGAAGATGTATGATCAAGAGGGTAATGTATAATTAACAATATGCTTAAATTATACCTACCTAATAAAGATAATAACCCATATTATCATCTATCGCTTTAAATGGCGTAAACTAGAGTTTCGATCAAAATTACAGTTTTCAGATTTTGAAAAGAATGGAAAACAGGGCAGCCTGCAGATTTCGGGTTAAGTGAAAATAGACTAAGTAAAAGATCCTAAATTGAAGCTTAGTCTGATCTTCAGAAGAAATAATACCCCAGGATAACCCTAATCTAAACCTAATTGGTTAAATTACAGAAACTGTCAAAATTTTAAAAGTTGTCGGTTTAGCCAACAATAGATGACAGAGGTAAAACTCTATTACAAAACTAAGTAGAAGACAACAAGAATCAAAAGAACCACTGCTTATGCTACTAGGGTTTAGCTGAAACCTAAATAGGATGATAAGTTAACAAGAGAAACCCTAGAACTTGAAAACGACATGAAAGACCAAAAAATTATGAAAACAACTTTTCAGTTTAAAGAAGGTGGGAGTATTACATGTACAAGTGAATAGTTCATATGAGCTTCTGAGGTCCTTAAGGTGCTCAAGATGACAAGAACTAAGGTCTTAGCTTACCAGGGTAAGAAAAACACCGAAGGTTCCTAAAACCGGCTTTGATCAACAGAGAAATAAACTCTGGTTTAACCTACAAAAGATGCTAAATCCTTATTACAAGGTGAAACCAGCGTTTAATATGGATAAGCAAAATGTAAGAGCAAAAAACTCCACTGGAACAGCAATGGAAGATGAAGAGATCCTTGGGTCAACAATGGCAGTAGCAAAAAGCTAGAGTATATATATAGATGTTAAGCTACAGGGCAAAGGGGAAGTGTCTAGAGCTGATGAGGTGTCCAATTAGTGCTAAATATCTGGACAATAGTTGCATGATCTTTGGATAACGCCTCTACTCCGGTCGCAAAGCCGACGGGGCGCACAAAGGTAAGGAGAAAGAGAGATGACTCCCTGACATGTGGACCCCGCTGGCAGCTGCAGTCGCGCGCGCCTCCTAAAACTCAAAAGAACATCGACCGTCTGATTAGAGATGGGCAGCTGCGATGAAATTAGGTGTTAAAAAAATTTAATCGGGATCGTTTAATATGGACCGTGCGATCTCAAGTGGACGATTGAGATTTAAAGGAGCCCTACAGAAGTTCGAAGGTTATATTCAAAGAGGGACGTTGGATTTGAATCCAACGATCGATCTAAAAAGGATACACGTCACTTTAAATGAGATGACGTGGTACCATCAGATTGGTTTTCTACGGTCAAGATTGAAGGAAGATCCGGAGTGGTCCGAATGTCATCTCGATAGGGACCCTACAATTAAAATCCAATGGTCCAATAAAACTAAGCCCTAAATGTACGCGGTCAAAAAGGGGCACCGTGGGATTTGAATCCGACGGTCAAAGACGACTGCGCGCCTTTAAGTTCAAAACAAAAAGGGCGGTGTGGTTGGATCTAATATCAACGGTGGAGATCAAGAGGGGATCCGAGGTCCGAATGGCACCACCTCCCTCGATCGCCCGATCTAGATCTAAAGGTGGAGATTGTTTCGCACACGTGGATAGCCCACGCGGCGTCGCAAATCTCGTCTGTTTGAGGGGAGATCAACGGCTCGCGGCACGTGAAGAGTTGGGCTCGCGCCCGAGCGTGACTGAGCCGGACCAAATGCACCGGTCGGACCCAACCTCATTGGGTTCGAGTCGCTACAGTGCTAGGGTTTGGGTTTAGACCAGAAGAGTTGACTAGCCCTAAATTCAAAGTTTAAAAGTTTGACCGGGCTTTAGAAATAATAAATAAATTTGTAAAATCATGAAATTTGGCAAGGGTGCTACTGGGATGATATATTTCCCAAATAAAGTTCGAAAACCACGGTTTCACTTTTAAAATTCATAGATAATTATCTTAGCCCGAAAAAGTTTATTTAAAGACAAGCATTTTTCTTCAAGGAAAAATAATTTCTAAAAATTCAACAAAATTATGTTTGGGCAAGATAATTTATTTAGGCTTTGATAAAAATACCTCCCAATCATAATACAAGTATTGACTTGTATTCCCTTCAAAACTTCAAATGGGTTTTGGATTTTGGCTAGGAAAGGGAAGTTTTTATTTGCAACATAATGCCCAACCTGTAAATATGAACAGCATCTCATTACTGTTATGAACAGTACATCATTACTGTTCATAAAATATTTTATTACTATTCCAAAAATTGGGGTTGTTACAATATTGTACAACCACTTGTCCATATGGGATGGACCTGGCTAATTGATTAGCAATGTCTCAATTTCTGTTTTGTCTTGGAAACGTGAGTTACAGGATGGATGTATACTCATAATAGCGCAAGAGGGGGCCCTATCTAGTTGAAAGACATTTAGTGCTGAAACCTTAGAGGGTAGAACTAGGTTAAGAAGGATATTTGTAAAGACCTTGTGATGATCATTTAGTCGCACACCTACGGAAATGTGGTCAGGCATCGTAAGCTAATTTATTTCTCATGGGTAAATCTGTACAACCTCTGCAGAGTTAAAACTGTTTAAACAACCGTGTTCCCGATTATGAATAATTCTCAGGGATTTCACACGAGAGGTGGAGTTTTTTTTATGAAAATATGTCGAAGTGTGAATGGGAAGTTCACTTGGTGAATATGATGTTCGCTTGGTGGATGAGGAATTCACTTGGTGGTTTGTGTTGGAAGGTGAATGGAGAGTTCACGTGGTGAATATGATGTCGCTTGGTGGATGGGGAATTCACTTGGTGGTTTGTGTTGGAAGGTGAATGGAGAGTTCACATGGTGAATATGATGTTCGCTTGGTGGACGGAGAATTCACTTGGTGGTTTGGATGAAAAGTGAATGGGAAGTTCACTAGTTGTTTCAAACAAACTATTTACTCTATTTACTTATAGTCTTTTAAATTACACATTTTAATCTATTTACTATTTACTGTTAATACTGTTTTCTGCAAAAGAACCATACAACTATTCCTTTACGACTTGCTGAGTAATTTATGTACTCATGGCTTTTAGCTTTGCTACTCAGGAAGAAAGTCAAGCTGCCTAAGAGTTATACGAAGAGAAGTTCTTTGAAGGTTTTGCGAATTAGGATGCGTTCTCCACTCGGTTCCATGTGGGCATATTGATTAACCTTTCCAAGTTTTTGTTTCACTGCAAGAGTTTATTTGTTTCTTTAGCCCTGCGTGGTAAGTTAAATAAACATTGATCATAAGGTCCAGTTATTATTACTACTATAAACCCGCGTGCGCCTTCACGCGCGGAGTTAAATACGTGCGACTGTGATCAGGAAAATAAATTGTCAGAGATAGAACCCATGGAGATGTAGCTGATAGTTGTAAGTACAGAAGCAACACTGTTACGATGACATTTAATGCATCTATCATAGAGTATTGATGCATATAATCTTCCATCAGTAATTCTGAATTTTTCGCCAGCAATTCTAAATCATTTTAGATCATACAGTAGAATGGTCTCAAATTCGCACAAGTAGAATGCCTACCGTATGCAACGATAGGCGAAGAAGGCTACCAGAGTTGGCAAATTCTATAGATACAACCTACTATATGCAACATACCAGAAAGTGCAATAGACGAACAAGAACCTTATAAAAAGAGATAGAGTCGATGCTCTATACCGAGCTCCTTACAAGCATAGTTGCTTATCGGTTGCCAAATATTTCAAAAGGGCAGCATGTTTGTATCATTCTAGAGTGGGAAGCACAGAAAATATACATATAAAGACGACATAAGACTGATACAAACGAAACTATAGGTTTTGTAGGCTGCAGACATCATTGTAGTCGTTGCGTAGACTATAACATAAGCCTGTAGGTGAGAAGCAAAACACACGCTACGTCATATGATCATACTTGGTAGACACTGCTATAAGAAAAATAGAACACAAGTTAGGTGGAAAACTGCACGAAAAAATGGGACAGGGAATAGTTTTTTCTGTAAAATGAGAAACATATGTGAATGGTCCAACATATTAGTGAACATAATATAATTGGTCATATTTTTTGCCTTTGCTGCCCAAACACTCTTTTGTTACAACGACAGAGGGTGTTTTGTCATCAGGCACTGGGTAGTGTGGTCTGTAAAGCAAATATAGCATGTAAGGAAGTGCTATCTGTAGGGCTAAACAAAGTGCAAAGTTCTAGTGTGCTGGCAGGCAGATAGTATGAACTCAAAACAAAACAAAGTAGTATATTGGAGACATATGTTTGCTTTTGAATTAGCTAACAAAATGGTTATCAGACAGTTGGAAAGAGAATATTGGACATACAAGCTATGGAACGCACGCGAAGAGGTGGATCTATGTAAAAAGAAGGTTTATATGAAAAAGATCAGGTGAATATTCAGTGACCCCTTGTGAATTTATATGCACAAGATCACAACTAAAATGAATAGTCAATCATCAGTATAACCCCTTCAATTTTGGAGAAAGCATATGTCAAATCACGACTAGCGCCAGCGGTCGCAGTCGGGGGTAGGAAGCAAAGGAAGGGCGTGGCTCAAATAGATGGAGGCGAGGGCGATAGCGGTGTTGTGGCTAGTGAGGCGACGGGAGTGGGTGGGCACGCGTGGGCGATGCAGCTCTGGTGACGACGCCGTGGCGCGGCTCTAGTGGCCGAACAGGACAGGAGTAGGTGGCGCCGATGAGGGTGTTGAGGGAGGTGTGGCTCAGGGAAAATAAAAAAGAAAAAGGGAAAAAGGGAAAAAGACGGGCTGGGCTGAGAGTGGCCTGAGAGAGGAAAAGAAAAGGGAAGAAAAAGGAAAAGGAAAAAGATGATTGGGCTAGGTTTTGGCTCAAACCGTGCTTTTGAGGTCGATGTTTCAAATAACAACCTAGAAATTTGAATATTGATGAAGTGAAACAAATTCTTTTTAAAAAAATCCTACATTTTTAAACAATTTCAAACGCTCGGAATTTTTTGGGTGTTACATATACTCTCTACCAACGCCTCCGCTTAACAAACCAAGTCTAACAATTGCGAAGCAGAGCTTTGAGAACAAGATCGCCGGAACAAGCAAGAATTGGGGCCGTTTATTTCTTATTTGCCCCTCTTATCTCAGCCGTGAAGATACAGAGATTTCTCGGAAGTAAAGAACAAAACCAAAACCCGAAGGCATCACATTCCCTTTACGCAGGTTGAGTTAGCAGCAGCATCCAACTGGACGCGTGCAGTTGGGCTTGGTCTAGTTATGCTCAAAGCCGGATCGGCAATTTGGCATCCATGTATGCAGTCTCCGTAGGCAGCATATATGCTGCTCTGCACATTGCATGTGTGCTGCTTATGCCTGGGCATACATATCTAGTTAATTATGCACAAAACCAGCTTGAAAAACGCGGGTGGAAGTGGAATTCGACGACACCCCCAGATATTTTCTCGGTTTATCCGCGCATCTCATGTCGCTTTCAGTATTTCAGAGCCGCAAAGTCACGGGCATATGCGCAGCAAGTGTGTGTCACGTTCTATTATGCTATATAAGCGAAATAAGCTATGTAAAAAACTATGTCTTAACATGCCCTTTGAAGGTTATGCTGAATATTATGTCCGGAAAGTATTTTTTGTGCTATCAAATAATAATCATTTCTTCTGTGATATATAAAAAATGGACTCTCGGGGAAAGAAAGAAAGAAAAACTCTCTGGAAACGCCACAAAACAAGGCATCTTGTAGTCACAACTCACAAGTGACAAACGTTAGTTTTTCCACCCATCAAGTACTCATCCTACAGGTGTGATTTAATCATCTCGAAAAAAATACAGGCGTGAATCGATATTGAGTTAAGTGATAAAAGGGCTGCAAAACCATTATGTAGTTTTGAAAAAACCTTTTGTAGTTAAAAGGTGTTTGTATTATATTAGTTATCTCTTATACTTAACTTCCACTGATATTTTACTGTCAAAATTTAAGCTTGAGATATGAAATGGAAACCGCGACAAAGTCTAAATCGATATCTATTTGGCAACAGAGGAATTATGTGAGACCATGTGGAGGTCACCCCATGATTTGTGATGACTAATTGACTATGCTTTGCATGCATTGTTGACATTTGAGTTTGGGTTTGAAATCAAACCAAATTCAGAGATGCTCTTAGGTTTGAACCAACCAGACCGACCTCTATGGCAGTCTGACCGGCTGAGCTCTAGCGGTCATACTGGCCCTGGAATGGCAGTCTGACCGGCTAGAAGCCGGCGGTTTGACCGACCAAGGATTGGCAGTCTAACCGGCCGATGATGAAAAAGTATATTTTTGGAAAATGCCGAAAATCACTTGTGTAGAGATATGAGGTGATTCGTTTGCACTAGGTTTCATCGAAAATGGTGTTTCGAGGAAAAACTATATAGAGTTTTCCATAGAAGATGTGGTCTCAGACTTGGGAAAATTTCCCAAGCGGTCTGACCGGCCATTTATCGGTGGTCTAACGGTGATGTTGGTGGTCAGACTGGCCAGGGTGGCAGTCAGACCGGCTAGGGTGGCCGTCTAATCGACCAAGGCAATTGATGTGTGGATTTTGTTGAGGGATTTGGTGTTGGTGCATATGTGTTGCATGTTGTGTTTATGACTAATGTAGGTCAGGTTAGAATGAACTTGTGCCTATAAATAGTTTGCTTGGTCTATTGTTGTGTAGAAGGTTCCAGAATCAACTGTGGTCAACGACGAGGAAGATCGAGACTTGGTTAGGAGAACTAAGGTCTAGAGTGGTTGTGGAGGTTGGGTGAGATAGTTGGACTCGGACAAGGCGCAAGATGGACAAGAGCTATGGAAGGCACAAGTGGTCAAGGTTGAGCACGACATGTGGTGCGCTAAGTGACTTAGACCTGTTTGCAAGCGATGACGGTTTGATGGGATCCAGACGTGTGATAGACTTGACGGAAAGTCATTGGGACCGCATGGAGGATGAACAAGCACGGGCTATGCTTGGAGGAGAAGGAATCGGGAAATGACGGTGGAGGGGCAATATGGTCATTTGCCCAAAACAGGACAAGTGAGCAGTTTGCAAAACCGCAGCGGTGGCCTAAGTGGATTAGGTCAAGGAGACTTCATGGAGGACAAGACATGATGATTTCGGGCTATTGGAACCAAAGGTGAAGAACGGTGCTTTGAAGCGCGCATGAGTGAAAAACCCAGTTGTGCAATAGGTTAACGGGTTCCTATTGGTGTGTGTAGTGGATGTGATCCACTTTGTATCTAGTTTAGGGTTTCTTGTTAGTCTCCACTATATAAAGGGGGCATTAGAGAGAAAAATATGTTTTGCACTTGAGCCTTCAAGAGAGAAACTAGGGTTTGATTGAGAGAGCTAAGTGTTGCCCTTAGGGTTGTGTCCTCCTGGTGGAGTGGTTGTAATTCTTCCTCTTCAAGTGGTAATAGAAGATCAAACTTGATTCTCCATGTCTTATTTGTATTCTTATTTGATTCTCTTGCCTTCTGAGATGTTCTTGATGATTCTTGATTCCATCTTGTTCTAGTTTGATTCGTACTAAGATATAGCTTGCTAGTGCTTGTAGGAACCCATCTAGAATCATCTTAATTGTCTAGATCTCACGAATATGAGTAGAACAAGTTTTTCCTCTTTTGTTTGGTTCTTGAGTACTCTTCCCTATGATGGATAAGGGTGGAAACCTTGACAACGAGTCTTGAAATTGTTGATTGTAATAGGTTCCAAACATCCTAGGGTAGTTGTGTTTCGAATTTGGTGTGATTTGAATAAGTAGCTCAAAAGTTAGGTCAAATCCTTCTTGGAAGTCGTATTGTTTTCAGTTCGTCGGAAGGGAGTAGTAAGACTGTCGGCCCTGCCGATCAAACTGCCCACCACCGGTTAGACCAGGTGGTGGTTGCCAGTCAGACCGCCTGATGGTTGGCGGTCAGACCCGCCTGAAGGTGATTGCCGTTCTTTGATTAGGGTTGTTTCTTCGTGCTTGCAAGTTCAATCTTAATCTTCACAGTTGCTCATGGCTATTGAAGTGAAAAGGCTGTCGAATACCTAGGGGGAGAAATTGTGGGAGTCATTCACTGCCATAGCTGATACTACAAAATCAATCCCATCTAATTCATCTCGGCAACCAAAACTTAACTTTTTTCGGAAGACATCTTATTATAAGTGAGTAGTATCGAGGACGTGAGTGCCTCATCCAGAACTACCCAGAATGCGAGTGCCTCATCCAGAACTTCCTTGACTGATATATACCTCAATACTTGCCTGTCGATGAGCCCATGTATGTATGCATGCTCGAGGTTCACGTTTATTTAGAGAAAGTTACATAGCAGGCGGGCATATTATCATATATGGCGACCAGATAATCACCTTGTTCGGTACCAGTACCAATCCAGAACATTAGGCAGAGAATAACGAAATGCTCGTTGTCCAAACCTTTGCGAGATTCGACCTCTTCCTAAATTCCATAAGATGCCAGGCACCCCTGCGGACTATAAAACCCGCCCCCCGAGAGACCCACCTGACTCAAGTCACCAAAAATAATTTCCAGGGAATCAGTTCCTAGCAAACCTAGTCAATCTCTTGGGCTACAATTGCTACAACAATATAATGTCCAAGCTAAGCAGCCTTCTTTCCGGCATTGTTTGGTAAGTAATTGGCATTCTCAATATATGCAGCATATCTTCTTCTTCTTTTTTCCTGTATATACTTGGTTTTCTGTTCTTGTCTATGCAATGTGTTGATGTGTGTGCCGTACGATGTTTTTCTTTTGTGGTAGCCGGCGGTGCTACGGCGTGCACGCGAGGGCGGTGAACGTGCACGTGTCCGCGGCGGCGGCCGCGGGGCGAGCGGACGGCGCGGGTGGTGCGATGGCGGCTGCGGAGGGCGGGAGGGCGAGGAAGAAGGACGTCTTCTGGATGAAGGACCCGAAGACGGGGTACTGGGTCCCCGAGAACCGGTTCGACGAGGTCGACGCCGTCGAGCTCCGCGACCGACTGCTCCACTGCAAGTGAATTAACGCAACGCAAATGCAACAGTGGAAGAAGCATGCACCCGCGTGCATACCCATATGCCATATGTGAAGTGATATACACATGCATGCGCCTGGACCCTCTCGCCAGACGGCAAGACTATCGCGTAGTTTCTAGAATCACTAATAAAGACCAGCGGAGTACCATTGGCTTATCAAACGTACTGCAGATCCAGCTCCTCGTCGCGCCTAGAAATGGAGCGCTCTCCCCGTGATTCACTGCCCTTTTCTCTCACTAGCGCCAACTTTTCGCTTCACTAGCGGCGCCCGTTCTACGCCTTCAATTACAGTGTGCGTAGCGTTTTACGCTTTGCCTCGGCTCGTACAACTCTTCATAGCGCGAGAGATTGCCGGGCAGGCGGGGCCTCCACGTCGTTCTTTTCCCGATTTTTATCCAGTCGCGTCGCTACGCGTGTCCACTCGGCAGTCTCGCGTGTTTTGTACAAAACTTCCTGCCTCCTTCCTCTCAGCGCAGTACGCCCCGTTTTTCCGCATTCACGTATGTGTCCTTGCCTCCTCCTCTCGGTTGCCCTTGCCTACCATCCCTCACCTCCTCCCCACCCTCAGTCGCTTCGCCTTCACGCTCGCTTTCTTCCCTACGTTGTCGCCGCACCCGCTCTCTCCTCCCCCGCCTTCCACGCTAGCCACACCGTCCTCCCCTTCGGCTGTCACCTCCCCTTCGACCGCGTCACCCCCGCCGCCCTCCTCCCCCCTTCGCCCGTGTCGCTCGTGATGCCCCCTCCTCCCCACCGTCCGCAACGCCCCTGTAACACCCCAGCCCAACATGAGTCTGGAATGCTACTAAACTAATATTAAATAATTCTAAACCAAGGCAAACCACCAAATTTCGGCAGAACCTCCCTTGTAAAGTTAACTACACGGAGGTTCCAACATTTAGATAAATCATAAATAAATAATCCAACATCCAGAATCATCGATAGACATTCAATACATGCTAAGCAACTAGCATATCCAAAGGAATCCATTGCATGAGGCATAATCATAACCAATTCTTAAACAGTTTGCTCATTTATTAAGGTACGATCTAAAACTTAATCAACTTTAAAGATGAGTGGCAATGTGTGAATCCAAATCAAGTCTACTACTCCCTTTCATGCATGCCATTCTTGGATTGGGTACCTAAAACAACAAAAACAACAAGAGTGAGACCACAGACTCAGCAAGTACATACTAAGGGCATACAATACGAAACCATAACATAAGCATTCACTTCCATAAGCATATCATAACAAAACCATTCCACATGCATATGCAATGCTCAAGGATCCTTTCTCTTTATTTCTTTTTGCATTTTACCGGTAATGCAAAGTATGCAACTGTCGCTGCATACCCATGCGTGTGCTCGCAAGCGCAGGGACCAATTGCCTAATACTCCGCAAGTAAAGGGGATCTTAAGCCCACACTCCACAAGTGTGGGGACCTCAAGCCCGTCACATAAGTGATGGGGACCTCAAAGATATGCATGCTTGGTCACCACATGACCAAGTCTCATCATAATCTCAAAATGCACATGCACAAGCTCTATTCATCATCAATATGCCAAAAATAAATAACTTCATATATGAATAGAGCATAATCATACTTGTGAGCATACACTATTCTTAACACATTCATCATGCCAGCAACCAAGTCTCACCATCATGTATCAAATACACACATTTATGACCAAATATTTACGACCAAAGTAACAAACAATGCACTTGCCTTAACCGCGTGAGAACGGAGGATGTGAAGAGGGTGCTGCCTCGGGACCACTCCCCCACCTAAAATCCATTTACAAGCATACTAAGACAACAGTAATGGACCAAACAAACTATATAAGCAAACACGAACTAGAAATAGTTCTTTTAACGCGAACCCAACTCCAATTCCTAGATGCTGATCTGACCCCTCTGTAAACAGTCGTGTTCTAAAATTCGTATCTTTTAGTACAGGAGTTCAAATGAGGTGTTCTTGGACTTCATTGAAAGGTTATCAAATTCCCCAACTAAACCTAGTGGTGGGCCTTCCTGATTCGGCCATCTAATACCCCTATCATTCCAATTAACATAACATCGCTTTCACGTCAGGTTCTCTGGACAGTACACTAAAACTATCATAACTTTCAGCTCGTTTGTCCAAATTTCGCGTTGTTGGGCTTCCCTGAAAGCTACTACAATTATCTACAACTTTAGTTATACTGAGATCCTCTAATTTGCCCTTTAACTGATCGCTCAAGTCAGATTACTAAAACCTGTCAGAATATCGACAGACTTGCAGAATAGTCGCACTAAAAAAATCATAACTTCTGCTACAGAGGTCCAAATAACGCGATCTAGCACTTCATCGAAAGATATTGACATCCTCTACAATACTCTAGGAGATGCCCAGAATTGAATCCGCACTTAACTCTATCAAAACGATTGTCTAACGAAATCTGTCCTGAGCAGACCATATTTACTGATCTTGATTAACTATCCAAAAACGCATCGGATGAAAGGGGAATTGAGGTTACCCTTGAAGAATCGCAGGGAGACAACGAACCACCCCTACGAAGAATATCCTCTCCCTCTTCCCCTTCCTCTTCTTCTTCTTCTTCTTAGTCGGCAGCACCCGAAGGAGACGGTGCAAGGTGGCAGGGCGGCTACTGTAGCACGCCGTGCTACAGTACCACCCCTAGGATTTTTCCCCTCTTTTATTGGTGACCGGCCCCTCCTAGGTCTCTGGGCCAAAGCCTGAGGCCCAGGTTGCCGAATAATTGCAGAAACCCCCTCTAATCCTCTGTTAATTCTATTTTTTCTAGTTGGTCCTTCTCTCTAATTATTTCTTTTCACTTAAATAGACTTGGGGTATTACAGCCCCCTCCTCCCCTTGGCCCACGCCGCCCGTGATGCCCCTCCTCCCCGTCGCCGCTTCCTCTTTCGTAGCACCGCCGCTTCCTCTTCCCCTGCCCCGCCGCCGTATGCTCCCCTCTCCGCGCCGCCACCTCGACCTTCCCCGCGACACCGGCTCCCCCTTTACCACCTCTGCCTCACCCGCGCCCCTCTGCAACCCCACCGCAACCACAACTCCCTTCTTCTTTGATACCTTTGTCTCCCCCTGTGCCATCGCAGTTGATCTGTCAACTTGGAGGAGAGAGGAGACGACGGCGGGAGAGGAGTGTTGTTGCCTCAGCGGCCGCGCCCAGGATGTTAGTGGTGCCAGACGAAATTGTCTGCCACTTCTTCCCCTCGTGGCTGCCCACGCCCAAATCTGGGTGGTGCGCACGCAGGACCTGAACGGCGGTGGTGTCGTCGGTGTTGGAATTAGACTAAAGGCTTCCCACATTACTGCCTGCATAAATTGTTGACATTCCTCCTTTTTTTGTTGAAGAAAAGCCTGATATCCATTCATTGCTAATGATATTTGCCCCTTCCAGATCTATATACTATTCTGCGCCTGGTCAGCTGTGGCTCCCCCGTTTTCTTTGAAAGGAAATTCATTGGCGTAAGTGCTACATAATATATATTAGTAATATTAGCTCATTTGTGTCATGCATAAATATGGTAGTTGTTTGAGGCTAAGCAGCAAAGTTGGAGCACTGGGTACATCCTAAAAGAATTCCCTGGCTGTTGTTATTCTTACTACTCTTAGTATGTACTATTACATTGATTGATAGAGGTACCACTCATATAATGTGTCAACATTTTTTGGCCTGTTTGGTCCACTGTCCACGAGTGCTGGACTGCTTTTAGGTTACATTTTCATAGTTATCAGGTGTTGCTGCTAATTTTTATGGTAGTATACCTAGACCAATCCTATTGCTGCTTAAACTGTTAAGAACACTGAAGCAACTCTCTTTCAGACTGTCCACCCTCTACTTTGAATCGTAGACACCATCTTATCCATATCTACAAGACTACAACCCATTCAAATTATTTAATTTCTAACTACCTGTTTTCCTATTTTTGTTGGTACAGTTGGATTTTGCCGGCAATTGATGTCATAGGCAAAAGTGCTTTTGCGGGGGTAAGTCTACACAGATTAACTTACCATTGGTCTAATTCAGGTTAATTTGGTATGCTTTTCTTTAGTGGTCACACAGTACCCTGTGAAGTATTGAGATATCAGGGTTCCCTATCTAGGCAGAACCCAATCTATGCATTTTGTAACAGATGTATCAGTCTTGCTTTTTTCTGAGTGGTTGATTAGACATCTTGATTAATCAACCTAAGTTATTCGATTTGCATGTTTCATTTAATTGATTAGTCATTTACACTATTTTCACACTTAATTTTGTCACATATTTTACTTTGTTAGATTTGGACTATTCTTCTCAAATCACTGCTCAGCATTGTTGTCATCCAGGTGGGTTTATGCTTTAACCTTTTGCTATGCCTGAAACTAATGAGTAGGCAAAGCCAAAGAAAACATCGGTACATATGGACGTAGCCACTCTCATGCATCAATCGTCATATGGTGCCTTCAGAATAGATATTCTTTTTATCACTACAATATGCTAATCTCATTTAAATTTTCATATTTTTTGCGATTAATTTGTATCACCATTCTGATCTTTTTTCTCCAAGAGAGATTGTCATTCTGAACTTGGTCATTTGAAATACAGCAAGTATGCATATAAAAATGTTAACTGCAAGTATAGACTCAAAAGTTACAGCAGATAACTATGATTATCTAAAAATGTTAATTACAAAAACTATTTTACAATCCTCTTCAGTTAGACATATGTGTAGGCGTATCCAAGGTTTGCTTGTTGCTTTACATTTTGCTTGTACTCGTTAATATGTGATAACCAACGACTGCACTATCATCCTTGCTCATTATGGATATTTTTTTTGACCGGAAACAGTAGAGAGCTCTACTGTATATATTAAAAATAGAAAGTGAAGAAAGTTACAGAGAGAACACAAAGACAAAAAAGCAAGCAATTAAAAACAATAAGAAATAGGAAGAAAAAAAAGGCAGGCCTCACAAGTGGCCGAAAAAGGTACCGCAAACCAAATGTTCAATACGAACTGTCCGATCCGAAACAAGGGCTCAAGCCTCCTAGCTGAAGAGCGAAAGACCTTGTGTAGAGATTTTGAGACTCGTTAGAGCAAATTGGATAGTCAAGTAGAGAGCAGAGTTTTGATAGAGGGTTTGGTCCGATGACACAGCAAAGTTAATTCTTGGGTAAACGTTGCACGCTAAGTCGAGATGCTTGGGGGTTGGTGGTTGAAGATCTTGTTATTCCTTGAGATCCAAAGGGCCCAGGTGGCAAGAACAATAATCTCCATGAAGAAGCTTTGATTGATCTTGCCTTTGAGATGGAAAAGCGTTTGGTGGGTTGTGAAGAGAGTCGACCTATGCGGGCAGATTAAGTCCCAGCATTGTTGAGTAAACGGGCAGGTCCAGAAGAGGTGCTGCGTTGTTTCTTCCGTTTCCATGTTGCACAAATCGCAAGAGAAATCATTCAGAGGGCAGTTCTTACGTCGGAGAAGATTCCTAATGTTGAGTCTATCTTTGAGCAAAAGCCAAGAAGACTTTATGGCGTCTTTGACAAGTGCATGACCACAACCACTTGAAGGGAATTGGTGCCAGGAGATGACCCGAAAGTAGGCTGTAGGCTTTGGCAGAAGAGAATTGTGGAGAATTCCAGGTGTAGTGCCATGAGTCCTTTTGCATCGTAAGAGTGAGCTCTTGAATGAGATGTGACACCTGTTGAAATTGTTGGTGAGCTTGAGTCAATAACGGCAAGTGAAAAAAGGATTGAAAATCCTCCACTTGTTTGATAGCGGCAACCGAACAGAGCTCTGACTTGGCAAAGGAGAAGAGTTCAGGAAACTGGTGGCAAAGTAAAGCTCCATTCCACAGATCTTTCCAGAAGTGCGTCGATTGACCATTGCCTACCGTGCAGGTTGCGAGACCCTTGTACTGAGGAAGCATCTTGAGGGTATCTCTCCACCAGAAGGAGCCCAATCTTGCATTGGCTGACGGTAGAGATGTATGGTAGTAGGCTTCCCACATCAGGTTGACCCATGGGAGATTGGCGTGATTGAAAAATTTGTGGAGATTCTTCAGCAGAAGCGCCTGATTTTGGATGTCCAAGTTCAATACTCCTAAGCCTCCTTGTTTTTTTGGCTTGCAGACCTCTTTCCAAGAGATCAGAGATTTACCGCGGGTAGACAGTGTTGACTTTCTCCAAAGGCAATTCCTTCGGTATCTGTCAATTTGCCTTATGACTCCCTTTGGAATTTTGAAAGAGCACAAGAAAAAAGTGGGCAGTTGTGAAAAAACTGAATTCACCAAGGTTAATCTGCCTCCAATTGAAAGGAATGAAGCACAGTTGGCTAATCTCTTGTCAACTCTCTGAATGAGCGGGAGAAAATCTATAATTTTAGGTTTGCTCGTTCCCAGAGGAAGGCCCGGATAGGTGAACGGGAGGGAGCCCAGCTGGCACCCAAGCGTGCGGGAAAGGAGATCCATCTTGTCTGGGAGAACATTGATAGGGGTCATGAAGGATTTGTCAAAATTCACCTTGAGGCCAGTTGATTCTGAAAAAGAGTTGAGAATTCCCTTTAAGAAGAACAATTGTTTTGCACAGGCCTCCATGATAATGAGCATGTCATCAGTGTATTGTACTACTAGGAAGTCCGGGCACGCCTGATAGTGTACGGGGGGATTCAGAAGTCCTAGGTCTCGCCCTATTGAGGATCGATTGAAGAAGTTCCGCAGCCAGGACATATAATAGAGGGAGAGTGGATCCCCTTGTCTAACACCCCTTCTGCAATGAATCAATTTCCCTGGTACTCCGTTGAGAAGGACGGATGAAGTTCCAGTACTAAGGATATTGGCAATCCAAGATAGCCATTTAGGGCCGAAACCCTTATGTTGCAAGATAGCTAAGATCGTACTGTTCTCCACTTTGTCGAATGCCTTCCAAAGTCCAATTTGATAACAATAATCTCTTTCTTGGAGGAGTGACAGATGTGAAGAAATTCAAATGCCCGTGCCAAACAGTCTTGAATAGTCCGAGATTTCAGGAACACATATTGATTGGCACAAACAAGGTCTAACATAATCGATTGAAGTATGTTGGCCAGGAGCTTAGTTAGGATTTTGAAGGAAGTGTTCAGCAAGGAGATCGGTCTGTATTCAGTAATCCTCTCCGGATTGTCCTTCTTGGGAATCAGCGCTATGAGAGCTGAGTTGATGGTTTGCAGGTTGAGCTCATTCCTGTAGAAGGCATTGTAGAGGTCATAGAAATCATCTTTGATGAAGTGCCAACATTTTTTAACAAATTGGCCATTGAATCCATCTAGCCCCGGGGATTTGTCCGGTGGGAGTAGCTTGACAACCTCGTCAATCTCATGATGGGTAAACGCTTCATCCAACCATTCCAGGTTAGAGTGGGGCACAATGAGGTCTGCAAGATTGAAGTGCATGGTAGGATCCAGAGAAGTGCCTAGTCTTTCTTTGTAGGCTTCCCAAATAAGAGAAGCTTTGTCGTGGTGTTCTTTGATTTCATTTCCATGAGCATCTTGCAGGGCAATGATGAAATTAGTTCTAAATCAGATGGTTGCTCTAGCATGGAAGAATTTGGTGCTTTCATCACCAAGCTTAGCCCATTTGATGGCTCCACGTTGTTTTCAATAAATCTGCTGCTGAGTTAAGAGGTGGTTGAGGTGCTCCTTTAGAATATCCCTTACATTTCATTCTTTTGTGGACAGTACTCTATACTCTTCTAGAGTATCCAGAAACAGGATCACCTCGTTGGAATTAGAAATGGCTGCCCGAAGGTTCGAAAGGTGTTTAGACCAAATTTTAAGAATCCGCTGAAGAGTCTTGAATTTCTGATTGATCCGTCTACCAGGGTCATAGGCTTGCGTAGGCAAATGCCAAATCTGATTCACTAGGCTTTCAAAATCCTTGTGCTCCATCCAGTGATTTTCGAATCTGAAAATGTTGGATTTAGGAATAGAAGAGCTAAAATGCACAACACAAGGTACATGATCCAAAACTGATTTGGCCAGTGGAGTGACCCATATATTTGGAAATTTGTGAGTCCACGCGTAGGAGGTGAAGACCCAGTCATGTTTTTCCAATAGGGGATCGCCTTGCATGTTACTCTAGGTAAAGGATCTGCCTTTTAGTGGCAATTCCACAAGTCCCAGATCACTGATGGCTGCATTAAAAAGCAGCATATCATTCACATTCCCCCCTGGCTTGTTCCTGTCAGAGGGGGCTCTGATGAAGTTCAAATCTCCCATAAGCAGTCAGACTTGATTAGGTGGAAGTACAATATTTGCAAACCAATCTAGAAACCTGCCTTTAGCTTCTGGTCTCGGGGGAACATAAATGTTGGCGAGGGACCACGTAAAGCCCGAGTGAACCGAAGTCAATTCAACCGTAACAGAGAACTCATTGGAGAAAGAAGTATGGCCGAAGAACACAGAGCTTTGCCACGCAATGACAAGACCTCTCGAGGCTCCCACCGATGGAAGGTAGGCAAAACAGTTGAAGCATCGGGGACAGAATTTAGCCAAGAACGCCAGGTCGAAGTTTTGAATCTTAGTTTCTTGACAGCACAGAATACTGCACTTGCTTTCTTCGATTTTGTTACGAATGTCTCTCCACTTTTTGTTAGAGTTAAGGCCTCTAACGTTCCATGAAAGGATTTTCCATTGTCTATCCATAACCAACAGGAGAAATCAATTTAAACCAACATATACCAGATATACTAGAGGTAGTCACTGTGACATCAAGCTAATCAGGAGGTAGAACACAGATAAAGAGAATACAACGAGAGGGAGGGCAAACAACACAAAATGAAATCCTCCTAGATGGTAAAGTGCTGCTGCAGATCACGTCGGGCCAAAAGCCTCTGCAGACCAGCTTCCTCCTGCCATTAATTTTTCGTGCCATCTTCCGCATCTGGTATCTTCTTTTTATTCTTCTTGGCCTGAGGTACTCTCCACAACCTAGCATCCGAGGCTTGTTTTGGTGGGACTTGGTAGTAGTTTAAGGAGAGATTTTTGATAATTTTGGTCGAGAGATACGGTGGAGTCTCTCCCCCGAACGACAGCAACTTGTCCGAGCTAGGCTTGCGCATGAAGCCTCCTTTAAGGGCTTTCAATCTGGTGCTTCTGCGGACCACAGTTCCCACCAGAGGGGTGGACCTTTTGGTGAGCTTCTTTTTGAGGTGGATATCCGAGGTGGATCCCATAGAGGAAATCATTTTCTTGGACGCTAACGGAGTAAAAGGAGCTTGTAGCATCAAATGATCTTCAGACATGTCCTCTGTTGATGGCTTCTCAGAAACTGATGAGATAGGAATCGCAGGCTCCTTCTCAGATGGTAAATCTTGTGACATTTGTGAGGACCCAGGACGATCAGGAATCACAAATGGTCTGCTTTTACCCTATTGTTCGTCAGATAGAGAAATCGCTGACCACATGCCAGATGACAAAATATTCTTAGCAATGGGGAAGCTATCTGGTGAGTGGAGCATGGATGTGAAGAAGTCGGCCCATTCAATGGGCATGTCTACCACTATTTGCTTATGCTGGTCGGCCTGTAGAGAGAATTGCTTGGCCCAAGTCGGCTGATCCGAATTTGGGCGGGCAAAGGGGTGATTGGTCACATTAACATCCCTTGCATGGAACTCCAAACCTGGAACCAGGACCATTCCCAGCTGCAAGTCTAGGTTAATCTGATCAGGAATCTCCAATGGTGGGTTGTTGACCAAAAGTTGTTCGTTCCCCCCTTCAACAAGATTGACCGGCAGATTAAGATCAGGAATCAGTGCAGGCTGAGAAATTGGTAGCCCCGTGGTATCCTATTCCACACAACAGCTTCGCGAGGAATTGGTGTTGGATAGGGCTTGATCAGAGAGCTCCAAGCTAATTTGAGGAATGGCGGGCTATTCAGCAACATGATCCGGTAAACCTAGGGGATTATGTTCACCCATCTCCATCGGATCCTCAAGAGGTGGTAGAAGTGGCAAATGCTGAGGCCAGGGTATCCAATTGTTAACATTGTCTGCATTGTGCATCGGATGATTTGGTTGGGGAGCCAACTCGTTGTGGGCTCCTCCCATAGCGGCCTGAAGCTCCATGTCGTCGCTGTTGGGATCATCCAGCGCATGGGCTGGAGGAGGTTGTCCCCAGGGCTGGTTGGGGAAAGGGTGTGGGTTTCCACCCTCATCAGGTGGAGTATCTTCATCAGGGGAGCCTGCTCCCAGTAGCTTTGAGCAATGATCTCACAGGGGACCGTCCAGGATTGACTAAGAAAGCCCTCTCCATCCGTAATATGAATACTTCTTGGTACCAAATCTAAATCAATAACTCTAACTTTGATGATAATCCTAGAGAGATTGGTTAGATCTTTCTCCCAGACAAGTAGTCTGCCGAAACTTTTAATGGCATCTTGGATATAGGTCAGACTCCAATAATCTAAAGGAAATCCAACAAGCATAAGCCAGCATTCTCTGTTGAAATTGATACCTTTCCAATTTAAGGCTTCATTGTGTTTTAGAAAGGAAACTTGGGCATCTTGAAATTGATGAGGGCTAGCTTGAATCATCGCCTCACGCGAGTGGATACTATTGAATCTTACATAGGCTGCCCCAAAGGGGCAAGGTTGAATACCACGAATGCGGAGTCTCCGAATGTCAACAAGGAATTCTAAGAGGATCTCTTCCACATTGGCAAAGGGGACCTGACCTGGTGGCATGGGATCGATTCTTGCAATGGCCCAGTCTTCGTTTGTGGATGGGGCTCGTCCGTAGATCACACGGGCGCGGCTTGGTCTTCCCTCCACATGCTGAAGGTCATAGCCTCCACAGGTCATAGCCTCCACATGCTGAAGCTCATTATGGATATTGGTGTTATATTTTTGGCATTCCTAGCTTACTGACATTGTTCACCACAATAGATCAATAACTTTTCTAATTGATTGCAATTAAACTCGGCTCAATCTTTTTTCAAGATTTAGCCGACGAAAAATAAATCTTCATATGATCATGACACTTAACAAATGGAGATTCCTCTATTCTATATATTTATAATATACAAAGGTATAATACAATAAATAATTACAAACATAGTACTACTATATGATAGTGGAATCAAATAAGCAGTATTTATAGAAAAAGTCTTTATTTAGTACGGAAGAATCGATGGAAAAAGGGTTATGAATAGCAATGCTACTATAAATCAATGAAAAATATTGCGAATCTTAGTGCTATTATACGTGTTCGGATGGGCAACTTTACCTTGTATGGGAAGGGGGACAAGATTAGAAATTTATACGTGTTATTGATTTTGCAGTATTTATATGTTGGTAATGGCTCTCTGTTTTGTATGGTTGACAATTGTAAAAGGTCTCAAAGATCTTAATCTTCATGTAGCATGTTAGATCATGGAGTTGTTCTTGTATGTTCTTACTCAACATGGAACTAGCAATAGTCCGTAAAGCCCACCGTTTTTCTTCTTCTATACTTTGTGTCGACGTAACTGCGCATTTTGCCTTTTTATTGCATTTTGATTAAAGATGAAAGCTAAATTCTTATCCTCTACAGTACATTCATCTCTTCCCACTTTTACATAGATGAAAAGGGATGCGGTGGGGATTTATACCAATTGATCGGCCAACAATCGGACACAAGAGGCTCAACAAGGTAATACGTTTCTAGCTACCATTTTAACGACGAATGTGACACTTGCTACATTGGACTGGATCATGTATTATTGTACATTGTTCTGTTTTTTTTTAAAGCTACCTAGCAATTTGCTTGATGCCACCTGAGACATATATGATTTCCGAGTGTCCAGCCTCCCTTTCGCTAGACCTACCTCTCCCAGTTTAGTGTTCCAATTAATTTGCATTTGCATTCATGCTCTCATGGTCCACTTCTGCATTTGCATACATGACTGCCGCCAAGCACACAAAAAAGGAGTACAATCTTACGTACTACGGTTGAGTACTCGGTTGCCAAGTGGCCTAGAGCAGTTACCTTATGATGTTGAATGATAACAAGAAATTGCTACCAATAACATTTGCCCGAGATCATTTGACATTTGTGCTCTTTTCTACAATCCACCGGGTCTCACATTCAAGAAAATACACGGTCTATATTTTGAAGGGTATGTTAAAGTATGAGTAGATATATTGTCCATTGTTTCTCAAGAGCTTATGCATTTTGGTAGTTTGCTGGCTGGTGATTGAAACTCAATGTGCCCTGTGAATGTAACTAGAAAAAGAGAGGGAGCAGCAAATGAACCTAGAACGATCGATCACCAACACCAATCTATTGGATGAAAGGCTTGCATTCCAAGCTAGGTTCTACCCCAAAGAAAGGTACCTTGACCTTTTCTCTCTTGTTGATCCACTAGGCAGTAGCTTTTACATCCCCTCGTTTTTTCCTGACTGGTTCTGGGAATCTAGCATAATATTATAGAACAAATTATGAATAAACAACATCGTCTTCCTTAGTCTATAATCCTTTTCCATGACATATGTGTTGGCTTTGTATTTGGCCATTAGTTCATACGTGCTTGAAAAATGTCTCTGTTCGTTGATCGTCTAGAAGCCTTCAGATTGTATTTGCCTATCCCAGTCATCTAATGGATTGTCAGTTTATAAATGCCATGGACTCTTTCATTGCCACTTCATGTGCTGGAAATTATGATGTGTACATTTTTGTAATCTTTGTTCCATTCTTTGTTCGTCTAGCCATTTCATCAGTGAAAATCTCGTAGTTTCGCAAACCTCAGCGCCTATTGTGTTCAGCTTTCAATTCTACATAGGTGGTATAAATCTGTCCATATGTTTTTTTTAATTCTGTCTATAGGCAATCACTGCTGCAAGCACAACGAAAAATGAACCTATGTTTTGTGAGATCCAGACCCAGCTGAAGAACAATAATTTTAGTGTGGATCTGAAAGCAACTTTCTTTTGTGCCTCTGGATTCGTATGTTTATGCTAAGAACAAGGACTATAGTGGTAAGATATCCACATGCCCTGTATTTTGTTGTTCGTAGAGTTATGCTAATTTTATGCTAGTTGTTGCTACTTGCTAGGCTATAATTGATGTTTTCACGGTCAATAGAACTGGTTTTGCGATAGATGACTCCAAGGGACTATTTCTCTTGAATTATTCTTTGTTTGCATATAAGATGAGATTTCAAGAATATTTCATTTCATACTCATGCTATAGATATGTGTTCATCTAATCTGTTGTTTGCTGATTATATTCATCCATGGCAATAAGTTTTACCACTTCATCTTACTCCTAGGTCAATCAGTTATGCAAATCAAAAATCATTTTATGTATATATACATCATGTACGCTCTCTGTCAACGGAATTCTTTGTGTATAGTTCAAAACAACCTCTACCTTGGAAACACGCTGCAAACACTGGCACAGCCTAGTGTGCAATTTCATCCTAGTACCATTTATGATACACTCCCGTGCGTGTTTGCTAGCTAAAGATACTTAATAGAAAAGGATGGGAATTATAGCCAGCAAAAATGGAAAACTGGAATGATCTATCACCGAAACACGCTTCAGGAGTCTCACAAGCTTTATGCTCACTCCAGTTTTTTAAAAAAAGAAGCTGCACTTTTCAAAGTTAGTAACATACCATTTTAATGGTTAAATTTAAGTATAATTAGTTGAATATCTTACACAGCTACGCGACGCGGATAGATACTACAATACATTTGTTTATATTTGAAAATGGAGTTGTATTTGTTATTATTTGTTATACAACTATAACGATTATGGTTTAAAATATAGTTGTATTTCTTATACAATTGTAATAGCCCTTATATAATACAGTTTCGTATTTCTTATACAATTGCAATAATCCTCATATATATATATATGATTGATCTGCACCATTATAATTTGGACCCACTAAAGTCGACGCTATAGAATCTCTCTTTTTCTACCGATTAACATGATAATTTCTAGCCCTTGAGAGCAAATGTGGTAGCTTCTTTTTCTATTGTTTCAATAATATAACTAGCAAATTTCCCGTGCAATTGCGTGGTTAGATACTACATTGCATACTCATATAGTTACGATGGAGAGATATAATTGTATTCCTTGTACAATTGTAATTGTTCTCGTATTTATATCTGATTAATCTGCACTGCTATAGTATGGACCCATCACAATCAATGGTCTAGATTTTTTTCTTTTGCCACCGATTAATGTGGTAATTTGTAGCCCTTGAGAGGAAACATGCTTTCTCTTACCATCGATTTTTTTCTCTAGTTTTAATAGTATAACTAGTAGGGTGGCCCGCACATTTACACGGATAGATTTGTTTCAAAGTTTTTAGTATCAAATGATATAACTTAGACGCTTGAGAGTATATTTTTGTATCTTGTAGCCTATTTAAAATTTTAAGGCATCATAAATATTGAAAATGACAATAGAAGATTGAAGTAAAATGCAACTTGAGTAACATAATTGAAGAAAGAGCTTTGCTGGAAGAAAATCATTAACCATAATAAGTTGTTGGGGTTCTTCGAAACGTAACCACTCTCCATCATGCATGGATCACGTAGTTGCATGTTCTTATTCTTCCTCCATTAGTTACTTTTTAGTTTTTACCAAAATGTATGCATGCACATGTACCTCTATTTAATCTCAAGCAATATGTTGATTATATATACGACAAATTATCTTATTAGTTTAAAGGTATTAGAGAACCTTGCACATGCATACACCGATGCACTATAGATGGCCCACTTTGAACTTGTCTTCCCTCACACGCCAATTGCCTCACCAAATCGTGTGTCTTCTATCTCTTCTCACCGCCACATCTTTTCTACTTTAACCTCCAACAACAAGCCCAATTCTTGATTGATGCTTCTCTGCTACTACTGTTTCCAATCCAATACTCTGCCACATAGTTATCTTCTACTTATCTCCAATTATTGCTTAATGTTGACTGTTGTGACATCAACACACATACATGTGCAACCGTCTCTAATCCCTACCGAGGACACCTATTATGCTCTCTTTCGTGACCCTAAGCCTATTCCATATGGATGTGTCATTTCTACTCCGAGCTCTTTGCTCCTCTACTTCTGTACGCCCATGCTTCTGTTCATACAGATGCATGATGTTATGCATGCTTGATGTCCTCTTCTTTCGTGTCTGTCACTCATCTTCTTCGACATTGGCCAAATCAATGATGTAGCTTCCTCATTAACCGCGGCACTCTCCCATCTTCACTAATATCGACATGTCTTGTTTAGTCGTTGTCTAACGATATGAAGAATCTTCTCGTCATTGCTAGTAACCATAGAAGAAAAACCCGACCGGTAACCGCCGGTTACCGGCTACCGGAGGGCATCCGTGAAATCAAATACCGGAACTACAACGTCCGGTTTAGCCCATTCAAAATTCAATTTTTGATTTTTGGACGAATTTTAAGCGAATTGGATCGAATTTCGTCCGAAAAAAAAACCGGTTTGACCGGTAACCGGCCGGCTACCGGTACCGCCGCCTGGCCGGGAAAATGCCCGGGAACGGTTTTTGGAACCCTGCTAGTAACATCGTGTCCCTCACTAGCAATGGTACTCTCCTAGCTACCCAATGGCTCCAGATTGTTCATAGCTCGTCGTCAATGCAAAGCTTCATCCCCTCTTTGCCCGGGCTTCCCTATCATCGAGCACCTTTGGCCACTGATTCAACAACGTTGACGCTTACCACTCATCATAGTGACCTTTGGCACCTTTGGCCTGTTGTGTCTGTTATATGTGCGCCCAGCCTACTGCTCCCAACAGCACCTAGCGCATCCGCTCCCTAGGTCCCACCAACACTTTGGCTAGGGAGATCGTAAACAACTCTGAGCGAACCGAGACCTCCGGCCAGTAGGACCCATTCTTGATGTAGCTTTGTCGAGTGAAATAGATGTTTTTGCATCTTCTCCTAAAACAGAAACAATGAACTCAATTTGTTTGTTTTATTCCATACCTGGCTCGACTCCCCAGTTCCACTCTGGTTCCTCTAGGCTTTCCTTCAGACAAACCAGCTTACAAGTTATTAGGAAAACTTTGTACAACCGGTGCGGGGATTTTTCACCTTCATCAACATATCTTTATTTTTGTCATAAACACGCAAGACCTCATCCTGTAGTTCCACCCTGCATCCTTCTTCCGCCAACTGCACGAGACTAAGTATGTTGTCGCGCAAACTCGGTATAAAATAAATTTCAGGCAGTAACTTCTCATCGCCATTCTTGCATTGTAGCAACATCGTTCCTTTGCCTCTTATTTGCACCAAGGAGCCATCGCCAAACTTGACTTTGCCTGAAATCTTCTCGTCGAGCTCATGGAACACAGAGCAATCTCCCGTCATGTGATTGTGTCACAGCCCCAACAATTAAAATGGATTAATATGTATTTCATTAGCATGCATTATCAAATTCAAATCATTTCACAATATATTGTACTTGGAAAATCTCATTTCATATAAACATACACTTCAAATTTCGGTTTTCTTTTAGCATCAGTAATAAAAAGTTGTGATCATCATCTGGAACCAATTTATTTAAATACTAAATTAATTATCATGAATCAATATAATTTTTCCAAAATTTTTGGAACTAGGTTGAACCTATTGAAAATTCAAACCAACTTAAAAGGCATACATTAAGTTTGAATTTGAATATTACAAAATATATTATGAAAAGTAGGGTTTCATAATTTTTATGGGAACTATATACTCCCAGGAACCCCCACAAATTATTTCATAATTTTTGGAATATTATTTCTAATTCTTAAGCCTCAGTCAAAGTAGGGCTTTCAAATTTAAACTTAGTCAAACTCTGAAACCTAAACCCGACTCTCGTTCCTCCGCCAGGAGCCCAAAGCCAGCGGTCGAGGCCAATCAACTAAGCGCACCTCACGTGGCGTCAGATGGAAAGCGAGCACCGGATGGCGTACCTCTTAGCCGCGCCACTTAACCTCTTTAAACCTCAACCTTGATCGAGAACTAACGGCGCATTTGTTGGACCACGTCCTCGCTCCTACGCGCGAGCGGAGGCGTGACCGATGGGCCCGTTTGTCGACTTTGTTTCCTCCTATCACCTCCGACTCGGAGCTCCAGCGCCGCGCGTTGAACTTACTGTTTGGCGTTGAGGCGATTCTCACCCCGTGGATCCACCGCCCCTCTTAGCCAATCCCGAGCTCTTCACGCCGCGCGCTTTCGTTGCGTCTTCGCCTCGGAATAAAACCACCCCAACGCGGCATTCTCCCCACTTCTCCTCGGTTGTGGAGGAGAGGGAGGCCGGCTCGAGCTCTTTCCCGGGTAAGCCCCCTCCGCATGATTCCTCTGCGTTACTGTCTTCCTTGCCCTCTCCATTTTTGCTAATGCAAGTGCTCTCGTTGCTTGTAGCACTTGGACCACCATCGTGCCATCAGGGAGCTCTGGCGCGCCCCAGAAAGACATCTTCGTGCTCACCTTGTCTCGGAGGTATTAAGCTAAACCTTTGGCGTCACTAGATGTCTTCGGTATGATTAGGTTTTCCCTCAACTAATTTTGGAAATGTCACGAATGACAACTTTAGGATTTGGAGATCTCTTCACTTTCGGCCTAAAGGAACCTTTCACCTCCACGTTGATTTGGTAAGTCCTTTGCAGGCTCCTCACTCAAGTAGCATCCTAGTGTGGTCTATAATCTATTAGATCATCCTCTCTTGGTTGTGTTGCTCGGAACATACTGTCCCGTGAAACCGAGTTGGCCGTCTTTGTATTCTCCGGCTCGGCCTGGCTCGATCAACCTCAGACTTCCCCAACCTTCCCGAGCTCAGGTGACCTCCACGAACCTTTGGTAGCATAAGCAATCGCCGAGTTGTCTTGAGGAGCTCATTTAGCTGCATGCACATTTGCGTATAACCGCGCGGCTCAAATCTCGACTAGCGCGTCGGCGCAGACACCACGACTCTGTGACCACCTCCCTGGCTGCGCCGAGCTATTGCCAAGCTGCGCGACCTTGGCGAGCTCCGCAGTGGCGCGTAGCCGGCGAGCGGCCGAGCAAGCGCGGCAACGCGATTGCCGTCTGTCTGCGCGGGCGAATCGTAGCGGTGTTTATCACCTAGCGCCAATCATTAGTCTTAAATGTGTGTCTTAGCCGCTGGTGTGTCACTTACGCGTGGGCCCATGCACGAAAACCCGTGAGATTAAATGGAGTCACGGAGTCAGCGGTGTGGGCACGAGCCATGAGCCCCGTGCCACTGCTCTTGTCATAAAGGACCTCCCTCGGGTCGTCTTTGCAAAAATGTCACCCACAGGACCTCCCCGAAGTCGTCTTTGCAAAAGTGTCACCCACAGGACCTCCTATTTTAATCTGGACCGTTCGGACCTCCTTAGGTTTATCACGACCGCTAGGACCTCCAGACTCTCTTATCGGTAGATTCGGGACCTTCTAGAGTCTATCTCGGCCGTTAGGACCTCCCTAAGGTACATCTGGACCATCCAAGACCTCTCAGGTTCATCTCAGCCATCTAGGACCTCCTAGGTCCTATTCCAACCATGAGACCACCTAGAGTCCATCTCGGTCGTCCGGGACCTCCTTGAGTTGATCTCGGTAGTCAGGACCTCTTTACTCAAACCTACATGAGGACCTCCACGTGGTTGTTTGACAATAACAACCCTCAGGACCTCCTTGTGGCTCTCTTCCCAGGACCACCCTAAAGACCACTTCGTGACCATTTCACGAAGACCACCCTCCAGACCTCCTCGGTTCTTTTCTGTACACGAGAAAATTGTCTAAAGTTGATAAATTCATAACTCTCTCAATTTAACTCCAAATTGAGTGGAACCATCTGTTAATTTTCATTTCAATGTACTTTATTTTAAAATAGGTTTTAAACTGGTGCAGGTAACAGAGAATATACTTTTGGAAGATTCTATATTAAGCGCATTAATTGGACAATAGGAAAAGAGTGATAACTTCAAAAATGCATAAGTAATTATTGGAAACTCCAAAAACAGTGAAACCTACTTTGGTAATTTTCACTTTCAGTATACTTATTTCTAAAAGGGTTTCCCTCTTATCTTTATCACAGAAACTATATTTAGGAGAAATGATCATTAAACTCTATTATTGTTACACTATAAAAAGTGATAACTTTAAAAATACATAACTAAATCATAAAAACTCCAAAAGGACAAACTCAACTGTTTTTAACTTATAATAATATTGCCTATTTATCTATGTAATCCATGTACTCATCACTGTTCTACAAAATTTCACTTCATAATTAAATTACATAATGACTTATTGAAATCTGAAATTCAAACCATTATAACTTTCATATACTAAATCAAAATGAAATAAGTCTTTCACCAAAAATCATTTAAAATCATGATCTAACTACTGTAGAAAAATCATGCATTTTTGAGCATTTTAGTTTTGAGTTGTTTTCGGTATTTATTTGATGTTATAATTATATAGATCGAGCATATCGATATCGGCGCTTACGCTACTGAGAGTGAGCAGCTACTGTACCAGCAAGGCAAGCATCATTTGAACTTTCTTTTGCATCATATTTGATCCAGTTTTGGTTAAGATAGTCAATGATAATTGCTTGCATGCTATTTGATTATGTCAATATTTTTGTGATGTGTAGTTTAGTTATGTCCTATGCTTGAGTTAATCTTGAATTATGCCAACTCCTATATGCTTAAGATAGGATGTGTGAATTATGAGTTGTAAATTTCTTAGCCATGCAAGTCTAGATCGATGAGTTCGATCGTCAGGAATAACCCGGTGGTTTTGGGATAAACACAACTCTCATTTTATGATTTATACTTCAGATCTTGTAGCTGTTTTATGAGTTAATTTTGTCATTTTTAAATGAGCTTTTGGTCTGGACAAGTGTTGGTTAGTGATGGTGCTTTGTGCACGAGCATTGGGTAAGTGGAAGGACTTATGCGGACAATTGCCACATCTTTTCTACTTTAACCTCTAACAACAAGCCCAATTCTTGATTGATGCTTCTCTGCTACTACTGTTTCCAATCCAATACTCTGCCACATAGTTATCTTCTACTTATCTCCAATTATTGCTTAATGTTGACTGTTGTGACATCAACACACATACATGTGCAACCGTCTCCAATCCCTACCGAGGACACCTATTATGCTCTCTTTCGTGACCCTAAGCCTATTCCATATGGATGTGTCATTTCTACTCCGAGCTCTTTGCTCCTCTACTTCTGTACGCCCATGCTTCTGTTCATACAGATGCATGATGTTATGCATGCTTGATGTCCTCTTCTTTCGTGTCTGTCACTCATCTTCTTCGACATTGGCCAAATCAACGATGTAGCTTCCTCATTAACCACGGCACTCTCCCATCTTCACTAATATCGACATGTCTTGTTTAGTCGTTGTCTAACGATATGAAGAATCTTCGTCATTGCTAGTAACCATAGAAGAAAACCCGACCGCAGAATCACGGGCACGGCCACGGAGGGCATCCGTGAAATCAAATACCGAACTACAACGTCGGTTTAGCCCATTCAAAATTCAAATTTTGATTTTTGACGAATTTAAGCGAATTTGATCGAATTTCGTCGAAAAACCGGTTTGACCGTGAACCGCGACTACCATGCATCACTACTGCCGAGAAAATGCCCGGGAACGGTTTTTGGAACCCTGCTAGTAACATCGTGTCCCTCACTAGCAATGGTACTCTCCTAGCTACCCAATGGCTCCAGATTGTTCATAGCTCGTCGTCAATGCAAAGCTTCATCCCCTCTTTGCCCGGGCTTCCCTATCATCGAGCACCTTTGGCCACTGATTCAACAACGTTGACGCTTACCACTCATCATAGTGACCTTTGGCACCTTTGGCCTGCTGTGTCTGTTATATGTGCGCCCAGCCTGACTGCTCCCAACAGCACCTAGCGCATCCGCTCCCTAGGTCCCGCCAACACTTTGGCTAGGGAGATCGTAAACAACTACAGGCGAACCCGAGACCTCCTGGCCGTAGGACCCGAGCTGCTGATGTAGCTTTGTCGAGTGAAATAGATGTTTTTGCATCTTCTCCTAAAACAGAAACAATGAACTCAATTTGTTTGTTTTATTCCATACCTAGCTCGACTCCCCAGTTCCACTCTGGTTCCTCTAGGCTTTCCTTCAGACAAACCAGCTTACAAGTTATTAGGAAAACTTTGTACAACCGGTGCGGGGATTTTTCACCTTCACAACATATCTTTATTTTTGTCATAAACACGCAAGACCTCATCCTGTAGTTCCACCCTGCATCCTTCTTCCGCCAACTGCACGAGACTAAGTATGTTGTCGCGCAAACTCGGTATAAAATAAATTTCAGGCAGTAACTTCTCATCGCCATTCTTGCATTGTAGCAACATCGTTTCTTTGCCTCTTATTTGCACCAAGGAGCCGTCGCCAAACTTGACTTTGCCTGAAATCTTCTCGTCGAGCTCATGGAACACAGAGCAATCTCCCGTCATGTGATTGCTTCCTCCATTGTCCAAGTACCACAGATCAGTGTGATCGTGGTTGCCTCCCTCCGAGCGTAGTTTAGGAACTATGTTCTCCTAGTTCAACATTACCATGACCTACGTCTCTTTAACACACAAGGAGAGAAGAGAAGTAGGGTCGGCTCGTCATCTTCATAGACTCGGGTGAGGTTTATATCCTCGTTCTTCTTGTTTCGGCAATTCGAAGCGTAGTACCCGTACTTATTGTAGTTGAAGCATTTTATGTGGTGCTGCACTCCGGCGTAGTGACCAAATTTGTCACATTCAAAACACTTAATATGTGACTTGTCATAGGATCTGTCACCACCATCTTGCCTAGCCCAGTCTCCACGTCCACCTCTGCTGTCTCACCCATGCTCGCTGCTACTTGATGAACCACGACCGTCCTTTGACGATGGTTCCTTGAAACCGCCGCCACCGCTTCTGCATCTCCCGTGTTCCCTAGGCAAGCGCCGCGACTTGCCTGTCGGGCCCCTAGGCGCTTGCCCGCCTAGGAGGTCAACGCCGGTCCAAGGCGGACCTAGGCGGGCAAGGCGCGGCGGCGGCTGGGCGGTCCGGTGCTGCACAAGGCTGTGCGAGGTGGCACTGGGTAGGGTCGGGCAGAACTGGGTGCACATGGGAGGAAAAGAAGAGGTAAGTGAAGACTGAAGAGGACTCACCCGTGGCGCCACCGCCTCCCGAGATCCCCATCGCGCGCCGCCTCCCTGGATCCATGTCGCGCGTTGTCGCCTTCCCAGGTCCCCTTCGTGCGCTGCCTCCTCCCTGTAGTGCATCGCCTCCAGGCCGAGCTACCCGTCGCCATGCCTCGTCCCGTCGTCTCCCAGGTCGAGGGGACGGGAGAGGGGAGAAAAGGAGATGAGGAGACGGTGAAGGAATAGGAGAGCAGAGAGGAAGAGAGAGAGGTGGAAGCGAAGCAGAGGAAGGTAGCGACGAGGAGACCTAGAAATGCAACGCACAAGTGATGGGCTGATGGGCCGGCCGGGCCAGTTAAGTCCTTTCTTTTTCTCTCTGTCGTTTTTCTTCATCCTTTCCTTCGCATTTTCTTCTCCCCCAACTACTCCTTCTCATGCTCTATGCCGACGCCTAGGTGGTGCCTAGAGGGCGCCTAGGTAGGCTAGGCGCTAGGCGGCTACCCTCCGCCCACCTTCTGCCTAGCGCCTAGGTGAATACTGCATCTCGCTTTAACACAATGTCTGCTCGTTACGGCACTAATACCCCTTCAGTAGCTCCTCATGCGCCTTGAGGGAGCCTGTGATCCCCTCGATCTTCTTTTCTTCCAAATCGGAGGAGTACATGAGCGTGGTGACGACAATATGTACTTTTCTTGTAGCACGTGCAGGTATTTCTTCACTACTACATATTCCACCATCTTGTCACTGAGAGGGATAATCTGATTGTACAGTGAAGTCAGCTTGCCGGCGAACTCATCCACCGACTAGGTTTCTCCCATTTGGAGATTCTCAAACTCATTGCGCAAATTTGGGAGCCACACTTCCTTCACGTGGTCAACTCCCTCGTGTATCATCTGAAGAGTCACCCACCCCTCATGTGCTGTCTCCTTGCTGATGAGAGTCTGGCACCGCCTGGTAGATGATGGCCAAAGCCGTCTGGTCCACCTTGTCGTGCACATCCTTGTCCTTCCCCTTTGGATCAACTGCACCCCAAACTCCCTAGGTGCGCGTGTTCACCTTCATCTTCATTGCCCATACCGGGTAATTATCGGTCGTCTGCAGAGGATACTGGAGGGAGATCAGCCCATCCCAGGCCTTTGCTTTCTCGCCCATGATCTTCAGGTGCCAACAAGATCAACAGACTCTGATACCAATTGTTAGAATTTTTCTTGTCTTCGTCTGGGGAAGCGCTCGGTCCTTTCTTCATGAGACCATCTGCGCTCTCCTTTTCTCCGTAAAACTCGCTGCTTTGACACAGCTTTGCTCGACGTGACCCGCCGGTTCTTGTGCACGAGAGACAAACGACGCGAAGCAGCTTCTTTCTTCTCTATAGTCTTCACGTGATGCAACCTCTCTTTTGCACCGTGGGACCCACTGTTCCTTGCCCTCTATGCTTCCACACGATCTGGCTAAAAGCAACGTCCCTACCCTTCACACAAAAGGAGCAGCACCTTTGTTTGGGGAGAAGAAAACAAACGAAACCGCAACAACAAACAAAATCACCGAGAGCACAGATTGTTTTTTCAGGAGCACCAAGCGTTGCCCCTCTTTTTGGTCTTTTATGTTTATTTATACCCAAAAATTACAGAGTTACAATCAGATTAGATAATACCAATCCGTACCTAAAACAAACTCCAACTCACACTCGGATTCCTACCAACAAATTAACAAACGTACTAAAAACAGGATTAATTCTATCAAAGACCAGCTAGAGCAGTTGTAGTTGTTGGCCTTACACGGTTGGTAAAGATGACAAATATTCAAGATTAATTCTAGGACACGACTAGCCCGGACGTATGATGCGGCGTCAAGATCGTCACGCCTCTTCGACACAATCGTAATATTTTTTTCACTTGTTGCAACATATTAAAAATTCTTATGCAACATGTCAAAGAAGATGATATCTCAAAAAATCTCAGAATCAAAACAAACATTTGGAAAAGGACGCCAACATATCAAAAAAATGATGCAACATCTGAGAATTCATATGCAATATTTTTTCAATGATCGTAACATTTTTTTCAACGGTCGCAATATTTTTTTTCAATGTTCGCAACTTTTTTTCAACATCACAACAAAAAGAACTTGGGGGCTCAACAAATGCAACACAAGAGAAGAACGAGTGCAACATTTTTTTTCACCGGTCGCAGTATTTTTTTTTTTGATCGGTCGCAACAAAAAAAAACATCGGTGAACACTATACGCAACATTTGTAATCACTATGTGCAACAAAATAAATGAAAAAACATCATATTTTCTCTAAAAATTGGATTCAACCATGAGATGCTAGACGAGATCTGTTAAGGGAAGAGGAGGAATAAGGCGTACGAACTACGGACCAGGGGACCGGTAGGTGCTGGTGGAGCTGGGCGTACAGGGATGACCGTATAAATGTGGGAGTTGAAGAATCCACAGGAAGGGGATGGAGAGGTGTGAGATGAGTGGCAAGGCGTTAGATGCTAAGCATTATCTGGACTTAGGTACGCTATCAATATCCTTAATTCTAGGGTACTATTAGGAATTAGACGTACGAGTGGGAGCTCCCACGTGTACTGTTCAAATATACATCACACGGCAGCCTCACGAAGGATTTATTTGATTTGTTGCTTGATTAGAAACTCCAACCAACACAAACATCGGAAGAAACTAACACAACATGGTTAGAGCAAAGCGGAAGCAGCCAAAGGCGAACGAAAGCACAGAAGCAGGCGAAAGTAGGCGGACAAAGCATCTGGAAAAAAACACGTTGAAAAAATTGTAACATCGTTGTGGACAGTATACAATATTTTTTTTTTCTACAGATGCAATATTTTTTTCTACAGATGCAACACTTGCAACATCTCCGGACAACGGTTGCAACATCCTAGGATAATAGTTGCAACATCTTAGGACAACGATTGCAACATCCCCGAACAACGGTTGCAACATCTCCCGAACACAGTTGCAACATCCTGGGACAACGGTTGCAACATCCCCGAACAACGGTTGCAACATCCTAGGACAACGGTTACAACATCCTAGGACAATGGTTGCAACATCTACGGACAACGGTTGCAACATCACAAATAAAAAAAAAACATCTGGAAAAAAAAAACACGTTGAAAAAAAATTGCAACATCGCCGTGAACAATATGTAATTTTTTTTTTCTATAGATGCAATATTTTTTTCCTACAAATACAATATTCCAAAGAACACACGGAGCAACGCCCACCACACACCGCCAAAGAACCCCTGAAGAACCTTATTGGCACCACTGCCTCATCTCACCGGTGCTGCTGCGACGCCAACAACCTTATTGACACCACTGCCTCGTCTCCCATTGACCGCACCGTCCTCCGTTCATCGTCAATACCAACCCCTCTAGTCTTAGGCTGACAGATCTAGAGAGCTTTAATCACAGCGGCAACACATCTGGCGAGCTCCGACTACTCCTCGGAGGATAGACCTCTGTGTGAGGTCGAGCCACGACGGACGGCCTCATCAGAGCAATGGCAGAGAGAGAGATGTTCTGGGGAGAAAGGAGTCGAGAAAGTCAAAGGAGCGTTTGATTTCTTGGTTCCGTGTCGGACATATGGGTCTAATCTTTTCCCAATTTTCAATTCCATTGGCTCTATTCATCGTATGGTCAGCACTGCTATGCATTTTGGTGCACAAAAGTGGAAAGATATATACTAGTACATGTTGCAGATGCACGCCGACTTCAGATATTTGAATTCATACGATTAGCTACTACTGCTGATGAATTGATCTGAATGCTAGTACATGCGTTTGTGTCCGTGATGCATGCACACTGAGGAACAACGCCCGTGTGCACTAGGATGTAGATGGAGAGAGAAGTGGAGAGGAAGCAGGGCGGAGCGTGGGTGTCCGACGAATTATTCATATCGGACGTATGAATAAAAGCATTACCCTTAATTCTATCGAAGGCCAGCTAGAGCAGTTGTAGTTGTCGGCCTTAACACGGTTGGTAAAGATGACGAATATTCCAACAACTACCAATCACTCCTCTAGTGACCAGTCTCCATCGCCACCACTACTGACTTCCATTCATCAATACGTGCAATACTGCAATACAAGGTAAATAATACTAGCTATTCTCCATCATTGCCACCATGTCCACCCCCTCGACGACGACGGCCCTCTGCCTCCTCGCCGCCGTTGTCCTTCTTGCCGCCACCGCGGCGGCGGACGGCACGACACACCTCCATCTCTACATCCACGAGACGTTCACGGGCACCAACGCCACCGCGGTCTCCCTCGCGGCTTCCCCGCTTGGGGGCAACTCCTCCTTCGGCAGCCTCGGCGCCTTCGACGACGAGCTCCGCGAGGGCTCCGACGCGGCCTCGCGGCTTCTCGGCCGCGCCGAGGGCTTCCTCGTGCAGGCCGACCTGCAGAGCCCCGCGGCGCTGTGCACGCTCATCACCCTCGTGTTCACGGACGGGGACTACAGCGGCAGCACACTGGTGGTGGACGGCCGCGCCGACTTGTCTGAAGCTAGGAACGTGGTGGAGCGGGCCGTGGTGGGAGGCACGGGGAGGTTCCGGCGAGCGAGGGGGTACAGCCTGATGACCAAGTTCGGCAGCCCCACGCCCAGCACCGGCGTCTTCGAGATGGACCTCTACGTCAACACGGATGCCATCGCCATGTGAAGTCGTTGTAGTCGAAGTGCATCTCGTTTGTGATTTGTAATAACGAGGAATTGATGACACTTGACGGTGCGATGTGCTGGGATCAAAATTTACTGAACCGCCCGCGTCTACCTACATGTTCTTTGGGAATTTTCAGCCGTACGTGTTTTCCCCAATTGCCGTGCGTGTGGCCGACCGCCGGAATTTTCCGGACCGACAGCATCGCGCTCCTACCAAGGGTGCATCATGGCGAAGTATGAAAGCGTGCCTGGCGATTTTTAACAAAAGTTGGGTAAAACGTAACTCAAAGTTGATCAACAGTCGATGTGAATTGTTGGGGATGGACAAAATGTTGAGCCATAAGCAAGTTTGAAAAATAATAATTAGAAGTTACACGTACCATAGCCATCCCTGGCTAAGTCTTGCGGGTTGCAAAATTAACGCCCGAGCTCGGGATGGCCCGGCCTGGCTGACCATAAACATGTCTAAATGAAATATGTATCCCATTGACCTAGGTTATATTTGGAATGCCATAATTTTTCACATGTTCTTGCCAGAAATTGAATTTCGTGTAAAATCCCTGCATTTCAAACAACCCACATATGTTGTAAGATTTGAACTTGGTCTTCTTCATATAGTCAAGCAAGTGCCATGTTGATTGAGCCGCCGAGATTGGAGGCTTCTTGTGGCCGAGACGATAAAGGGTTTATCGGCGCTGCTATCTCGCACGTGCATGTCGGACACCCTTAGCCCAACGTGAGGGACACCGGACCTAGGCCACAGCCCAAGTCAACCAGCCAGCTGAGGCCTCTCCCTCGCAAGCACGCAGCCCAGCGAGCATGCAGCCTAGGAAGTCACCGAGCACATGGCCCAACAGCCGCATCCGCTCACAGTCGAGCGTGCGGCCTAGCGGGCACAGCCAAGCGAAAGGAGCATGGCCCACCAGGGAGCCTTTGTGAGGAGCCTGGGGGCTGGGCAGAGGCAACCGCACAGGCACCACAGATCGATCACGATTCCATCCTGTTCCTCTCGACCACTCGAACTCCCGCCCCTGTTGGGCACTGGCCTGCCCGATCACCGACCGACTAGCTGGAGTAGGTCCCGTCATGGTCACCTCACCTCCCAGGCTCCCACCCAGCCACCTCGCCTCCGTCTTTGCGATTGCAGCTGTCGTGCTCCGTGAGGAAGGAGCTCACGGCTAATTACTTTCAACAAGGTACCTTCGATTTTTCTCAATAATTTTGCTTTATGTCAAGCAAAATCACTAATTTTGTGTCTTAGGGATTCAATTTGGTAAGGTTGGTTGAACCTCCAAAAGAAATCAATTGGGAATAAGATATTATGTTTGATCCTGTAAAAAGAAGGAGAATAGAGGAGTACCTTCCTAATCAAAAGGATGCGGTAAGAAGAAAATACTTTGATAATGGGCATTGTCAACCTCTCACTTTTGATTTCCCATATACAACGATTGGCTATAAAAATAGAAGGCTTAATCCTGAATGGTTTAGTGAGTTTGGAAGTTGGCTTGGGTATAGCGAGTCCAATGATAGATCATATTTCTTTTGTTGTTTCTTGTTTAGAGGTTGCAATAAGAAGGAAACTAGGTATGATGCATTTGTTATAATTTGTTGGTCTAGTTAGAACGAAAAAAAATTGACTAATGAAGCACGTAGGAGATGTTAATAGTGTTCACAACCAAGCAAAGAGAGATTGTGATGCTTTGTTGACACAGAACCAACACATTTAAGTTGCCTTGAATAACCAAAGTAATGCTACTAAGACTACTTATTATACTCAACTAAATGCCTCAATTGATGTTTATATAGTGTTATTGAAGCAAAGATTGCCTTTCTGGGGCCATGATGAATCTGAGGAGTCCTCCAATAAAGAAAATTTCAAGGAATTTTATGCTTATACAGCAGAGTAGAATCCAGTTGTAGGCAAGGTTATGGACAACAATGCTCCAATTAATAATTTGATGGTGTCTCCAAACATTCAAAAAGACATTGTGCATTGTTTTGCAAAGGAAATATTACACTCTATTTTTTAAGAAATTGGGCATGATGTGTCTTTCTTGCTAGTTGATGAGTCTAGGGATGTGGCTTGCAAAGAACAAATGGCGTTGGTCTTGCCATATGTTGACAAATGTGGAATTTTTAAGGAGAGATTTGTTGTCCGTGTTCATGTGAAAACACACAACTTTGACGTACCTCAAGTCCTCTTATGATTTTTTTTATTTGTTGAATATAAGTTAAGCTTGAAGAAAATTAGAGGTCAAGGATATGATGGTGCTAGCAATATGCGATGTGAGTTCAATAGCTTGCAATCATTGATTATGAGAGAAAATAGCTCAGTGTATCATGTCCATTGTTTTGTTCACCAACTTCAATCAGTTGTTGTGATTGTTGTAAGAAAGCATAAAGGCATTAATAATTTTTTTATATGATTTATGTATTGTTGAATGCGATTGGTGGATCTTCCAAGAGAAGAGACATGATTCGAGATATCAATCAAAACATGTGCGTAAGGCCTTAGGTCATCGGTTACTTAAAACTGGGACAGGGAAATCAAGAGTTATGTCTTCAAAGACCCGGAGGCACTCGTTGGAGTTCTCACTATAAGACTCTTAAAAGTTTGGTTAATTTGTTCCCAACGTTCATTAAAGTGCTAGAATATGTGGAAGAAGAAGATAAGGATGACAAAAATAGAAGGCATGCATAGGTCTTCTAGTTTATTTTCATCATTTGATTTTGTATTTTATTTGCGACTTATGTTGACTTTATTGACAATCACAAACACCTTGTCATTAATTCTACAACGGAAGGATCAAGACATTGTGAATGACATTGATAGTGCGAAATCAACCAAAAGCCATTTGGATGACCTTAGGAAGTATGGATGGGAATCTATCCTAGGTGAAGTATATGCCTTCTATGAGAAGCATGATATTTTCAAATTGGAAATGGGAGAAGCATACATAAATCCAAAAAAGCCACACCAAAAAAAATAGAATTATCAACAAGCATCATTTTGAAGTGGATTGTTTTAATGATGTTCTTGATTGGTTACTTCAAGAACTTGATAGTCACTTCAATGAGAAAACCTCTAAATTGCTCGGTGGCTTTTGGGTCCAAGAGAATCATTTTATGATTTCAATTTAGAGCATTTGATGAGTCTAGCGAAACTTTATCTCAATGATTTTGATGATGGGGAATTGAGAGACCTTAAACACCATATTCGCCTCTATATTACCGATGTGTGTATGGATGATAAATTCTCTAACATAGAGACTATTAGTGACCTTTTTCAAAAAAAAAGGTGGAGACAAGGAAACATATTTGTTATCATTTGGTTTATCGACTTTTGAAGTTATCACTAGCTTTGCGTGTTGCCACTACTACTTTGGAGAGATGCTTTTTAGCCACAAAAATTGTTAAAACACATTTGCATAATTGCATTGGCTATGACTTCTTGAGAGATAGCCTTATTTGCTATGTGGAGAAATGCGAAATGGAGAGAGTTACCAATGATGTTGTAATTCATCGCTTCCATAACTTAAGGGAGTGTAGAAAGAAATCATAAAAATGTAATGCACTTATGCTTGTTTTGATTATTTCATGATTTTTTACTTCAAATTTTATTAACTGGTTTCTTCTCTTTTTTTAGGCCATCGAGGTCGAATGTTGTATTTTGCCGACACCAACCATCTTTTGTCCATGGTTTGAACCTTTATCCATCATTTATTTACTTTGCTATAGACCAATAGTTAACCAATACTAGTAGTGGGACCGTTTAATGTTTATTTTGGTAAGCACTTTAATGGCTACATCTTTATCTATGTCGAATTGTTGAACACATTATTACTAGGTACAACATTTATTGATAATTAGATATGTGTACTTATGGAACACCTGGTCATTTTAGTTATGGATCCGCCCCGACAGCTAGGTACGTATAACGCTAACATCCCTATTGGCAAGCAGAGTTGGGTCCATGTTTGCCGCCGACGCCAACACCAGCCAGCTCAACGTCTCTTAGGCACAAACTGGTCCAAGGGCAAAACAAGCTTGAAATAATCAAATTCTCTTGTATTTTTATAAGATAATATTATTAATTTATATCATTTCCTGAGTGAAAAATATGAAGAATGTATATATTATTGTTGATCCAAGATCGCTCTTGCAGGCTAAAAACACTAATTTTTAGTTGTCTGAAATTTTCTTATCCATCAGTCACCTACAGTTGCACAGTACTAAGTCTAAAATTACAGTACCAACCGATGTGCAATTTTAGCATGACTCTCATGTAACTTTTAGTTTATTTATTTTTCTATTTGTTTTTGTATTTGTAGGGTTCACCTAGATTTACTTTTGTCTAGTTTACGTTTTTGTTCCGTTAGATTGAAATCTAAAGGTGGGAACAAGTGACTAAAAATAATAAATTTTCAGCAACTTACACATAGATAGTTCAAAAACATAGCTCAAGTCGGGGCCAACTTAATATGTTGCATCGTGTTGTGGAATCTAGCTAGTTAGTTAAGGAAATCTTTACTCGTTCCACTAAGATTTTATTGTTATATCTCTAAAAAAAGTGGAAATAAATAGGTGCTGACGGAGCCTAAATGAAATCAAAATCCCATTGACCACGAAAAACATAGTGGTGGCAAGATTTGAGCTTGGTCTTCATCACAATTCACAAGTGCCCTATTGATCGAGCCGCGGAGATGGGAGATTGTAAGCTTCTAGTTGGTGGCCGAGATGATAACTAAGGTTTTGATGGCTTCATTTGGCATTACAATGCCATTTAATTTACAATTTTATTTTGCGGTTATTGAATATACTAGCCAAATCAAATGACGATATTTCTTTTATACCGTAGCAACAGGTTTCATGAAGCTTCATGAAAACGTTTGAAAAATTTCATATTTTAGTGAGTTTTGTTTGTTTCTATAAGTTTCCAGAAGATTCCAATAAAGTTTCAACGAGTTTTATATTTTTTTAACTCAAGTTTCAATAAATTTTGGTCGAAGAGTTTCAAAAAATTTCAATAGGTTTCAACAAGTTTAAGCCAGAATGTTTAAAGAAGTTTCAATATGTTCCAACAAGTTTTAAATAAAAGTTTTGAAAAGTTTCAACGAGTATCCGCTAGTTTCAACAAGCTCACCATAGCTACGACGACAGCGGAAGCGGTGGTGCTGGTGCCCGCCTTGGCTAGCGCCGGTGGGGGCGGAGACATCGAGAGGGGGTGACGGCGGAGGTCAAAGCTGTTGGAGCGCGCACGGAAATCTATGCTCTTCAGCTACCACTGACCTTCCCGCCGTAGGATCTGGGCTCGCCTCTACTAGCAAGCCTCCCATCTGCCAAATCCGACCGTTGGAGGGGAGGAAGACAACGGATCTATCCTCACCAGCCCAGATCCGATCGCGCCCCTGTTTTCGCCTAACCCAACAACAAGCTCACCGGAATTGCCACCGTCAGATCTGAGGTCGACGTCGTCAGGTTTGCTGGATCCTATCGACAGCGACCAAAACGACGGTCGGAGCCTCCACCGTCCACCACCGGACTTGGTTGTTGCCTCGTAGCTAGTCGCTGCCGCTGGATGCGTGCTTGTCAGAGTTGCCGCCACCGGATATAAGCTCACCGGAATCACGGTCGCTAGATGCGGGTATTTCTCTTTCTTTTAACTAGCTAGATTCCACACGAGGAACATGAATGTGCAACTAGCCATCAATTGCTCCACAATATCTCGAAGGAGGGAGCTCCTATATGCCGCTCGGGCGACGGGTAGCACCCCTGCCACCCACATTGGTCGGGTTGCCTTCCATTTTGCTTTTTTTTTTTTGTGTGTGTGTTCCAAAATTCAAAGTCATGTATCTTTTGAACTGAATATCTGATCCGTTTGAACCACCATATTCCTTGCAATGAGTTCTAAAAAATAAGAGCCATATTACAAATATTTAGACTTAGTTATGATAAGATATGTCATGGAAAAAAACAACAAAAAATAGTGGAACAAACCAAACATGATTTTGGAATATCTGTCCGACTGTCAACTTCGGGTGTTCTAGTAGGGTAGAACGAAAATTTTCCACGCATTACTTTCGAGTGTTCTAGCATTCGATGGACGATGATCAGTGCGTAATTTTTTGGAATTGACGGGGAAATGGACCGGTTTAGAGTCGGTGTACTAGTAGTTAGAACGAAATGTTTCACACTTTACTTGTTAATGTTCCGATAGTTCATACGAAAACCATACGTGCTCGTGGAGCAATTCGGGGCAATTGTGGAATAAATCAAACATGCTTGTTGAATAATTTGAGACTATTAGTGAAACAAATCAAACTTGCTCGTGAAACAAATCAAGATTATTAATGGGGCATTCGGTATAATCTTAAAAAAAAATGACGCTGATATATATGCTACGTTAGACCTTGTTTTGAATATCTCATAATAATAAACACGATGGTTCGAACCGATCGCGAGAGCGAACTAGTAAAAAAAAGTATTTAGGATAATAATCGGATAAGAGAGCCGAATAACCTTTTAGACCCCGCTGACGTCAGCTATTTTGGTTGTTATTGGATTTTTTTTAGCAAACCCACGTCGCTCGGTGGGCCTCCGCTGGAAGGACGGGTCCGTCCGCATCATAGCCAACAACAGTACCGAGGCGTGCTGCTCCGATAAAGGGATTGGCCGGCCCCATTTTGTCGTCAATTTTTCCTATATTTTTAAATATTTTTCTGGTCAGATCAGTGGGCCGCTGGCCTCCCGCTTCACCTTGCCACTCCCCGAGCCCACGCGAAAGCCAGAACGAGTTGTTGAAGTGGCGGGTGGGCCTCATGTGAAGTGGTTGGCAGGATAACGAGCCGACTGTGCAATACCAGCCTCTCCACAGATCGGGATCCTCTGAAAATGCAGAGGATTCATGGTGTTTGATATTAGGAAGAGATCTCCATCGTTCGATCAAAAATTAAATATTTAGATTGTGAGATCCCGATTTATTTGACTTGTAATGCTTAGTCTTCCATTGACCCTAGCACCACAAATCAAATAAACCAAGCCTCGAGATATGTATACTTCCCAGAAATGCAGTATACACACCCCGTTACAAAATCAAGCATCAATTCCATACACAAGTGCTTACAATAACAAAACTTCATAATTACAACATACAGAACTTACAAGGTTCGGTTTCACACAAAAAGGGCCAACCGGCTAAATAACAAGATAAATATCAAGTACGCAATGGAAAACAAGAAATTAAGCTGAATCAAAAACATGAATTAACCATGAAGGAAGTCCCAATGGCTTGCCATAACCGCAGGCAACCGATAGGTTGAAACCAAAGCAAACCGGCGTTCTCGCGCAAACTTTCCTTACCCAAAACGATCTCACCACCGCTGTCAGTTAGTAAATACAAGCAAGCGGTGAGTACACGAATGTACTCGCAAGACTTACGAGTAACAAACCTAGTTACTACTACATGCGGGCTTTAATCAAAGGAGAAGGCTCAAAGGTTATTTTCAAGATAAAGCAAGTTTTATTTGCAATAAGTAATAGTTTGAAGGCAGATTTGACAAACTGAATTTTAATTGCGAATTAACGACGATACAATAAGTAATAACATAAAGACAACCCGAGATGACTAACCCAATAGCCATCACAACAATAGCACGAATTACCCATTCGTACCACCCATGTCAAGTTTTAATTTAAAAGGTTGTACTCTAACTCTTGAAAAGCTTACCAAGCGTGTCATAACCTAGGGCGAGGCTATTCGAATAGTTTTAACCACGGGGGTGTACTAATGTACCCACACTGCACCACCTTTTGCCACTAGATGAAGCACACTTCCTTTGGTATGCGCAAGCACGGCTAAGTCCTACGAGACGCTTTCCAATGGAAAATGCTAATCAAGAGCCGCACGTATGGGGTTAACCTTAGTGATCTCGCCGACGAAATATGGATCACAAGGACCCATACGTGGAGTAGGAGACACGGCCTCGCGGATGCTCCTCCCCACAAACACGTCCATGTTGCATATATTCCATATGCAACCCACCACGCGACTCATTAATTAACACCCCCAAAGTACTTAGTCAAGAGAGGTCCCATTTCCCTCTAGTGTGGTTATACGCACAAGCTACTGGATAATAGGTACTCACAAGATGTTCGGTCCTTAATTGACTCGGGCACCATTCGATCACACCCAAAAGATCACACCATCATACGTTGTGCCCAAGTCCAAATTGTTTTTATTTTCAGTTTTAGTTTTACAATTTGAAGATAGCACAAAGCTTAAATATAGAGATTATAATAAGTTTGTGTGATCAAGGTTATCGACGAGTCGATAACCGCCCAATTCTACCGGTAACTAAGCATTGCTAAGCATCATATCGTAAAGACAAATAAAAGACCATAAATCATTCACCGGGCTCTAATTCACCAGTGAGGATAATAACCTATGGCAGTGGCAGGGGTGAACAATTTCAAGGCAACAATGCAATAGGCTTAGCTACCTCTAATCGACAAAATTACTTTGACACAAGAAGCATGCATACTTAGGTTTTGCAAACAAGATATTAGACTTTAAAAGTAATGGGAGCAATATGATCAAATGATGTTACATCTGCATGCCTTTGCTTTGCTGGAACTCTGGACATTCTCACGATCATTACGGTTGCACTCCCGAATCATCGCCATCTAACGAAAAGAATCAACAAGACAAAAAAACATCGAATAAACTCCAACATTCAAAAAGCATCCAAAACTGAGAATGAATACAGACGAAAGATAACGATTTTAGATAAATTTAGGAACAAAAATCATTGGATTTGGAGCTGGTTTCAATTAGGTGTATGATATTGAATTTTGTTACCATGGCAAGGTTTATTGTTGAATGACCATTCATAAACCAAATCTTGGCTTCTGATTAAATTTTACTTTGTTAGGTTACAAGTGAAAAGCTAGTAATTATATTTCATATTTCGCTTGCAATGGCGTTTGACAAAGCTCTACCTCACAGTTATTAAAACCTTACATTCCAATCTTGCCTCCATTTTAAAATCCTTGCTTTCTTCAGGTTAAGGGCTAGAGGCTGACTAATGATCTGGATGAATCTTCCACTTCTATTTTTAGGCTTATTTGGCTGCTGAGGGCTACTAAGTGATGCCCAACATATTTAAGCTAGACTTAACTATCACTAAGAGGTTAGAAATTTTGAATGCTCCCCTAACTCACGACCAGCGACAAAACAACCTGCCAACCAACACCTTCTCTGTTCAAATATCTACCAAGTGTACACATTCTAAACTACAAGCTCTCGACAACTAAATGACCAACAGATTACAAGAATAAGAAATACTTTTAACTACTTGAATTGGCAAAGCTATTAGCCTTTTAATGAAGCCAAAAATTGTCGATTAATGCTCACAAACCTACAATCACAGCACTTATGTCTAACAAAACTGCTACCACTAGACTCCTTTCAGTTCAACTCCCTATTGCTAACTTAGCTAAGTGACCTCATTGTTTTACACAAAATTCTGTTAGCAGAAAACATAAGGTCTAGCAAAAAGGGTTGACAAAACAACTTTTCTTCTAATCACTATCTTGAGTGGCACTCCTGCTAGACCTCAAAATTGTTTTCTATTAGTATTTCAGAAGTTTTCACATCCCTAAAGACTTTCAGTTTTGGTTGTTACTGACAAAAGATTTTCTACTACTTTACTTGACTAACAACATGAGGTTTGAGGTCCGAATCTTGCAATAGATGATACTCCCACTCACCGATCCTTTGATTTAGTATCATAAGGGTGGCCTAATGTCAAACAGATTCAGTATGTAGCACCCTTTCACGATCATCAATCCAACCAAAGGATCTTTCTGACCTTGTGAACTACTCTCTCGCAAAACACTTATTCAAAATTGTTTTTAGAATAAGATGCAGTTGTTAGATAATTATCCAACTAATTGAACTAAAAAGAAAACCTTAACTACTAGAATCAATCCAGTTATTAGCTATCTGACCACTCTTATATTTTCATATTACTATTCAAGCACCTACAACAGACAGATTTTAAGAACTTAAAAACTATGAACCAACCTTCCTTCCAATCTTGAACATCAATTCTAATTTCTCATTTGCTTGCCATAACCAACAATACTAATGTTTGACGACAGTAAACGGTTGGCTTCACACATGGGTTCCATTTTCTGTCACAGAGATGAAACATTTTCAGAAAATGAACTACAGGAACAGGATCAGACAGAGGCTGAGGGTGGTGCTCATCGCCGGTGAGGGGAGTGGCGTGGAGGCAACAAAAACCACCAAAATGGATTGCTTGGAGTACTAGGAGGCTAGGGATGGCGGCGGCGCGGCTCAAGAGGCTCTGGCGGCATTTGGCAAAGCGGCGATCGGCCGTGGGGGGTGAAAGGAGGCAATGGCGCCGGGTGGAGTTGAAGCAAAAATAGAGGAGCATGGGCATACCTAGGGTTCGGGAGCACGATGGAGTGGCGGAGGGAGACGAGGTGGCCGGAGTTGGCGGCGGCGACAACCGATGGTAACGCACGGGAGGTCCAACGGCGGCGACACTGGGAGAAATAGGGCACGAGTGAGTGATATGGGAGGTAGGGAGTTCGAGAGATACTCATGGAGAGGGAATTGGAGGAGGTTCACGGAGAAGGTGCGCGGTGAAAATGGCGATTGCGGCGGTGTTGATGAAGACGGTGATGCGCGAGGCCGGTGAGGTAAATCCCAAATCGACCGAGGGTTTTGCTCCTCGGGGTGGCAGCGCCGTGTGGGGTTAGCGGTGGCGGAGATCGCCGCCAGAGCCGAGGGCGTGGAGGCGGCGCGGCGGGTCCGAGAGCGGCTTTCAGAGCGTCGCTCGATTGGGCTCAGGGAAGAGGGGAAATGGAGGGTGAGTGGTAAGTGGAGAAAAAGGGCGCCGAGGGAAGTTCTCGGTGGTCTACAAGGGCCGCAGGAGGCGCGGAACGGAGCGGCGGCATGGCGGTGATGCTCCCGGTCATGGGACAAGCGGCGCTAAGGGGCACGCAGGAGCAGGGCGAGTAGTGACGGCGGGGCCATGGCGAGGGCATCCGAGGCGGCAGGAAGGTGATGGTGAGGTGACCAAAGCGGCGATGTCGCGAGGAGGCGGCAACCGAGGGCGCGAGCGGTGGCGGGCGGCGTTCGCGGGGAAGAAGACAAGCGGCGGTCCCACCAGTCGGCGGCACAAGGAGGGGCTGGCGCGGTTCTTATAACGGGCGGATTGGTTAGTCGATCCAGGCCTTTTGATTCCAAAATGAACGGCTCAGATGAAGGGTTGCACTCGGATGGTCCGATTGTCTCTCGCGAACGTCGGTCGTTCGATCAAGATCCGACGGTTAGGATGCGTCGCGGGAGTTGAGTGGCTCGGGCGCGGCGCAGGTGGTTCGATCGAGTCGCGTTGGCTCGGTCGGACCAGGTTGGGTCGGTCGGGGTTGAGTCGAGCCCAAGGAATAGTGCGGGGAGGTTTGGTGGGTTTTAGTTCAAAGCTCCAACTTTGACCGAGCTTCAAAATATAGCAAATAAATCTCAAAATTCTGGAATTTTTCAGGAGGTTCCTAGGGTTACCAAGTGACCAAATAAAATTCTAAGCTTCATTGTTCATGAATTAATTGCTTATTTTGAATTCAAATTCATAAAAGGTTATGGAAGCAAGTTTGAATTTTCTGTGGATTGAATTTTAGCCCCAAAAATTTGGGAAAATTATATTTATTCATGATAATTATTATAAGATTTAAATAAATTATTTCAAGAGTTTTTATTGAAGTAAATTCTTCCCAAAATTATTTTAATTGCTTGCTCTTGATTTTTGACTTTCAAATTTCTATTTTGACTAATTGTTTTAGAATAGCAATTTATTTCTAGAATTTGTGAACTTTTGAAAGTGAGTTTATAAGGTGTTCTGAACCTAGGAAAAATACTTCCGAGCCTTTGCTCACAAGTTTTTTTGTATTTTGAATTCAAACAAGCAAATCAAATGAAAAACCAATATTCTCCAAAACTCAGAAAAATTCAAACAACCATAAGAGAGCGGATGAAACCCAATCAAGGTACTCTCAGATTTGAGTTCCACGGTGTTTTCAAAAATAGAGATTTAGTTTGTAGTTCTGAACTCGAGAACATATATTTTCAAGTTTGAATTGGAAAAAGGAGGATAGGATTTCCAAGGTTAATTGCTATTTCCATAATCAAAAGACTTTCGACAGAGGGTTTAACCCCACTCCGATCTAAGTTTCAAAATCTTGACAAACTTTTATTTTGTTTAAAAATTTTCATTTCTAGGTTTTGAAAGACCAGGTTGTAACCTAGTTGCTTAGCAACAAAAAGTTTTTAAAAAGGTCCAAAATTTCATAAATGCACAGTAGATGCATAGCTAATCCAACTTAAGGATTTTGGGCTGTTACATAGATCAATCGCTACAATTTGCTACAGTGTTTTCGCTATAATAAAGTTGCTGCAGTGAATAATTTCCCGTTTCCACTGTATTTGCTACAGTACAGCATCATGGTGCTATTCACCCTCTCAGAAACCATTGTTCATACAGGGATCCTTATATTACAGCAGAGGATCTGGATCCCTCCAGTACTCACTTTCGTGACCTACAGGCTGTAGCAACAACACAACCAAACAATCCATGCTACTAATTTAGGCGTTGGTAGCTCTCTCATCTCATCCTTGGCAATCTCATCACCATTGCATTGACTGTCACTGCATATATGCCATGTCCGTCGAGAAGGCGACGACCCTGTGTTGCCTCCTCGTTGCCGCCACAATCATCAGCGGTGGATGGTGCGACTACGAACCTTCGCGTATACATCAACGAGACGTCCGTAGGCACTAATGCCACCTCGGTCCCAGTCATGAGCTCCCCACTCGGGGCCAACTCCACCTTCAACGTGGCCTATGCCTTCGACGACGTGTTGCATGAGAGCCCCGCCCCGATGTTGACGTACCTCGGCCGCACATAGGGGGCGATAGTGCAGGCCGACTTGAGGAACGTCGGGGCTGCCTGTGTGATGCTCAGCCTCGTGTTCACGGGTAGGGGTACAAGGGGAGCATGAAGAGATATGGGTAGGCTACACTAGCGCATAATTCAAAAAATTTATCACGTAAACCAAGAAGTCATGCAAGCAGATCATTACCACTAGACACACGGTGCAGCAGAAGAAGAGTTAGAGCAGCCTGATCCAATCTCGAGCACGTTAATGTAGTAGTCGTAGTCGATCGTCTCGCCAGCAACCTCTTGTGTTCCTTACGTAGGTCGTGGATCATCCTCAATCAACGCAGCAGCAACCGCAGCAGCGTCTCTACGGTATCCACACGTACAAAGGTAGAACTTCGTATGCCGGTGTGCTAGCACCAACATGCATGGTCAGGGCCTCTGGGGAGTTGATAGCTAGGGTTTCAGTGGCGCAACTCTGATACGTCCCAATAGCCTCATACATCTCTTTATAAAGAATCCATAACGGATCATATCTGAACTGGTTTGTTCCAACCCGTTAAGTATATGACCTTATAGGTTCATGCTTAATCGTTTGTAACTCAGAAACTCTTTTCCGACTACAAGTCGTTAGTGGTTCCTAGTAGAACATACAATTTTCGAACACACATAAATATTATATCGGACGAACCTTGTGCAATATGATCTGCGACCAGATCCTTATCACTTATGATCAGTTCGTATCTCCACACGACTAGTCCATATTTAGTTACGACCAGTTCATCACAAATTACGACTAGTTCATCGACTAGTTAATGATCATGTATGACCAACTCACGACCAGTCCGTATCCCCATACGACCAGTTCGTATCTGATCGGACTAAACAATTGTTTACGTATTCTCTTTTTACCTCACGATATCTGGTTAAACTCCAAGTGAGATATATATTATCTATGGACTGTTCAATACTTTCTCGATTTAGTGTCGGATAACTTCATGTAGTCGACTCTTCGATTACTAGTGGCATAGTCATACACTTTCTTTATGTGACCACATCGAGGGCCCCAGAGACATCTCTCATGTTATGTTAAGAGGGGGCAAATGTCATATTTGACCAGTCACATCCCTCTGTATGTTTTATAGCATACTTGAAAGCTATCTTTATAACTACTCAGTTACGAAGTAGCGTTTGGCAAGCCCTAAGTGTACTATTATACATGTAGAAAAACATCATGATCTCAGGTCTACGAATTATACATCATCATTACTTGAGAAAAACCGATGACACACAAAATCATAACAATCTCAATAGTGTCTCAAAGTAGCTCACTTTAACACTATATTCTCTAACATATGTTCAAATTATTGATTCGATATCTCCATATGCATAACCGGTGAAACATGATTATCAATCAATACATGTGTTGATCGATGAGTCGCTGGTGTAAAGAGCTTCACAAGTCATATACTTGTTAATCTTTATAAATGATAATCCATCCGATGAACATAATAATAATTATTCTATACAACTCGTAAATATAGACGTGATACAATCATCTCTATGATTGCTTCTAGAAAATATCACCAACAGAGCACGCTGATGGTGGATGGCCACGTCGACTTCAGCCGCGACGGAAGGGCGGTGTGTAACATCCCAAATTTTGGGCTTGTGTTTCAAATGTAAGAAAATGAGTAGAAATTAAAACTTTTTCTTACATCATGTATTTCCTTTGTGTACTGAACAAGTATTGTACAAAAGGTTATGGAAGTACAAAGTCACAAGTCCTTGATCCAAATCTTGTTCCTTCAAAAACATTCTTGTCAAATGTTGTGATCATCTCCTGGGAATATTTTTCCTAAGTTCTTGGGATGGTATGTGACCCCTCTGAAAAATTTCACAATTTTAGAAATTGTTTGAATATTTTAGAGGCGATCAAACCTGTTTGACCCTCAGTCAAACCTAAAACCAGTACCTTGTAGAATTTTTGGAGAAAAATACAATGCATAAAAACCTCTGAAAATTTTACACAAGGTCAATGTCCCAGTCAGCAAGCTCCTGTAAAAATTTCAGAATTTTGGAGTTATTTTGCTACCCCAAATAAATCCTCAAAAGTCCCGACTTTAATTTAAAACCTAAAGTGACTCACTATTCATTGGGTTCGAGTCGGGCTCGATTCCGAGCCACTTGACTTGGTTGAACCACCTAGCTGCACCGAGCCGCGTTTTAAAACGCGCGTGCAATCTCAGCCGTTGGATTCGAATCGCTCGGCCTACGTTCGTGTGAGCATTCGGACCCTCCGGTTGCGTTAACCAATTGGGACCGCTGGATCTCAATCCAACCGTCCAGATTCCTGAGGGCAATCGGACTGTCCGGCGAACTCGTTTAATCGTGACCGTTCATTTTCAATCCAACGATCCTTTGTTCGCTTTTCTTTCTTCTTCCTCCTCGGCTTCTCGATGCGCGGCGACAATGGCGTAAAGAGAGAAGCGCGGCGCTTGATGTGTCACCTCAAGTTTGCTTTCGTCAAGCGTCTCTCGAGGGGCATTTAATGCGCACCAGGCTTTCTCCTCCATTGTCACCGTGCTCACTTGCTCCCATCATTTCTTGGTCTATGGCCGTAGCATGAACCGAGCCCACCTTAGACTCGGGTTCTTGCTCGAAACCCTAATTCCTTTCCTATAAATTGGCCCTTTAGGTCCTCCTGGTGTTCTTTTGCACTACACCTAGCTACTCTCTGTGTTTAAGCTCAAAACCATCTCAAACCTTCAATCCACCATTGTGACCCGAGGGCTCCAATGGCGGCCTTGGTGTCCAGTGGTTCATCTTCAACACTTCTTGCACCCTTTGAACTCCTCGACCTCCTTTATATTTCCCTAACTTGATTTTGGGTTGCATTCACAGAATCACTCAATTTTAAGTTTGGAGATTTTCGTTAGTTTCACCCTTTCTTCTCCAGCTCAGTAAGTGGTTCTTTTGCAATTAATTGCTTTTGGAGCCTCTTTGAGCTATAATGAAGTGTGGTGATGATTTGGTTCCACTCATTTTGCTCGTAACCTCATCTTCCACTTCATCTTCTTGGCTCCGATGGACTTCATCGTGTTCAAGTCTTCCCGACCATCTTTGGAGCTCCTCTCGGTTAAGGTAGCTTCTATATAGTCCCTAGAAGTCATGGCACTCGCTTCCTTGGACCGCAATGAGCATCTTGCTATTTTCATGTTTTCTTAGTGTCGGCCTCCTTCTTTGTTTTCGGCTCGTGGCGTTCGAACCTCCACCGCCGCGAGGTCATCATCATTGGTCCGCAACACTATTGCGAACCCATTTTGATAGTTTGTGGCGCCCGCCGCGAGATCGCCGGCGACAAGCCGTGAAAGCCACTCGGGTTTTGTCGGTTGAAGCTCCCATTTTCGCCGATTTTTAGGCACGCGAATTGCTAATCATTGTATGCCATTAATGTGTCTTAATCGCCTAATGCCTCAACGACATGTGAGTCCGCCCTTAAGTCACCCGGTGGCGTTTATCTGTGCGTTTAGGCATCATTAACGTTAATCTTAGGTTAATTAAATGTCGACATTTATTAGTCGTTTCGGGGATACCCTCGTGCCCTTACCGGTGGGCCCATTAGCTTAGCGCCGAAAATCAGAAGTCATTAGGGCTGATTTTGGGTTATTTATTGCTAATCATTGTTAGCAATAAATGTGTCCGAAATTACCTTTTTGGGTCACTGACGTGTGGGCCCTCTGTCCCTAAACCACCTCTGTTCAAAATCTTTAGGACGCATTAATTGCTAATCATCACTAATCATTGGTCATTAGTAATTAATTAGCTGTCCTAAAAACCTCCTTTAAGTCACCGGGTAGGTCCGCGTGCATGTGCACATGTGTTAAATCTCGCATGTGTGACTCTCAGTCACTGACATGCGGCCCCACGTGTCAGCACTCCTAAATGCACTTCGATCTTGGACCACCGTCCATTTGGAGATCTGCGGCCTAGATTTTGTATGCGTTCGGACCCTCCGGTTCCCCTCATCATTCTCGCCGTCCATTACTTGATCTGCGCCTCGATCGCGCGGCTGTCGGACCATCCGATTGGAGGCGTGATCGGAGCCGTTCATCCTTAGATCTGCGGCGGTCGTGGATCGTCGAGGCAACCGCACCGTCGGTTGCATCCTTCTCGTGAGCCGTTGGATCTTGATCCAACGGTGGGCTCTGTTATGAATCGCGCGGCGCGCAGCTGTTTTCCGTGCGTGTGGCTCGTTGGATTTTGCATCAACGGCCCACGGCGCCCACGTCGTTATCTCCGGTTGGGTTGGTTTTATTTACGTAAGTATTTATTTATCAACGAAAATTGTATCAAAACTTTAGAAATTCATAACTAATTCAAGATAAATCCTTTTACATGAAACCAATCGTAATAAATTTGTAATTCACTAAAGTTTAATATAAAAATGCTTTTAGCTATGTTCGTAGTAGAAAATTTCGTAATCTTTTATAGCTTGTTTTACGCTATTTTTATATATTCGTAATTGTATTAAAACTTGGAAAATGCATATCTTTTTACGTATATCTGCTAATTGTATGATTTTAACTTTGATAAATTTGTATTAACTAAACTTTAATCTAAAAATGGTGGTAGGCCTAAATCAAAGACTCTAAAAATATGTTAATAGATTTAACCTTATTAGTAGCAATTAAAAATTCATTTAATGATGTAATAGACACCGATAATTCCTGTAAATCCTAAAATAGAAATTTGATGTTAGGTCATTTATCATACTATAATGTGAAATGGGTTTTGCACATGTTTTTATTTCCGAAAGTGCATTATGCTAGTTTTGCATCCTAGAAAAATCATAACTAAATCATTCTAACTCCAATTAAGATGAAACCACTTGTATTAACCTTAAAATGTCAGTAGCAACCTATCATAAAATTTTCAAGTCCAGAAAACCTCTAGAAAATATTTTTGCACGAGTACTATTTATGGTAGAAAATGGGTTTTTAGGTAATATCTTTTGCACCACAAATCCAAATTAGGTTTTTCCAGTTTCTATGTCTAGGTATATTCGTATCCTACCTTATGTATAAATTTAAGTCGCATTTGGATAATTTTGCTTGCTCATTTGTTTAAGGGTGGCTCGTCTTATTGGTTGTTCTTGGTTCTTTTGTCTTTCGCTTAGGGTTCGACATTTGCGGTAACCCAGAGCGACCATCCACAACAGTTTGAGCAAAAGACAAGAAGGCAAGCGGTTTGATCATGTTAATCCCGATATTTTAAGTATTTATGTTGATTACAAATTCTATGTATGCATTGCTACTTTGTGTTAATAGTTGGCCTAGTAGATGCATTTCCTTAGCAAATGATTATTCTCTACTACCATGAGCCTAGGTTACTTGTTGTGATTTAGAGTTCATGGATGGGCTCTTGTCACTTAGTAGTTTACTTAATTAATTGCTTAGCCATGCTTAGTTTGGTGAAATGGCGGTTATCGACTTGTCGATAACCTTGATCATAAAACTTATTATGATTATGATTTCCACCTTGTGCCACGTCTACTTATGAAAACTAAAGCGAAAACAAAAAGATTTAGACTTGGGCACAATGGTATGATGGTGTGATTTTTGGGTGTGGTGGAATGGTGCAGAGTCAACAAGGACCGAACATCTTGTTACACTAAACCAAGCATTTTAGCGTGCTAACCACATTAGAGGGTATGGGACCTCTCTTGACTTAGTACTTTGGCGTGTATTGGCTCAGTCGCAGGAGTCGCGGGACGGATGGTCTTGGGAGCATTGTAGTGTCAGAAAGACTTCACCGTGATGGGATTTGTTGTCTTCGGCTTGCAATGTAAGCATATGGGTTTCTATCCATATGAGCGGCTCGTAGTTAATACACAAGATTGGAAATGTCTCGTAGGACTTAGCCGGGCGGCATACCTTGATAGTGTGCTTGTGGCTTGAAGGCGATGCAAGTGTGGTACATTGGTACACCCTGCGCAGGTTAAAACTATTCGAATAGCCTCGCCCTAGGTTATGGACACGCTTGGCAAGGTCTTTCAAGAGTTAGACTACAACCTTTTAAATTAAAACTTGATGGGTGAGTGCTAATCGGGATTCGTGCTATGTTGTGGTGGCTATTGGGATAGTCGCTTCGGTGGTTACTTGTATGTACCTTTACTTATGTTACTTTGATAACAAAACAGATTTGCAAACTTGCTTTTAAAATGTATTACATTATTGCAAATAAAGTTGGCTTTGTGCAAAATGAGACATACAACCTCCACCTAAATAAGCTTGCATGTAGTTTATGAATAGGTGCGCTATTCCACATGTCGATCTTATGGTACAAAGATAATCTTTGTACTCGGATGCTATGCTTAATTGTTCATTGCAGAGGAAGAAGGTGAGCCTGAGGGCCTCACTTTGCGAGTGTGTTGTGGTAACTAGGGCGACTAGCTTGGCGGCTTGTCGGTTGCCTTGTGGGTTGTGTGGCTAACCGGCCGACTTTTGTTCTAGCCATCTTATGGCACCTTTGCTTCATTGTCATTCTTGTATATTGTTCTATTTGGCCGGTCGGCTTTCTTTTGTAATAACTTTACTTTATGTATGTCGTTGTTGAACCTAGTGATGTTTGTGTATGGAATTGATGTGTAATTTTGTGATGATGTGCATATGCTGCAATTCTGGGAAGCATATGTCCATTGAGGCTTAGAATGTTTAATTAGTAATGCCAGAACCATTTGGAGGTTAAGTGTTACTAGTTAAATATTCCGGGTCCTCACAAAGTTGGTATCAGAGCCATACTGACCGTAGAAACCCCTAGCTTGGTCGCCTCTAGAATATTTTGAAAACTTACTTTCAAAAGGTTTGTAAAACTTAAGTAAGTTCTCTAATTTTGCTCCTTACCTGTCTTAGCTTGCTCATCTCACCTTACTCTCACTTAAGTTTGAAAGAGTTGTTCCTCTCTTCCTTTCAAAAATTAGCCTCTATCGATTAACTTGGTTTTGGGAGAAACATGAGAGCTTGGAGAAAGGAATTTGGACAGCTAGCTAGTGGTTAGTAATTAAGGTAGGAAATGAGAGGTAAATTCAACTAAAACTTGTGGGGATGAAAGGGTAAGAAGTGATATGAGATTAGCTAATGCCTATACTCTATTAGGTGGTTATACCTTGATTTTTGGACTGTTTTGAGCTAGAATTTAGTTCTGAAAATTTTGGGTTTTCTCACACGATTACTCGTTCTTCCATACGGGTTAGTCGTTTCAGGAAGTCGATTTGGTGAATTTTGGTCCTGTGCTCTTGGTGGTTATTCCTGAGCCCTTTTTATTGAGTTTGGATTTCTTTGGCTTGTACCTAACTCATCTTAGTGAAACAGGATGGCTGGCGGGACCCGTAGTGGTCGAAATAAGCCGGGTAGTCCCGATGAGGAGCTTCCCCCTCCTCCGACCATGGCGGAAGTCCTCATGCAGATCGAACGCAATCGTTCGGAGGACCGTAGGGTGTTGGAGGTTATCGCGAGGAACACCTCCACTCCCTCTGGTGCCTCTGGATCTGGAGGTGGTCACCAGTCTCGTGGGGGACTTGCGGAGTTCCTTCGCACGCAGCCTCCTACCTTCTCCCGGTCCGAGGACCCTTGACGCAGACGGCCGGGCTGCGTGCGGTTGAGCGGAAGCTTCGGCGTTGCTCGATGCGAGGAGCAGAGCGGGCGCACCGCATCCCATCGGTGGAGGGTGCGACACTCTCATGGTGGGAGAACTTCCGCCATGCGACTGCGGGACACGTGGTCTCGTGGGAGGAGTTTGGTCGACTTTCCGTCGGGCCCATGTCCTGCCGGCCTGATGAAGCGAAGAAGAAGGAGTTCCTTGCGCTCAAGCAGGCGCAAATCGTGTCGAGTACCTCCATGAGTTCAACCATTTGGCGAGGTACGCTCGCTGAGGTGGCCCGATGAGGCCAAGCGGGAGAAGTTCATGGAGGGCTTGTGCGAGGAGCTGCGGGACAAGCTCTCTATTGTGGACTTCCGACTTCCGGACCTTGGTGGACAAGGCCATCATCGCCGAGCACAAGCGCGAGCGCGGCGAGTCCCGCAAGCGCAAGTGGGAGGCCAGTGATGCCGCAGGCGGCCTCGGCGCGTCCGTGTTGGGCTGCACGGTGGCCCGTCCTCGAGCTTCCCTACCGCGAGGCCTCGGCACGGCTCCACGTCCTCCGCAGCCGTGGCTCGATCCACGCGGCTGCGACCCAGCCAGCAGGTGTTCCCGCAACCCGCGGCCGGCGTCACCGCCTCATGCCACAACAAGGGCCACTACGCAGTAGTTGTCCTAAGAAGAGCGAGCGCCCTCGCCCTAATGGAGGGCAGGCAGGGAGTGGTCACCCACGACCAAAAGACCCGGGCTTAGGAGCGGCCGAGTCAACCACATCTCGGCGGAGGAGGCACGAGGCGCCCGACGTGGTGTTGGGTGCGCTCCTTGTTAATTTGCATCTGCTCTGATTTTATTTGACTCGGAGCTTCGCATTCTTTTATTTCGAGGTCTTTTTGCTGTTGATTGTGGACTTCTTGTGTTCCTCCTGGGATTCCACTCTTGATTCGCTCTCGGGTTGGAAATGAGAGCGACCGAGTATCTTGGGATGTTCTGTCCACATCGAAGGAGTGGGATTCTTGGCGAATCTTATCTGCTTTCGACTCGGCGCGTCTGGATGTGATTCTTGGCATGGATTGGTTGTCCCAATACTTGGGGCAAATCGATTGTGCGTAAAGATTGTCTACCTCACCAAATCCTTGGTGAGCAGGTTGGGTTTTCGCCACGATTGCGAGCCCCATCTTTATGCCCTTGAAGCAAAGCCGCATTGGAGATTCACGATGTCCCCACGGTGTGTGACTTCACGGATGTCTTTCTGAAGATTTGCCCGGATGCCTCTGTTCGAGATCTGAGTTTGTGATCGAGTTGTCTGCCCGGTCGCCCCTATTTCTAAGAGGTCAGATCGCATGCCTCCTAATGAGTTGGAGGAGTGAAGAAGCAAGCGGGTGAGCTGCAAGAGAAGGGTTTTATCCGCCCTAGCTCATCTCCTTGGGGTTGTCCAATTATCTTTGTGAAGAAGAAGGACAAGACCTTGCGCATGTGTGTTGATTATCGTCCGCTTAATGAGGTGACGGTAAAGAACAAGTATCCTTTGCCGTATTGATGATCTTTTCGATCGGTTGATCGAACACGAGTCTTCTCCAAGATTGACTTGAGACGGGCTATCATCAAGTCGGGATCGGTACGAGGATATTCCTAAGGCGGCCTTTGCTACTCGTTATGGCCTTTACGAGTACACCGTCATGTCTTTGGTTTGACTAATGCTCTGCTTTATTCATGAATCTTATGAACTCGGTATTCATGGAGTATTTGGATAGGTTCGTGGTGGTATTCATCGATGATATCCTTATCTACTCCAAGAGTGAAGAAGAGCATCTTGAGCATCTTAAGCTTGTGTTGGGCAGTGCGTGAGCACCAGTGATGCCAAATTCAGCAAGTGCGAGTTCGTTGAAGGAAGTGGCATTCTTGGGCCATGTTCTTTCAGCTGGAGGTGTGGCTATGGATCCTAGCAAGGTCAGTGATGTGCTATCTTGGGGTCAACCCAAGTCAGTCACCGATGTGCGGAGTTTTCTTGGGTTGGCTGGCTACTATCGCCGTTTTATCGAGAATTTCTCCAAGATTGCGAAGCCTATGACCGAATTGCTCAAGAAAGACAAGAAGTTTGTGTGGTCCACTGCTTGTGATGTGAGTTTTCAAGAACTCAAGAATCGGTTGACCTCAGCCCCAGTGCTTGTTCTCCCTGATATTCACAAGGGTTTTGACATCTATTGTGATGCTTCTCGTCAGGGTCTGGGTTGTGTTCTTATGCAGGAAGGCAAGGTTGTGGCCTATGCATCGCGGCAATTGAGGCCTCATGAACTCAACTATCCTACTCATGACTTGGAGTTAGCTGCTGTGGTCCATGCACTCAAGATTTGGCGGCATTATCTGATTGGTAACCATTGTGAGGTGTATTCTGACCACAAGAGCTTGAAATACTTGTTCACCCAGCCAGATCTGAACCTCAGGCAGAGAAGATGGTTGGAATTGATCAAGGATTATGACATGGGTATTCAGTACCATCCGGGCAAGGCCAATGTTGTGGCAGATGCACTCGATCGGAAGGTGTATTGCAACATGTTGATGCTCCAAGAGCGTGCACCTACCCTCATTTAAATTCCAGCGCCTCAATTTGGGTTTGATCGAGCACGGTTCTCTTGCTACATTGGTTGTGCAACCAACCTTGGTGGACCAAATCAAGGCGGCACAGACGGATGTTGGTGTGAGCCAAATCAAGCGTAACATCAAGGATGGGATAGCCAAGTGCTTTTTGAGGACGAGCATGGCGTTGTGTGGTTTGGGCAAAGCGTCTTGTGGTTCCTAAGGTCATGGAATTGCGGAATTTGATTCTCGCTGGCCCATGATTCTCCTTTGTCTATTCACCCGGGCTACCAAGATGTATCGGGACCTTCGTCGAGGTTCGAGTGGACCCGAATGAAGCGCGAGATTGCTGTTGTTCGCGTCGAGTGCAACGTGTGCTATCGCGGTGAAGGCCGAGCATCGGCGCCCAAAGCAGTCTTCTTCGCCTTTGCGGTGCGAATGGAAGTGGGATTCGCTGGCATGGACTTCATCACCGTTTGCCCGCTCGTCCAAAGGGAATGATGCTATTTGGGTCGTGATCGGCGGGTTGACTAAAGTGGCACATTTCCTTCTGTCAAGACTTCGCTACGTGTGGGGCCTTGGGCGAACTTTATGTCTCGAGGATTGTGAGTCTTCACTGTTGTCAAGACGATTATTTCGATCGTGGTGCACTTTTCACCTCGCGGTTTTGGCATAGTGCGCAAGAGGCTATGGGGACCCGCCTTCATTTCAAACTGACTTTTCATCCTCGGATCGATGGCGAGACGGAGCGAGTCAACCAAGTGTTGGAAGATATGCTCGTGCTTGTGTTCTTTCCTATGGGAAGAAGTGGGAGAAGTGCCTACCATTTGCGGAGTTCTCCTACAACAACGACTTTGAGCGATCTTGGCATGGCACCATTTGAGGCTTTGTATGGGAGGAGATGCGTAACCCCATTGAACTCGGTCGAGGCGGCGGCAGCTTTTTCGCCCGAGTCGATTAATAAGGCCGAAGCGAGTTCGGTTGATCCGCGAGCATCTGCGCACACGGCCCGATCGCATAAAAGAGCTATGCAGATCGTCGTCGCCGTGAGTTGAGATTTGAGCCCAATGACTTTGTGTATCTCAAAGTCTCTCCCTTGAAGGGCCATCAGCGTTTTGGCATCAAGGGCAAGTTGGCTCCTCGATATGTTGGGCCCACCGTATCATCGAGAGAGTTGGAGCAGTTGCATACCGATTGGAGCTACCAGCTGCACTTGAGGGTGTGCATGATGTGTTCCATGTTTCACACCGAAGAAGTGCCTCCGTGTCCCAACTAAGGAAACTCCGTTGGAAACTCTCGATGTGCCGGGAGAATTTGACCTATCGCGAGCATCCTGTTCGTATTCTTGAGGAATCGAGCGGAGAACAAGGAACCGTGTCATCAAGTTCCTTATGGTTCGATGGTCAAACCATTTCGAAGATGAGGCAACTTGGGAGCGAGAAGATCGCCTTCGTGCGATTTTCCTTCTTTCTTCTCCGAGTAAGCGGAATCTCGGTCGAGATTCTTGTAAGGGAGAGTTGTAACATCCCAAATTTTGGGCTTGTGTTTCAAATGTAAGAAAATGAGTAGAAATTAAAACTTTTTCTTACATCATGTATTTCCTTTGTGTCTTGAACAAGTATTGTACAAAAGGTTATGGAAGTACAAAGTCACAAGTCCTTGATCCAAATCTTGTTCCTTCAAAAACATTCTTGTCAAATGTTGTGATCATCTCCTGGGAATATTTTTCCTAAGTTCTTGGGATGGTATGTGACCCTCTGAAAAATTTCACAATTTTTAGAAATTGTTTGAATATTTTAGAGGCAGTCAAACCTGTTTGACCCTCAGTCAAACCTAAAACCAGTACCTTGTAGAATTTTTGGAGAAAATACAATGCATAAAACCTCTGAAAATTTTACACAAGGTCAATGTCCCAGTCAGCAAGCTCCTGTAAAAATTTCAGAATTTTTGGAGTTATTTTGCTACCCCAAATAAATCCTCAAAAGTCCACTTTAATTTAAAACCTAAAGTCGACTCACTATTCATTGGAGTGAGTGGGCTCGAGTCCGAGCCACTTGACTCGGTTGAACCACCTAGATGCACCGAGCTGCGTTTTAAAACGCTGCAATCTCACCGTTGATTGACCGCCGCCCACGCTCGTGTGAGCATTCGGACCCTCGGTTGCGTTAACCAATTGGGACGTGTAACATCCCAATTTTTCGAGCCTTAAAAATCCTTTGAATAGTTAGTAGGAAAAATTCACCATCGATTTTATTTGAATTTAATTTCAAAAGCTTAATATTGGACTTACAATCAAAAACATTTAATGTGAATATTCCCAACATGAACATTAGTCAAAACTATTTTATTTGGGTTCTATGTGCTCGGATATATTTTCTAGATTTTTCTAGAATTTTTACGAGTTCATTTGCTATTTTCTATTGCCTATTTGAATTTACGGTATTTTCTAAAATAGAAAATCTATTAAAATCTCAAATCTTCTTTGGTCGAAATCCAACCCTCGGCCCAATTCTCCCGCCGCACCCGCCTTGCGCCCGGCTACCCGTAGGCGCCTCCCACGACATGCGGGTCCGCATGTCGCCTCTGCTTCTCTCTCCGGTTTGCCCGTTCACTCTCGCCGTTGGATCAGCGAGAACGGTGGATGTGCGTGAGGCAACCGGACGGTCGAATGTTTCTTTGATTGTGGGCGTTCGATCAAGATTCAACGCCGATCCTTGAGTCCGCTTCGCACCGCACTGCCCACGCGCGCGCGCCGCCTCTGCCGCGGCGTGGGCCTGCGCGTCGGGCCGTCGTCTTCCTCAACGCGCGCGCCGCCCGCCATGTTTCCGAGCTCAAGCCCGTCAGACGACAACGCATCTTTTCCAACGGAACCCCTTCTAAGCGTGCCAAATTCTATCCCTAACCTCCGCACCCGTTTGTTAAAATCATATCTCGAATCAAATCCTATCCCCGATTTAGAAAAATCGTTTTCGTGTTGTTCTCGGACTCGATTTGGGGATTCCTTATCTCGGGCACCTCAGCTCCTATAAATAGGCCCCGAGGATCATCAAGACCTCGCAACCTGAGCCACCACCCACCTCGCCTCAGAGCCCTAGCGCGCCGCAATCGGTTTTAGGGTTTTGCCGCCGTTCATTCTTGCGTCGTTTGCGCGCCACGGTGTCGCGGCGTCGTCGTCGAGGCACCACCAGTTCGATGACGCCAGTGGCTACCTCCGAGAGTCTTCGCGTCGCCGGAATCTCACCGGAGCCTCCATCCGACAACAGCCGAACCTCTCCACCGCTCCGAGCTCACCGCCGGTCGCCGCCGTCGCCCTCGACCACCCGGAGTTGCACCCAGAGGTTCGCAATAGCGAGCTACACGCCAAGACCACTCACCACGCATGGCGAGCCGCGATTCGCGTTGCCGTTGGTTTCCGAGCCGTGTCGCCGCTTCGGTGCGGCGTGTCGGTCGCGTGGCTCGCCACAAGACGCCCGTGCTCGCGTGGCGGCCTGTGTGTCATGTCATTGTCCACGTGGGTGCACACGTGTGCAACCCATCGGGTTCGAGAGTTGAGGCTCGGTGGACCTAGTCCGCGTGAGCCTAACCTCGACATGTGGGTCCCACATGTCGTGATTTCTTTATTTATCTTTTCCGAAATTCCTCACGACGTCGACTTGCGCATTAAATATGATTTTCCTTTAGGAAAATAATTGATAAATTCATAAAATCTGATTTTCAAAGATTTTATGTAATTCCAATCTTCCAAAGCCCATAACTTTTGCATCCTAACTCGATTGAGCCCATTCAAATTTCTAAATTTGTCTAAATTCAAGATCTATCTATCTGAGATTTTTATTTAATTTTGGAGTTTGTTTTTCCTCTGTTATTTATTTGTTTTGTTTGTTTTTGTTTAGTTTTTGTAGTAGACGTCGATTCGTCGGAAATTTTGTGGAAGAAGGAGCACCCCAAGATCAAGACCAGTACATAGACCTTTTCCAAGGCAAGTCATACCTTTGATCATCTTGAACCCAGTTTTCAAATTACTTTGTGTTAAATTATTGCATTATAGTTTAATTATTTATTTAAATGCTTTGGGCATAGTTATGATCCAAATTGTTATCACACCTTGGCCTTGTATGTCATATATCCTTGTCACCCTAGATTGGTTATGAGTTGGTAATATTGTAGCACCAACGTGGGTTGGTTAGATGCGAGTATAATTGCTTAGCCATGCTACGAATCATCATCTCATGGAGTCATAAATATTAAATATGACTAAGAGTCTATGGAACTTTGTGTAAAATTGTGTGCTATGTGTTATTACTTCGTGATGGCATGTGTTGCACTAAAATCAACTGGGTGGTAAAGGATTTGGACTGGGGCAAGTGGTGGAGACTGTGTGACATGGTGGACTATGTGATGGGTATGATAATCTGTGTGGCTTAGTTAGAACATGGAAGTCTTGCCTTGGTCAATTAAGGACTTAACTTTGTGCACCATTGAACTGAGCCTTACTGTACGACCACATGCCTGGTATGGGACGGGCCTAACTTAGTAAGTTATGGATTCTCGGCATTGATGTTCAGGTGGTAGGTTAGGCTTTGTGATAGGGTGGAGGTGTGACTACTTGGTGGTTGCATCACGGGAGGATCTGGCTGTCCCCGCTCCAACGGTGTGTGTTATGTATGGGCTATGTGATATGTATAACGGTTTGTAAGCACACTGGGAATGTCAATGTTGGAGATGAAGTTTCCGAACTGTTTTGTTATGATTGGTGCTAGCTACACTAGTTATATCGTGTGGGTAAAGTGTACAACCTCTGCAGAGTGTTAAACAAACTATTCGAATATGGCCCGTCATGTCATGGACATGCTCGGTGCTTTCACACGAGGGGTAGTTTTCATAAAATATGGGAATGGAAGTCGTGTGATCACAATCATATGGTTATGTGAAATAAACTGCTTATTGTGTGTCTTTGTGGAAATAATCATAAATTAATATTGTTTATTTGTTTTGAAATATTGCTTTCAATCTATTATTCGTATTCAATCGCAAATGTTGCTTTTATGCAAAAGAACCACGAAGCCTTTTCTTTGGAATAAGCTGCATCTATACATTGCATTCTGTGGTATGATTTGCGAAACGGTTGTGTACTCACGCTTGTTGTAAAACTTGCGTCCAAACCTCTGAAGAGGAGGAGTCACTTTTGCTTTTGAGGAGGAGTTCGTTGAAGGTCGATCGTTCGTTAAGGTCGGATCCCGGTTGGTTGCCTGTGGTGATTTGGTGGGATCTCTGTGGAGTTTTCCGTTCATTCTTTGCTTTATTTCTGTTAGCCTGCGAGGCTTAATAAGTGTAAACTTCGACCATAAGGTCAAAACCATTATTTGTTATTCAAACTAATCGTTTACTTTATCTATCGCTTGTGTGGATCGATATTTACCGTGTTAACCCTGTGTGCACTAGCGTGATCTGGACTAGTGCGGTTTACGCAGGGTTCGAATCGTGATGCAGGTCCCGACAGAGGTGGTATCGAGCCATATCGATCAGAGGTCTTGACCTTAGTTAGATTGGCCGTCTTTAGAGAGTCCAAATTATTTTCTAAAGAAAAATTAACTTGCAAGGTTAATTGATTGCTTAACTCTTCTCATATCTCTCTCGCCTCAACTTTTGCTATGATCTCTTCTCTCCCATTGTTTTAAAGTTGCTCTTACCTGTTAAATCTGTCTTGACAGATGCCTGCGCTTGAGCTATGGTGGAGCCTTGGAGGTTATGCGCCGAGCTTTGGAAGTGCGAGTTCTTGGAGGTTTTGATCGTCCGTCAGACGTCGGCAACAAGCCCGGACGGTGAATGGGCGAACCGAGAGTGATTTGTCGCTGACGATCACGCGGGAGGAGCGACAAGGCGAGCCAACCTTCGCACGTCTCGTGAGGAAGATCACTTGGTGGAAGGTATTCGAGTCGTCGCGCTTGGTCATGCTACGGATCGCAACATCTACGCCCGGAGCTTCGAGGACAACGTCTTCGGTTACCACCCGGGCTGCGGTGTGGACTTGCCGAGACGCTACCCGCCCACGAAGGAGAGAGCAACGCTCTGATCGTGCACCTCGCCCGGTTGTGGCCGCCGGAGGAAGCCTTGGAGAGAACCATCACGGAGTTGGATCATGTCTATGAAGCCTTGCGAGAGTGAAGAGAAGGTCGCCACTCTGCAGGAGATTCTCTGACCAAGTCCCGAAGAAGAGGAAGACCCGAGGAGGATCTGAAGAAGATCGGAGGAAGGTCGATTGAGCCCAAGAAAATGCAGAGCCAGAGGAGCAGTGAGAGCGGTTGCACTGGACGCCTTTCTCGCTGCACGATTCGAGGCATCGGGATCGATTTGCCAAGATGCCGGCTCACTTCCGAGTCTACAGCCGTCAGGAGCGTCGCCGCGGTTGTGGAGGCTTTCTCGAGTAGTTGGTCTTAGTTCCGTTTTGAGCTTAGCTTGATTTGATTTAGTGAGTCGCCTTTAGGCGGTAGTTTTGTGTGCTTAGGTCGTTGTTTCTTTTTTGTGTGCAGTATGAGTGCAAGGGCCCTTAGGCATTTGTTGCGACCATGCTAAGACCCTATTTAATAAAGGTATTTCATTTGAGTTTCGTGAGTCGTGTTTTGTTGGGTTTAACCTACCCCCTGCTTAGTTCTCAACTTATCTTGTGCTTGCTACCTTATCTAACCTATGGAGCTTCGCCAGATGGTTCAAACTCGTCAGACTGCTGCAAGTGGTTCCGGTACCCCAGCACCAGGAGGCAATGAGCAACCAGTGCGAGGCGGTTCGCGCAAGCACCCCAATTGACTTGCAAAACTTTGGAGCTTTCATGGCGGCCTGGACTCGGTGATGAATACGATGATGACTCGATGCAAGCCATGCACAACGAACAATAACAACAACAATCACGGCATGGAGCCCGGTGCTCATGGTCACCATGGACCATCTAAACTTGCGAAATTCATGAGGACCCGTCGCTAACATTTTCTCGACACGTCTCTCGGTGGAAGCGGATGATTGGCTCGGGGTTATCGAAGGAAGTCGATCACCCGATCGTGATCGTGAAAAGGTTACGTATGCCACTCACGGATGGAAGGCTGCATTCTTTGAATGGTGGGAGAACTTCGTATCGCTTATGAGGCGCCACAGGATATCACACAGGAGGAATTTTCTGCGGCATTTCGCCCGATATCATGTGCCGAAGGCATTATCGATCCGAAGAAGGATGAGTTCGCGCTCTCAAGCAAGGAGCTATGTCGATGTCGACTACCTCAACAAGTTTTCTCAACTAGCTCGCTCTGCGTGAGAAGATGTAGCCACGGACAAGGCTCGCGAGTCGCTTTTGAAGGACTAAACACGGGTCGCAAGTCGGTTTGATCGCCATACTTTCCACGATTTCGTGAATTGGTCAACAAAGCCTTTTTCTAGAGGACAAACGCAAGGAACGGAGGATAATCAGTGCGCGGATGGCTCGGAAGGGAACCATCAATCACGAGAGGGCAAAACGGTGCAAAGACAAGTTCAACATGTTTCCACCGGACTTCATTGAGCACCTACACCAACTTCAACACCCGCCCACCGCCGGAACTTCGCAAGCCACGCACTGTCAACCCCAATCCAGAAGCAACGGCGAGCGTACAAAGGTGCATTACGCTGTCGTCGTCAGGGACATTTGCCAACCGGTGTCGCAAGGGAACAATCACCCGATGCGCTTCAACCTTGGAGCTCGCCATCCAAGACACACCAGCACGTGCATCAATCAGGAGCGTCACAAGGCGCCGGTCAAGCGGAGGAGCACCACGATGCGTGATCGAGGCCGTGTCAACCACGTCACCTTGGAAGGAGCCGGGAATCACCGGACGTCGATCGGGTAAGTTCTGGTTAACTCGATCGTGATCGTTTTGTTTGATTCTGAGCTTGCATTCATTTGTTTTGGGAATGTTTGCAACCAAAAATAAATTGGAAGTTATGCAACTTAAGCATACTCTGTTAGTCCGATGCGCAGAGCAGAGCTAAGTACTAGAGTGGGATGTTTAGGAGCTAAGTTACTCATATTTGAGTTGAGTTTCTAGCCAACCTAATAGTCCTAGATACCCAAACCTAGATGTCATTCTTGGCATGGATTGGTTATCCAAGCATAAAGTCAGTGCTAGATTGTGGCGAAGAGCCGCAATGAGAGGACGCCAAAGGAAACAAGGTAGAGTTTCTAGCCACCTCGGTTCGTGATGGACATTTGCTAGTAAGCGATCCAAGACCCTTGCCTTAGAAGAAGTACGATGGTCGGTGAATATCCGGATGTGTTTCCGGAAGAATTACCGTGAATGCCACCGGATCGTGACATTGAGTTTGTCATCGACCTAGTGCCGTGGACAACGCCAATTTCAAAGAGACCGTATCGGATGCGGTAGATGAATTGGTAGAGATGAAGAAGCAAATAGAAGAACTTCTTGAGAAAGGTTTCGTGAGACCTAGTTCGCGCCGTGGGAGCGCCGGTGTTGTTTGTCAAGAAGAAGGATGGAAGTATGAGGATGTGTATTGATTATCGCTCTCTCAACGAAGTTACCATCAAGAACAAGTACCCACTACGGATAGATGATCTGTTTGATCGGATGAAAGGAGCCGGATTATTCTCAAAGATCGACTGCGATCGAGTTACCACCAACTAAAGATTTGTCCTAAGGATATCAGAAAATCGCTTTCTCAACACGGATGCGGACACTATGAGTTCTTAGTCATGTCTTTGGTCCGACTAATGCCCCGCCTATTTCATGAACATGATGAATAAAGTATTCATAGAATATTGGGACAAGTTCAGTAGTTGTGTTCATTGATGATATTCTAGTGTACTCCAAGTCGGAGGAAGAACACACGTAGAACATTTAAGGATAATATTGGGAAAACTCGAGAACATCGGATGTATGCCAAGTTCGAGTAAGTGTGATTTTTGAAGAAGGAAGTGGATTTCCTTGGTCACGTGATGACAAATGAGGAGTAGCGGTGGACCCCATAAGTTAAAGCGAGACTACATTGGGAGCGGCCCAAGACCGTGACTCAGTTTCATTTCTTGGGAATGGCGAGTTATTACCGCCGTTTCATCGAAGGATTCTCATCGATTGCTAAGCCCCTACGCAATTGTTGAAGAAGGAGAAAAAGTTCACTTGACTCGGCTGTGAGGAAAGTTTTCAAGAGTTGAAGAAGCGTTTGACTTCACCTTGATCGATTCTCACGGATATTCGCAAGGATTTCGACATCTATTGTGATGCTTGCGTCAAGGATTAGGATGCGTCGATGCAAGAAGGAAGTCTTTGTCGCTTATGCGTCAAGACAGTTGAGACCTCATGAGGAGAATTACCCTACTCATGATGCGAATTAGCTGCCGTAGTGCATGCTCTAAAGATTTAGCGTCATTACCTCGCCAGTGTCATGTTGTGAAGTCTACAGATCATAAGAGTCTAAAGTACATCTTCACCCGATCGATTTGAACATGAGACGAGAGAAGATGGTTGAAATTGATCAAGGATTATAATCTCGGGATCCACTACCATCCTGGAAAAGCCAATGTAGTTGCAGATGCCTTGAGTCGTAAGAGTTACTGCAATGCTTTGGAAGTAAAGGAAAGTTGTCCAGAACTTTATGAAGAATTTCAGAAGCTAAAGCTAGAAGTTGTGTTCGAAGGATTTGTAGCCAAATTGGAAGTACAGTCTACCCTAGAGAAGCAAATTCGTGAAGCACAACCAAAGGACCCTGTGTTGTCAGATATCAAGCTCAAGATGGCAGAAGGAAAATTTAAAGATTTCACCAAGGATGATCAAGACATACTCTGGATTAATGGTCGAATCTGTGTACCAGATAGCGATGGTCTAAGACAGCTAATCTTAAAGGAAGCCCATGACTCAAAGTACTCAATCCACCCTGGAAGTACCAAGATGTACCAGGATGTTAAGAATAAATTTTGGTGGCCCAATTTGAAGCGAGAAGTCGCAGAGTTCGTTGCCTTATCGACATCTGTCGAAGTGAAGCGAGAACACCGAGGCCAGCAGATTACTGCAACCGTGAAGATTCAGTGGAAGTGGGAAGAAATGGGATGGATTTCATCACCGTTTACCCAAGACCCAATCGGGTTACGATTCAATCACGGGTAATAGTCGATCGTTTGACCAAGGTCGCCCATTTCTTGCGATCAAAACCACGTACTCGGGAGATCGCCTTGCGGGAATTGTACATGGCTAGAATCGTCGGTTGCATGGTGTGCCCAAGAAGATAGTGTCCGATCGAGGATCTCGGTTCACCTCGTTTTTGGCAAAGCTTGCATGAAGCATTAGGTACCATCTGAATTTGATCACGCATACCATCCATGAACCGATGGGCGGTGAAAGAGTCAATCGAATATTGGAGGATATCCGAGAGCTTGTGCTCTAGCAAATGCTACCGTTGGGATAAAAGTTTACCGTATGCAGAATTTTCGCATACAACAATAGTTATCAAGCGACCGCAAATGTCACCATTTGAAGCACTGTATGGTCGATGCTGCGAACCCGTTGAATTGGTCGAAGCAATTTGAACGATCGGTTTCCGTCAGACATTATTCAGGAAGCAGAAGAGCAAGTGGCCATGATAAGAGAAAGATTGAAGATAGCTCAGTCCAGGCAGAAGAGCTATGCTGATAATCGTCGTCGAGATCTCAGTTTTGAACCCGAGGATTTCGTTTATCTTCAAGTGACTCCGCTCAGAGGGGTCAAAAGGTTTCATGCCAAAGGGAAGCTTGCCCCTAGGTATGTTGGTCCGTTCAAGATTTTGGAACGCCGTGGAGAAGTTGCTTACAGTTGGAGCTACGCGATCGTTAGCGTGGAGTGCATTATGTCTTTCATGTCTCGCGATTGAGAAGTGTCTTCGTGTGCGTAAGATCAAGCCTGCTAGAATCAATGGATCAAGGAGGATCTTACCTACAAGGAGCGCGGTCGGGATTTTGGATGTCGCAGAGCGCCTCACGTAAGCAAGACTGCTCGTTTTGCAAGGTCGAGTGGAGCAACCACTCGAAGGAGAAGCGACGGGAACGTGAAGAAGAGCCGAAAGCCGAGTTTCTAACCTTTTCTCTAGCTAGCCCGAATCTAGGGGTCGAGATTCCTTTAAGGGGAGGTTTGTAACATCCCAATTTTTCGAGCCTTAAAAATCCTTTGAATAGTTAGTAGGAAAAATTCACCATCGATTTTATTTGAATTTAATTTCAAAAGCTTAATATTGGACTTACAATCAAAACATTTAATGTGAATATTCCCAACATGAACATTAGTCAAAACTATTTTATTTGGGTTCTATGTGCTGAGATATATTTTCTAGATTTTTCTAGAATTTTTACGAGTTCATTTGCTATTTTCTATTGCCTATTTGAATTTACGGTATTTTCTAAAATAGAAAATCTATTAAAATCTCAGAAATCTTCTTTGGGCCAAATCCAACCCTCGGCCCAATTCTCCCCGCCGCCACCGACCAGCCACATGCTCACCGCTCGCGCCGCCTCCACGACATGCGGGTCCCGCATGTCGCCTCTGTTCTCTCTCTCTCCGGTTTGCCGTTCTCTCTCGTCCGTTGGATCAGCAGAGCGGTTTGGATGTGCGTGAGGCAACGGACGGTCCGAATGTTTCTTTGATTGTGGGCGTTCGATCAAGATTCACCGGCGATCCTTGAGTCCGTTTAGCGGCCGCACTGTTCCACGCGCGCGCGCCTGCCTCTGCCGCCGGCGTGTGGGCCGTAGCGTCGGCCGTCGTCTTCCTCGCGAACGCCCGCGCCGTCCGCCATGTTTCCGAGCTCAAGCCCGTCACGACAACGCATCTTTTCCAACGGAACCCCTTCTAGAAAACGTGCAAATTCTATCCCTAACCTCTCGCACCCCGTCGTTAAAATCATATCTCGAATCAAATCCTATCCCCGTTTACGAAAAATCGTTTCGTGTTCTTCTCGGACTTGATTTGGGGATTCCTTATCTCGGGCACCTCAGCTCCTATAAATAGGCCCCGAGGATCGCCAAGACCTCGCAACCCGAGCCACCACCCACCTCGCCCGAGAGCCCTAGCGCGCCGCAATCGGTTTTAGGTTTTTGCCGCCGCTCGTTCTTCGCCGTTTGCGCCGCCACGGTGTCGCTGCGTCGTCGTCGAGGGCACCACCAGTTCGATGACACGGGGCTACCTCCAGAGTCTTCGCGTCGCCGGATCTCACCGAGCCTCCATCCGACAACACCAACCTCTCCACCGCCCGAGCTCACCGCGGACGCGCGCCGCTCGACCACCCGGAGTTGCACCAGTAGGTTCGCAATAGCGAGAGCTACACGCCAGTACCACTCACCGCCGGCGAGGAGCCGCCGTTCGCCGTTGCCGTTGGTTTCCGAGCCGTGTCGCCGCTTGGCCCGACGTGTCGGTCGCGTGGCTCGCCAAAGATCGCCCCGTGCTCGCGTGGCGCCGTGTCGTCACATCGCCCACGTGGGTGCACACGCAGTGCAACCCATCGGGTTCCAGAGCCAGAGGCTCGGTGGACCTAGTCCACCGTGAGCCTAGCCTCTGACATGTGGGTCCCACATGTCAGAGATTTCTTTTTATTTATCTTTTCCGAAATTCCTTCACGACGCTACCTATGATTAAATATGATTTTCCTTTAGGAAAATAATTCAAAGAAATTCATAAAATCTGATTTTCAAGATTTTATGTAATTGCAATCTTCCAAAGCCCATAACTTTTGCATCCTAACTCCGATTGAGCCCATTTAAATTTCTAAATTTGTCTAAATTCAAGATCTATCTATCTGAGATTTTTATTTAATTTTTGGAGTTTGTTTTGCCTCTGTTATTTATTTGTTTTGTTTGTTTTTGTTTGCTTTGTAGTAGACGTCGATTAGTCGGGAAATTTTGTGGAAGAAGGAGCACCCCAAGATCAAGACCAGTACATAGACCTTTTCCAAGGCAAGTCATACCTTTGATCATCTTGAACCCAGTTTTCAAATTACTTTGTGTTAAATTATTGCATTATAGTTTAATTATTTATTTAAATGCTTTGGGCATAGTTATGATCCAAATTGTTATCACACCTTGGCCTTGTATGTCATATATCCTTGTCACCCTAGATTGGTTATGAGTTGGTAATATTGTAGCACCAATGTGGGTTGGTTAGATGCAGTATAATTGCTTAGCCATGCTACGAATCATCATCTCATGGGAGTCGCAAATATTAAATATGACTAAGAGTCTCAGTGGAACTTGTGTAAAACGTGTGCTATGTGTTATTACTTCGTGATGGCATGTGTTGCACTAAAATCAACCGGGTGGTAAAGGATTTGGGTGGGGCAAGTGGTGGAGACGTGTGACATGGTGGACTATGTGATGGGTATGATAATCTGTGGTCGCCGGGACCCAAAATACATTCTGGACCCTCCGTGTATACCGCACTAGTCCAGATCACGCTAGTGCACACAGTGGCAACATCGATGAAATATCATTTCCATATACAAAGATGACTAATAAATAGGCAAATAACAATAAATATCGAGTAAAGACCTTAAGGTCGGTTACAATTAATGCCTCGGAAGGCGAATAGCTCAAGAAGTCTGCAATGGAACGAAACGGAATAACCGGTGAAGCCCATCCATATGCCCACGTGCAATGGTACCGGGTGCGCGACCTAGTTCTTCTCGATCCTTGAAGTAGACCTTGTTGACCGACGATTCCTCCATTTCGTAGGTTTGGCGCAAGTTTTACAACAAGCGTGAGTACACAACCGTACTGCAAGTCATACCACGTAATGCAATGTATAGATGCAAAGCTTATTCCAAAGGAAATGGCTTCGTGGTTATTTTGCGTAAATGCAACATTTGCAATTGAATATGAATAATAGATTGAAAGCATAATTCAAAACAAATAGACAATATTAATTTAACGATTGTTTTCACAAAGACACATAGCCTAATCAAATTCTTTCACACACCATATGACTTAAATCACACAATTGTCCCTTCCCAAAGGTTTTATGAAAATCTACCCCTCGTGTGAAATCCCCGAGCATTGTCCATGACCGCGGACGCGGCTATTCGAATAGATTGTTTAACACTCTGTAGAGGTTGTACACTTTACCCACACGATATAACCGGTGTGCCGCACCGATCATAACAAAACGGTTCGAAACTTCATCTCAAACATTGACATTCCCGGTGTGCTTACAAACCGTTATACATATCACAAAGCCCATGCATAACACACACCGCTGGACAGGGACGACGAATCCTCCCGCGATGCAACCACCAAGTAGTCACACCTCCACCCTATCACAAAGCCTAACCTACCACACTAACATCAATGCCGAGAATCCATAACTTACTAAGTTAGGCCGTCCCATACCGTGCATGTGGTCGCACAAGAAGGCTCAGTTCAATGGCGCACAAAGTTAAGTCCTTAATTGACCAAGGCAAGACTTCCATTTTCTAACTAAGTCACAAAGATTATCATTCCCATCACATAGTCCACCATGTCACACAGCTCCACCACTTGCCTCACCCAAATCCTTTACCACCTGGGTTGGTTTTAGTGCAACACATGCCATCACGAAGTAATAACACATAGCACACGCTTTACACAAAGTTCCATAGTCACTTAGTCAAATTTATAATTGCAACTCAGTGATGATGATGACTCGTTGCATGGCTAAGCAATCTACTCGTACTAACCAACCCACGTTGGTAATACCATAGCACCAACTAAATATGAACCAATCTAGGTGACAAAAGATTATGACATACAATAGACAAAGTGGATATAACAAATTGGATTAATAGCTAAACCTAAAAGCATTTAAATAATTACTTAAAGTAAATGCAATAATTTAAATCAAAGTAATTTTAAAAACTCGGATTCAATATGATCAAAGGTATAACTTGCCTTGCTATAGCAATGATGATCTTATTTTATCTTCAATCCTCTACTTGCTTGATCTTCACTCCTTCTGACGATTCCAGACTTCTGCCTAACGAAAGAAAGCGTAAAACAAAACTAAATTCAAAAAGACAAATCAAATAAACTCCAAATTGAAATTAGATGGTACTGGAAGATAGATATTGAATTTAGATGAATTTAGAAACTTGAATGGGTTCAATCGAATTGATGAAGAAGATATGGCTTTTGGAAGATTGGAATTCACATGAAATGATGAAAAAGCTCTACGGAATATTCTCAGAATATTCTATTTCGAAAATATTAGATAAAGAATGAGTGTATGACAGGTGGGACCGACTGATATTTATGGATTTCTAGAATTAAAATAATTCCAGAAATAAGGTAGAGAGAGTGACAAGTAGGACCAATAAGATAAAAGGATTTTCAAGAATTAAATTAATTCCCAAAAATAGAATTAGGGGTTGACATGTGGGCCACTGGTCTATGGACCGGGTCCACGAAGATATGCTAGTCCACGGTGGACCAAGCTCATGAACAAGGTTTGACCAAGGTTGACTGACATACGGGACCCGCATGTAAGTGAGATAAATAAATAATCTAGGATTTTAATTGGGTGGATGACATATGGGGTCTACATGTAAGTGAGAGAGATATTTATTTTCTTGCATGACATAGAGGAAGAAAGAATTAACAGAGAAGCATGCATTAAGAAAACTACATGCAATGGTTTACAAAGAACAGAGAACAGATCTCACAAGGCTGTACGTTGGTCCAGAGAAGAAACATAGAACGGGGCTCATAGCCGATCATGGTGCAAGGTTGCTTTGGTATGGTGACAGAATTGGTGGTCAGATATGGAGGTGGTGGCCATGTAGTATATGACAAGCGGATAGCAAGAATTTAGAGGAAAGATAATCAACAGAGAAGCCAAAACCAAAACAAACAGAGAGCGGTTGGTTTTGGCACATGATGGTATGGGATGGCATGCAAAGATTTGAGAAAGGATTAACTGAGAGAAAAGTTGATGCTTGGCATACACATCATAGCATAGAAGGAGCACGAACAACCCCAAGAAAAAGAATAGAGGATGAAACAACGCAAGCAACAGAATACATGAATGCTACAAAGACACATGCATGAACGAAGGCACGCTGGTGGCCGGCGGAGGCGGCGAGCAGCAGCGAAGGGCAAACAGAAGGAAACAACGAGCCGACGCGCGATGGCGCGGTCGGATTTTGGAAAACTCACCGAGGAAGCGATAACGCGATGAACACGGTTTGGCTTTAATGGCCGACGGTGCTCGCGATCTTCGCGAAGTGGATGGAACCATGACGAGAGGCGACGACGCCGGGCCAACGCCGCATTTGTTCGCCAACGAACGCCTGGACGGCGCAGTCACGGAGAAGACTTTTGGTTGGAGCTCGGTTTTCGGAGATTGCACGAAAATAGATCGGTTTGGAGGAAACCAATTCGGGGATTGGAAGAGGGGATCAACACGACACGTGAGCGCAAACGGCTGCATTTATATGCACCGTGAAAGAAGATATGGAAGTTTGAATATTTCAGCCCAAAACGTGCACGTACTGGACTCTTCGTTCGGTTCTGCCAGAGGAACACGATGAACAGTGTTTCGCGCGTTACTGTAGCATCGGCAGGAGAGAGAAAATCTAGATTTTTGGAATTAAAAGAAATCCCAAAAATAAAGGAGATCAAATAAAATAGCAAAAAAATCCAAAAAAATCTCAGAAAATACCCAAAAATTCCTTGAAAGACAAGGAAACCAAATAACACAGGTTTTTATTTAATTAATATTTATATTAGTCAAATTAAATATTTTTAATTTAGGAAAATTCCAATTAAGCTTTATTAATTCAAATAAAATTGGTGAAATTTTCCAGGGACCTAAACTACTCAAAAGATTTTTGAAAAGCCAAATTTTGGGACGTTACAGTGGCTTAGTTAGAACATGGAAGTCTTGCCTTGGTCAATTAAGGACTTAACTTTGGCGCCATTGAATCGAGCTCATCAGCATGCGACCACATGCCCGGTATGGGACGGCCTAACTTAGTGTTATGGATTCTCGCATTGATGTTCGGTGGTAGGTTAGGCTTTGTGATAGGGTGGAGGTGTGACTACTTGGTGGTTGCATCACGGAGGATTCATCGTCCCGCCCAACGGTGTGTGTTATGCATGGGCTATGTGATATGTATAACGGCCAGGCACAATGGGAATGTCAATGTTGGAGATGAAGTTTCGAACTGCTTTGTTATGATTGGTGCTAGCTACACCGGTTATATCGTGTGGGTAAAGTGTACAACCTCTGCAGAGTGTTAAACAAACTATTCGAATAATAGCGTCGCATGTCATGGACATGCTCGGTGCTTTCACACGAGGGGTAGTTTTCATAAAATATGGGAATGGAAGCGTGTGATCACAATCATATGGTTATGTGAAATAAACCGCTTAGCTGTGTGTCTTTGTGGAAATAATCATAAATTAATATTGTTTATTTGTTTTGAAATATTGCTTTCAATCTATTATTCGTATTCAATCGCAAATGTTGCTTTTATGCAAAAGAACCACGTAAGCCTTTTCTTTGGAATAAGCTCGCATCTATACATTGCATTCTCGTGGTATGATTTATAGTACGGTTGTGTACTCACGCTTGTTGTAAAACTTATGCCCAAAACCTACTGTAAGAGGAGGAGTCTACGCCGCTTTTGAGGAGGAGTTCGTTGAAGGTCGATCGCTCGTTAAGATCTCGATCCCGCTTGGTTGCCCGTGGTGAATTGGTGGGATCTACGCCTGAGTTTTCCGCTCACGCTTATTTCTCGTTAGCTCGCGAGGCTTAATAAGTGTAAACTCGACCATAAGGTCAAAACCATTATTTGTTATTCAAACTAATCGCTTACTTTATCTATCGCTTGTGTGGATCGACATTTACCGTGTTAACCCGTCGTGCACTCAGCGTGATCCTCGACTAGTGCGCATACGAGGGTTCCGTAATCGTAATTCGGTCCCGGCTGCATCGTAGCGGAGCATCTTGCTATTTTCATGTTTTGCCGCGGTCGCCTCCTTCTTTGTTTTCCGGCCACGGCTCCTGCACTTCCACCGCGCGAGGTCATCATCATGGGTCCGCAACACTATTGCGAACCCATTTTGATAGTTTGTGGGCGCCGCACCGGAGTCGCCGCGCACAAGCCGTGAAAGCCACTCGGTTTTGTCGCTTGAGAAGCTCCCATTTTCGCCGATTTTTAGGCACCGTAATTGCTAATCATTGTATGCCATTAATGTGTCTTAATCGCCTAATGCCTCACCGACATGTGAGTCCAATTTCTTAAGTCACCGGGGCGCTTATCACGTGCGCTTAGGCATCATTAACGTTAATCTTAGGTTAATTAAATGTCGACATTTATTAGTCGTCGGGGATACCCCCGTGCATCGCCAGTGGGCCCATTAGCTTAGCTACCAAAATCAAGTCATTAGGCTGATTTTAAGTTATTTATCGCTAATCATTGTTAGCAATAAATGCTTCCAAATTACCTTTTGGGTCATCGACGTGTGGGCCCTCTCGTCCCTAAACCACCTATGTTCAAAATCTTTAGGACGCATTAATTGCTAATCATCACTAATCATTGGTCATTAGTAATTAATTAGCCGCCCTAAAACCTCCTTAAGTCACCGCTGTGTGGGTCCGTGCGGCGGCACATGTGTTAAATCTCGCATGTGTGACTCTCGGGCCACCGACATGCGCCCACGTGTCGCGACTCCTAAATGCACTTTGATCTTGGACCACCGCCCATTTGGAGATCTCGCGGCCTAGATTTTGTATGCGCTCGACCTCCGCCTCATCATTCTCGCCGCCCATTACTTGATCTCGCGCCCCGATCGCGCTGCAACGGACCATCCGACCGAGGCGTGATCGAGCCGCTCATCCTTAGATCTCGCGGCCGTGGATCGCCGAGGCAACCGCACCGCCCGGCTGCATCCTTCTCGTGAGCCGTTGGATCTTGATCCAACGGTGGGCTCTCGCAGGAATCGCGCGCATGCGCTGCTTTTCCGCGCGTGGCTCGTTGATTTTGCATCAACGCCCACGAGCGCCCACGCCGCTTATCTCCTGGGTTGGTTTTTATTTCGTAAGTATTTATTTATCAACCAAAATTGTATCAAAACTTTAGAAATTCATAACTAATTCAAGATAAATCCTTTTACATGAAACCAACTGTAATAAATTTGTAATTCACTAAAGTTTAATATAAAAATGCTTTTAGCTATGCTTCAGTAGTAGAAAATTCGTAATCTTTTATAGCTTGTTTTTCGCTATTTTTTATATATTCCGTAATTGTATTAAAACTTGGAAAATGCATATCTTTTCTCAGTATATCGCTAATTGTATGATTTTAACTTTGATAAATTTGTATTAACTAAACTTTAATCTAAAAATGGTGGTAGGCCTAAATCACACTTAAAAATATGTTAATAGATTTAACCTTATTAGTAGCAATTAAAAATTCATTTAATGATGTAATAGACACCGAATTCCTCAGAATCCTAAAAATAGAAATTTGATGTTAGGTCCATATCACACTATAATGTGAAATGGGTTTTGTACATGTTTTTATTTCTCGAAAGTGCATTATGCTAGTTTTGCATCCTAGAAAATCATAACTAAATCATTCTAACTCCAATTAAGATGAAACCACTTGTGTTAACCTTAAAATGTCAAGAGCAACCTATCATAAAATTTTCAAGTGCGGAAAACCTCTAGAAAATATTTTGCTACAATACCTATTTATGGCCGAAATGGGTTTTTAGGTAATATCTTTTGCACCACAAACCAAATTAGGTTTTTCCAGTTTCTATGTCTAGTTATATTCGTATCCTACCTTATGTATAAATTTCACGTGATTTGGATAATTTTTGCTTGCTCATTTGTTTAAGGGTGGCTCGCCTTATTGGTTGTTCTTGGTTCTTTTTGTCTTTCGCTTAGGGTTCGACATTTATGTAACCCCGAGAGCGACCCTCCACAATGCTTTGAGCAAATGCAAGAAGGCAAGCGCTTGATCATGTTAATCCCAAGATTTTAAGTATTTATGTTGATTACAAATTTATGTATGCATTGCTACTTTGTGTTAATAGTTGGCCTAGTAGATGCATTTCCTTAGCAAATGATTATTCTCACTACCATGAGCCTAGGTTACTTGGTCGTGATTTAGAGTTCATGGATGGGTTCTTGTCACTTAGTAGTTTACGAATTAATTGCTTAGTCATGCTTAGTTTCGGTAGAATGGGCTGTTATCGACTTGTCGATAACCTTGATCACTTAAAACTTATTATGATTATGATTTCCACCTTGTGCCACGCCTACTTATGAAAACTAAAACTGAAAACAAAAGATTTAGACTTGGGCACAATGGTATGATGGTGTGATTTTTGGGTGTGGATCGAATGGTGCCCGAGTCAACAAGGACCGAACATCTTGTTACACTAAACCAAGCATTTTAGCGCATAACCACATTAGAGGGTATGGGACCCTCTTGACTTAGTACTTTGGCGTGTATTGGCTCGAGTCGCAGGAGTCGCAGGAGGGATGGTGTTGGGAGACAGTGTCCGAAAGACTTCACCCGTGATGGGATTTGTTGTCTTTGCTTGCAATGTAAGCATATGGGTTTCATCCATATGAGCGGCTCGTAGTTAATACACAAGATTGAAATGTCTCAGAGGACTTAGCGGCCAAGATACTTCTGTAGTGTGCTTGTGGCTTGAAGGCGGTCCAAGTGTGGGTACATTGGTACACCCGCAGGTTAAAACTATTCGAATAGCCTCGCCCTAGGTTATGGACACGCTTGGCAAGGTCTTTCAAGAGTTAGACTACAACCTTTAAATTAAAACTTGATGGGTGGTAACGAATCGGGATTCGTGCTATGTTGTGGTGGCTATTGGGATAGTCGCCTGTGGTTACTTGTATGTACCTTTACTTATCAGTTACTTTGATAACAAAACAGATTTGCAAACTTGCTTTTAAAATGTATTACATTATTGCAAATAAAGTTGGCTTTGTGCAAAATGAGACATACAACCTCCACCTAAATAAGCTTGCATGTAGTTTATGAATAGGTATGCTATTCCACACGTCGCCTTATGTGTACAAAGACAATCTTTGTACTCGATGCTATGCTTAATTGTTCTCACAGTGAGAGGAAGAAGGTGAGCTCGAGGGGCCTCACTTTATGCAGCTGTGTTGTGGTAGCTATGGGCGATTTGCTTGGCGGCCTGGCCGGTTGCCTTGTGGGTTGTGTGGCTATCCTGGTCGACTTTATTCTAGTCATCTTATGACACCTTTTGCTTCCGCTGTCATTCTTGTATATTGTTCTATTTGGCCGGTCGGCTTTATTTTGTAATAACTTTACTTTATGTATGTCGTTGTTGAACCTAGTGATGTTTGTGTATGGAATTGATGTGTAATTTTGTGATGATGTGCATATGCTGCAATTCTGAGAAGCATATGTCCATTGAGGCTTAGAATGTTTAATTAGTAATGCCAGAACCATTTGGAGGTTAAGTGTTACTAGTTAAATATTCCGGGTCCTCACACGGTGGTGGCGCGCGCTGTGGTGGATGGCACGGGGAGGTTCCGGTCGGCGCGGGGGTACAGCCTGACGAGGAAGCTCAGGAGACCCATGCCCAGCACTGCCGTCTTCAAGGCGGACATCTACCTCAAGATGAGCGCCATACAGTAACCAAACTCTCTCTCCCGTGTGGTGGTGCATGACCTGCTCATCTGATCGTCTGGCATACCTTGATTGGCGGTGTGATTTCGATGGAGTAAAAATAAGTTACTACTGTGTTATTGTGCTTATGCCAACAATCTCTCATGAAATGTTTAATTATTTGAGTAGTCATTAAACTGAAATGCTATCCATCCGTCGCATCCTTTTTTTTCTTCTTCTCATTTTAGGATTCCAGACGAATCTCTAACCTCTAGATATGTGCTTGAAGATTAATTCGTGAGCCAACCACCTCCGATGAAGAGAGACGAGGTGGCTGATCCCGCTGGGCCCTTAGAGCATCTACAATAGTTTGTTTCTTAGATTGTTACTAAGAGGAGAGAGAGTACTCAATCTAACAAAAAGAAAAGTCTTCCAATAGATTGTTTCTTGAGCTTATGTCTAAGATTTTAATTGCTACAAGTGTGCATGATTCTTGATGATCAATAATGAAGTACAACTTTGTAACCTACATGTTTTAGCTTATTTATCATATCAATAATAAAGTCGGACTGCACAAATGATCGGATGAATATTTTGCTTTAAGACAGTGGGACCCACAAAACGCATTTTTAGGTAACAAGTAAGTCTCCAATAGAGTATTTGGTTGTTTCTTGTGTCTTGGTATTAACAATTTGATAGTTTCTTCATGTAGAAACAACCTCACCCTCTCTTCTCACCTTCTCTCCTCCACATCATCTAAATGCTGATGTGGCAACCCTCAAGAATAAATGACGTGGACTGTTGTAGATGCTCTTAATTGCTTTCTTTCCATGAGGGCAGCTCTATTGGTCATTGTTCATAAGCTAGTCATAACTTCGTAAAAAGGTTTTACTAGTAGGCTACCAATATACGTAGATGTACTTATTATGTCGACATTGGCTATACATGCTGAACAATGTACTTCTTTCTTGATGTTGACTACTTCCATGGCGCCGCCTATGCACTACTTCGGTTTCTTCATCGCACTCCACTTTGAAGTACAATTATGTGTCGCGTGTTGTTAGTTCCGAGTATTGCATCATTAGTCATTTGTTATTTTTGCCTTTAGTAAAACCTTGAATTAAAATATTGCTCGATTTCCAACAAAAGTTAGTCAAAAAGCTAAGTCTAAGACACATGCGATGTGGGACTAGGAAAGCGAGTGAGCCACAAATTATTATGGCGATGAACCAAATGCTCGCATTAGAAACTATGTCACAACTAAGGTTAGATGTGGCAAGGTTATACATCAAACCATACAACTTATATGCCATATAGAGTTCTTCTTAATTCAATAGCCGCTTCTCCTTTCTTGAACAACTCGATTGTAACTCATATCACTACTACGTAAAAGGTCATCACAGACGGTTCAAAAACGCCATCACAACCGGGCCTGAGCTGCCGAGTTTATGGATCAGAACGATATGATATCATCACAAACAGCTTTCAACCATTCGTGATGCGATTATCATGCATTTGTTATTAACTTAGAACCATTCGTGATAGGTGACTATCATGCATGGGCCGCTAATAGATGAAACCGCTCGTGATAGCCGATGTATCACAAATGGTTTGTAGATGAAAATGTCTATGATAGCTGATATATCACAGATGGTTTGTCCTAAGGAACTGTCGCGACCCTGGGGCAGAGGACCCTGGGACCTCACTATGTAAACTGCACTAGTCCCATGATCAGTAGCTAGTGTACACAATCAAACAAGAGATGATAACATATCCATACAACGTCACTATATTAACAAAATTTGAGTTGATTACAAACGGGCACAAGGCCAAAAAGGCAAAGTAAACAGCGAAAACAAAAGAGCGTGTCGTACACCCGCCGCCACAAAGCAACACTACGGGTGCATCCTAGTCTTCCAGGATCTCCTGGTCCTCTGCTAAGACCTCTTCACCTACTTGTCAACAAGCAAGAGTGAGCACAACAATCGTGCTCGCAAGTCACACCCGTCAAGTAACAGATTAATGCATGCAAGGATTTAACAAAGAAAGGCTTATAGAATTGATTTGCACAAAGCTGAGTTTCTTTCCAACTATTTGTACTAAGTTTCAAGCAGTTTAAACCATAACTAAAATTCATTTTCTGAACACAAGTTTTATAGTTAAATAACATTCACAAGAATTATGAAGGATACCCTCCTATCACAAGGCTGCCCGTCGAAAACCCATTGGGTAGAGATCCAAAACCAGGTAAACAAGTCTTTTGAAAATAAAACCAGAAATCTAACTTTGAGCAGCTTTGCCCGCATGTCCTTGACCGTGGACACGGCTATTCAAATAGGTTTGCACTCTGCAGAGGTTGTACAACTTAACCTACAAGAGATAATCAATCATATTGTCCGCCCACACACTTCCGAAGGTGTGCGACTAAGAGATTATCACAAGACCTTTATAATGTGCCATCCCACCATAGTCCCGCCTCGCTGAGGTTTCGCTTCCTTTGGGCTAACCACCCGCCGGATTCAAGCCCCATCTTGCGTCATGCGGGAATACATGAAAGTAGGTCGTGAAAGATACCCACACAACCGGATGGCACAACCACAATGAAACGTTGCAAATTAGTTAGCCAGGTCCTGGCCATTCAGGACATGTGGTAGTACGGGAAGGCATAGCAAAATACACTTGAAGACCGGTTCTTAACTGACCTAAGCGACAACTGAAAGAACCCTGGGCATCGACTATAGAAATAGATCGATCCCATGCATAAACATGCACCCAGCCAAACATCCATTTCGCCCAAGTCCAAACCGATTTTCACTTCCATTTTCCACATTTAAAATATTTCAGGAAAACTCTATGGTACTAACCATACCATAGCAACGATTGAAAATAGAGTTGAGCTTTGGCCAACTTCCCCAAATCAAAGGTTTTGAGCTAAGTTTTGATCGAGCATAGAGTTTACAACATGTTCTAGTTCATATAATGTATCAACTAGCTTTTAACTAAGGTACTAAGGAGGTCCAATGTGACGATCAAGTTGGGGTGTACAAAGGATTTGGGAATAACTATCAAGTTAAAATAGGGATTTAAAGTACTTGAATTAAAATATACATGCGATAGTAATTTAAAACGAAAGATACATAATTTGAAATACTGGGTGCAATATGATCAAGAGTATGATTTGCCTTGCTTGAAAGCTTGCAGATCTACTTCATCGAGGTACACTGGCTCCCCGGTGTCATCGAACTCTACACGTAAGAATAGAGCAGAATCAAATAAAGCCCAAATGAAATCCAACTCAAAAAGCTTAGAGAAGGAGGTCCAATGGAAGAAGGTCCAACGGTGGAAAGCTGCAGGATAAGAGCAAGAAAGAAGAAGTGTTGAGGTGAAGAATGGATGGAGTGGAAAATGGCAAAATGCTCCCTAGTACGCTATTTATAGAGGGGTAGGAGAATTGGGTGACAAGGATGGAGTGACAGGAGCAAGTGAGCAAGGGGATGGGAGCAGGTAAAGGAGGAGACAAGAGGGGGAGATGGGTACAACAGAGGTGGTAGCATTTAATGCGACACAACAACATTTAATGCTCGAAGACTTCTGCAGCAAACGTGCAGGAAGGAGAAGGTGAGCAGGGCTAGTTGAAACAGAGAGGTTGGTCAAAGTCAAAGAAAGATTGTGACCAAGAGAGAGGTCCAACCAAAAGGGTGGTCCTACAGGAGGAGGTCCTGCGGAGGAGGTGGTCTTTGTAAAAAGGGCAGTTGCGACCAAAAGGGTGGTCTTTGCGAAAAGGAGAAATGGTGACCAAGAGGGTTGTCTTTGCAAAAAGGGTGGTTGTGACTACGAAGAGGTCATGACAAAAAGCAACAGGCTACACCCGAGGGGGAAGAAAGGTCCAAAGAGGGAAGAGGGCTAGAATTGAAAAAGAGGAATTCAAACCTGAATTTGAATTACGGACAATAAGGATTACTTCAAACACAAACTCGAGCTTAAGAAAAGCTAGGAGGTTTAAAACTAGGGATAGAAGAACAAACGAAGGAGACCGAAAACCAGAAATCTTCAACAAACTCGAAGCTAAACCAAAAGAATTAGTTGAAGTTTGATTTAGTCAATTAAATCACTTTTAAAATTTCAAGTTTTAAGCTTTAACAAACAAATAACCCAACTGGTTCTTTTTATTTTGAAAGCTTCAATAAGGCTAAGAAAAATAGGGTGTTACACGAACCGTCTGTGATACTCTTTTGTATTGCTAAATCTATTTCTATTTATTGGCTAGTCTCAGGAAATGTTAGTCATGCCCTCTGAAACAAGCAGAAACACAACAAGTACATATATACATCCAATTCGCATTCATTTCAGAAACAAGCACATCTATTTCACAAATCAATTTACTCAAATGAACTAAAATTAACCATTCATGAACAAATACACACATGTACCATTAAGTTCAATCTTATCACAATCAAGTTCAATCTTATCACAATCAAGTTCAATCTACATTGTGGAAGTCCCCTTTTAGGTTTATAACCTCATGCAACAAGAAAGATGCAAACTGTTCTCAAATCCCTTTGAACTCTGGCCTGCTCCAACGCAATTGTAGCGATAGTCGCAACTCGCTGCTAGGAAGATTAAAGTCGTGCATATATATAAATTGATAAGTATGAAATAATTATTGCAAGATTGACAAACCTGAGAATCATTGGTCATCGCAGAATCGAGGAGTAGTTGCATGTTGTGGCAAACATAGTATCCACAGGTATTGCCTGGCGACTGCTGGTGACACTGCATAAATAGAATTGGTTAGTTCAAGAGGTATTACTACGAAGTGTTATACATGATTAATGTGTACTAGCGAATACTATGAAATTTAGATCGTGTCGCAGGGCGTTGATCTCTCCCTTGGGTCTCCCTCTAGTAGCAACGTACGCGGCGAACGACCTACGTGATTCCAAAAAGTTAGCTATAGCCATTGCAAAGGAAGGAAAAACTACAATAGAGCTATCTATGAAGGAAATGTGTTTACCTGTCGATTAATCGCCGAACAACTGTGAAGTCATATTTGGCGCTCTTTAGAGAATCAAGATATATTACCTTGTTCCATTTTGGTATAATTACAATTAGAATCCAGTGGAACCTACACAGGTATGTCACCATGGTCATTAAACCTAAGTTCGTGTTGCTTATAAAGTACAAATCAACAAGTATAACCACTAGTGCAGCACTTACCCCTAGTTGTAGGGCAAAAGTATGAATTCCTTGCAGCGGTGAGCCAACAATGATGTCGTCATGTAAACCTCGACGAAGGATGCATCCTCTTGGATGCTTTGCATGGAGACCAAGTGTGGGCCGAGGAAACATACCAATAATTTCCTTGATCTGGCCTCATAAATCATGTATATATATACAAAAGAAATGAGTTATATATGACATTTATCGGTATTATACGAGCGTAGATCATGATTGTACACACTTACAGTATCTAGCATCGCATGAGTGAGACGTCGAGGGCGTCGAGGTTGAAGAGTAAGAACAAGTCCTCGAAGGTCACCGTGAAAACACAGTCTTGAACCTCATGGTGAAGATGATGTAGCATGAATTTGACATTGACACCAGAGCGCTGTTGTCCATCTGTCTTGTTGGCATGTTTCATGTACCATGCATGCAATCTCTTGCAAGCCAATCCTAGGATTGGGAGGTGCTCTACTGAGATGAACAATGGCTTGTGTAGCATGAATTTTTGGGCCAACGACAAGAATGGGATATTATCAAGCTTCTTCTATTTGCCCTTACCGCCTTGCTTTTTAGAGGTCGACTTCATGGGAGTCGACCGCACGAGGTGTAGATGCATTTGATGCACCGGCCCTGCCGCACCAAAGGCAAATAACTCCCATAAACTTGGCACCATTGTAGGACTTTTTCATGATGTTGACACCGGTGAAGGTAACTCTGGTGCAGATAGCTCCGATGCAGCTGGCTCCCGTGAACTTGGCATCGGTGCAAGTAGCTCCAGTGATATCCTCTTGGGCCACTGAATGAATATTCCAATGGCTTGCCCTAAAGTCAAGACCTCGTCATTTGGGGGCATCTGCAGCGGGACAACCTCGAAATTGGCATGAACATCATCCACATTCACTTTTGCGAAACCTGGCGCTAGATTTACACCGCGCACCAAGGCCCTAGCATTGGATAAATATGCCTAGCCCCAAACAGTGTCCAGGGCAACGGATGCATATTTTACTTGGAGCTTGCACTTCGTAGTCACCTACATAACGATACAAAATCAGTTACTCCAACAGGCCTATCAATGGGATCGAGCATTCCAGAGATAATAATTATTACTAGGATGTCATCGACAGGAAATCTATCATCGTTTTCTGAGGTAGGCTTAGACGCACAACTACTCCGACGGTTAGGGGGCTGGCTAGCACAGTAGCGATGGGGGCCTGCAACTGATTTCCCCTAAGCCTTTCCTCATTGCTCTCTATCTACCATCGCATCTAATCTCTAACGGCATCAGTGATCTCCTCTCCGAGGGATTCACGCATCTCCTCTCGTAGCCATGTATCGCGCTCGGCTTTGGCTCCCTTCCTACTCCGGTATGCTTCGAAGTCATATGAGAATCCATATTTTCATAGAACATAAAGACCGAGACCTCTCGTGCGACCTGGGTGCTCCTTGTTTCCCAAGGCCACGGAGAGTATATATCTCTCTCTAACTGCCTGGAATGAGCCTTGAGAAGATTCTGCACTCAGCACTTCCTACAAGAGCCCGACATGTTATTTTACTTTCTATGAAGTTATGGAGTAATTACAAACTAGGCAGTTCGATATCTTACCAGGCGGCGGAACACTTCCTCGTCTATGGGGTTTGGAAAGGAGATAGCCCCTGAAGACACTGTAGATGACCTCGCCTCGATCCAGCCAGCGCACATTAGGGATCCCAGCAAATGGCGGGGAGGCCTCCCACATGATTGTCTGCTCATCCTCCTTCCTCTATTGTGGGATTTTACCCACATACCCAGCGGTACCGAGTCTGTAGGGTGCGTGTTTTTTTCCTAGAGGGCCCTGTGCGTCGCACTTTCACTCTCCACAAAGTCTTGCTAGTACTCTCCACGAATGGATACTTCTGGAAGGGTGTCAGATCCTTCTCCATGTATTGCTTGGTAAGCGAGCTCTTGAAATTCTTCCACGCTTTGTATGCCGCTAGCAACGTGTAACATCCCAATTTTTGGGCTTTTTTGACATTTTCAAAATAAAAATAACCATTTGATTTTTCCTAAATTGTTAAAGCTTAATTTGTAATTTCATAAATTAAAAAAATTAATGTGAGTAAATCAAACTCCACTAAATAAAAATTATTTTATTTGATTTTCTGGTTTTCTAATTTTATCAAAATTCTTTTACTATTTTCTTAGAGTTCAATTTAAATTATTTCATTTTATGTTTTTCCCAAAATCCCTTTTCTGCTGTAGAATTTAACTTAAATTAATTATTTTAAAAGTTTAGGATTTCTTTTGGAGTTTTTTGCATTTTATTGATTTTAATAAAGCATAAATTGAATTTCAAACGAAAAACATTTTAAATAATTAAAATAAACTTCAAATAAATCTAAGAATATTTTATTTGGTCTATTGAGGTTCCAAAGTATTTTATTAAAAAAAAATTAGAATTTCCAATTTTTTTTCTTTTCTTCTTTTTCTTTTTCTCTCTCCTCGAGTTCTTCTTCCCATACGTGATTTTTCCGCTTTCTTCCTACCCATCGTGCAAAACCATGGCTCTGATCCTGTTGACCCCATGCCTTGCCCTTGCCCTGCCACCCTCCATACCGTGCCACCCCACGCCGCCATCCCCATGCCCGCCCCATGCGCCGCTTCACGCCGCTGCAAGCCAAAGATCGCATGCGCCGCCGCTCCCATCCCGCACGCCCTCTTCTCGTGCCGCTCCTCCTCCTCCTTCTATTTAAAACTAGCAAGACAAGCTCTCTTCTCCTCCCCTTCCCCTTCCTCCTCCTCTTCTTCCCCAACCAAAGCACCAGCAACCCACCATGAACTCCACTCCATTATCTTCTTCAACTGTGAGCTCCACCTCTCTCTCTAGTGATCGCTTGTTAAGCCAACCGCCACACTGGGCCCTTGACTTCCTCTTCCCATCCTAAGAGTCCGCCCCTCTCTCTCGCTCTCTCCTCGCCGCAAATGAAGTTTTTCCGCCGCTGGTCGAAGCACCTTCTTCCTCGCATTCCGCCACCATTATTGATCCCTGATGTCGCCCCCGCCGTTAGCCTCACTCGCGATGTTCTACATCGTTCTCCCTTCCTTTTTCCTGAGCACCCCCGCCACCAGCTGCCATCATCTCCTCCGCCTACCGTGTTCGCCTTCCCCATTCTCCCTCTCTGATCATCCATTTGTTGTGCCACCCACGTCACGGAGTGCCTCTCGGTCAATTCTTACATCCCCGGAGTTCGCTCTTCTCCCATGCTTTCCTCGCCAGAACGCGATTCTCCCGCCGTGGACCGAATCGCTTTCATGCCCATTCCCGCCGCCACAACATTCCTCGGCGACATCGCTACCGCCGTTGGATTCTCCTCACGACGCTCTATGTCATGCTCCTCGCCACGGGCGCATCACCGAGCACCGCCGCCTTGTTCCTCGATGTCGCTTTGCACGCCGCCACCGCGCTGCACTTCCACCGCGACGCGGTCACCACCTTTGGGTCCGCTTTGCTCTAGGATTCCATTTTGCCGCCTCGCCCACGCCATCGCTTTCTCGCCGCACCACCTCCATGCATTACCGCCAGGAGCACCGCCATGTGTTGCTCTTCTTCTTCTTCTTTCTTTGTTCTTTTCTTTGGCTCACTTACAAGCATGGCCCACTTGTCATACACCTCCTCTCACTTTGACTCTTTCTCCTCTCACTTGTTTGGTGGGCCACATGTGGTATTCTCCCATTTCTTTGCTCGTGAAACAAGAAAATCAGCATAGCATTTCAATTGAAATTCTCTCCATCCATTTGTTTCTATCATTTCATGTGAGTGCAAACTTCCAAATATTCGTTTCTTCTTCATACTAACTTCGATTCTATCTATTCTTGTTTCTAAATTCATCTAAATTGATATCTTTCCATCACTACTAATTTGGTAATTTTAGATTTTATTTGGATTTGTTGTATTTATTTAGCTCTTTTCACGCGTGTAGATTCCGACATTTCTGAAGAATTCCTAGAACCGTTTGTCGAAGCACTTCAAACCTTCAACGAAGGTAATTCATAGACCTTTGATCATATCGTACCTATTTTATAAAATTAAATTGTTTTATATCAATATGCATTGCTAAGTTTATATCAATTATTTTTGGGAATTAGTTAAGCACCTATTTGACATTATGCCGCCTTGAATAATTATGATGGACATATATCCTTGAACACCATAGCTTGGGTTAATCTTAGTTGGACATATTTAATTACCAACATGGATGCGATTATGCTTAGTCATGCTTAGTCGCTGATGGGATTCATGATCACATGTCGAAATGATTAATCTTGACTTAATGAGATATGGAATCGAGCGAAGCCACCATTATTAAAATCACTGTGCCATGGCAAGGGTTACCATTTGTTGGGTTGAACGAAATGATTTATGCTTGGGTGAGTGGTCGGTAGTAAAGGAGGAATGCACGGCACATAGAATGTGGTAGTCTCGCCGAGCAACCTCTAAGGACATAACTTTGTGCATCATTGATCCGGGTCATACCGCATAAACCACATGTCCGTGATGGGGTGGACTTGGCCAACTAATTAGTAATATTTTGATTTGGTTTTGTTTGAGTTGATGATCTGCAAGAGGGGGCCTGTAATGACGAATCCTTAGTGAGCGTAATGTAGTCAAAACAAGAGCTTTGTAAAGCCTTATGATAGTCTCTTCTGATTCACATGTCTAAGAAAACCTGTATGATGTCCATATCAACCAAGTCAAGCCGTGCATTGACACCATCCTTTATTTTGTCACGAATGTTCAGTAAGAGACCAATCAAGCTGTCACATACATTCTTCTCTACGTGCATGACGTCAATGCAGTGGCGAACTTCTAGGTGCTCCCAACAAGGTAAGTCCCAAAATATTGATCTCTTCTTTCGATGTTCTTCTCACAGTCCTCGATTTACGCCCTTTTCGAGCATAACATCTAAATTTTAACCTCTTCTTCACTTAAATGCTTTGGAGCTGAACTGTCCTCCTTCTCTTCGTCGAATTGTTTCTTCATCTTGCAGTATGGGTGAGCCCTCCGAAGGAACCTACAGTGACACATGTACACAGTTTTACACGAGTGTATCAGCCATACACTCTCAGTATCATCTAAGAAGTGAGTACATGCTTTGGCCCATTTTGTACTCAGACCCGACAGGTTAGCAATGGCAGGATAATCATTTATGCTGCAGAACAACAAGAAGCGTAAAGTGAAGTTCTCTCATTTACACACATCCCATACCTGTACCCCTTCGATCCATAATATTTTTAGATCTTCCATCAATGGTGCTAGATACATATCAATATCATTCCTAGGTTACTTCGGCTCTTGGATAAGTATGAACAGCAAAATATACTTCCGCTTCATACACAACCAAGGAGGAAGGTTGTAGATACGTATAGTCATAGGCCAAGTGCTATGTCACGCTCATGTTTCCAAAGGATTCATTTCGTCAGCACTAATTCAAACCTTATATTAATCAGTTTTGCACCGAAGTCTGCAAACCTCCTATTAATGTTTCTCCACTGGACGAAATTAGCAAGGGGCATTAGCTTTCTATCCTTCTTACACTCCTTCAAGTGCCAACGCAGCAGTTTTGCCTCCTTTGGATTCGCAAAAAATCGCTCAAACGGGAATTACAGAAGATACCACACCACCTTAGTAGGAGATCCTTTTTCACCTCGATTCCTCACCGTCATCCGATTGATTCTTACGCTTGTATCGGAAGCGCTGCACACGGACATATATGCATATTTGCATACTCTTTACGGTAGAGGATACAGTGTTCAGATATGCATGTATTCTTTCTACTTCCATTCCCAATAGACAAAAACCTTCTTGACTTTGTAGATTGTTTTGGGAAACTGCTTTCTCCTAAGCATGTCCGCTAAGAGACCTAATATTGTGGAAACTCTTGTCGGATCACCGCTGTTTGCCTTCAATTTCAGTAGTTCAAGCACAGATGACAACCTTGTGTACTTCGACTTGCAACATGTGAACAAATGTTTCTCCGAGTCCTCCATCAAACCCCAAAATTTAACATACTCTCTCTCATCACAGCTTCCTTCTCGCATCATGGCATCCGATCCAATTTGTCATCGTAACCTATCCGAATCGTAACCACAATCGATAAAGATTCCGAGGCATATCATTGACTTCGTCGACGATGTCGTTATTACTACCTTCATGTATAACCTGCTCTTCATCGTGTCTGGTCCAACATGTATACCTGTAACATTCCAATTTTGGGCTTGTGTTTCAAATGTAAGAAAATGAGTAGAAATTAAAACTTTTTCTTACATCATGTATTTCCTAATTGTGCTGAACAATTATTGTACAAGAAGTTATGGAAATACAAAGTCACAAGTCTTTTGATCCAAATCTTGAGCTTTCAAGAACAATCTTGTCAAACCTCTTGATCATCTCCTGAAATATTTTTCCGAGTTCTTGGGATGGTATGTGACCCTCCTAAAAATTTCACAATTTTTAGAAATTGTTTGAATATTTTTGGAGGTCAACAAACCTATTCAATTTCTAGTCAAACCTTGACCAAAGACCTTGTGGGATTTTTGGAGGAAAAGGTATAGCACAAGAACCTCTGCAAAATTTATACAAGGTCACCACTCACTAGCAAGCTCCTGTCAAAATTTCATAATTTTTGGAGTGAGTTTGCTACCTCAAATAAATCCCAAACTTCGATCTGCTTGGAAACCAAAATTAGGGTCGAAGTTAGACTCTGCTCGAGTCGACCAGTCCGACCACCCATTTGACTCGCCGAGTCAAGTCGCAGCCGCCGCACTGGCTCGATCTCACAAGATTTCAGGCCGCCGTTGATCTCCATCCACCGCCTGCACTCTCCTCGATCTCGCCACGGTGGTCTGTGCCATCGATCTCCATCCCGCGTCACGACCTCCCCGACCTCTCACTCGCAAAGACCGCCCCACCTCGGGTGATCTGGGACGCCCGTGACCTCTCCTCGCCTCTTCTTCCTCCCGACCTCCCGAGGTCCGGTCGCCATGATTTTCACGCGCTCGCGCGGTGTCGTGGTCGAGCAGCTTGGGAGCATGGCCCGCCACTTTTGGTCCTTCCCAACGCCTCTTCTCGCCATGCATTAATTGCGCGGCTTTGCCCAAAAAGGAAGTCATCCTCGCCGCCTTGTCACTCAAGCAAGTCCATGGCGTGGCATGGACTTTGTTCAGAGTAGGCTTTGCCCACACCATTGTCGAGCTCCTGTGCTATGTATAGCCCGAGACCTCCTTTTCCTCTTCCTTCCCACCCTTGGTTGTCGCTTGAACTCCCTACAGAGTGTGAGCCCCAAGCTTGAGCACCCGAGAACACCACCCCTTCTACCACCATTGTCACCTTTGGAGCTCCCCGCCAAGCTCGAGCCCAAAGGGTCCCAAAGAACATTCTTGTCTTTTTCACTATCACCTTGATCACCTAGGGTTGTTCTAACTTAGTTTGGTTCACATTGTAGAGGTGAACCGCTTGGGAGCCGCCAGTGGTCAAGGTCATCTTCTTCTTCTCGCCGGCAAGCACTTCACCACGGACTTCATCGACCTTCTCCAAGCTCCTCCGACCACCTTGGTCCCCTCTCCGCCTCGTGTGCCCTTTTCTTAGCTTGGTCTTTATGTTTTCTAGTCGTCGAGAGCTCGTAGTTTTGCCGTATTATACTCCTTCCTTCTCTCGGCCACGGCTGTTCCAGCCGTCACCGCCGAGAGCACGCCCTTAGATTCTTGACGTTATTTAGAACTCGCCGTGTCCTATTCTCGCCGGCGAGGTCCCCATCGCCGGCGGCAACAAAACCAAACTCGTGTTTTGTCGTGTCGCACTTGGCCGTGAATCTCGTCGTATGATTAGCATTAATGTCCGAGGTTGCTCATTAATGCGGTCTTGTTGCAAAACGCGCGCGGCCGCTAAGTCCTAGGACCTCCTCGGTTGTTCTTGGTCACAAAGACCACCCCGTTAGATCCGAGCCTTTGGCTCCTTTCTCAAAAACTTAAGCCTCGACCTCCCCTAGTTGGATCTCACCATCTAAGATCACCTCCAAGCAGATCTGCATCAGAGAGGTTTTCCGTATTTTCTTAGTGCCGTGACTTCTCCCGCTAAAATTCTCGCCGCTTAAGACCATCGAGGTTAAATCCCACCTAGGATCACCTTCGCTTTGGGTCCTCTTTGCAAAAGACCTCCTTGAGGTCCTCTTTGTTAAAGACCACTCGACTCTCCACCGAGGTCCTCTTTGCAAAAGACCTCCGGTCATTTTGCAAAGACCACCCTTAGACCACCCTGGTCCTCTGGTAAAGCCACCTCGGTCTTTTTACAAAGAAAACCCCGCCAGACCTCTTAAGCTCAATCCTAGCTGCTCACGACCTCTCTGATTTAGATCTCGAGCGTAGATCTCCTTTGTAAAATCTCTAGTCTCAGACTTCTCGCGCCGATCGGGCCATTCAGACCTCCTAGGTCTAATCTGGCCGCCCAGATCTCCTCTCGCTAAAGCCCTATCGATGGGTGGTACGAATCTGGGATTCGTGCTATGTTGTGGTGGCTATTGGGATAGTCACCTGTGTGGTTACTTGTATGTATCTTTATTTCGCTCTTATTTTGACAACAAAACAGATTTACAAACTTGTTTTAAATGTATTACATTATTGCAAATAAAGTTGGCTTTGTGCAAAATGAGACATACAACCTCCACCTAAATAAGCTTGCATGTAGCTTTTGAATAGGTCTGCATATTCCACACGCCGCCTTATGAGTACCTTTGTGTACTCGCTATCTTGCTTAAATGTTTTGTTGCAGAGGAAGAAGGTGAGCTTGAGGGGCCTCACTCGTGAGTTGTGCGTGGTAGCCTTAGAGGCGCCTAGCTTCATGCCTGGCCTGCTGCCTTGTGGGTTGTGTGGCTAACCTACGACTTTTGTTCTAGCCATCTTATGACACCTTTGCTTCCTGTCATTCTTGTATATTGTTCTATTTGGCCTCGGCTCTTTTGTAATAACTTGCTTTATCTTTGTCCTTACTAGACTTGTTAATGTATGTTGTATGGCAATGATGTGTATTTGTGATGATGTTCATATGCTGCACTGGAAGCATATGTCCATCGAGACTTAGAATGTTTAATTAGTAATGCTAGAACCATTTGGAGGTTAAGTGTTACTAGTTAAATATTCTGGTCCTCACAAAGTTGGTATCGTGAGCCATACCGACCGTGAGAAACCCCTAGCTTGGTCGCTTTAGGATATTTTGAAAACCTATGTTCAAGTGTCAAAAGGGTTTATGAAAATTTCAAGAAGTTCTCGATTTCACTTCTTACCTATCTTAGCTTGCTCATCTCACCTTACCTCACTTAAGTTTTGAAAAAGTTGTTCTTCTCTTCCTTTCAAAGAGTAGCCACTATCGATTGTTGGTTTTGAGGAGAACCATGAGAGCTTGGAGAAAGAAACTGGATAGCTAGCTAGTGGTTAGTGAATAAGGTAGGAAATGGGAGGTTAATTCAATTAAACTTGTGGGAATAAAAGGTAAGAAGTGATATGAGTTAGCTAAGCACCTCATGCTCTATTAGGTAATTATACCTGTTTTTGGTTGTTTAGAGTAGGTTGTTCTGAAATTTTGCCTTCCTAAGCGGTTACTGCTCTTTCTATACTGTTATTCGCTTTGGAAGTTGATTTGGTGACTTATGATCTTATGCCTTCTTATGGTTGTTCCTGGTCATTTTAATTGAGTTTGGATCTCTTTACCTTTTGATCTCGCTTGTAGCTAACTTGTCTTAGTGAAACAGATGGCCGGAGGGACACGAGTGGTCTGAACCACCGGTTGTCCCGATGAGGAGCTTCCTCCTCCACCATGGCGAAGTCCTCATGCGATCGAACGCAACCGTCGGAGGACCAGGTGGTGTTGGAGGTTATCGCGAGGAACACCTCCACTCCTCCGTGCCTCGATCCGAGGAGTTGGCCATTAGTCTCGTGGGGACCGGCGAGTTCCTCCGCATCACCTCCTACCTTCTCTGGCCCGAGACCTTGGACGCAGACGATCGCCGCGCCCGTTGAGCGGAAGCTCAACGCTGCTCGCCGCCGTGAGCAGAGCGCACTTTTCGCATCACATCGCTTGGAGGGTGCGACTCATGGTGGGAGAACTTCTCGCCATGTAGCTCGCGGACACGGGTCTCGTGGGAGGAGTTCCGCCACCTTTCCGCCGGGCCCATGTTCCCGCCTACCGATGAAGTCAAGAAGAAGGAGTTCCTTTGCGCCAAACAGGGCGCAAGTTCGTGGATCGAGTACTTCCACGCAGTTCAACCATCTGGCGAGGTACGCCTCGCCGAGGTGGCCACCGGCGAGGCCAAGCAGAGAAGTTCATGGAGGGCTTGTCTCGAGGAGCCGCAGACAAGCTCTATTGTGGACTTCGACTTCCGCACCTTGGTGGACAAGGCCATCATCGCCGAGCACAAGGCGAGAGCGCCGGGCGAGTCCCGCAAGCGCAAGTGGGAGGCCCAGCCGTTCGCACAGCCGCCTCATCCGCCCTCGAGTTGGGCCTCGCATCGCGGTCTGCTTCTTTGGCTTCACCATCGCCGAGGCCTTCGCACCAGCTCCACGCCTCCGCAGGCCGTGACTCACCCACGGCGCCGCGATCCAGCCAGAGGTTGCTCACCGCAACCCCGCGCCGACGCCACCGCTTTCATCGCCACAACAAGGGTCACTACGCGAGTAGTTGCCCTAAGAAGATCGATCACCGCCCCAATGGAGGACGCGGCAAGGGAGTGGTCACCACCGCCGTAAGACCTGCTTGGGGAGTGGCCGAGTCAACCATATCTCTACCGAGGAGGCACAGGAGGCGCCCGACGTGGTGTTGGGTACGCTTCTTGTCAATTTACGCCCCGCTACGCTTTATTTGACTCTTGAGCTTCGTGATTCTTTATTTCGAGGTCGCTTGTCGTTGATAGTGGTCTCCATCGTGTTCCTTTGGGGTTCCACTACTTATTCGCCTCCGGTTCGGAAATGAGTGGTGACCAAGTGTGCCGACGCTCCTATCCACATCTAAGGAGGGGATTCTGGCAGTCTTATCCCACTGACCGCGCGCTTGATGCGATTCTGGCATGGATTGGCTGTCCCAACACTTGGGGCAAATCGACAGCCAGAAGGTTGTCTACCTCACCGCCCTTCAGTGAACAGTTGGGTTTTCATCGCAGCATAGAACCCCATATTTATGCCCTTGAAGCAAAGCCAAGATTGGAGATTCGCGATGTCCCCACTGTGGTGTGACTTCACGGATGTCTTTCCCGAAGACTTGCTCGGGATGCCTCTCGCTCGAGACCGGAGTTCGTGATAGAGTTGCCGCCCTGCATCGCCCCAATTTCAAAGAGGCCGACGCATACCTCTTAATGAGTTGGAGGAGTCAAGAAACAACTAGTGAGCTGCAAGAGAAGGGTTTCATTCGCCCTAGCTCATCTCCTTAGGGTTGTCCAGCTATTTTTGTGAAGAAGAAGGACAAGACCTGCGCATGTGTGTTGATTACCGTCCGCTTAATGAGGTGACGGTGAAGAACAAGTATCCTTTGCCTGCATTGATGATCCGCTTGATCGCTAATCGAGCATGTGTGTTCTTCCAAGATTGACTTGAGATTAGGCTATCATCAAGTCGTAATCGTGGCCGAGGATATTCGAAGACGCCTTTGCTACTCGTTATGGTCTTTACGAGTACACCGCCATGTCTTTTGGTTTGACTAATGCTCCCGCTTATTCATAAACCTATGAATTCGATATTCATGGAGTATTTGGATAGGTTCGTGGTGGTTTTCATCGATGATATCCTTATCTACCCAAGAGCGAGAAGAGCATGCCGAGCATCTTAAGCTTGTGTTGGGCAGTCACACAGCACCACTGATGCCAAATTCAGCAAGTGTGAGTTCTAGTTGAAGGAAGTGGCATTCTGGGCCATGTTCTTTCAGCAGAGGTGTGGTCAGGATCCTAGCAAGGTTAGCGATGTGCTATCTTGGGGTCACCTCAAGTCACCACCGATGTGCGGAGTTTTCTTGGTTTGGCTTACATTATCGCCGCTTATCGAGAATTTCTCCAAGATTGTGTAGTTTATGACCGAATCAGCCAAGAAAAACAGAAGTTTGAGTGGTTCGTTGTTTGTGATGTGAGTTTTTAGGAACTCAAGAAGCGATTGACCTCACTCTGTGCTTGTTCTCCCCGATATTCACAAGAGCTTTGATATCTATTGTGATGCTTCTCGCCGTGGTCTTGGTTGTGTTCTTATGCAGAAGGCAAGGTTGTGGCTCATGCATCAAGGCGCTTGAGGCCTCATGAACTCAACTATCCTACTCATGACTTGGAGTTAGCTGTTGTGGTTCATGCACTCAAGATTTGGCGGCATTATCCGATTGGTAACTGCTAGAGGTGTATTCACCACAAGAGCTGAAGTACTTGTTCACCCACCAGATCCAACCTCGTGCAAAGAAGATGGTTGGAATTGATCAATGATCGAATGGGACAGATTTGGCTAAATAACTGTGGTGTCTTAGTGTTATTTATGCTATATTGTATGTGTGGGGGTTGGTCGACATTAGTCCCACCGCGCAAGAGGGGCTTCCGAGGATGGTTAGTCCAATGGTAGCGAAACTTAGCGCATGAATACATTAAGACACCGCTTGTAACGGCCTCATGATAATTGCTTAGTCACACGCTTCGAATCGTGCATTGGCCGACATTAAAAGCATATTATCTCGTGTGGGTAAAGCTGCATAAACTTTGCGCAGTAGAAACTATTCAATAGGCCGCCATGTCATAGACATGCTAGCAAAGCCACTCTAAGTTAGACTTGTTTTTGGTTTATAAAATGATTTCACACATGATTTTAGGATGGATAATCCTATGGTAAATGGGGCGTTAGCCAAGTGTTAGGAGGGTATCCTTCACTTTTCATTGAATGGAGGTTATCCACTATTCATTATCATCTTAATCGATTTCGCTTATATTAATAAACCGCCTTAGAAAATTATTAATAGTATTTAATCAAAATGTTGTTTATGCAAAACAACTCGCCATTATCCTTTGTTTACCCTATGCATGCATTAACTTTCAATATTGGGTGTAACTTGCAAGCACTAAGTTGTGTTACTCTGTCGAATAATCTTTATTCGTGAGAAGACCTCTATCAGACGGTGAGGATCTCAACGATAGGTTACGCCCCGCATTCGATTGCCCGTGGCAAGTCGTGGTGGCCTACTACTACTACTTTTCCGCCGTGTTATCTCTTTTCTATTTGGCCTCGTGCCCTTTGTATTAAACTCTAATTATTATTAATAAAGAGCGTGATATGATTTTGCTATCACTTTTGTTGATCGTGTACACGGAAATCTCGACTAGTGTATAAACACAAAGAATTCGGATCCTTCGCTCCCTGTTCGACATAAGTGGTATCGTGAGCCATATCGATCAGAGGTCGTGGCCCCACAAATGTCCTAAGGACTTATTTTCAAAAATTAAAACTATTTTGAGTCTATCCAGAGTCATTGTAACAGCCCTAGCTTAGGGTTTGTATTTAAAATGTAATATTTTGAGGAGAAATAAAAACTTTTATTGCCTCATGAAATCATTTGAAAATTTCTACAATTTTCCCTAGCAATTTCTAATCTTTAGAATTTGATTCTTGTGATTGGAAATTGTTGTCAGCCAATTCTTAGCTTTCAAACTTGTGATCATCCTCTGAAATTATTTTTCCCATCATCTTGATCATCCTATCTACCTCTCTGAATTATTTCACAATTTTTAGATTTTAATTGCTATTTCAAATGCCCAAGTCAAACCAGTTTAGAAATCTGGTCAAACCTCTAGACAGCAGCTTGTGAATTTTATTGGGAGAAATCTAGTGCATAAAAACTCCTGGAAAAATTACACAAGGTTGTCATCTGTTCCAGTAAGCTCCCATAAAATTTCTGGAATTTTTGAGCTCAGAGCTGCCTCTAAAAATTCCCCAAACTTTCTCTGCCTTTCTAATTCAAATCGAATCATCGCTCCTGCTCTGACCACCAGACTCGAGTCCGACCGCGCCGCTTGGCTCGGTCGCACCACCTAGCTGCACCGCGCGCACCGATCGTTGCCAACCGTCCGATGCAGATCGAACGATCCACATTCGCGTATGCAAACGACCTGTCCGAATGCATACATCAATCTCGACCGTCCGCTTTAGATCCAACGCTCAAGACCGTCGTCGAGTCAAACCACCGGTCAGGCACAAGATTTGACTCCGCTCGCACCGCCGCACGCTATCACCGACGAGTGGGCCATCCTCGCCAAGATCACCTCGCCTTCTCCGCTGCCTCACCGAGCTCGCGCCGCCGCGCGATGTGCGCCACGCCGTTGCCGCCACGTGGGACGCAGATCCTCTCCGGCATCGCCAGAGCTTTATAACCTCACCGCACTCATCCATTCTTCGCTTCGCCTCTCGCCCCGCCCGCCTGCTTTCGCCGAGAAGAGAACGGGTAGCGCCGCTGCGTTAGCGCCGCCGCAAGAACCCTCCGTCGTGATCCACTTTCTCACCGCGCCCATTTTGCCCATCCCGAGCTCGTGGCATCCAGCAGGTATCGCCAGGCTAGTTCGCTGCCTCCGCCTCAAGCAACTTCGCCCGGTCGCTCGGTGCTCGTGAGTCTTAAGCCCGCACTGACCGCGGATCGCATTTCACCGAGTCTAATGGTGGGTTTGTTGCGCCTTTGTGCATCGCTGAGGTGTGCACCGCTTTTCTCCAAACTCGGCCCGCCGCCGATTCCTGGGCCGCCTCGCACACCCTTCGCGGGCGATATCCGGGCGATTCTTCCCGGGCCGAGGCGATCCTGCGCGCACTTTCCGAGTTTTCGGCTCGCAGCTGCCTTCTCCGCGAGCATCGCACCTTCTTTCTCCGCCTCCCGCCGCGAGCTCATCTCCGCGACCATCGGATCCGCATCACCGCCACCGGTTCGCGAAATCTCGCGACCTCAAGGTATCACTCACTTGTCTTGAAACCCACCGTTTGCAAGTTCAATCGCGCGATCGCCGCCGTGCCCTCGCTGCGCCGGAACGCCGGTGTCACTTAGTTTTAGCGCAAATCTTGTTTAGGTGAGTCACCGCCATGTGGGTCCATCTTCGCTAATCGTGTTTAGGAAATCTTTAATCCAACCGTTATGTTATTCTCTCGAGTCGCCGCTTGTGGGTCCATGCCGCTGGTGGTTGTGTAGATTTGGTACTACGCTTCTCGCCGGGAAGCGATTGCGGAGTATATGTTAGATTACATTTGCTAAGCCAAGACGATCTTCCAATACGCCTTCGGCCACCTTATGTGGGCCGGGTCGTCCGGCCGTCGTCATGCTCCGCCGCTGCCGTCGTGGCTAGATGGTTGCTTGAGAAAAGTATAAAATGCTTTAGTATTTCAAATGGTTTTCTGTATTGTTAATTCATTTAAACTTAGAAAATGCATAACTAATTCAATTTTTCTCCAAATTGCATGAAACCAGCTTCATAATTTTCATTTTAAATGTGCTATTTACTAAAAATGGTTTCAGATTTGTCTCTATATCAATAATCTGTTAAATGATTAAATGATGTATTATGCATTTTCCAAAATTAGAAAACTCATATCTTTTCAATAATTGTCCAAATCCAAAGAATCCAATTTGTAAATTTTCATTTTTAGTGCACTAATTATCGATAGATTCTAGATACTGCTCATGTGCATGAAAAGTGTTTAGTAATTGGCAAGTACTTTGATGTGTATTTAGCTTAGAAAATCCATGGAAAATTCATAATAACTTCAAATAAATTATTCTCTGCTTCTAAAAATATGTTTCTAAATTTTGATTTTGTTGTTTGTTTGAGATTTGTCGATGTTATTCGCTCTTATTTCGTTATTTGTTCAATCGTTAGGCTTCGATATTTCATGAACTCCCGAGAACGATCCTCTCGCAACAAAGTTGAGCATTCGAGCAACAAGCAGCAAAGTGCAAGCGCTTGATCATGTTTATCCCAAGATTTTAAAGTCTAATATTTTGTTTTCAATCAGTATGTATGCATTGCTTAATTTGTGTTAAACCGATTAGTTAAACCAGAGTCGCATATCCTCGTAGACAAAACATTGATCTCTACTACCGAGCCTAGGTAATTGTCGTGATTAGAGATCACCGATGATCTCTCGCCACTTAGTAGAATCTGGTCAATTTGTTAGACATACTTAGCTACCTGAGAATCAAGGTTATCGACTTTAGCTCAGAATCTTAATCACACAAAATTTCTATAACTTTATGTTTCAAAGATTCTTGCTATGTTTAATTGTGAAAACTAAAATGAGAAACAAAATGATTTAGACTTGGGCACAACCCGATGTTGGCGTGATCTCGTTGGGTGTGATCGAATGGTGCCCGAGTCAATTAAGGACCGAACATCTTGTGAGTACTGTTATCCAGTATTTCTGCGTATAATCACACTAGAGGGTATGGGACCTCTCTTGACCTAGTACTTTGGCGTGTATTGGCCCGGTCGCAGGAGGTCGCAGGAGGGATGGTGTAGGAGCAGAAGTTGTCCTAAAAGCTCTATCCTCGAGTGGGTAGTTGTCTTTTCGGCTTTATTTCATGTAAGCGATGGATTTCTATCCATACGAGCGCTCTGTAGTTAATACACAATATTGGAAAAGTCTCAGAGACTTAGTCGTGCTTGATACCTTCTAAGTGTGCTTCGGCTAAAGGCTGTCCAAGTGTGGCATACAGAGTACACCGCAGGTTAAAACTATTCGAATAGCCTCGCCCTAGGTGATGGACACGCTGGGTAAGCTTTTCAAGAGTTAGACTACAACCTTTAACTAAAACTTGATTTGTGGTACTAATCGATTCGTGTTATGTTGTGGTGACTATTGGGATAGTCGCTTCTAGGTTATTTATCTTTACTCTTTGTTATTATTACTCTATTGTTATTTCGACATTAAAATGAATTGCAAATTTGCTTTCAACTATATTACATTATTGCAAACAACTGCTTTGTGCAAATGAAACATATGGTTTCCACCAAATAAGCCTCGCATGTAGTATTGAACAGTGCCCGCTAGTTCACACGCTGGCCTTAAGTGTACAAAGACAATCTTTGTACTGTGTGCTTTGCTTAATGTTTTGTTGCAGAGGAAGAAGGTGGGCCCCAAGGGCCTCACTTCTGAGTCAGTGTTGCCATTTCGTGGACGCATCGCTAGGCTTGGCGGTCCTGGCCGATGCTCAGGGTTGAAGGCACACCGATTGGCTTTGTTCATAGCCATCTTATGGCACTTTTTGCTCACTGTCTGCCTTGTGTATTTGTGTATCTTTTGGCCTACGCCATTGTCCTGAATAACTCTACCGTTGTTATCTTAGTAGTGTAATGTTTAGACTCTATGTTTAGGATGGAATTGATGCATAATTTTGTTGTGAGGTGTGTATATCGCTCGGGAAGTATACATATCTCGAGACTCACTTTATTTGGTTTGTGATGCTAGGACCGTGTGGTCGCTTACATTACAAACGAGATAAATCGGGTCCTCACGCCATCTCTCAACCCTTCTTTTAAAAACGGCATCGACTGCCTATTCTCAAAATTGTAGATGGTCGAGGTAACGGACGCCATCTCTCACTTGAGTCATTGCTCGACACCGGGCCGAACTCTCCGGGAAGTGATGCAAAGACTTGACTACAAGAAGAGGCCAACATTTCGTGGCTATTTGCATAAGGTGGGAGAACGACGCTCGAGGGTGGAAGTGCCGATCTACTCGACCGTCACCGAACACGGCCTTCCACACCTTCCACGCCCGATCCAACGCGACACCTTCGCGACGCATTCGTGATGCAAACGAGAGAGGCGCTCATCGACCCGCCACATCTACGCATCGCACTCAACCGCACCGGTTTCACTATTACCCGATGCATCTTCCGACTGCATCGACACGCCTTCCGCACCGCCAAGGAAGAAGATTCCCGAGCCGACGCACTGTGGACTTAACGGAAGGCACCGACTATGCCTACGGAATACCGAGGACCTCGCATCGCTTCAAGATGGTTTGGAGTACGTACAAGGATCAAGCCATTCGAAGCGTAACTAGCTAACTACAAGGCCGGCGAGGGTAGCTCCAATGAGATAGACTATACCCTCAAGACACTATAGATGTTTTCGATTAGTCCGTACGATAATCGCAAATTATGAGCTATCAATTACCCTTGTGATAGCCATAATCCATTAATAAAATAAATGAATAAAAGAACTATTTTGAAAAGTTGGTTCTTTATTGTGTGTTTATTGGTTCTTGTGCTATTTTAGATTTATCCCTTAGAATTTCTACCATCTTATCTAAATCCTGAGGATCCCGCAGATGGTGACCACCAGTAGGAACAAAGAACGGCAAAGCAGAAGCGCCGATGGACAAGGAAACGATCAAAGCGGATCATCAAAATAATCACGCCCGCAGCCACCACCACCACCGCGGCGACCGATCGGCGCCAGATGATGGCGAATCGCACTCATCCGATTGACCTTCTTGCCCAATCGCCGCAGTAACGCAGTAATGCCTGCCGCTACACAGAAAAGCAGCCCCAAACTCCACCCCGCACCACCAAAGGTTGACCATGTCCGACCATGAGAATGCGCCCGCCGACTTTCTCGTTAAAGATCGAACCAATGGACGCCGACGATCGCTTCTCGCCATTGGAAAGAAATCGATATTAGTCGCTGCTCTGACCGTGAGAGGGTTTTGTTTGCCTCTCACCGGCTGAATGGTCCCGCATCAGAATGGTGGGATAACTACTACATCGCACACAATGATGCTCACCCATCACATGGGCCGATTTCGCGGTAAGCTTTCCGTCATGCACACATTCGCCGGGATGATGACGCTTAAGAAGAAGGAGTTCCACGACCGACAAGGCAACCGTACGGTGAATGAGTATCTTCACCGCTTCAACCAACTTGCCCGTTATGCCCCGGGCTGACGAAGCTAGAGATGAGGACAGCATGTGAAAGGTTCCCGGAAGGCTTAAATGATGATATTTCGCCCAACTCATTTCTCGAATTTCACCGACTTTCAGCAGCTTGGTGGATAAAGCGATCAGCAGAGGCCAAACACGCAGAATGGAGAACCGCAAGCGAGGATGGTCGCCGAGGTTCAACGCAGAGGTTTGCCCAAACCTCGTGATCTCCACACCGCACCGCAAAGAACGCGGAGAAGTTTCAACCTTCCACGCCCCGCACTCCCTAGACCGCCACGCTCTCCAACCTCCAACTTCGTGGCACTTCATCGAGGGCGCTTGCGAGAAGCACTCCAACTCTCGCCTTCCGAGTAACGCGTGCTTCCACCGCAACGAGACGGGCATTACGCCAATAAATGCCCGAAGCAAAGCAAGGTTTGGCACCAAGCAAGGCCAACCTCGTGAGTTGCAACCACCGGCGCACCAACCGACCAAAGAGGCTCACCAAGGGACGGTGAACCATGTCACCGCTTAAGGAAGCTCAGCAACACAGACGTTGTTCTTGGTACGCTCGTTAATTCAAGACAAAGATCCGCCTTATTTGATTCCGAGCTTCACATTCTTTCGTGTCAAATAAGTTTGTGGGAAAATATGGGTTACCCAGATCCTCCTTAACCACCCCATGATAATCCATTTCCTGCTCGGAAATGAGAACCAATTTCTATGCCCTAATCTCACCCTTGAGATATCCGAGTAACTTTTCTAGCAGATCCGATAGTTTTACACTCCCAAGGTCCGATGTAATACTTGGAATGGACCGTTAGCCAAAAATCACCGGCCAAATAGATCAGTGCTAATAGATCCACCACCCTTATTAATGAGCAAGGTGTGTCTCGTTGAATTCAAACCCGAGACCCTGATCAAGGAAGCTCCTTGCTCACCACTTGAAGGAAGTAAACGAAGACATACCCGTGGCACGGAATATCCTCGATGTCTTTCCAGATGATCTATCTTGCATGCCACCGATAGGGACATCATGTTCCTAATTGACTGTTCCTGATACCCGATCTCAAGAGGCCCTACGTAATGCCACCAACGAAAGTTAGCGAATCAAGAAACAAATCAAGAGTCAAGCAAAGGGTACATTCGACCCGCTCTCACCATGGGGAGCACCAGCATTATTCGCCAAGAAGAAAGACAATAGTATGAGAATGTGCGCTGATTACCGATCACCAATGAGGTGACCATCAAGAACAAATACCTGTACTCTAATCGATGATCTGCTCGATCGCTTGAAGGGAGCAAGCGCTTTCTCAAGATTGATCTCGAGATCCTGTTATCATCAATCAAGATCGACTGTAAGATATTCAAGACCGCCACCACAAGATATGGACCGTATGAGTTTATGTGAATGTCCTTCTGACTAACCAACGCCTCGCTTACTTCATGAATATGATGAACAAAGTGTTCATGGAATTCTCGATAAATTCGTGGTCGCTTTTATTGACGATATTCTCATCTATTCAAGGACTAAGAAGAGCACGAGAAGCATCTCAGATGATCCTAGATAAGCTCGTGGAGCACCAACTTTATGCCAAGTTCAAGAAAGCGAACTCGCTAAGTCAGGTTGCATTCCTTGGACATATTGTATCCGCAGAGGAATTGCAGAGACCTCGCCAAGGTTGAGGCAGAATGGACCGAAACAACCTGCATCACCACCGAGGTGAGAAGTTTCTTGACCGCAGCTATTATCGCCGCTCATCAAGGTTTCTAAACTTGCCAAACCCATGACTCAACTTCAAGAAAGAGAAGAAGTTTGAATGGTCAAGCTACCGTGAAGAAAGCTTCAAGAGCCGAAAGAGGCTAGTCTCAAAGACTTGTTAATATTACCGACATTCGTAAGGATTTTGAGATCTTTTGTGACGATCCCGCCAAGGCCTCCTGATGTGTACCGATACAAGAAGGCAAAGTTGTAGCTTATATCCGGCAGCTTGAGGCCGCACGAAGGGAATTACCCGACTCACGATCCGAGTTAGCAAAGAATTGTGTATGCTCTAAAAATCGCGGCATTATCTCATTGGTAATAACGTGAGATTTTCACGACCATAAAAGCCTCGAAATATATATATTCACGCAATTCGAGCTCAATCTCCGGCAAAGAAGATGGTTGGAATTGATAGCGATTACGATCCGGATCCATTATCATCCGGTTCGATCTCGGAAGTAGCTTATCGCCTAGAGTCGCCTAAGCCCCGTCAAGAAGGCATAACGCCTTCCACGTGTCGCACTAAAGAAATGCTCGCGAGCGCGTAAGACCATACCTTCTCGAAAGCTTTGACCTTCAAGAAGATCTCACCTACGTGGAGCTACCAATTAAAATCCCGGATGTCGCAGAACGGTTAATGTAGCGTAATCATCGATCGCATAAGGTGCAATGGAGTCATCATCCGTAAAGTGAAGCTACATGGGACAATGAAGACGAACTCAAGGCCAACTACCCCGATCTTTTTGTTAATTCAAGCCCAATCTCGGGTCTAGATTCCTTATGTGGGTAGGTTTGTAATTTCAGCAATTCCACTTGAAAATAAAGTTTAATTGTTTTATTGGTTTTGTGATTTTCAAAACTTTTCTTAATTATTTTAAAGTTAAACAATTTATTTGCAAAATTTATTATAGCTATAGTCGAATTATTTTATTTAAGTTCTAATATTTCAGAGAATTTCGTGACTTAAGATTTTGACTTAAAATACTATTTTTAAAGCCTAACTGAATATCGCACATTATGCGAATGAACAAAGAAAATCTTAAGCATGCTGTCGAACAGCCGCCGCCAGCACGTCGCCAAGCAGTTTAGCTACGTCCACGCCTCCACTCACATTTTCGCTCGCCGACACCGTTCACTTCACCAGCTCGCTTCTCTCACACATTTCGCACGCATCTCGCCAGCTGATTAAAATTCAACGACTGTAACTCACGAAAGACGCACGATTTCAACATCTGCATCATCGTTAGAACGCACCAGCGCGATAATCAAATCAACTTCGCTGTTACGGCGAGTTATGTTGTAGGATCAAGATCGACGACGCCGAAGTCATCGTTCTTCCTTTTTCTTCTTCTTCTTTTCGACCGCCATGGATGCACGGGTTCGACCTTCAAAACCGCAACCTCATTAACCTCGCGATTCGCGCGCACAGGTCGCCATCAAATCACGCCAGACGTCTTTCTTTTCTTCACTTCAGATTCGCGCATTACGCCGATTTTCGAGCTTCACGGCACCGCCACGCCGTTCTATAAAGGAGCCTCGGAGCTCGAACTGCCGCTGCCATCACGCACTTTCCATCACCAGCGCTTCAGCTTGAGCCGGCCGGCACTCGCCGCTTCCGTTTCCGGCGCCAGAGCTTTCGCCTCGCCGACGCATCATCGCCATCATCAGGGCTGCCGCCATCCGCCGGCTCGCCGACGGCATCATCTTCGCCGCAGCGACGCCGCCAACGCCGCCGCCGACGATTTTCTTCAGCCGCCGTCGCCGGGAACTCACGAGCCGCATTTTTGCGCGCTGCCATTTCGCCGTGGCGCGCGAAGCGCCGCAGCTGTTACCGAAGCTCACGCCGCAGCACATGGCCGGGCCGCCGCCGCCAGAGCCCGCCAGCAGATCACGCCGCGGCGCCGCGGTGCATATGGTCGTTGCCGTTGGCAGTTCATCGCACGCCACATATGGCTCTGGCGGAATCGCCCATCGGAGTTTCAGCCCATGACAGCCGCTGTCGAAAATCCTTATAATTCTTTTAAAATTCCGAAATTCTCACGGCGCCAAGATTGCGTTAATAAATAGATTTCTTTAGAAAAATAATTCGAAATTCAATTAAAACTGCATTTAGTTTAAAAACTTCAAAATTCATATCCTGCTGATCCAACTCCAAATTGGGTGGTTCAAGTTGCAAAATTTGTCTAAAATCATAATCTAGCTAACTAAAGCAAAATATTTCAATTTGGAGTTATTTTGAGCTAAGTTTTGAACTAAATCGAATTTAATTGAATTTCCGAATTATTTTTCTAAAGGAAATCTATTTATTAAGAATGTCGACGCCAAAGAAGGAATTTCGAATTTTAAAAGAATTATAAGGATTTTCCATTGCCGGCCCCATATGTCATAGACTCTGCCAGTGGTGGATTGATTCCACCGAGCCATGCGCGGCCGGTGGACTCGCCACGCGGCGCCGACTCAGCATGACACGCGAGCGCCACGCTGCGGATCCTCGCGCCGAGGTGGCGCTTAACTCGGCGACGACGCGGCCTCACCACGCAGTTCGACGGAGAGGTGGGCCGGTGACGAGCTCGCCGCGCGCACGCGCCACTGGCGAGGGGAATGAAGGTGCGCAAATGTAGAGGGGTCCGCGCGAACTCGTGGTTACCGTAACGACACGAGCCGATCGAAGATCGCCGGCGACGACGCTTGGCGGCGCGCAGTGGTCGCCGATGAAGAAGATGATCCCAGGTCCTCCGGCCGGTGGATGATGGCAGCGCCGCGACGTGAGGTGATGACGATGATGCCGCCGGGACGGAGGAGCTCGTGGCACCGAAACGAGAAGAACTGAGGTATTTCGCCGCCAAGAACTTCAAAATTGGGGCTCTTTGGTGATGGAGAGGTTACGTGGGTGGCGGCTACGAGGTGTGGAGCTCGAGGCGCACCCGGGCCTTTATAGGACACGGTGTGGCCGAGCCGCCGTGGAGCTCAAGAAGGTCCCCGCGACAAAGGCGTGAATCACGGGATTGACAATGAGGATGGAAAGAAAGGTCGGACGGGGCGTGATTTGATGCGCAACCTCAATGCACGGAGATCACGGGATTTAATGGAGATTACACCGAAGTTTGGAAGGTCCGACCGACATCCATGGCGGATTCGGGAAGAAGAAGGAAAGGGAAGGGAGAAAAAGGAAAGGAGGATCGATGACTCTGCCGTCCGATCTTGATCCTACGGCCGACAATAGATCGCGCGCGGTAAGTTGAGTTTGGGCATCGCCGCTGATTTAGATCTAACGGCCACCTGGTTGGGATGTTGGAGTCGTCCAATGCTTCATTGAGTCTCGCCGTTGATTTTAATCCAACTACCGAGATGCGCCTCGTGTGCGAGAGAGAGAGAAGGAGAGGTCGACGGCGGACTCCGCCGCCGAGAGAAGGAGGGAAGGCGCTGTGGAGCGGTCAGTGGGTCGCGCTTTGCGCTGGGAAGGACGTGGGCCGAGCTGGTTTCGCCAAACGCCGCTTAGGATTTTCTTTGATTTCGATTTAAATAATTGTCGATAATTCAATTAGGCTTTAGAAAATAGTATTTAAGTCCAAAATCTTGAGAAAATTCACGTAAATTCTCCGAGTATTTAGACTTAAATAAAATAATTCCAATATTAATCGTAATAGATTTTGCAAATAAATTTGTTTAGCTTAAATAATTAAGGAATTTTTTTGAAAATCCACAAAACCAATAAAACAATTAAACTTATTTTCAATCGAATTTGAAATTTGGGAAGTTATATATTGCCGTGGTGAAGGCCGAGCATCGGCCAGAGCCTTCTTCACTTTTGCGGTGCTGCATGGAAGTGGATCGCTGGCATGGACTTCATCACCGGTTGCCCTGCATTTTCTCCGGGAAGGATGCCATATGGGTTGTCATTGATCGGTTGACAAAGGTAGCGATTTCGCCGGCAGCGCACTCAACCTCGCGTCGGGCTACCATGGATCTCTATGTATCTCGTGATTGTGTGCTTGCATGGTGTGCCACGAACGACAGGTCGATCGTGGTTTCTTTTACCTCTCGCTTTGGCATCACTGTGGGCCATGGGTCGATCTTTCCTTCGGGCTTCACTTATCATCCCTGCATCGACGGCCGAGGAGCGAGTCAACCAAGTGTTGGAAGATATGCTCAGGCTTGTGTTCTTTCCTATGGAAAGAAGTGAGAAATGCTTGCCATTTGTCGAAGTTCTCCTACAACAACAACTTTCGTGCCGCCTGGCATGACACCATTTGAGGCCTTGTATGGGAGAAGGTGCGTAACCCCTTTGAACCGGTCGTAGACTAGTGAGCGCGCTTTTCTACCAAAGTCGACACGAGGCCAAGGCCGTGTCCAGCTGATTCGCGAAAGCACCGCGCATCACCACCCAGCAGTAAGAGCTATGCAGATCGTCGCCGCCGTGAGTTGAGCTTTGAGCCCAATGACTTTGTGTATCTCAAAGTCTCACCCTTGAAGGGCCATCGCTGCGGCATCAAGGGCAAGTTGGCTCCTCGCCATGTTGGGCCTTATCGCATCGCCGAGAGTTGGGGCCGTTGCATACGATTGGAGCTACCACCGCACTTGAGGGTGTGCATGATGTATTCCATGTATCCCACCTAAAGAAGTGCCTCAGTGTCCCAATCGAGGAAACTCCGTTGGAGGTTCTCGATGTGCGGAGAATTTGACCTATCGCGAGCATCCTGCTCAGATTCTTGAGGAATCGAACGGAGAACAAGGAACCGTGTCATCAAGTTCCTTAAGGTTCAATGGTCAAACCATTCTCAAGATGAGGCAACTTGGGAGCGAGAAGATCGCTTCGTGCAGATTACCCATCCTTCTTCTCCGAGTAAACTAATCTCTGTCGAGATTCTTGTAAGGGGGAGAGTTGTAACATCCCAATTTTGGGCTTGTGTTTCAAATGTAAGAAAATGAGTAGAAATTAAAAATTTTACATCATGTATTTCCTAATTGTGCTGAACAATTATTGTACAAGAAGTTATGGAAATACAAAGTCACAAGTCTTTTGATCCAAATCTTGAGCTTTCAAGAACAATCTTGTCAAACCTCTTGATCATCTCCCCGAAATATTTTTCCGAGTTCTTGGATGGTATGTGACCCTCCGAAAAATTTTATAATTTTTAGAAATTGTTTGAATATTTTTGGAGGTCACAAACCTATTCAATTTCTCGGTCAAACCTTGACCAAAGACTCGTGGGATTTTTGGAGGAAAAAGGTATAGCAAAGAACCTCGCAAATTTATACAAGGTCACCACTCAGCTAGTGTGAGGACCCTGGTTTATTTGTCTTGTAATGCTTAACCATCCATTGATCCTAGCATCACAAATCGATAAACCAAGCCTCGAGACATGTATACTTCCCTGACTGTGATACACACCTGCTACAAAATCATGCATCAATTCCATTCATTCACATAGAACCGAACAAGCAACGAAATAAAGACATACTTAATATAAAGAGTTATTACAAAAGAGAGACCGACCGCCAAAAGACATACAACTAGATAAGTACACATGGAAGCAAAAGTGCCATAAGATGGCGATAAACAAAAGCCAATCAAGTGTGTCTTACCCACAAGGCAACCAACCGGACCGCCAAGCTAGTCGTCCCGTAACCCGCACATCTCGCAAAGTAAGGCCCTTGGGGCTCACCTTCTTCCTCGCAACAAAACAATTAAGATAGCATCCGAGTACAAAAATTGTTTTTGTACTACTCAAGACCGACGCGGTGAGATAACGTAACTATAATTAGCTACATGCAAGCTTTATTTAAGTGGATGAGGCTCGACTTATTTTCAAAGATAAAGCAAGTTTTATTTGCAATAATGTAGTACATTTAAAAGCAAGTTTGCAATTAATTCTTAGTATTCAAATAAACGAAACAACTAGAACAATAGGTAGATGACAACATCCCGAAGTGACTAACCCAATAGCCACTACAACAATAGCATGAAGTACCCTTCATACCACACATGTCAAGTTTAAGTTTTTAAAAAGGTTGTAGTCTAGTTCTTGTGGGAAATAACCAAGCGTGTCCATAACCTAGACGAGGCTATTCGAATAGTTTTAACCTCGCAGGGTGTACCAATGTACCCACACGATAGACCGCTTTCCACCTACCACGGTTAGCATACTTCCTTTGGTATGCAGCATGGCTAAGTCTAACAAGACACTTTCCAATGGACGATGCTAATTAAGAGTCGCGAACCCACGGGAGAAGGACACATTAGATGCTCCTAACCGGCCTGCTAATGCCCTCCAACACCACACACACACACACGCCACACACCCACCGACCAGCTCATAATTAACACCTCCCAAAGTACTTAGTCAAGAAAGGTTCCATATCCCCTCGTATGGTTAGCACGCAACAATTGCTTGGATCAATGGCACAAGTAACTCGGTCCTTAGGGACTTAGGCACTATTCCATTCACACCCAACAGATCACACCAACATACCATTGTGCCCAAGTCAAGATATAGTTTTTGTTTTCAGTTTTTGATTTGCAAATTAGTAAAACACAAGGATTGGACATAATGGAATAATATAAGTATTTGTGTGATCAAGACCATCGACTAAGTCGATGATCGCTCAATACTACCGATAACTAGGCATGGCTAAGCAATATCTATTCGAAATCTACTAAGTGACAAGAGCTCATCCAACGAACTCTAATCACAAAGAAATAACCTAGGCTCTGTAGTAAAGGATAATTATTTACCTACAGATTATGCAACTAGAGGATTAACTAATCAATTTAACAACAAAATAGCAATGCATACATAGAAGTTAAACAAAATATTAGACTTTAAAAGTAATGGAATCAAATGAGAAATGATCAAACTGCTTGCCTGGCTACTGTTGCTCACTATGCTGCAGAGGATAACTCTCAAGGACGGCACAATCGTCGGAACCTACCGAAAGAGCGAAAAAGAACCGATAAGAACAAAGAAAACGAAAAAGACTCTAAAACCAAAATGCTCCAAATGCTCTGAAAATTTTACAGCAGCAAGAGCAAAATTTATAACAAATTTAGAAACAAGAACCAACTGATTTGGACTTTCTATGCAAAAGATATGGACAAAACACTGCAGTTCGGCCGAAATTACAATTAAATAGGTTACTGTTCATAAATCATTTTCTAGAGGTTTTCTGGACTTGAAAATTTTATGATAGATTGCTACTGACATTTTAAGGCTAACACAAGTGGTTTCATCTTAATTGGAGTTAAAATGATTTAGTTATGATTTTTCTAAGTTATAAATCTAAGGCATGTTTAATTTCGGGATTAAAGACTACTGTAAAACCTATACTATGCTAAAGTACTTTAACAGATGCAATTATAGAACTTTAGTTTGTTAAATTTGGAACTACAGAGAAAAAGATATGCATTTTTGAAGTTTAAAACAATTAATAAGTGCAAATAAAAGCTCTCGGGAACTAAATCTGAAAAACCAACGAAACCGGGAGGTCGGGTCGTTGATCAAAGATCGCGCGCTCACGAGCTCGTATGCCAAAACCCACACGAGCACTGGGCCCAAAGACCTCATCGCGCCTAGGGGAGGTCTTAGCCATTAGATCCAGACTTGATGGCCCAGATCCAACAGGAGGTCCTTAAGGTGGAGGTCTAAGAGAGGAGGTCTGGAAGGATAAGATCTACTGAGGAGGTCTTTGACGGCTAAGATCTACCGAGGAGGTCTTAACGCCAACGACTCCATCGATGGATTTAGATCCGACGCCCACGATCAAGATCGATTCGAGTGGTCCGAATGTTCTCGGATCGAGCCGAGATCTAAAGATGAACGACAAAGAGAGAAACTAAGCGATAGAGCTATAAATAGACTGGGGAGGTCTAGCCCGTTAGATCAAGATCTAACGGTCCAGAGCTGACGGGGAGGTCCTAGACGGTCACGATATCCAAGGGGAGGTCGTGAACGGCTAAGATAAAAGCGAGGGAGGTCGGGACGGCTAGGATCTCACCGAGGAGGTCATGGATGGCCATGATTTTCGCGGGGAGGTCCTATGAGACAGGTGTTTAATAGAGAGAGGTCTGGACGGTTCAATCTCCGCGAGGAGGTCCTGAACGGTCCAGATCTGAGCGGAGGGAGGTCTTGCGGTCTTCTTTACCAAGGACCAGAGGTGGTCTTTTTGTAAAGAGGACCCCAAAGGTAGTTTTGAAGGTTCTCTTTACAAAAGACCAGGGGTGGTCTTTTGCAAAAAGGACCTCGGTGCGGTGGCTCAGGGGTGGTTTTTATTAAACGACTAAGGGAGGTCTTTAACGGCCAGGATTTCAGCGGGGAGGTCCTGACAGCTAGAGACTTATACAAGGAGATCTAACGGCTGAGATCTGGGCCGGGGTGGTCCTAAATGGCCACGATTGAAACTAAGAGGTCGGGGACACTAACTACACCCACTGGCTTGCCGACAAGAACAACGCTTAACCCTAATGATTAGGCTCTCGCACAACTTAAATGCTAATCATTACAAAGAGACTTGTCCGAGTAAGGCACGACAAAAACATGAACTCGGTTTTAGCTCACCGCCGCGACGGGACTCACGGCGAAAACCAAAAGCACGGCTTGGCTCCAAATAGTAAGGAGAACCTCACAAAGCAAAAACTAGGGATAAGCGCACCCTACCGGCGGTTAGGCGGAGATAACCGCCGGAGACCAAATGCGCCGAAAATGAAAACCAAGAGGTCTAAGAGGATCGGGTTTTGGAACCAAGTACTCACCAGGATTGAAGGAGAACTGGAGTGGTCGCAGAGCTCCGTGACGTGGAGGTCGCCGAGGTGAAGAAGATGAAGCTCCCGCCACGAACAAGAGTTCTACTTTGTCAACCTCTGTGAAGGTTTAAACAAAGCAAATTAGGGAGATTTGGAGGTGACCAAGAGAACAAATGACAACCAACAATCGCAATATTGAACCACTGGAGCTCTGGAGGTCGCCTGAGAGCTCCAAAGTTCAAAGAATGGAGGCAAAGAGCTTTGGGTGTTTTGAGCACAAGAGGAGGGGAAGAACTAGAAGTGCAAGAGAGATTCAAAAGAAGCTTTTGGGAGAAGCTAGGTTCCTCTTATAGCCATTCGCAAAAAGGAACCCGCCACCATGTGCACCGATCTAGGGCACCTCGAAATGATGGGAGTAGGTTGTCGAGAGACTTTGAGCAAAAGGGACCAAAAATTTAATGTTGGCAAGACATAGCCGCTTGTCACCCTAGAGTTGACAAGGCACGCTCTCACCGCCATGCACAAATTTGATAATGACCAGCCCCACCGGGCCAGTGAGAGAACCAGGAGGACCTGGTCAAAGAGCTCAACGGCTAAAATCAGCACAGAGCTCCAACTAGGAGGTCGTGAGTCGTTGGATTGAAATCTAAGGGCTCAGATTTAGAACTATGTGTTAGAGGTCCTAACACTTAGGGAGGTCCGAGCCACGAGATCTCAAGATGGACGCCCACGATCACCCAAGTGCTAGGGGTGGTCGGGAGGTCCTGAGGAGGTCGCCCTGTGGTGGTCTTTGCAAAGATGCAAAGGAGGTCCTAGGGAGGTCCTCGAGGGTTGTCTTTGCAAATAGAACAGAAGAGGTCGCAGCTGGTGGAGGTCTTTACAAAGACCAGAGGAGGTCTTTGCGGTTGGATTGAGATCCAAGGGCCGCTGGTCGGGCGAGGTTGCACTGGCTCTGGCCGGTGTCTTTGTTAATGGTTTGACCTGAGCCAGCTGGCACGAGCTAGGCTCAGTGCGGACCCAAGCAAAGTGCAAACCCCAGATTGAGTTTGAAATCCAAAGCTGAGTTTGGAAGAACTTTTATGGGCAGCAAACTTGCTCAAAAAATTGTGAAATTTTTCCGAGGGGTCCCACATCAACCCAAGGACTTAGGAAAAATATTTCCAGGAGATGATCAAAATATCCAACAAGATGGTTTTTGGAGGATCAAGATTTGGATCAAAAGACTTGTGACTTTGTATTTCTATACTCTTGTATAATAATTGTTTAGTACACACAGGAAATACATGATGTAAGAAAAAGTTTTAAATTCTACTCATTTTCTTACATTTGAAACACAAGTACAGAATTTAGGATGTTACAGCTAGCAAGCTCCTGTAAAAATTTTATAATTTTTGGAGTGAGTTTGCTACCTCAAATAAATCCCCAAACTTCAGATCTGTTTGGAAACCAAAATTAGGGCTGAGTCAGACTCGGGCTCGAGTCAGACCCGAGTCCGACCTAGCCATTTGACTCGCTCGAGTCAAGTCAGCAGCGCCGCACCGTGCTCGATCTCGCAAGACTTGTGCCGCCGCTGGATCTCCATCCACCGCCCAGACCTCCCCTCTTATCTCGGCGCACTCCGGGGTGATCCGTGCCACGGATCTCCATCCCGCGATCACGACCTCCCCCAGGCCTCCTCACCCGCAAAGACCTCCCACCTCGGGTGATCCGGGACGCCCAGACCACCCCATGCAAATCGGGATCGCCCAGACCTCTCCTCGGCTCGTTCTTCTTCCTCCCGACCTCCCGAGGTCCGGTCGTCATGATTTTCACGCGCTCGCGGTGTCGTGGTCGAGCAGCTTGGGAGCGATGGTCTATCACTTTTGGTCCTTCCCAACGCTCTTTCTCGCTATGCATTAATTGCGCAGGCTTTGCTCAAAAAGGAAGTCATCCTCGCCGCTTTGTCAATTCAAGCAAGTCCATGGCGTGGCATGGACTTTGTTCACGAGGCTTTGCCCACACCATTGTCGAGCTCCTGTGCTATGTATAGCCCGAGACCTCCTTTTTCCTCTTCCTTCCCACCCTTGGTTGTCGCTGAACTCCCTGGTTGTGAGTGTGAGCCCCAAGCTTGAGCACCCGAGAACACCACCCTTCTACCACCATTGTCACCTTTGGAGCTCCTCAAGCTCGAGCTCCAGTGGTCCCAAAGAACATTCTTGTCTTTTTCATTGTCGCTTGATCACCTAGGGTTGCTCTAACTTAGTTTGGTTCACATTGCAGCAGGTGAACCAGCCTGGGAGCCGCTGTGGTCGAGGTCATCTTCTTCTTCCGCCGCAAGCACTTCACCGGGACTCGTCGACCTTCTCCAAGCTCCTCCGACCACCTTGGTCCCCTCTCGCCTCAGTGCCCTTTTCTTAGATTGGTCTTTATGCTTTTAGTCGTCGAGAGCTCGTAGTTTTGCCGTATTATACTCCTTCCTCTCTCTCCGGCCACCGGCTGCCCAGTCGTCGCCGCCGAGAGCACGCCCTTAGATTCTTGACGTTATTTAGAACTCCGCCGTGTTCTGTTCTCGCCACAGGTCCCCATCGCCACGGTGCATCAAAACCAAACTCGTGTTTTGCCGTGTCGCATTCTCGGACAGAATCTCGTCGATGATTAGCATTAATGTGTCCGAGGTTGCTCATTAATGCGGTCTTGCTGGCAAAACGCGCGTCGCTAAGTCCTAGGACCTCCTCGGGTTGTTCTGGCCGTCAAAGACCACCTCGGTTAGATCCGAGCCTTTGGCTCATTTCCAAAAACTTAAGCCTCGACCTCCCTAGTTGGATCTTAGCCGTCTAAGATCACCTCCAAGTAGATCTGCACTGCAGAGGGTTTTCCGCTTATTTTCTTAGTGCCGTGACCTTCCCGCTGAAATCCTCGACCGCTTAAGACCACCGTGAGGTTAAATCCCACTGCTAGGATCACCCTCCGCCTTGGGGTCCCTTTGCAAAAGACCTTCTTGAGGTCCTCTTTGTTAAAGACCACCCTTGACTCTCCACTGAGGTCCTCTTTGCAAAGACTCCCTGGTCATTTTGCAAAGACCACCCTTAGACCACTCTGGGTCCTCTTGGTAAAAGTCACCCCGGTCTTTTACAAATAAAACCCCGCCAGACCTCTTAGGCTTAATCTAGCCGCTCACGACCTCCTGATGATCTCGAGCGTTAGATCTCCTTTGTAAAATCCTTAGTCTCAGACCCTCTCAAGGCCGATCCGGGCCATTCAGACCTCCTAGGTCTAATCTGAGCCGTCCGCATCTCTTCCCGCTAAAGCCCTATCGCATAGGACCTCCCCGAGTAGATCTTGGCCATCCAAGACCTCCTCGTGTAAATCCCAGCCGATCAAGACCTCCCCCTGGAGATCTTGACCGTCTAGGACCTCATCCTTTAGATCTGTAGCTTTAGGACCTCCTCCTCAGGTCTCAACCGTTATATTTAGATCTAACGGGTTGGACCTCCCTCGCTAGATCTAGACCGTCGAAGACCTCCTCCATGAGATCCTGACCGTCCTGCACTCCTCCGTAGGTTTAACCTTAGACCTCTCCCTAGTGCTCGGACCGCCAGATCTTGATCCGACGGCCACGACCTCTGCAAGCGCAGGACCTCCTTTGCGTGCGCTTGTACATGCACCGTCATGGCCGTTGGATCATATCTCAACGGTCCGCACTTCCCAAGGAGGAGAGGTCTTTTGTGCGTGCAGGCTTGAGGTCCGTGGCCGTGCGATGAAGGATCGACGGCCCACGACCTCTCCTTTTCTTTTAGTTCATTTGGACCTCCCGAGAGCTCAAATTTTCTAAGTCTTTTAATGTTTCAAATTTCAAAAGTGCATAACTTTGTCATTTTAGCTCCTTTTGAATGATTCCATTGTCAGAACTCTATTATAGAATGAACTTAACTGAGAATGAATTTAGGTATGGTTATGTAGCGTAAAATGATAGAAACTGCATGATCTTGTTTAGTGAAAATAGTGGTTTAGAAATTCATTGAAAATTTGTAAAATGCATAATTTATTCTCTGTAATTCCAAATCGAGCAAACTAAGTTTTGTTAAAACCCACTAGGAATGTATTGTAATATAGAATAGGTCTTCATATGATCCTTGCCAATTGAAATTAATGATTCACTAGTTTTAGAACTTAGAAAAATCATAACTAATTCATTTCAACTCCAAATTGTGCAAACTCAGTTTTTTGTTGATAGGATAACCATATCTACCAACTATAAAAATTTCAAGTTCCGATCATTCTAGAAATTTTTGCCGTGAATGAGAGTCGTAATTAATTTAATTAGGATTTTCAGTGCCGAGAGAACTTAGTTTAGCCATAACTTTTCATGATAAGTCCAAATGAAGTAGTTTTTGTTTCTAAAATTGTCTAAAATCAACCTCTAGTCTGCTGTAGAAATTTCATGGGATTTGGATGTTCTTGGTCGTTGAGTTCCTTTTTGTGTTCTTCGCTCTTATTGGTTTTATCGTCTTTTCGCGTTAGGTTCCAAGAATTTATTGAACCCGAGCACTCCTCTCGTAGCAAGACCAATCCCAGCAAGGCAAGCGCTTGGTCATGTTAATCCCAGATTTTAAGTATTTATGTTGATTGCAAATTCTATGTATGCATTGCTACTTTGTGTTAAACTATTGTCGATAGTTGACCTAGTAGATGCATTTCCTTAGGCAAATGATTATCCTTTACTACCATTGAGCCTAGGTTATTGCTGTGATTTAGAGTTCGTGGATGAGCTCTTGTCACTTAGTAGTTGCGAATCAATTGCTTAGTCATGCTTAGCTTCCGGTAGAAATGGGCGGTTATCGACTTGTCGATAACCTTGATCACACAACACTTATTATGATTTATGATTTCAGCCTTGTGCCATGTCTATTTATGAAAACTAAAACTGAAAACAAAAATGATTTAGACTTGGGCACAATGGTATGATGGTGTGATTCTGGGTGTGACTGGAATGGTGCCCGAGTCAATTAAGGACCGAACATCTTGTGAGTACCTGTTATCCAGGCAATTTGTGCGTGCTAACCACACTAGAGGGTATGAGACCTCTCTTGACTTAGTACTTTGGCGTGTATTGGCTTCGGGTCGCAGGAAGTCGCAGGAGGGATGGTGCTGGGAACATTGTAGTGTCCGAAAGGCTTCCCCCGTGATGGCTGGTTGTCTTTCGGCTTGCAATGTAAGCGTATGGATTCGATCCATACGAGCGACTCGTAGTCAATACACAATATTGGAAAGCGCTCAGGACTTAGCCGTGTAGATACCTTCCGAAGTGTGCTTTGTGGCTTAAAGGCATGTCCAAGTGTGGACACATTGGTACACCTGCAGGTTAAAACTATTCGAATAGCCTCGTCTAGGTTATGAACACGCTTGGGTAAGCTTTCAAGAGTTAGACTACAACCTTTAATTAAAACTTGATGGGTGGTACGAATCGGGATTCGTGCTATGTTGTGGTGGCTATTGGGATAGTCACTCTGTGTGGTTACTTGTATGTATCTTTATTTCGCTCTTATTTTGACAACAAAACAGATTTACAAACTTGCTCTTAAATGTATTACATTATTGCAAATAAAGTTGGCTTTGTGCAAAATGAGACATACAACCTCCACCTAAATAAGCTTGCATGTAGCTTTTAAATAGGTCTGCTATTCCACACGTCAGTCTTGCGAGTACCTTTGTGTACTCAGTTATCTTGCTTAAATGTTTTGTTGCAGAGGAAGAAGGTGAGCTTGAGGGGCCTCACTTCTGTGAGTTGTGCTGTGGTAGCCTTAGAGGCGTCTAGCTTGGCGGCCCGGTCGGTTGCCTTGTGGGTTGTGTGGCTAACCGGTCGACTTTTGTTCTAGCCATCTTATGGCACCTTTTGCTTCCGCTGTTATTCTTGTATATTGTTCTATTTGGCCGGTCGGCTCTTTTGTAATAACTTGCTTTATCTTTGTCCTTTACTAGACTTGTTAATGTATGTTGTATGGCAATGATGTGTAATTTTGTGATGATGTGCATATGCTGCAATTCTGGGAAGCATATGTCCATCGAGGCTTAGAATGTTTAATTAGTAATGCTAGAACCATTTGGAGGTTAAGTGTTACTAGTTAAATATTCTGGGTCCTCACAATACCCCTTAAACATCTTCAGATTCTCATGATCAATGCATGAACAATACATATATTCTACTCCCTTATTCAACATATCCTCCTCGGCAACTCTTGTAAAAACAGACACGCTATTAATGTACTCTTTACTCACACGGTTCTCAGCGTACATCCAGCTTCGGTCCAACTACGCTATGCATATAACAATTTAGTGTTAAATATTGAATTAATTAATTAGTATACTATATATGATCTAAAGTCTTCATGATTTCTGGGGTATGGAGATGTTACCAGTTTTTTTGCCGGGCTGATCTTTACACTAATTATTTTTAGTTATCATGGATATTTTTAGATATGGACCACAAAATATTTTGATAGGACCTGCAATTAATATCTAAGTTTCTAGAGCAAAAATTGAGAGCATCATAATTATCCTTGAATAGCTTAAAATTCTATTTTGTCAAAATTTGAAATCTGAGTTCTTGCATCTCATAGTCTCTAAATATTAGTGGAAGAACTATTAAATTAATTTTATCAATTAACTATTAACTATTTACAGAGGAGTTGATATTTGGAAACTATTTGCATGAGCTTCACATGATAGATAAACTAAACAAAAATGACTGCCTCTATTTAACTCCTAAATGAAGTGGGCCCACATGTCATTGAGGGAGAGAGAGAGAGACATGGAGCTAGCACACAGAAGAAAACAGGGGAGTCAGGCTAGATCTAAACCATCTTCAATTCTCTTTTTACCAAGTTAGATCTAGAATATAATGCCATTAGGAACAAATTACTAACCATAGATAGTCAAGAACAAATGGATCTACAATCACTCTTCCCAAATCCGTGGTCTCCTTTCATCAAATGGCCTCAAAGCCCCACCTCCTCGAAGCAGCAGCCTGTGAGAACAGATCTGAAATTTAAGACATCTGTGAGGGTCGGTCCTATAATAAGTGAAATTACCACAGACGGTTTTTAATACAAACCGTCTGTGATGAGTTAAGGAAGGTTTTCAACGTGAACCGTCTGTGATACTTTACAGACAGTTTTCAACATGAACCGTCTGTGATATTACCTCTTCACAGACGGTTTTTAGCGCAACCAGTAACATAGACGGTCACTAAACCAAAACTGTCTGTGATTATATTTAATACTGACGGCTTTAGTCAATCGTCTGTGATGAGACGTCCAGTATTAGCCTTTTTGTAGTAGTGTATGTAAGCTAGGGCAAACACCGATGCACCTACTAGAGGGTGCCTTGTCTCCGCTGTCCGGCTTGCCCTAAGCATAGCTCTGCCCCTGCACTACAAGTGTATGCATGGCAGCATGGGGCCTCCAGGTGCACTGTAAGCTCATGATAACTAACTAGTACGTGTTTTTAGAGTACATTGGGAACACACGTACGTACACCAAACGAACACCTATACATGTAGGTGCGTTCTTTATATACGTCTAATTAAGAACGGGGTTCGATACTCGAATCTGGATAGGCAGCTCGCTTAACGGCTAGGCTTGCCACGCGAGAGCTAGGCTCGCTCCTCAACTAGGAGGGGTTTTTTTTTAATATATATTGATTCTTGATGTTGTTATGTTTCACGGTACTAAGAGCCTGAGACTAGCCGCTGGTGATGACCACATTTGGACCGTCAAATGGGACGGGGGAAAAATGTTATTTTGGAGTCATTTTCAAGCTAGTCTTCGGATGATGTAACACTCAGTACTCTGTATAACACACTAGTAATTGCTGATTGTGATGTTACTATATCGCTAACTAAATTTTAGGCTATTCTTTTCTTAAAGGAAAAGTTTGGGCTATATTAGTTCTTAAAATAATATTTATCTGGTATTTTTTTGCTATCCTTTTTGTTCTTTTACTATACCAACTGCGTATTGAATATGATGACTACGTTTTCCGAGCTTGAAGTTCCAAAACTAAATAAATATAAAAATAATAATTCAGCATCACTATAATAAAAGTGTTTTTAATATAAAAGGTGTTTTTAGTCCGCTTGTACCCAGGATTGAAGCAGGGCTGGGAGCTATCCAAATTCAATCTAGTGCTCCCATCATTTGGAACCATCACGGATCGAAAAATAGTTATGAAAGTGACACCGGGCCTCATCGAGCACTATGCGGAGGCACAGTAGGAGAACTGTAGAGATACAGTTGGCATAGGGAGCTTTGAGGCTCGCAGCCACTACAGTTCGAACATTTGTTTTCGTGGGACGTCTCGTGGGTAGAGAGTGCTTCTTCTTCTTTAATGTAGATCGGATGAGAAAAAATCTCAGACATCAAAAAAAAATAAGTGACACCCACTGCCTGTTTGCATAAGGAGTATTCGGATTCAAATCCTATGTATCATCGTACAGTCCTTTTAAAAACTAACCACTATTCCTTAAGAAAAAAACTAACCATTATTAATAGCACAGTATGAAGAAACGTTGTTTTGTGTTCAAACACTCTTCTTCAGTCTCCCCTATTTTTCATTATTTGTTCTTCTTCCAACCTCGCTCTATGCATCCACTCCATCCGAGATCGGTGTTTTTTTGTTCCTTTTTTAGCGGTAGCCGTGATTTTCTAGACCAAACATATTTTGCTATTTCTAGTTCCATTAGGATAGTTCATCTCACATTTCATTCTTAGTCCTTAGCGCCTCGCTCTAATACATCATTGATACCTCAGTACCGCCCCTCTTAGCCTCTATGTAGGTCTGTTTAGAGCATCTTGGGAGCTTAAAACAGCTCTTACTTTTAATTTGAGGCTCCTTACTTTTGAGGGCATTGCTGCAGGTGCACTCAGTGAGAGCCTCAAAGCAGTTCTTCTTAATTCCTCTATTTCCTCACACACTATATGCATATGTATTTGAGAATATCACATTATATAATAATTTATTTAACTATAACTCTAAAGCACTATACTTAAAATTATGAATGAAAATACAAATATTCAAATTTAAATTCAAAGACAAATTTGTCCAATTTAATGATAACATAGTTCATAACATCTCTGCAAATCAAATGACATAATCATCAAATTTGGGCGGGAAGGAGCGAGCGCGGGAGGAAAAAGTGGCGGGGAAGAATCGGGACCAGTATGCAGAAACCGTGATTTAGGGGCTTGGCCAGAGCCCCAGAATGAGGCTTGAGGATTTTAGGGCCCTCAAATTTGAGGGCTTTAGTAGGGGCACTGCTGGACCTCTGTTTTTGCCTTAAGCCCTCAAATTTGATTTTAGGGGCTCAAGTAGGGGCCCTACTGAAGATGCTCTTAGGGAACACAGGAATTTTACAAAAATATCATAGGAAATCATTCAATTATCACATGAATCTCAGAAAATTTCCGCGTTTCAGACGCCTTAGAGCATCTCCAGCAGGACCCTACTTGAGCCTAAAACCAAATTTGAGGTTTGAGGCAAACAGAGGTCCAACAGGCCCCTACTAGAGCCCTCAAATTTGAGGGGCCCTAAAATCCCCTCAAGCCCTCATTCCCTGGGGCTCTAGACAGCCCCAAATCACGGTTTCTGCGCCTGGTCCCATTCTTCCCCGCCACCTTTTTCCTCCCGCCCGCTCCTTCCCCGCCCAAATTTGATGATTATGTCATTTGATTTGCAGAGATGTTATGAACTATGTTATCATTAAATTTGGACCAAATTTGTCTTTGAATTTAAATTTGAATATTTGTATTTTCATTCATAATTTTAAGTATAGTGCTTTAGAGATATAGTTTAAATAAATTATTATATAATGTGATGTTCTCAAATACATATGCATATAGTATGTGAGAAATAGAGGGAATTAAGAAGTAGGGGCTCTTTTGAGGGCTCCTACTGAGATCTTGAGAAATGCAGCGCCTCAGTAGGAGCCCTCAAATTAAAAGAGGCCTGTTTTGAGAGGCTCTCACGAGACGCTCTTAGAACATATGAATTCCATTATAAACGGTTCAATTTCGCACAAATTCATGGATCCCACGTTCCGGAAGAGGCTTGCGTTGTTTTGGTCACAGAGCTATTACATTGATTCGCACCAGAACCATGTGTCTCTTTTAACGATTCCTTTTGTTCATAATGTGCTTGTTAATTTTTAGAGCTTCTATCGTGAGCAAAACCTTTTCAGAGCCACTGAATAGACATGTCGCATGGATTGCTTCAACGCAAACATAAACAAAATTGACATAAAATATGATGCAGGTTTTCTTCGAGAACTCGCATCGTCCCATGATTCTTGCACATCGCCTGCTCCTCGTGCACACGCCAGAATTATTTAACCCACAATTAAGCACTAATGAAAGACGCAAAGCAAAAAATAATAATAATCAAAGTTTCTTTCGACGAAACCACAAATGGAAACCGAGGGCAGCAGCCAAACGAGACGAGCCAGCGCTACGGCTTCCCCAGGAGCGCGCCTTGTGGGCCCTCCGCGACTTCCTCGCCTCCCGGACCCACTTGTCACTCTCACGACCCATCCCAACAACAAAACCACAAAAATACTATAACAGAAAAATAAAAATAGAAACAAAGTCCTCTCTCTCTCTCTCTCTCTCTCTCTCTCTCCTCCCAGTTCGTCGCTCGCTTCCTCTCCTCCGCCGATTCGCGACCAAAAGCTGCGATCCTTCGGCTCCCTTCCGATCGGATTCTCCCACCGGCGCTCGGCCCCGCCGCCGCCGCGCCACGAGCTCCCGACTGCACCGCGCGGCGCGCCGTCTCGTGCCGTGTGGCGCCGTCGCCAATGCCCGGCGCGCAGAGCTGCCGCCCCGCCCCCGCCGCCTCGCCGCGACACGGGTGCGGGGCACGATATGGGATGCTGAGACCAGCCTTTCTTGGCTTATAAGGGGAGCTGGGCTGTTGGCGCGGAGGAGTTCTTGCCCCCTCCGTGGTGGTGGTGGTGGTGGTAGTGGTGGCGGCGGCGCGCGTCACCTGCTCGATCTTGGTTCTCTGACTGGCGCTTCTGTGGATATCGATGCAATGTGGGCGGCGGTTTGGTTGGTACTTGGTCTGATCGGTTTTGGGGCCTTTTGAGGTATTAGCCCTTGGCGACGTTATTGATTCTGTATCGCCGTTCCAATGGAAGACCAAATTCAGAGTGGTTTCTTAGATTAAGTGCAGAGTGGCGTGTTATTTGTAGCTTGTTAGCGCTGTATCTGAGCGAATCAGATAATTGGAAACTGAATTTTATATATTTTTTAGGGCTTATAGTATTGTTTCTTTGTCATTTAGGTATCATTGATTTCTTTTATGTTTTTGGATTTAGGAAAGATATGTAGCTTTAGACAACTTGGTATCGATATTTTTAGATTGTAGCTAAATTAACATGTTAGGTTGGCAGTATATAGATTAATTATAGAAGTTAGTTCTGTTATGCTCCTTCTGTCTGTTCAGTGAGAAAAATCTAGTTGCTCGCAGAAATACAGTATTTTTTTTTTGTTAATTGTCGTACAGGCAATCTTAATATTCAGAAAGATATTGTTGGCTGAATTTAAAATATAGTTTGACTGTGCTCGTTCTAGGATGACACTCTTTTTTTATTAGTGTCTTACTTTCTCGTGACATTTCTGTTGCAGCAGATGAGGATGCGAGTATGAGGATATCTTTGCGGTGGTACCATTGCAGCTACCCATGGAGGCCTCAGATAAAACTTTTGCTGATGTAGTTAAGCTTTTGACATCATGGTTGCCACGTCGGTCCAACCCAGACAATGTCTCAAGGGACTTCTGGATGCCCGACCACAGTTGCCGAGTCTGTTATGACTGTGACACACAGTTCACCATATTCAACCGCAGGCATCATTGTCGTCGTTGCGGGCGCATTTTTTGTGGTAAGTGCACAGCAAATTCCATCCCAGTTTCAAGTAGCCCCGACAGAAATGTCGATGAGGGGGACAGGATTCGTGTCTGCAACTTTTGCTTCAAGCAATGGGAACAAGAGAAAGTTGCTACCGCCAAGCAGGTGTTGCCGGTACTCAGCCCTTCCCTGTCTGAGGCGAGTCTGTTCAGTACCAAGTCAACTATCACCATTAATAGTGTTAGCACAACAACTGGTTCTTACTCTACTGGAAATTATCAGCATGTGGCTCGTGCTTCCAGCATTAGTCCTCCCAAAAGTTGCCAAGACAAAACCTCCCATAATATGCAAGACAGCCATGTGCCTGAGAAAAGTATGTCCGCTGTTTCAAACAAAGATGATTCTTCTTCAGTTCAGTTTGGCTATTACACGAACAGGTATTCTGCATATGAAACCTCATATCATGTAATGTTACCCAGTTAACTTATAATATAGTATCCTTTGTTTTCCTTCAATATTGTTAGCTTATTTTCAGACAAGGAACAACTTTTTTATTCCATTTTAGTTTGACACTGAAATTCATTGATTTTTTACCTCATGTGGTATTTGAGTAATTAACAAGTTATGATACTTGGAAAATGCCTACCTCATCTCGTGACATTCTTCTTCAGGAGTGATGATGAAGATGAAGAGTGTGCTGCTTACTGCTCTGATAGGCAGGTACAACATCAACAGCACAATGACCAATACTATGGCCCAGATGAGTTTGATGAGCTTGATTCATCCTATAATTCAACAATATCACGGGCCGTTGAAGAAAATGTAATTTCCAAGGTGGTATCCCCTCGTGCGGTTAACCAAGGATTCCCCAGCACATTGCCTATCACCAAAGTGGAAGATGAACCAGAACCTGATAATAGTTCTGAGTGCGGAGCTGCTTCGTCCATTTATGCTCTGGAAAGTACTGATACAAATCAAGTGGATTTTGAAAAGAATGAACTTTGTTGGCTTCCTCCTGAACCAGAAGATGAAGAAGACGAGACGGAAGCTGAATTGTTTGACGACGATGATGATGATGATCCTGTAGCTGATGGTGAACGGTGTCGCATTCAATCGTCAAGTAGCTTTGGTAGTGGAGAGTTCCGAAGTAGAGATCGCTCAAGTGAAGAACATAAGAAAGTAATGAAGAATGTCGTTGATGGACATTTCAGGGCTTTGATTTCTCAGCTGTTGCAGGTGGACAATATTTCATTACATGAAGGTGATGACATGGGTTGGTTGGAGATTGTTACTTCAGTTTCATGGGAAGCTGCAAACTTCCTCAGACCAGACACAAGCCAAGGTGGTGGCATGGATCCTGGTGGATATGTCAAGGTTAAGTGCGTAGCGTGTGGGCACCGCAGTGAAAGGTGAATGATCCTTTTTACAGTTCATACTTTCATGCAATAAACTCAAGCAGCTACAATTGTGATCCTCATTAACGTGGCGCCTCATGAAGCCTGTCCTGTAAATGTTTTCCCCCCCTCTTGGGGTCTGCATCCAACTAATATAAATCCTGTTCGTACTGTTTAACCATCAACTAGCATAAGATAGTGTTGACTGTTGCCTTTCATACTACATCTAACCTTAATACTTTACATATTATCTGAAGCCTGTATCTATTTCCTTTCAGCACTGTTGTAAAAGGAGTAGTCTGTAAGAAGAATGTCGCTCATAGGCGCATGACTTCAAGAATAGAAAAACCTCGTCTCCTTCTACTTGCAGGAGCTCTTGAGTACCATCGAGTTACTGAATCAGCTGTCAAGTATTGACACGTTGCTCCAGCAGGTTCATGAACCTTTTCATGTTTCTTGTATACAATCTTAAGCTCCCATTGATCTTATATGTATTTTTTTTCTCTTATATACAGGAAACAGATCACCTTAAAATGGCAGTTGCGAAGATTGTAGCTCAAAAACCTAACCTGCTTTTGGTTGAGAATACAGTTTCTCGCTATGCTCAAGATTTGCTTCTTGAAAAGAACATATCACTGGTTTTAAATATCAAGCAACCCCTCTTGCAGCGTATAGCTCGTTGCACAGGCGCTCAAATAGTTCCTTCTATTGACCTCCTACCATCTCATAAGCTTGGTTACTGTGAGTTGTTTCATGTTGACAAATATGTTGAACATTCTGTGACTTCGGGTAATATGACTAAGAAAATGCTGAAGACCATGACATTTTTTGAGGGATGCCCAAAGCCATTAGGTTGCACTGTAAGTGATAAACTATTTCTCTCTTATTTCTTGTGGGATAAATGGGCTTCAAATGTGCATTTTTTTTTACATTAAGAGACATAATGCTACTTAGAGTGATCTTAACAATAGCCTGTGCTGTCTTCCTTGCTTGTGATAATGGTCTTGCTAAACCAAAAAGTGTCAAAAAAGAAACTTGGTTTAGTTGCAGCATTTTTTACTTCTTTTTTCAGCAAGCTATATAAAAGGTCTAAACATTTTTCTTTCATCCTCCAGTTTGTCTGCATCAAACAATGAAACATAGTTGTTTCCTGAAACTTATTCGACCCATATGATCTGCAGGTTCTGCTGAAGGGTGGTAGCATGGATGAGCTAAAGAAAATTAAGCATGTGGTCCAGTATGGCATATTTGCAGCATATCACTTGGCCTTAGAAACATCTTTCCTTGCAGATGAAGGTGCCACCCTACCAGAACTTCCCTTGAAGTCTCCATTGACTGTAGCCTTGCCAGATAAGAGATCCACTGCAGACAACTCCATTTCTACAGTCCCAGGTTTCACGTTTAATATTTCCAACAGTCAGCAAGCAACTGATAGTTTTGAGCACCTTGGCACAGACTCCATTATATCAACTGACCCAGGTGGAACAGCTGTGGTTGAAGCACCAGTATACAGTGAACACCTTACTTCTCAAAGTACTAACTCTCGTTCTTTTGGACCTTGGTGTGCCAATGGCGGTAGTTTTAACAACAGGAATGGTGATGAATTAGGGGTCACTGCAGCCGCAGCTTCTGTTTCCATATCTTCTATAGCTACATCTGGTGTGCTCACGAACCATTCACATATATATTCTACTGTAGAGAAAAAGTGTATGTATTCTGGTGATTATCATGATGGTTCAACCAGGTCAGATGGTAAGATAGTGACAGCAGATTCAGCCAACACAAATAATTGTTTTCATCAGAGCACGACTGAGATCAGCACTAATATCACTAGTTATTCTAATCTCAAGGAGCCATTAGAGGGTTCAAATGCTCTAGCTAATGCGAGAACCATCAATTATAACAATGTTGTGGTAGTTCAACCTGAGTCTAGTCCTGCTGTACAAAATCAAGAAACTGGTCAAGGACATGAGAGCACATCAAATAAGGAAGAAGTTGTGGCTTCCGACCATCAGAGCATCTTAGTCTCATTGTCCATACGTTGTGTCTGGAAAGGAACTATTTGTGAGCGTTCCCAACTGTTACGCATCAAGTATTATGGTAACTTTGACAAACCTCTTGGAAGGTTTTTGCGTGACTACCTATTTGATCAGGTTTTCCCTCTTCTTTCATTTCCTGCCCATGTTGTTTCTTGAACTTCTTGCTTTCTGTTCTTCACATGTCTCATAGTAGTTACAATGCATTTACAGGGTTATCAGTGCCGGTCCTGCGATAAGCCACCTGAAGCTCATGTCCATTGCTACACTCATCGCCAGGGAAGTCTAACAATATCAGTTAGAAAACTTACAGAATTTGTTTTGCCAGGAGAAAGGGATGGGAGGATTTGGATGTGGCACAGGTGTCTAAAATGCCCTTGGAGTAATGGATTTCCACCAGCAACTCAAAGGATTGTCATGTCTGATGCTGCTTGGGGTTTGTCACTTGGTAAATTTTTGGAGCTTAGCTTTTCAAATCATGCAGCTGCAAGTAGGGTTGCTAGTTGTGGTCATTCTCTCCACAGGGACTGCCTTCGATTCTATGGGTAAGTGGTCTTCAGATAGAACGCCTTTTCAGAGTTTCAGTCTGTATTAACCTCAGTTAATTTTCGTAGTCACCATGGAAGAATGGTTACAAGTCTCATATGAAATTAGAAAATACTGGGCATCTTGGTTTCTGACATTCTTCTGCTTTTTTATACAGGTTTGGCAAAATGGTGGCTTGCTTCCGATATGCACCTATTAATGTCCATTCTGTCCATGTACCACCTCATAAACTTGATTTTAGTCACCAGCCTTTGGATTGGATACAGAAAGAAGCAAACGAGGTGTGTATCATACAGCAATAGTATTGGTTTGCATAAAAATTGTGTCTGTTTCCGTCTTTGTTAATCTTATCAAAATTCTTTCTCCAAATTTTTAACAGATTACTATGACAAAACTGCTCAACTTTTCACTTAAGTGGCTAACATTTTCACCAAATTTAATAGGTTATTGACCGGGCAAAGCTTCTCTTTGATGAAATATTACATACTCTACACCTGATCTCTGACAAAAAGGCTCACAACAGTTCTATCAATGTGGAATGTAACAATTACATTGCTGAACTTGAAGGCATTCTTCGAAAGGAAATGTCCGAATTCGAGGTGCGGTGCCTTACGATACAACTTTGTTGCACCATATTCATTAAATTAGAAGTTAAACTTGTAATTTCATCTCATAGAAAAGGCACAGCACTAGACAGCCCCCAAGGTTGTGGACTTATGAGCAAATAGCCACATGTATATACAGGCTTGAGAAAATCTGGCATCTGTTGATGTACCACTCAGCAAAATATGTCACTGATAAGTGAAAACACAACTCTTTTTTAGGGGATAAAACCCAACTCAACAAATGTTGATTCATGGTTCATGGATTTAGATGCAAATATGAATATTTTGTTTCATGTTAAGATAATTGGATATTTAGAGCTATTAATAAGACTAGTAAGTTTGATATTTAATCATATAGGTTCTGCATATTAAGTATGAGACATATCTAGTGAAAACGATTAAACGAACAGGTAGGTGCTATCATGCTAGCACTCTTGGTTTGGGCATAAAATCAAGTAGAAAAATTCCCCCAAAAAATTGTGGAGGTAGTCCTTGTACCACCTAGTGGATAGTTTACAATAGATATGCCCCTCCCCCCATTAAGAATACTTACATGCAATGCAGAAACTTCACCATCCCATTCCTCTAGTCCTGGATGTATGCATTGTTTATGTGGTTACTTGATCGATTTCTGCTTTTACTAATTAGGGATGCCTGAATAAAGTTTTGAAAAAGGAGACGCAGAAATGTCAACCAGACATTCTTGAGATCAATAGGCTGAGGAGACAGTTACTCTTCCATTCATACTTGTGGGATCAAAGACTGATATTTGCTGCAAGATCAGATAGGAATCGTCATGAACTATATAACATCAGGCAAGGAGATAAGGAGAAGATCCATTCTGTAGATAGTGTTGCTGAGCCAAATGCAACAGAAAAGCCTCAAAATGAAAATACTGGGACTGAGGCTGCCAATAAGGATGTTAAATATGTTGAATGCCTTCAGGAGATCATTTATGGAGGGAATTGCACTGGAGTTGATGCAAGTAATAGCTCTTGTAATCATGGCCAGCAAATAGCCACAAGTGAATTGGATTCCCTCCAAAGAGACATCAAAACACCTCTGTACAGCAGCGTCAGTGTGAACGGAGAGTCGGTTCCCTTGGTGTCTGATCTTGTTGCTCGACGCACCCTTTCGAAGGGCAGTTTCCCAGTTTATTAGATGTGTCTAATGCACTTGATGCAAAGTGGACCGGTAAAAATGATCCTGTTACTAGCAAGGCAACCATGCCAGATTCTATGGCATCCTCCGAGGACTCAGAAGAACATATGAATGCTACTACACCTTCGTATGCCTCTGTATTGCTGAACAAGCTAGGTGATAGTGCAGAGGACCATTCCAAATGGATCGGGATGCCTTTCTTACAATTTTACCGTTCTCTCAACAAGCAGTGGAGTCGTTCAAACAGGTTTGATTCTCTCAATGAGTATACTCCAGTTTATGTTTCTTTCTTAAGGGCGATGGAGCGCCAGATTGGGCCCAAATTTCTCTTTCCAATAGGCATCAATGACACTGTTGTTGGAGTTTATGATGATGAACCTACTAGCATCATCTCTTACGCGCTTGCCTCTCATGAATACCATCTTCAGCTGTCAGATGAGCTGGAAAGAGAAACAGCAGACACTCCACTTCCATTCTGTGATTCGAGAAGTGTCTCATTAACTGAATCAGTAGATGAAACTACTTCTGAACTTCTAAGAAGTGTTGTGTTTACAGAGGACAATATCCTCTCCGTGTCAGGAAGCAAGAACTCATCCACTTCAGATCCACTTGTATATAGAAAAGTAACTCACATAAAGGTGAATTTTGGAGATGAAGGTCCTCTAGGACAAGTGAAGTACACTGTGATTTGTTACTATGCAAAACAATTTGATGCTTTGAGGAGAATATGCTGTCCATCAGAGCGTGATTTTGTCAGGTCACTAAGTCGTTGCAAGAAATGGGGCGCTCAAGGAGGCAAGAGCAATGTATTCTTTGCAAAATCACTGGATGACAGGTTCATAATTAAGCAGGTTACCAAAACCGAATTAGAGTCTTTCATGAAATTTGCTCCAGACTATTTCCAATACCTATCGGAATCAATTGGCACTGGCAGTCCTACTTGCATTGCAAAAATTCTTGGTATTTATCAGGTAAATTTCATTATTCTTTTCGGATTGTACTACCTTGCGCTAACTGCACAACCAAATTTATTTCCTATGCCTCTCTGTGTATAATTTTCCTATGGGCTATGGTCATGTTCCCATGGTTTAAGTGACGCCATTTTATTGTGGACTTTTTAGATTGGAAAAACCTAGATTTGATTGTGAGCTTTCCATGGTGAAAGATTGAAAGTGAATATTCCATCTATGTTAGTAAAGTCTGTTTCAGAGCATGTTTTAATCAATGAATGTAAGGGACGAGACGTATCCCTTCTATTCACAAATGTGTACTGCTGTTATATTCATGCAGTCATATTTTCCCAACTTCACCCACTAGATTGGCCATGTAGAAAATGAAACCTGCACATTTCTTACCAGAAGTAATTTCATAATATTGTAATTCTTTGCTAATATAGTGTAACGTTCCAAAATTTGAGTTTTCAAAAATCTTTTGTGTAGATTAGGTCCGTGAAAATTTCACCAAATTTCCTTGAATTAATGTATCTTAATTGGGAATTTACGACATTAAAACTATTTAATTTGACTAATGTAAACATCAATTAAATGAAAAACAATGTTAGTTGTGTTTCAAGGAATTTTCCTGGATTTTTTCGAGTTCGTTTGCTATTTATTTGAGCTCATTGTATTACCATGATCTTTTGTCATCCTAGCTTGGTTAATTATTAGTTGGTATTACCATTGCACCAACGTGGGTTGGTTAGGCACGAATAGTCTGTTTAGTCATGCAACAGTTATTGATATCATTTTGAGTTGCAAATCTAAACTTGACTAAGTGATTATCGAACAACTTTGTAAAAATTGTGTTGTATGTTGTTGCTCGTTGATGGCATGTGATGCACTTAGCCAATAGGGTGGAAAAAGATTTAGACCGAGGCAAGTGGAAAGACTTCGTGATATGGTGGACTCCGTGATTGGGAATGGTGAATTGTGGTAATTTGGTTAGAATTTGGGCAGTCTCGCCTTGATTAATTAAGTACTTAACTTTGTATGTCATTGAACCGAGTCTTACCGTACGACCACATGCATGGTATAGGATAGGCTTAGCTCATTAAGTTATGGAGTCTCAATATTGACTACCTCAGGTAGTAGATAGCTCCGTGACAGGGTGGAGGTGTGTATTACTTCGTTCGGGTCACATTTATGAGCGATTCGCCAGCTCTAGGTCCAACGGTGTGCGTCAGCCCAAAGCATTGTGTAAGGGTTGGTGCCAACGGTATGCACATCGAGAGGATCAATTGTTGAGATGAAGTTTTTGAAAGGCTTTGTTGTGATCTTCTCCGTACAAGTTGATTGCATTGTGTGGGTAAAGTGTACAACCTCTGCAAAGTGTTAACAATCTATTCGAATAGCCGCATCCGCGGTTATAGACATACTCAGGGATTTCACATGAGGGGTAGATTTTCATAAAATTATTGGGAGGGACAACTGTGTGGTTTAACTCATATGGCTGTGTGAAAGAAATTGATTAGGCTTTGTAAGCTTTATGAAAATACTTATTAAATTATTATTACTATTTGTTTTCAATCATGTTTTCCATCTGTTATTTATATTCAACTGCAACGGTTGCTTTTATACAATAAAACCATAGATGCCATATCCTTTGGAATAAACTATCATCTATAATTGCATTCGATGGTGCAACTTGCTGAGTACTCTATGTACTCATTCTTGTTATAAACAATATTGTTCGGTGGGTGAAGGCTACGTTAGTTCATCGTCGGTCGACAAGGTCTACTTCAGGGATTGTGGAGAACTAGATCGCGTTACCCCAGTCGATTGTCTGTGGGTATATGGATAGACTTCACTGAAGTTATTCTGTTTCCTTCCGCTGCAACTTATTGAGATATTCGTCTTCTGAGGCATTAATTGTAAGCTTTGACCTTAAGGTCGTTACTATGATAATTATTGTTAATTGCCTATTTTTTAGTTATCTTTGCATATGGAATTGTATTTCATCGATGTTGTCACTGTGTGCACTAGCGTGATCCATGGTTGTCACGGCGTCGCCAAGGCGTCGCCTTGGCGTCGCCTAGGCGTCCCGGCGGGGCGGAGCAGACGCCGCGGTTCACTCGCCTCGCCTTGGCCATCTCCGACAACGTCACCGCACCGGCCGCCGGCCCCAGGTACTCCATCTCCCTCCCTCCCGCGGCCCGCCGCCACTCCGGCGTCCGTCGCGGATCCGGATCTCTTGCTCGGATCCGGCCAAGACCGAATCGTCGTCGCCTCCCGAGCGCAGCGAGAGGGGGGAAGCGAGAGGCGGGAGGAGAGGAGCCCGATAGCCGCCGGGAGGAGAGGAGCCCGCTTCGCTGCGGGAGGAGATGGCGCGGTCGCCGCCGCCGCGGGAGAGATGGGGCGGGTCGCCGTCGCAGTGGTAGGGAGATGGGGATTGGGAGAGAATGGGAGGCCGAACGGCTTTTCTGACGGCGAGGCGGGCGGCGTTAGGCGCCGAGCAATGGCGATTAGGCGTGGGCGGCGGATTTTCTACTCGGTGTATTGCTCTCGGTGTATTGACTAGTGCTGCTACTTGCTAGTTATATAATTGTAGTTGCTATTTAGCTCGTCTTGCCTCGCCTAGAGGACGATTAGGCGCCCGCCTGGACGATTAGGCGTCCTGGCGCCCCTTAGGCGTCGTGGTCGCCAAGGTCGCCGTGACAACCATGGCGTGATCTTGAACTAGTGCAATATACAGAGGGTCCAGATTTGCATATTTAGTTCCCGACATATAGTACTTTTAGAATAAGCAGTGATCAAAGCTATACCTTGGAGCCCTTGCAAAGGAAAAACGTCATATATTTGTGAGCAGATGGAGTAACTAAATATTTACAATTGACTTCCTTTTGTTTTTTTCAGTCATAAAATCATCAAATCGCACCATGAAAATCCAGAACTCTTGACACTACAAAGAAAATTAGCATCATGAGCTCTATTTTAAGTGCTGAGTTTCTTTATGTAAGCAAGTGCTTCCCTTTTTTTCCCAAATCTTATTTCACAGTATTTACGGGCCTTAATTTTCATCCAAGCCATCCATTGAGTGATCCAACAGCCTGAAAGTGATCCTGTTGGCTGGGTAAATGTTCTGCAAACAGTCATGACCTTCCTATGATTAAAATGATTGGAAGAGTCATCTCATTTTTGCATCCAGATTTCTTGTTAGCAATGCTATTTTATTTTTTGAATGGGGATTTTTTATTTTTATCTACATAAGTAATTTTGTGAGATAACCTATTCAATCTCACTCAACCTTATCCTTTGAGATTGAATAGGTTAAGAGCCTGAAAGGTGGAAAGGAGATGAGGATGGATGTTCTTGTCATGGAAAATCTTCTTTTTGAACGACATGTGACAAGATTGTATGATCTAAAGGGCTCTGCAAGATCAAGATATAACCCTGACTCGAACGGTAGCAATAAAGTACTTCTTGATCAGAACTTAATTGAAGCGATGCCTACATCACCTATTTTTGTCGGGAACAAGGCGAAGCGGCTGCTAGAGAGAGCTGTTTGGAATGATACTGCATTCCTTGCTGTGAGTATAAATGATGTGCATACATAATTGAGATTTATTGTATTCCTCTACCATATAGTCCATCCATATATCTGCTGCTAGCTATGAAAAATTTCTACCACCATGAGAAGCTATTGAATTACTAGTATTTTCTTCCAAAAACAAATTCTAGATGTTAATCATAATCAAGCAGATTAAAGCAAAATGCTTATAATTAATTGTACTCAAGGTTTCTCGTCTATCGGTTCTTTTGGTATGACCCTCAAAGGCTAGGTTAAAGTACATAGCCATTTTGGCCCTTTTTTCCATATCAACCAGTCTGTTATATAACAAACGAAAAGGAAGGTGACAACAGGATCTGGCATCCCCATTTGCTAAAAGTGCATCATACAATGTTTGGATATTCCATAAAATTCATGGATGTGGTACACATAAGTTATGTAAACATGCAAAATTTCAATATCAAATTCTTTCTAGATATTCAGAACCAAAAAGACAAGTAGTCAATCTTGCACTGCTCATATGCACTAAAAGTACTAGTCTTTTAAAATCTTTGTATCAGGGAAGAATATGATATTGAAATTTTACATGTTATGAAAATTTTGAAACATTGTACCATGTGCTTTTAGCAAATGGGACGAATGTGGACGCTGGCTCCTGTGGTCACTCTATAATCATGGTATGAAAAGATGAATATCATAACAAATAAAAAAGATAAAATTGATATGATGTTTGCTTACAACTGGTGCCTCATCTAGGAAGTTATCTAGTTTCATTTCTTATACATGCTGTTGTTTGATATAATTCCTGCTGAGTTAATATGGCATGATTTTGATCTTACAATAAACCAGTGCGACTTCTGACATAAATATGGGCAATTTTACTGCAGTCCATTGACGTGATGGATTACTCTTTACTTGTTGGTGTTGATGAGAAGAAGCATGAACTTGTTATGGGAATTATAGATTTTATGAGGCAATATACATGGGACAAACATCTAGAGACATGGGTCAAAGCTTCAGGAATATTAGGTGGACCAAAGAACGTATCGCCAACAGTAATTTCACCAAAGCAGTACAAGAAGCGTTTCAGGAAAGCCATGTCGGCCTACTTTCTTGTTGTCCCAGATCAATGGTCACCTCCAGCAATCATCCCTAGCAAGCATGTCACTGAAAACGGCCTAGATAATGATCAGTTTCTCTCAACAGGGTCATGAGATATGCTGAACCTTTTAAATGCAGGAAGCATTCTTGGATGAACCTTTTAAATGCAGGAAGCATTCTTGGAATAACTCGCTTTTTTTGGGGGTGACAGATTTTGTTTCGTTACAATTTTGTTCATTCTTTTGCGGTAGCCCTATATATTTGGTGCCTTTTTAATTCTTATTTCTTGGGAAGATCAAGATGTACAAAATTTTAGCTGAAGTCTTTGAATGTTCTAGATAGAAATCAACAAGTGTTGTATAGGAGTACATAAACTGTCCGTATGTCATTTACACGGGTCTGTACTCTGTAGTGCATTGAGATACTATACCATGTAGAAAAATCAGACTTATTTTCTTTACTGTTGCAAATAAAAAAATTTGCTATTTTGTTTCTTCTTCTTCAATATATGCTACTCTCGCATACCTTTCTGGGAGACTATCTAGAAAAAAAAAAACATATTGAGCAGGTGATTGGATTCTGTAATTCTGGGAACTGGATACCCCAGCTTTGAGTGTAATTGTGTATAGCACTAGATCTACCTGCCTGCCTCTCTATTGCTTACATGAGTTGTATGTTGCCCACCATGTAGGCTGGCTTATTTGTCTTAACTCATTTCAAACCATCATAGCATTTTCCCCTTGAATTCTTTTGTTCTGTTGATAAATTTCTTCCCTCTATCTTTTGGGAAATTTCCTTTCCTTTACGGTATACATTTGTTGCCTTTGTGTCATATTTCATCTGAGGTTTTCCTGGGGTTCGTCGACGATTATTGGTTAGGCACTAGTTGGGGCAGCAATATTAAAAAGTAGTCAACACTCAACAGACATATCATATGATACAGAAAAATGCAGGTTATCACAAATAACCATTTGATTTAGTAAGTGGTGGATCCAAGTCATTCTCCTCTTTTGTCGGATAATCACATCTACATCAATCGGACTACCCTGTTTGGGACACATGAATCTCATAAGTATTTCTTCGAAACAGTGAAATCCTCGCGGGAACGTGAGAAAATTTCAGCCTTAAAAAGGGGTGGTGGGTTGGGAACCAGATCAGCTTCGGTTACTACACGGCTTGGATCAACGTGGGAAAAACAAATGATGTTCTTTTATTTAACTCCTGCGAGTTCTTGTAAGTTTTAATTCCTTATAGTCCCTTTTTCTCGGCCCTTGAGTAACGGCCTATATCTGCCCCAGTCGCATTGTACGTAATAAGCACTTGTCTAAGCACCAGCATCCTACATGTTCTAATTATACTTGGTTGCTTGTCTACTCCCTAAGTTCCTTGGTTGAAAAAAGAACGAGTGTCATTTCTATTCATGGCTAAACTTTGCATGTTTGACAAATGACAATTGAGGGTGTACTCTGTTTTCTATAGGAAGCCAAAGGAAAAAAGAGGAGAGAACCAGAGAAATGCAAAATGGAGTAGTACATGTTAATTGTGCGTGGAAGGCTGACCAGTAGGCCTCTCCGACCCATGGTTTTGATTACCGGCCGAAAACCGACCGATTTTTGGTAAAATCGGTTCTACTAGGTACCCCGGTAAAAGTCTAAACCGGCAAAAAAAAAAAATCAGATTTGTTTGAATTTTGTCGAATATAAGAGAAATTTGACTCTTATTTTTCATTTTAACTTCAAAAAAATTAAATTTTGATTTCAAAATTTCATCCGAATTTAGCATAAATTTTCCGTTAATCGGCAAAATCAATTTTACAATGACCCGTTGGAAAAATAATCATTGGTAATCAAAAGTCAACCCTGCTCGGACCAGCCTCACCTCCTTGGGGAAGGGGAAAGCCGGCAGGAGCGTCGTACAGAAAATGAAGCTGAAAGATGAGAGGTTCTTTCTTAGGGCATCTCCAATAGTCTATTTACTTGTCTCTAAGAGATGCCACGTAGATTTTCTGATGTCGTGGAGTAGAGTAAAAGAAGAGAGAGAATCTAATCGTCGTCTCACGAAGCGATCGTCGCATAACACAAATCGAGGCAGAAGCGACGAAGGGTTTCTCTGTTGGAGCGCGACAGTTGTTTGCTCACGCGTTTTTGTTGGAGTAGAGTAAAAGAAGAGAGAGAGAGAATCTAATCGTCGTCTCACGAAGCGATCGTCGCATAACGCGAATCGGCGTGGCGGCGAAGGTTTCTCTGTTAGTAGCGCGACAGTTGTTTGCTCACGCATTTTTGTTCTTCTCAGCGGATCTAGAGCGCGCGAGCCTTTTCCTTCCCTGTGCCCGCGCGAAGTACTCAGCGACTCCCCAGCGATTCCCACTCGACCGCTACATCTCCCCCGTCGATTCCCCACTTCCTCTTTCTAGATTCGCCAGTTCCTCTTTCTCTAACGCCCAGCGCCAATATCAGATTTGCTCTTGAAGATGATTCCCACTCAACAGTATAGAGTTGTGGGGCCGCCGCCGCAAGAGACTTTGACGCTGACTGTCGCCGCCTCGTCCGTGGATTTCGCCGCCGCCACATCTTCAAATCCTGCTGGCATCACCGCCTTTGTGGAGTCCATGGGTGCCTCTGCAGCCCATGGTTGGTGGGGCTCGCCTGGAGCCGGACGCGGCTCTGGCTCTTCTCTTCCCGGGGCTTCTGATTTCAGGTATGATTTGTTCTTCATATATTTCTTCCGTTCGTTTCTTGAGCGCACTGGATCTGGTTTGATTTCTAGTATAATTGGTATAGATGATTCGACCTACTTTTGTTGTGTTGTTCGTAGCAATGCTATGATGTAAATCTTTGAGTATTTGCTCTGTAAATGGCGATGGCGGTGTATGGTAATCTGGCTCTGTGTAGTTCGTAGCCGCGCTCTGTAAATATTTGAGTCTTTGCTCTGTAAATCAACTGATACTACAGTTCTGATTTTGTGTTAGAATGTTTACTTATTTGAATGATGAAGCAGTTAGTAGCAGCTAGAATGTTAGAATATTCTGATTTTGTGTTAATTTTACTGTTATGAATCATGAGGTTTGTATGTTTGTAATTTGTGACTCATATTTTTGTAGATACCATGATTGGTATAGGGCATTTGGTTCTGATTGGTATAAGGCATAGGGGATTTTTTGTGACCATGATTGGTATAGGGCATTTGGTTCTGATGTGTCACTTGTTTTAGAAGACTGTAAGCCAGAAAAAGATAAGCTTCATTGCTACTACTTGCCCCATCAGTTTGTTATCCTGTGTGTATCTTTGAATCTTGCATCAAAATGTTGAAACCCTTCTGTGTGTATGGTTTAGAAATCACAAGTGATGTTAACAAGTTGAGTTGATGCTTTGTTTATGAAAATGCCAGAAATTAGAACACAAGTGATGCCAGAAATCAGTACATAACAAGTATGGTTTACATATCTAGCATTGTCCTGTGTAGTTAGTTTTGATTTTTTTTAAAGCACAAGTGATGTTATTTTTTAACTGATGCTTCAACATTCTGATAGCCATGATGCAAGGTTTTTTTACTGTTCTGAACCATGATGTTTGCATGTTTGTAATTTGTTTGCAGCGAAATGAATCCATATCCTCCTAGTGGTTTCTTAAGTTACTTCCAAAATTCATCAAATCTCCCTTTTCCCTGGAAATTCCTCATCAGTCTCCTATGCCACCAGTCCTAGCCCAGCCCATCATTAATGTTTGCAGTGGTGACAACGATGATGCTAGTAGGACTGGGAAGCGGTTGACGTGGACACAAGAGGAGGACTTGAGATTGGTATGTTAATTTTTCAGTTGGGCATCTACATAATTAACACTTATAGTTCAACATGTTTATATTGGTACTAATATATTTTTACGCAATGCAGTTCAGTGCATGGTTGAACAACTCAAATGACCCAATCAACAGAAACTGTAAGAAAACTGACCAATACTGGTGAGAGGTCACCGTTGTGTACAACAACACCACCCCCAAAAAATAGAAGAAGGGAAGCGAAGCAAACCAAGGACCGTTGGCATCGAGTGAACAAAAAGGCCAGTTGGTTCTATGCCTCTTGGCTTAAGGCTAGCCGTTCATATGCGATGAGCAGTTAGATGATCAATTGATGGACAAGGCATTGAAAATATCGAGAAAACTACAAGGAAGGGCAATTCATGTTTCTCTGGAAGGTCTGTCCGAGATCGACCAAAGTGGCATGCATACATTGAGAAGCTTGACAATACGAATAAAAGAAAGCTTTGAGTTTGGGGAGCGTGGGAGGACTTAACATCTGTGAAGATACCAAAGATATTCCACGTCCACAAGGGACCAAGGCGCTAAGGTGAGCGCAAAGTAAAGGCAAAGAGAAGACAATGGTTGCAACAGAGGTTGTTGATAATATGAAAGAAAAGCTTGCCAAGTTCTTGATTGCTTTGTCCAAAGCTAGCAAGGGTCGTGCGATATGCTTGAGGTGTAGCAAGGTATGTCCACCGAAAAGCTTCAAGCGGCAAAGGAGAAGAAGGAGGCCAAAATGCTAGATTTACACAAAGGGCTCCTTATGCATGACACAAGAGGTATGCTCGATGGCATGAAATTTGAGCATATGAAGGCATTGAGGTTTATGAGGAGAAGTTGTTTGGCCCATCCGATTAAGGTATGATTGGATGATTAAGTTTTTTGGTATTAGAATGCTATTACGATCATGTTGCTCAATCGCACTTTAATGCACATGTGCTTGTTCTCTGGACTGAATTGGTTAAATTATTGGTTTGTCATAATACAAAAATTGAAGCTATTACTTGGTACAAAAATTATTCTGGGATGAAGTGGTCAATCATTGATAATAAAAGTAGCATGTGGCTAAATAAATATTGGTTCGTGTACTATTTCTCATTGCTAAGAGGTTGTACAATGTCCAAGGAACCAGAAATTATGTTGTGTTTTTGTAGGGAAGTTCACGATGCTTGCTTTGTATTTTGGGGTTAGATGATTGGTGTATACAAATTTTAGGAGTAGTTGCGTAGAGGAGCGGCAATCATTTGGTTGAGTTGTGCAAGTCTTGTGCTAATTTGCAAGGAGGTTGTGATTATCATAAGATTGTGTGGCTGATTTGGATTGATAGTAGTAAACATGCACGTGATTAATTTGAATAAGTACTCATCATGGTGATCATATCGGCATATAGATAATCTTTTGAGAAGCAGACAACATGATTTTAGAAGTTTTATAATTGCTATTTCATGCGATGATTCCGGTAGTCATAGTTCTCTCTGCATAGCGTTTAGAGCCTTTCTCGATTACCTCTTGTTCTCGATGCGTAACTTTGTCTAAAGACGCTTTAGCCTTTTAGTCGAGTTTAGAATAACTAATATCTTATCTTTGTTTGTGCCATCGATTCTGAGAGAGGAGGCAGCCGAGGCTAACCGTATCGTAGAAAAGTACCCTGCAATTCTGTAAGCTTCTCCTCCTTATTGTGTAGTATATCTGTTTCCTTCATCATGATTTATTTGCTCCAATTTAAGACAATCTATGTCAACAAATGGATACTTTTGAGCAATTGAGAAGATTCAATGGATACTTTTTCCTTTTTATCCTTTCTTGTGTGTTTCTTATGAGTTCTGACTGTAATTTTTTGGTAATCCATTCATGGTAATCAGTCCCAATGTAGCCTGTAGTTTATAATGCAAGAGACTACGATATAATGTAACTGTAGTACTCATGACTAGCAAATAATTGCAATATTTGTGCAAACATGAATCAATTTTATTACAGGTATCCAGGAACCAGTGTATTCCCAATGCATGTATTCCCAATACATGTACTCCCAATGCATGTATTCCCAATGCATGCATCCACATTTCTGTTAGTTAGCAAATCTGCATGTACTCCCAATGCATGTACTCCCAATGCATGCGATCCCAAAGCATGCGATCTCAACATATATAGTCCCAATGCTATCATGTCAATATTGGAGTAGTACATCCAACTCTATATATTAGACTATCGACCAAAGCAATCTGCCAAAGTAACTTTCAACTCTATATATTAGACTATCGACCAAAGAAATTTCTATTCCCACTATGTCACACGGTTTACCTCATCTTCCAACTCCGATGCTTCGATGACACCGACACGAAGACCCAACCAAAATCATGGAGCATCTCATTCTTGAGCAAGACGCCTCGATTCTTTTGCTAGGCGTCTCGCGACAAAGTTCAAGGCCAAAATCGTGGCGCTTCAAGCTAAGATTTCTTGACGCCAAAGAGGTACTAGGAGGTACATAAAGAGGAATCGTGAAGAGGGCTACGAACAACTCTTTGCCGATTACTTCAAGATCCACTCTACACCAACTCAATGTTTCGTAGAAGGTTACGGATGGGAAGACCCTATTTCTACATATCGTGAGCACCCTTGCCGAGTGGTCTTCCTATTTTACTCATAGGGCAGATTGCACGAAGCGACTCGAGCTCTCACCGCTCTGAAGTGCACCTGACTATTCGTATGATGGCATATGGCACCTGGCGACCAACTTGCGATTATCGAAGATCGCGAGCACTTCAATGGAGTGCTTGGAGATGTTCGCGCACGGGATAATTGACAAGTTCGGCAGACATTATCTGCGATGCCCCACATGTGAGGATGTGGAGCGCTTATTGCAAGTTGGCGAGTCTCGAGACTTTCCAGGCATGTGTTGCATGGAAAGGTCAATTCACCCATGGTGACTATGGCGTCCCTACACTCATCCTTGAAGCAATAGCTTCATATGACCTCTGGATATAGCATGTCTTTTTCGGTGTCGCCGGTTCCAACAATGACATCAATGTGCTCAATCAATCTCCATTGTTCATTGAGAAGTTGAAGGGGGAAGCTCCGCAGGTGCAGTATTTTGCCAATGGGAGGCGGTATGAGACCGGCTACTATCTTGTAGATGGAATATACCCAGAATAGGTTGCATTCATCAAGACAATTCCGCTTCCTCAAACAGTGAAGGACATATTATTTGCACAACATCAAGAAGGGGCGAGGAAGGATGTTGAACGCGTGTTTGGTTTCTTGCAATCTCGTTTCACCATTGTACGTCGTCCAGCACGATCATGGTCACGGGCCACTATTGGGAATATCATGAAAGCATGCATCATTCTTCACAACATGATTGTTGAAGATGAGAAGAAAATGGTTACCACTTCTCTAAACTTGAACGAGACTCCAGGGACATCGATTGTTCTACCTTCGGAAACCAACAACGGCCCTGATCCATGCTTTACCAACGTGCTCTGGAGAACGCCTGCTATTCGTGCTCGACTAACACATACCCAACTCAAGAGAGACTTAGTCGAGCACATTTGGCAGAGGTTTGGCAACTAGGTAAATAATTAGTCATAGTTTTAGTAATCTTTTATGCACTAATATATGATATGTTGGATATGCATGCTTCCTTTTTTTCACAACATTAGTTATATATGCATGCTTCCTTTTTTCTTTAAAGTTCTCTTTGGATTTTTCCATGGTTGTTGCTAACCATACTATTTTGGTGTTCACACAGGTTTATTTGCAAGCACCTGAAGAATTGCTAGTGGTCGCTCTTTTGTTGCGGCTAGTTATGTGTGCCTTGTCTCAAGAAAGTGCTAGCTATGGCTACATTGTTGGGCATTTTATTTATTTCTACTTTTGCTTATGGCTAAACCGTTGGAAACTTTATTTGGTTGTACTTTGCAATACTTGTTTCCGTTTATTGCATACATCGATTTGCTATGTGATGAGCTATCGATCTGTACTTTGCATGGTTTCTTGTCTCTTGGATGATGTATGATATGATATATCGATTTGTTGTTCATTCTAGGGTTAGAATCATGCAAAGCTTAAATGCTTGTGAGGCTTGGTGTTAGAATTGCTGCTTGTTTATATATGTAGATGTAACCATACAACACATGTAGGTCACAAAGATTGAAGTTAGTGTTGATCATTATGGTTATTTGATTCATGCAAAGCTTAAATGCTTGTGAAGGTGTTAGAGACAACCTAAGAGACAAACTATTAGAATGATTGTCTCTAATATTGTCTCAAGATGATATGGAAGGTGTTAGAGACAACCTAAGAGATAAACTATTGGAGATACCCTTAGACCGGCTCCTCCTCACATCCTTTTATATACTGCAGATCTTTGTGCTAAATTGCTAAGCTAAGCAAGGTCGAAGCGGTAGTTCCATCGATGTTATGGCGTGAGTATTTGCGCTAAATCGCTTATTAGCTGCTTTCACTCACGCAGATGTCTCTTGGTTACTTCTTTTTTTCTTTGAAAGGTGTCTTGGTTAATTCCACCATACGACAAGGAGCCGCTTAGGGTTTTAGGGTTTTAGTCTTGTAGGTTTTAGGTCAAAAATAGGTGAGATGGCGGGATATACGCTTAGGGTTTTAGTCTTGTAGGTTTATTTTATTTTATTTTATTTGTAAGGCTCTCATCTCTTTGACCTTGAGGAGGTGTCATTCCTAGCCTACCCCAACTTGTTTGGGATCAAAGGTTTTGTTGTTGTTGTTGTAACAAGGGAGCTGCTAGCCTACGTTGTACCGTTGAAATGCATTATATATTAGTTTAATGTAGTTTTGTGAAGTTTTAGTTGCTTAAAAGTTAGATTTGAGTTTAAAGTTTTAACTATGTTTCAATGCGTTTCAAATTTCTAGAAGTTTCCAAAGATTCCAAGAAACTTTCAAGCCTAAGTTTCAATAATTTTCAGATTTTAGAACTCAAGTTTCAAACAAATTTCACGGAAATTTCAAAAAATCGAGTGAGTTTCACACAGTTTTAGACATCTGGGCTCGACGACGGCTGCCTGTGTCGGCCCACCACCACTCGGCACTCACCCAGTTTGATTCGTTGCGCTTGCAACCACGACCTCCGCTATTGCCACTTCGTGGTCGCGCGTTGTCACTACTATTGCTCCCCTGTCGCCTTTGTGGTGTCTCGAACCTTCACCGCGCGCTCGCCCGTTGCTTTCTTCGCAGCCGCGATGGCCGGTGGCCCAATTGTCGTTGCTTGCACGGCGCGACTGCTCACCGTCACTCGACCGCCGTGTTCGCCCGCGGCTTGACCGACAACGCTCGCATATTGACCCACCGCGCTTGCACGGCTCTCTTGCCCCATGCGAGCCCGTTGCACCTGCTTGCCGCAGCTCGTTGGATCGATGTGTGTGTGATGTGTGTGTGTGTGTGTGTGTGTGTGTGTGTGTGTGTGTGTGAGAGAGAGAGAGAGAGAGAGATTAGGGGGACTGCTCACTGCTGCTACTACTGCCATAGCCTCTTGATTTTAGGGAGTAAAGAGGTGGGTGGGGAGAGAGAGAGGAGTTTGTGCTTGTATAGTTTGTATGTTGATAAGATTTGAGTGGACCAGTATAGGAGGTGAGATGGATGGCTATGACCAGGCAATCCGACGACGTTTGCTTATCCCGATGCTTTGCCTTTGAACGCGATAGCATTCTTTAGTATTTCTCATACGACAAATACATGGACATGTTTGTAAAGCCTTTACGTATAGTACAAGTATCGGGCGGAGGGCTGCTAGCCCCAGCCGACAAATTTGCATCAGAACCTGTATATTTTAAGAAATATTGTTGTCGTTAGTGCTATTCGACCCTCTCATCAAATAAAATTACACTCTATAGCTTGTTTAGCCCCCTCATCCTTAAATCTGGCTCCGTCTCTCGAGTACAACTGACATTGGAAAAATATGATTAGAACTAGAGTTATGTATCTCAAGGAGGCGAAAGTGATTAACAAGACAAATCAAGAAGACGAGCAAAAAGCACTAGAGCTAGCTAGGGCATAATTACACCAGGCTCGGACATGTGTACGCCCAATTGTTGTCTCCCCATGCCTGCCTGCCGTTAAATTACAACGTACCCTTAAAGGGGTTAAGCTGCAATTAAGTTTGCTGCTAGCTAGCTAGCTACTTTGTGTGTAGCTTTGTGTTACCAGCAGTGATGAGCAAGTGAACCATGCGCCCTTGTTGGTACTCTTTAAAGGTGTGGTTTACGAGTTTGTTTTACTCTGTAGCTTTGTGTTAGCCGTGATGAGTGAACCAAGTTGAGGTGTGTTGTGAACGAGGTACCCTGCATGGAGTAGAAACTGAATTAACCCTAATCAGGGCAGCCTTTCCTCTGATCGTCCCTCCTCTCTTCAGCAGCATTCAAGAAGAAAACACGACTCAAACTCACAAGTCACTCCTAACTGATCAGCTTTGCTCTCCCTTTTGCAAAATACAAAGGAGGAGGAGGAGAAGCTGCCTTCCATCTTTGTCTCACGTACGTCCCATGCTCGAGCTAGCTAGCGGACCGCTAGCTAGCTGTGTACTTGCACCTCATCGTCCCTTTTTACTACCTTTTGTGTAGCACTGACATGTCGAAGAGCCGGAGCTAGCTGTGTTGCTTCTTGGGTCGGTTTGGCAAACCTCTCTCGATCTCGATCTCGATCTCGATCTCGATCTACTTTGGCTATTGCTTGCAGACGCAGCATGAGTGAGTGGATGAATGCATGCATGGATGGGAGGAGGCAGGCAGGGAGACACGCTTGCTGTGGCAGACGTACGGCGCTCGATCGCGTGCAACGCGCGCGCTTTTTATGATGGTGCTTGCATGGCGACATGGCGTGGCATCTTCCGCGAGATTCGAGGTGGAGCCGGCTGTCCCACGAGAACGACGACGTCGCGGAACGGAGCAAGCCAAACTCCCCCGCATCAGGTCGACGCTGTTGGAATTAAGTCTTAGAGATTTTGTTTTAGTTTTCGGAGTCTTGTTCAGTAAAGATAGAGTAGAGATAAACTCGTATCCGAGTTGTATTGTTCGAGTCAATGTTTGTGTCGGTTTAAGCAGCCTATATAAGGTGCAGTTGTGTCTTGTAAGTTTTATGGCAATAGAAGATAAGCAATAGACAAAGAGAAAATGGTACGCAGTTTGGCACATAAAATTCCTCTGTTAAATCGTCAGTTTTTGGTTTGGTCTGTTTATTATGAGTATTGTTCATTACAAGCCTTTGTTCATTGATTTCGACCGTGGTCGTAGAAGCGGTGTATGAAAATCGGTCCTCCGACTCCAGAGAAGAAGAGACCGATGACTCCCAATAGATCTTCGTCGACAACGAATGATGTCCTAAATTCGCTGCTGCACCTAGTTCTCACTTCAGAGAACTACCCGACTTGGGCTATGAAGATGCGAGTGAATATGCGTGCCCAGGGGGTCTGGGACGCAGCAGCCGATCTGGTCGATCAAAAGGGAAAGATCGATCCAAAAGGAAAGGTTGTGGAGGTCGACTTGAAGACTGATCAAACGGCATTAGCGCTGATCTATGCTGCGATACCCGACTCGATGCTCAATCAACTTGTCAGGAAGGATACACTACGAGGCACAGGTTGCTCTTCATACTATGCACGAATGTGTGGATCGAGTGAAGAAAGTTCGTCTACAAACTCTCAGGGAGTATGAGGCATTGCATATGGGCAAAACTCAATCAATAGATGAGTTCGTAGGAAAATTGACGGCAATGGTTAATGAAAATTCGAGCTCTTGGTGATATATTGGAGGAAATTGAGGTGGTCGAAATACTTGAGACCTACGAGAAAGGTACATGCCTGTGGTCACAACTCTTTGTACTCGGTGATCTTGAGAGCATGAAGTGGAAGAGGTAACTGGGTCTCTTAAAGCACATGATGGGCTCTTGAAACATTGCAAGGCTTGCAACGATCAAGTCTTATTTGTGAAAGCCGAGTGAAGGAGAGAACAAGCGGACTCGTGAGATTCTTCATCAAATCAAGGTGGTCGTGGATCCGCTTGACACGGTCGAGAGGTCATAGTCATGGTCGTGGTCGAGGTGGTAGTGGAGATTTTGCGGATGCGCTACAAGCCCGCCGTGACAACAGTGAGTCCAAGCAAGATAAGTTGAAAATTAAATACTTTGAGTGTGATAAATTTGGATATTATGCTTCTAAGTGCCGAAGTCATATTAAATGCTTTGAGTGTCAAAAGTTTAGGCATTATACTTCTCACTGTCGAAACAAGAAAGAAAAGGTGGAAGCAAACTTGTCACAAGCTCAAGAGGGAAAAGAACCAGCTCTATTGCTAACCATTGGTGAAGAGAAACCATCTGGGTTGGTCATGCTTGAGGAAGGGATTCACCCAAAGCTACTGAGAATTGGTGAAGAGGTGACCAACACAGATGTTTGGTACCTTGACAATGGAGCTTCCAATCACATAACTGGACAGTTGGGAAAATTCAGGGAACTCAACCAGGAGTTTCATGGGCAAGTTAAATTCGGGATGGTTACATTGTATTCATAGAAGGCAAAAGCTCAATTCTATTCCAATGCAAGAATAGAGAGCAAAGACTATTGTCGATGTTTACTACATCCCAAGACTTTATAACAAAATCATCACCTTGGTCAATTAGCTGAAAATGGTTGTGATATAGCATTACGAGGCTCTTTGCTCTACTACATAACCAAGATGGAAAGCTACGATGAAAGTTCCTCGTACACCAAACAGGCTATATAAGATTCAACTAGATATATGCAAATCAATATGATTGAATGCAAGTCTTGAAAACCCTACGTGGCTATGGCATGCGAGATTGGGGCATGTGAACTTTCATCTTTGAAACAGATATCATACAAGAAGATGGTCCTTGGTGCGCCACATATTAATCATCCTCCTCAAGTTTGTGAAGGTTGTATCATTGCCAAGCGGATGGTGTTACCTTTCCCGGGACATGCAAATTCTGAGCCTCACGGCCATTGGGCGGTATACATTGATATATGTGGACAAATTACACACTCATCGATCTTTGAAAGCAGTACTTCCTCCTTCTAGTATATGATTTTTCAAGAGTTATGTGAGTTTATATGCTTAAGAAGAAGAGTGAAGCTAAAGAAGTGTTCCAGAAGTTTATCAATCTTGCTGAAACTAAAACTGAACACAAGTTAAAGGCTTTGAGATCAGACCGAGGAGGAGAATTCCTATCCAGTGAATTTGAGTCAATCTGTGAGTCGAGGGGCATCACCCGATTCTTCACTACTCTGTACAACCCTCAGCAAAACGGATTAGTGGAACATAGAATAGGACGGTGATGGACATGGCACGAAGCCTGTTGAAAAGCAAGTCCATGCAGTGCAAATTTTGGGTGGCGGTAAGACATGCGATGTATATTCTCAATCGAGTTCGACAAAAAGTGTTGGATGGCACCACACTGTATGAAGCATGGAGTGGAAGAAAACCAAACCTGAAGCACTTAAGAGTGTTTGGTTCCTTAGCATATGCTAAGATAACCACATACTTGAAGAAACTCGACGACTGAAGCCAAAAGTTGATATATTTGGGCGTCAAGTGCAAACAAAGCTCACAAATTGCTTAATGTTAGACTATGTGGCGGGTCTAGTATATTTTAGTTGATAAATAATTAACAATATTGCTTATTGATGTTATTTGAGCGCGTGGTGTGTATGTGGACTTATGTCGGTCACGTTGGGAAGAACTTGTGCGGGTAAAGATGGTGTTTTAGTCTTTATATATGCAGTAACTCGGAGGTGATCGTGGTCTCTGCGGTGACCGGAGGTGACTTGGTGCGAAGTCATGGTCTAGAGGGCCGAGGATGCTCGAGGAGCGGTCGAGCTCGAGTTGGAGCGCGTGGAGATCAAAGATGGATGATGCGTGTTAGAGATCTGAAGGTGCGGTCCGGTGGCTACGACACGTGACAATTTTGGGGTGTTCAAAATTGATTTTGTAATATGGTATACAAGCCCACATATTGGGCCCTAGGAATAGTGGGCCGTGTATGGGTTATTATGTGTGAACACTGAAGGCTTTAGGGTTGGTGGCTGTAGAGGCTATTTAGGTCCTTGTGTGAGGAGAATTTATGTGCGGCTGTTAGTGTTATCATTAAGGAGAATAGAACATGGTTTTGTTTTTGGCGGCAGCCGTGCGTGGTGTATTTCGCTGAAGAAATAAAAAGGCGATTGTGGCTGTTTGCTGCTACGGTTTTTGGATGCCGACGTGGGGCGCTATGGTTTCCAATCTGCACCGGACGCCAGATCTTTCCGTCGCATCACGCCTGATCAGCCGTCACATCGCCAACACCTTGTGCTAAGAGGCAAATTGCCTTCATCGCTAGTGGTTGCTTTGGCCCAGGGTGTTAACTGTCGCTGCTTGCACGTGTGAAGCTTCGTCAGATTGCGTGCACGTGGAAAAATCTTGATCGGCTGCTTTTCTTACTCAATCGACGTGCGTCGTCTTCAGTCTCTTCGAGCGCTCACGTCGCCAACAAAGGTCATGCAGCGAGAGAGAGAGAGAGAGAGAGAGAGATAGCGCTAGATTGCTTTTGTTTTGCGTATGGAAAGTGATAGGCAAAGCATTGAAAACAAAGAGAGCTTGGTTTTCATGCACAAAGACAATCCAATCAAGCATTAAACCCAAGCACTGTTAGCTACAATACCAAGGAGAGAGAAGTAATTCTTTGTTATTGATTCTTTGTGGCTCTTTGTTGTATTACTATGTTGGTAGGTTAGAAGAATAGAAAATAGCAAGATTTTGAGAAAAAGGTTTCGCCACAATCATTCACCCCTCTCTGATTGTTACCAACGGTCCTACACTTAACCCTATTGACAGTAAGATTGTTGTCTCCAGAGATGTTATCTTTCAAGAATATCAACAATGGGAGTGGGAAGGCTATCAAAAAGCAAGTCAAGAGATGCGAAAATGGGTTACTTTCACTGTCGATGGAAAGGACAATCATGAACTCGCTTCATGCATTGTCTCTGCAACACCAACTACGTCGCAATCGTAAATTTTGGATACAATTGTTGCAGACACCAACAATGGTTATGAAACGATTGAAAGCTCGGTTGAGTCCACACCAGAAACTGTAGCACCTAAATACATAAGATTGAGGGAAATAAATATATGACCACACTGAGCCGATGGATCATATGGGAGATCTATATATGATGGATGTGGAAGAACCTGCTGACTTCCAGAAGGCATCGAAGGGGGAGCACTAGAGAAGTGCAATGAAGGTTGAGTTGGAAGTAATTGAGAAAAATAACACTTGGAAGTTGGCCCCTCTCCCACATGGTCATAAACTCATAGGATTGAAGTGGGTATATAAACTGAAAAGACACACCGAAGGTAATATTGTGCGCTATAAGCGAGACTGGTTGCTAAGGGGTATGTTCAAAAACAAGGAGTTGATTATGAAGAGGTTTTTTCACCTGTGACAAGAATTGAAACGGTGAGAGTAATTCTTGCACTTGCCACACATTTTGGTTGGGAAGTTCATCACATGGATGTCAAGTCGGCATTCTTAAATGGTGATCTCACCGAAGAAGTGTATGTCAATCAACCTGAAGGTTATACTGTAAATGGACAAGAAGACAAGGTCTACAAGTTGTCAAAAGCATGTTTTGAGAGATGCAAACAGGAGCAAACCCTTTATAAGAAACAGGAAGGCACAGACATAGTCATAATTGGTGTCTATGTGGATGACTTGATTGTCACAGGCACCGATGTTGCAAAGGTTCAGTCATTCAAACATCAGATGATGAGAGAGTTCGAAATGAGTGATTTAGGACCTCTTAGTTTCTATCTAGGTCTAGAGGTAGAACAACGAAATCACAACATTTCGATCAAACAGTCAGCTTATGCAAGGAAGATCCTTGATAAAGCCGGGATGGCAGATTGCAATTGATGCAAGTATCCAATGGAACCTAAAATCAGATTAGAAAAGGATGATAATGTAGAATTGGTCGATGCTTCTAATTATAGAAGCTTGATTGGTTATTTGCGCTATTTTCTACACACACGATTAGACTTCAATTATGCAGTAGGAGTTGTAAGTTGATTTATGGCGAAATCGACCAAGACGCATGAACAGGCGTTGAAGCATATTCTGAGGTATGTGGATGGCTCTATTGATCACGGGTTGATTTATTCTAGGAAGGAACAAGCGTCGTTGCTAATTTGGATATATATGATGACTTGATTGGAGATTGTTGATAAAAAAAGCACCATAGGAACTATCTTCTTTCTGTATGGCAACATAGTAACGTGGTGTTCTCAGAAACAAAAGAGTGTAGCGTTATCTAGTTGCGAAGCTGAATTCATGGCAGCAACCTCGGTAGCCCATCGAGGAATCTAGCTAAAGAGATTGTTGCAAGAACTGCAAGGGGAGGATACTGGACAGTTTGTGTTGTATGTCGACAACAATGCAGCACTGGCGTTAATGAAGAGCCCAGTATTTCACGAGAGGGGTAAACATATTGATACACGTTTTCACTTTGTAAGAGAATGTGTTGAGGAGGGATTGGTCGATGTACATCATGTACCAACAGATCAATAGAAAGATGATATCCTGACAAAAGCTTTGCCGCGTTTGCAATTTCAGAAGATGTGTGATTTAATTGGTATTCATATTCTCACTGATGATAGTCAGGATTAGGGGAAGTTTTGGAATTAATCCTTCCTGTAATAGTTTGCCCAATTCTAGTTTAAGTCTTAGAGATTTTGTTTTAGTTTCAGAGTCTGTTCAGTAAAGCTAGAGTAGAGATCAACTCGTATCCGAGTTGTATTATTCGAGTCAATATTTGAGTCGGTTTAAGCAACCTATATAAGATACAGATTGTGTCTTGTAAGTTTTATGACAACAGAAGATAAGAAATAGACAAAGAGAAAAGGGTGCGCAGTTCGGCACCACAAAATTCCTCTGTTCATCATCGTTTTTTTTTTTTGTTTTGAGTACTGTTTATTATGAATACTGTTCATTACGAGCACTGTTCATCGATTTCGACTTTGTGGTCGTAGAAGCTTTTGACTACGTGGTCGTAGAAAGGGTTCCGACTACCGGTCATAGGTGGTACGACTCTGACGCGATGGTCGCGCGGTGCGGAACATTTGGGCGACAGATATGCGCCACCGCTAGAAAGCCGGTGGACGTGGAAGAAGAGGTTCTCGGCGTCGGGTTCCTTGTCGAAGTAGCCAACACCGGAGATGGAGGAAGAGGGACAAGAGGCGAAGAGCAGTGCAGAGTGAGAGGCTGAGCAAGGTGTGTGACCAGGAGAGCGCGACCAGGCCAAGATCGATGCGACTCGTAGATGGAGGTTGCCAGGCTACGAGCCACCTCTCTGCCTCCATTATCGTCGTGCTACTTTTACATGCCCGCGCGATGCCTTGCCATGGATGAAGGTCACTACTACATAAAGGGTCATCACAAACGGTTCTAAACCGTCATCACAGATGGTTTCTGAACCGTTTGAATTTATGTGTCTGTGATAACAAACGATTATCACATACGACTTTTGAGCCATCTGTGATAAGTCACAACACAGATGGTTCGTATAAATAACCATCTGTGAAAGACAACTATCACAGACGGTTCGTATAAATAACCATTTATGATGCACCAATCATTTGTGATAGTTGGCTTTCATAGACGGTTTATACCATAAAACCGTCTGTGATAGATATTTCTCTGTTTTTCGACTAGCATTAGGATATGCTAGCCATGCCTTATGAAAACAATATGTAAATAATAGATACAAGCAAATACACAAATACATAGATATATCACAGAAACACATATATCGATCATAGAGACACACATATATATATCCTAGATAAATAAATTTACAAATTGATTATAGATGAATTGTCATAATGTTTTTACAACATGTTTACACAGATACAGTAACAAAAAAATTTGTCAGCATTTTGTTTTCTGTATCATAGTATCAAACATGTTATTTCTCTCAATCAGTATGAGTGGCCTCCAAACCTTGGGGAAAATTGGCAGGGGTTCTATCATTCTACAAGCCTTGTTATTGTTCAGGAATCCTTAAGATGGTATCATGAATTAGGAATACTCATCGGGCTTTGTCTCGCTTCTAATAAGTGGGACGCCATCTTCCCACCACAAAATTCGATCCTCGCACAAGGCAGAAACCGCCTCGACATAAACTTTATGTTCCTTAAATACCAGGTTAATAAGTCAGCATTCAGCAAAAGAATAGATAACATTAATGGTAGCTATGTGATTTAAGATAGTCATAATAATGTACCATGGAAGGAATCACAGCTGAGTATATGTTACCTCATTAAGGACTCTAGCAGCCAATTGCTCTGGAGTATCATTGGCTAACACATGCACAAACCCTTTGAACTAAAGTTCTTCCTGTGTCATAGTGCTCATCCACAAAGTGCACGGTTGGACCCCGAGTATCTGCATATGGTTTATTACACAATCTGAAATGAAAGAAAACTTAAACTGGAAGGCGAATGAACGGTGAAAACGGGTGCTGAAACTTCGGAGGCCGTTTTGAGGCCCTAAACGACCTTTTTTGGGGCTTTCACTTTTTCAAAGCTTTGCGAACTCAATTTGAGGTGGACTTTTCGGATTGAACTTTTTGTTAGCTTTCCAACAAGCCAAAGAACATCGTAATCCGAGTTCGTATGCAAAAGTTATGGTTGTTTCACTTGGACGGTCGTGGCGAAATCTATTCGGGTTGGATTTGTGGCGGGAGGAAATGAGTCAGAGGCGAAGAGGTGGACTTAGACTTGTTGCCGCGCCGACTAGGACTACGTGTCGTGTCGGATATATATATATATATATATATATAAACAGCAACAACCAAACCGATCGCTAGGTGGTGGAATCGATCTACAACTCCTTTCGGCACAAATTCTTACGACAAACCAAGACAAGGTGGATGCGGCGGGAGCAAAGTGGTGGGGATTGATGCGGTAGGAGGAAGATCAAGGTGGCGATAGAAACCCGTGGTCTCGATGAACCCTAGCGCCACCGCGCCGAGGAGTGGGAAAGGCACGGGGAGGTGACAAGCGATTGGTCACTTCGGGGACTCGAACATGAAGGTGGCGGTGTCAAGTCGTCGTCGGCCTTGATGGTGATGATGTCGTTGTTACCAGTAGCGCGAGCATCTTGGCCATGTTGTTGAAGTTCATGCCCACGGAGAGGTTGCGGCTGCAACGGTTGTGCTCAAACCCCTCGGAGTGGAGGAGCAGGGCAACAAGGGCGACGTGGCTGGAGTCAATGGCCTGCAGCAAGAACCTCATGTCGAACCAGTCCGCGCCGCCCATGCCGGCGCGAGGTTCGCCGACGACAGTGTGACGTCTGCGCTGTAGCAGGACGCGATGGCGTCGACGAACACGCGTCGACCTTGAGGCCGTTGGTAGGTCCACGGCGATGTCGTTGCACTCGCGGTTGCCGCCGGTAGCTACAACTGCGATGTGTCGGGTCCTTGTGCAAAGGGAAGCAATGTTCTTCGACACGAACGATCACATTCGACTTGCGATCCGTTCGCGCGACCATTCTTGCACCGTTTTCACGAGTGCGTGGTAGGGCGACAACCGCACCACCGGCGTGGCGACAAGAACAACATCTTTGGGTGAATTAAAGCACTCCTCCTCCTTGACATGACGGCGTCTGCGACATGCTCGTATGCCACAACCATTAGGAGAGTTGGCTCGTCGTCCTCTTGGGCGTTGGTGAGATATGCCCGTGTTTCTTACGCTCATCACACTCGGACGCGAAATGACCGAACTCCCGACAATTGAAACACTAGATCTTCGACTTGTCGAACTTTCTGCGGTGCTTCTTCTTGTCGCCGTCTTGGCCATGGACACGGCCACCACCGTGCCCACCATTCTTCTTGTGCCGCTGCCAAAGCCCTCACCACTCTTCTTCTCTTCGGTGGCTTTGGCCTCACACTCAACGCGTGTGAGCAACAGGTGCTTTCCTTCTTCCTTATCGTGCCCCCCTTCAAGCTCTCCTCGTACGTCCTCAAGTGTCCAATGGCCTCCATCGCCCCCATTGCTCAATGGTGCCGACAATGGGTAGAAATTTGTCGGGGACGAAGCGTAGGAGCTTCTCAACGACAGCGCTCTTCTCTACCTTGGTACTGAGAGTACGTATCTAGTTGACCATAGTGATGAGCTTCAAGGCGAACTCAATGATTATCTCCTAATCCCCATCTAGATACGTTCAAACTTTCTAACGCGCGCCTTTTTGACACGGTCTTCACCGACGTGCATCTCCTTGAGTGCGTCCTAAACGTCCTTTGCCATCTCCTTCTCGGATATGGCCATCACAACAGCCTCCGGCATGGCTTGGACTATGGCGGCGAGAGTCATTTGGTCTTTCTTCTCATCGACCAATTCTTTGTCCTTCACTGTCGCCCATACTCCTTGCGCACGTATGATGATCTTCATCTCCACTGCCCACACCCTGTAATTGCTCTCTGTGAGCATAGGGTATTGGAGGATCACAACTCCCTCCCTCACCGGCGGTACCACGATCTTGCGGCGGCGCCGCTGCCGCTCGCGTTGTCCTCGGCGCGGATCCTGATACCCGATGGAGACTCTGAGCCGTCGCGCGACATCTTCGCAGGCAAGAGAGCACGAAGCTCTAATACCAATTGTTGACCTCGCCGGCTTCTATGCACGCGAAAACGCCTGGACACTCACACACGAGCGGCTGGAACTCAAAGAAGATAAACACAGAAAACTTTTTTTTTGTGCTGCTCCAAAATCTACTGCAGTTTTTCTGTTTATTCTCTTATTTATACTAGCATATAACAAGTAACTGAAGCACTACATTCTCGCAACCCTGCATTATCAATTGGCATTGCAAACGAGAAACGTTAGCCATTAATGTGTCATCAATGCTCATGAAACCGAAACAAGAAACGTTAGAAATCAATAAACACAAAGAATCAGCGCACAGGCTTAATCAACAAATATTGCAATCGCCGATACGTTGAATCAACACTGCAGTGGCGTCCTCCTCCGCCCGTCCGCCGCAGATTTGCTCGTCTTCTCCATTGTCCTCGCCACCGTTACCCCAGTTTCACCTTGCCATCCTACCCCACCAAGTCGCCAACCGCAGCCATGAAAGTTCGAGCCACCGAAAGCGTCGCACCATCTCCGCATGGGATCCCACTAGCCGTCGTCACCAAACTTACAGTTGCAGCTGGTTGTGCCCTCGCCGACTCATAGGCCAGCCACCCAGCCTCCAGACCTATGTTGTTCAGTCAAATCTGGGGTTGGGTTGGATGCATAGTGGACGGTGCTATCAGGATTCCAAAAACCGGTGAAAATCGGCATGTTTTCGTCGAAACTAGCCAAACCGATGGGGTCCTGTTTTTTTATACTTCGGTTTTGGTTCACCTGGTTAATCCTCCTAAAACTCTCAATTAAATTCATCTTATATACCAATAGACTTATAATTGCATCCGCTTTATATCCCAAAACCATTGTTCACCAAGGTACTAGACGGCAGACTAGTGCCTAGCGCCTAATCACCAATTAGGTTGGCCTAGGCAGGATAAATTTGCTAGGCGAGAGGGTTCTGGCTAGACCGACGCCTTTCAGAACACTACCCAAAACTAAAATTCGAATTTTCTTTTTAAATATGAAAACTTCAAATATAAAATATAAAACTCCGGTTTTAACCGGTTTTCACTGCGAAACCGGAATTGGGCTACGCCCACTCCCTGTTCTCAAAACCCTGAGTGCTATATATAACGGATCGTGTATTAATGTTTTGCGAGGATAGCCAATTTGTCACTTGATAAGTATCTATTTACTAAAACTAGCCCTGCGCAATTGTAGGCTATATACTATAATGCATATGTTTATATTGTGCTTGTTATACAACTCTAATTCTTATAATGGAAAGTAACAGCTCTCATGGCTATATCCGATCAATCTACACCATTATAATTTAGGCCTATCAAAATCGATAACCCTCTTTTTCCTCCGATTGACGTAGTTTTTGGCCTTCGAGAACAACGTAGTGACTTATTGTCCTATCGTTTCCTATAAATATATATAATTGATACATGTGATCCTTAGTCACGCCTACGCTACAGTGGCAGGAAGTAGGAACCTCGAGCGCGCGTGTTACTCTTGACCCAACAGATCCAATCAACAAGCTTTTTTTCTTCTTCTTCCTGCTGGGTTTTTTCTCCCGTGGTACCGTACATTTACTAGTAAAACAACAATAGTCCCATACGGCTATACCCGCATTACTACTAAGGCAGTACTCCGTGCAGTGTACTGCTAGTACGCGGCATGCATGCCTGAACCTGAATGCGTACACTCTCGTACGCGCAGTAACAAGTAACGAATCTTTGAAAGGCGACGAGTCAAACTCGAGACGCAGGCAGAGCCCCCAAACTAGAGAGGGTTGAATTGAATCACCGCACCGCACCTGGAGCCCTGACAGCGGCCGATGCATACACTGCGAGGCCGGCTGGCTCGTTTAGTCACCTCCACCGATGGCTTTAATCAGCGGCTGCTAGTGCTAGATCATACAGTATCATCACCTGCAATCTAGCAGCAGCAGCAACATCCTTTCCACTCGGATAGATAGATACTCCCTCCGTTTCATAACACTGGCTATTGCTGACTTAACGGGTCAAACTTCGCAGTCTTCGGTCAATAATTGTTTTGCAGATATTTAGATTGATTATATGAAACCATGCTGTGAGATTTGTCGTGAGAAACACTTTCATAGCATTGTACTTCCACGGCATTTCATAAATATACTAGTGTAAAATTAGCCGTCCAAGTTTAACATAGGAGACCATGAGAAGTCAACAGTGCTAAGGTTTGTAGAATTAGCAGAAAGTTAAGCCTAGGAGACCATGACAGTGCTAAGTATTCTGAAAAGGAGGTAGTATTTACTGATGCGAATTAGATACATATATACCCGTATGTGTCTAGCTAGTGTAGACTGTGGTCTATAGCACGACACTCGTCTTCTCTGGCCAGATCAGTGAGTTTTAGCAGCCGCAGGCAGCCAGGGAGCCATGCAGCTAGCTTTGCTGCTTTGGCCAGTGATTGTACGTGCGTGCATTGCAGCGGTGCTCAGTTGTGTGTGCAGGGTCGTCTTCCTTTTTCTTTTCCGTCGGCCGCCGTCTCCCTCCTCGTTTGTTTGGTTCGAGTTTTGGCAGGAGATGCCACTGCCTGCATCTTTCTTGTTTTCCGGGAAGTCTTGGCTGGATGCATCTGTCTTCTTCTTCCTTCCTGCTCTGCTCTGTTTGCATGATGGCTCTTCTGATGAAACCGGACTGGAGTCAGGGTATAGTTAGTAAGAGAAAAATCGGGAAATTGAAACATTTGTTAGAAATCGATCGACAAATAACAAAGTAGGAGAAGAATTCGAAGATATCAATTTTTACACAGAAAAACCCTTTCAAGAAAAAAAAAACTATGGACGTATGACGGTGATCTTCACTGTATTAGAAAAAAAATGTTTACAAAACGCAGGGATTTTAATGGATCATCGACTCTTCTCATGCGGCTTACAAAGGGTATATATAGTGGCATAAAACTGACTCGAATCGAAGACGGAAACAAATCCGAAAAAAAGGAAGAATCGCTCCGCATCTCCAGACATTGACATCTTTATAATTCAAATCACATATCAACAATATTTTCTGGTTCGAGAAAGACACGAGAGTGAGAGAGAGCGAATCTAGGTAAAAATACGGAGTGTTATTTCTTTTCTAGACCACCGATACATTATTTGGAGTGGGCAAATGATATCAAAGGCAAACCATGTTTGCGAGTTAGAATTTCCTATGGTTTTTGTATCACCTTGTATAGATACTCCAAATCAACACAAATTTCACTAACGAAAAATAACGATGGTAGTTCCCAATCTGTTGTACCTCCATGTACCATGTAAAATATCAACACTAAATCTCGTATCAAGTTCAAATCGGCCTTGGAGCATTAAACCCTAAATCCCATAGGAAAACACAGGAATCCATCTCTATAGGTTTTGCACAGTAAACCTGAGGAATCCTATCTAAATTCCTTAGGTTTACTGTAGCATCTATATGAAAATCATAGGAGTTTCAAAGGAATCAAAACATCCCCTCCAACTCATTTTTTTGGCTGACAAGTGGGTCCGGGTGATTCTTGTGTCCCAAACACCCGATCCTACAAAATTCCTGTATTTTTAATTCCATTCCTACCGTATTCCTATGTTTTAGGTTCTTAGAATCCTGCAAATTAAATAGGTCCGAAAAAAAAAACTGCCTAGCTCCAACATGAAAAGGAACAAATATGAGATCGATGGCCCATTTCACCACGCTCCAAATGTCCCCATCCTCCCCAAGGCAGTGCACTGTGGAGTAACCAAGGGAAAAAAAATACCAGTACGTACTATTTAAACAAATATAGTACTAAAAAACTAATCCTAGTTCTGACCAGCCCAAGTCCAATGATGCAAGCGTTGAAAACTTTAGCTGACCTGACCATCCGAGCCTCTCTGGCATCTCTGAGCCTTGAGCAGTAGAAATATCCGTCTCTTTATGCAGTAACGCATTTTTCAGATTAGAAATATTCCAACTATTCTTTTAAAAATCCATTACTACTAGGTGTGTGAGTGTGTGTCTTCAGCGCAAAGAGTTCGCAGATGAGAGAAGGTGAGGTGCAGCAGAGCAGAGGAGAGGAGAGAGCAGGGCTGCACACATAAGCATAAGATTAGATGTTATCTTACTATTTAAAATTAGAGTTGGTAGTCGTCTGTCCTTTTCACTCTTTTCATCGTCTGTTAGATTAACAGTAAAGTACCAATAGTCTATATAGTGTTGCTGAGTATAATAATACTTGACCTAATATAGTGTGATTGTAATTTTTTTAATCCATAGTAAAACTGGGGATTGAACCACTGTTTGTAACTCGCAGGTCGTCGCAGCCTGCAGGAGGGGGCAGCGAGGCAGGGGCGGGGTCCACATGCCGGCCTGACATGCACTGGATGGAAGTGTGCGTGTCTCTGCCTGCCTCGAGATCTCTGCCATAGTGCCATGCCAATTCGACTTTGTTTATTTGTTTTCTCCGGCCAAGATGTACTGACCTAGACCGGCCGCGCAGAGTACGAATATACAGTGCTTCTGTAGTTCTGGACCGAGCACTCCCACCGTATTTTTTTCAATTTAACCTTTTTTTCGTTAAAACTCCACATTTATACCTTTGCTCGTCTTATTTCCGATTTTGAACCCAGGGGGTCGGCGCCATGACTACGCGCCGAGCTAACTACGGCGCCATGACTCATGGCGCGAGTCTGCCACGAGCATGACTCACGCCGCGCCACGATTGCAGTGCGGTACCTCGGCGCCATGAGTCATGGCGCCGGCGTATGCTTCGCGCGTGAGTCACGCCGCCCACTAGTCCAAAATCGAAATAAGGCGGCGGTATAAGCGTGGAGTTTTAATGAAAAAAGTTAAATTGAAAAAAATTCAGGCACTCCCACGGTATAGAATTTTTTTTTATTTAATCTTTTTATTTAATTTTATTTTAAAGTTAATCCATCGCGAACTTTATTTCCAATTCTGACCCTTTTGGTCACACCACCACCCGTAGCGTGACAAAACAACACTGTCACGTCAGCCCATTTCTGGTCAAAATCTTGTGACAGTGTTGTTTGGTCACGCCACCACCAATGGCGTGACAAAAGGTGCGATTTTGGAGACTTATCTTGTGGCGTGACAGTGTTGTTTTGTCACGCCACGGGTGGTAGCGTGACCAAAGAGATCAGAATTGGAAATAAAATTTGCGATGGATTAACTTTAAAATAAAATTAAAAAGGATTGAATAATAAAAAAACTTCCACGGTATACCGTCCTGTCTCGATGAAGCAAAACAAATTCAAAGTATTAATCTCGAAATATTTTGTAAAAACCGTTCAGTTTTTATAGAAATCTGGAAAAATTCACGCATTCTAGATAGACGTACATCGTCAAGATTTATTAACTTTTGGTCATTGGTTCATGCATGCAAATATCCGATGGGTCACTTTGAAATGATACAAGTGGATGCATGTTGTCAGGAAAATCATAATGCCATAGCTTCATAACATTTCACTATAATAGTATGATAAAAGCTGTTGGCCGACGTTAAATTATATGGGTTATGTAATGTTCAAAAGCAATGTGTATTTTATAGACCGGATGCATCTAAAAAATGTTTTTATTGTTTTACGGACCACCTCTTGATGGGTGGCGCGGTTATGGATGCATGACTCCATTCAGTAGGATTCGAATCATGATGCCTACAGCTCTGCATTGCGCACACGCAGAGTGCGCTCGGTAATCCTAAGAATAACCATGCATGCACGGCCTCTTTACTTTGACAGCATGCCCGCCATGGTAGGAGCTAGAAGTTTAGGTGTTTAATTTGATTTCTCGGATACTAGTTTTTCTCTAGTTAAAACTCTCTGAAGAAACTACATTAGGTTGTACTTTTAAAAGAAACTTTCTGCTATGTCCTTACTAACATCATTCGTTTTCCCTCCCTTTGCGATGATATTAGGGCCCATTGGAACGCATGAAACAAAAGAAGAAGAAGAAAAACATGAATAGAAAAACCACATGAATTCAATGTCATGTATATTGGAATCTTATAAGAAACGAAAACATAGAAATTGCTCGCACAGTGTTGTCTGGATGCTTCATAGTAGAAATACAGGAATTTTGGATGGATGTTTGTTAGTAAGAGAGAGAGGGAGACAGAAAGTGCATTGGAACTCTCGAATGAATTTGTAATATGAGGTTAGATCTCGTGTTAGAATTCCTTCAAAATGTGTGGGAAGTTTTCCCATCCAATGAAATTCTTTTGAAGCAAACCTACATTCCAAACACTCCTCACATGATTTTTTTTTTGATTGAATTCGTCCATTCATTTGTTCCAAATGTCCTTGACATCATTGGTAGGCGGTGGATTTCTATGACTTATATATGAAATTCAATTGTAATTTATTCATACTGTAGTACTATCTTCTTTGCAACAAAATGAAGAGAGAATACACCGTTGTCACTGTGATCCTGTCACGTCCTGTCGTGATACAGTATACATCAGCAAAACATCAGATGCTGTAACTACAGTATTTACCTTAAAAAAATAGCCAAAAAGATCTGTCTGTACATCAACTAACTTTTTTTTTGTCCAAACAAAAAATTTCATAGCACTTCCGAAAAAATAAACTCAGATACTCCGTGGGATCTGGCTCCTCTGTAACACTGCAGAAGATCACCAGGGGGAACTCAATTTCAGCTATGCCAACAGTAATGTGTAGTAGTACGCATTTGCCCGCATCAGCAAATCAATGTACGAAAACACTGTAGATAAAATATTGTAGCAAAATACTCTTCAGATTATGCATTAGCCACCAATCTTATCCGTTGTATGCGGACTGAGGAGTGTTAAAGTAGAGAACCCTGCGCCTCGGCGGAGGAGTCTGTTGCTCTTCCCGTAGCAGTACTAGTAGTAGTAAAAAAACCAAAAGAGGCCCCACCTCGTGTTCTGTTGTCCTTCAACAGTGCAGTGAAGCGCAGGGTCCCCAATGGCAGCCATTTGACTTGTGCAAAGCAAAAGCATCCTAGAGTGAGAGAGAAAGAGATTCCCCCCTACGAGGGCATCCAATCGCAAGGCGGAGAGAGAGAGAGAGAGAGAGAGATGGTGTGAGTGTGAGTGTGACAGCGTGTGCTGTGTCTGCTTGTTGCTTTGCTTTGCGGTGTGAGTATATTGTATTCTAGCTGGCCAGTGCATGCATGCTTCGGCTTTTGCTTTAACAAGGTCAGCCATATTGCCTTTGACATGCATGGCATATATCGGCACGTACTACGTGCGTGCGCGCCAGAGGGAGGGAGGGAGGGAGGCCGCTGCAAGCCTGCACGTATGCAACAAACTTTTTTTCCTTCCTTTTTCTGCTTTTTTTTTTCGCTCGCCACCTCCGTTTACTCGCGTGCTTTTGGAGTCTTTTGCGCATGCTGCTTGCCGGCCTCTCTCTCTCTTGCACGTGCTCCTGTTTTTGTTTGTTGACACTGTTGCTCGCACGGTGGATACAAGCGTAGTACGAGATGTTACATGGTAAACTCAGGTCAGGTTAGTATGTGATGACATCGAAGACTCGTTTTTTCTAGATCAGCCCGTGGTTGCTCGTGTTGGCTACTTGGGTTACCACTTAGCAAGCCTGCAATGCTGGTGTTCTTCTTTTTCGCTCTTGCCTTTGTATTGAGTAGGTAGATGCCCTTTGTGTTTGAGACCCACTCAGAACAAAGGAATTTCGAATTAAACTCGCATGCATCTACTGTAAAATACAGAACAGAGCAGCAATACTATCATTTTACAGCAGTGTTATCATTCTACGGCGTTGAATGTTGGTAAACAAACTGACGTACACACAGGTAAAACAGAGATAGAAGTAGGGGTTTTGATCGAAGCAAGAGTGATTTAGGGGGTGTTTGGAATGACTTGGCTTTCGCTTGGGGAGGAGCCAAGAGAGTGCGGGAGGGATTAGGGAATGGGATGGTGGGCAACAGGCTGTGGCGGCACCGGATGGTGGAGGGTGGTCGAGTGGATGGGGTTGAACTTGGGCAAAGATAGGCACTTATACCGCCTCCATTAGAATATTTGCCCGCGGGCACGAGAATAATCAGACATAATTGTCGTACCTATTTCTTGCTATCCAACCAAGGCACAGCTCATTACTTGTCCACCGGGTAAAAATCAAATTGCTGGCAGCATGGCAAATTGCTAGCGGGCGACGAGGTGGATCTGAAAGGGAGGCCGACTTTTAGGGAAAGAAACCGATACTAACTAAAGTAGGAAACAAATCCTCTGCCATTATATGGCAATGTCATGGCGAATAACGTCATGACATTGTTTTACAGCCATCGGATCGGAAAGCTATGGACGAGATGCAGGCCTGGTACTGTGGCAAAACACTGTAGTAGAACACTGCAGCAGAGTACTGTTTATGAGCACTGTAGCACTCAATCTCAGCCACTATTTTCCGATCCGACAGCTTAGATTCTAGAAATGTCATGGTATTATTCACCCATGACATCCCGATTGGAATGTCAGGGATGCGTTTCCACTAAAGTAATACTAGATGGGTAGAGACTCCCCCATGCAGTGTAGGAGTGCATGCAAACCTGCAAACTTAATATATTTTTTATGTCAATTGTGAATTAATCTCATTTTTTTGCTTTCTGGAATGGTGTGTCCTGTCTCATGTGCCATACATAAGGTGCGCAAGGAAAGGCGAACGGTGCATGCTCGTGAGTCGTGGCACAAAGTGTGTTAGTTTACAGACCTGCTAGTGAGGTTTGCTACTACTAATAGGCGCGCACCCAATTGTTAGTTCAAAGGCATTCATGCTATTCCTAACACTTTAACTTAAAAGAGTAATTAATTAAGGAAGCAGAGCGCGGATTTTTTTAAAAAAATAATACTAAGAAAATAACAAAAATAAATAGTCAAAAAAATTTACAAAAGTAGATGTCTGTCGCTATTTGGAATGGTGATAGGCTCCTGTCGCCATTCCAATTGGTGACATAGATCTTATCGCCAATCGGAACAGTGGGGTTAGTTCCTGCCGCCAGTTTGAATTGGCGACAAGACCTTGTCGCTATTTGAATTGATGACAGGAGGATTTTTTTTATGTGTAGAGGAATTTAAAAATTTTGGTAATGGACAAAATCTTTGGGTTAGGGTTGCCATTTGCGATGTTGTCCCAATTATATTTTTCGTGGAACCGAATCATTCAAGAAAAGATTACGTAGTATTTAAAAGTACAAATATTTGGAAAAAAAATATGTAAGCTCGAAAGATATGTAGACCATTTGGCACGAAAGATATTAAAGTCGGCTTTACAATGCAGTAGCGAATTTAAATAGACTTTATATTAAAGTTGCAAATTACACGGCGCACACGGTTTGGTTACGTTCATAAGGAATTGGATCATGCATAATGAAACAAATCGAAATACACCTACGATACATATGCGCCTTTTGAAATGGAATAAAGTTGATTGGAAAAAAGATCATTAGTTTCAGCGGCCCATCACTCCCTTCCCCTTGTCTTCTTGCTACCGCGGTGGCGGCGACGGCCAGTCTTGAAGTCATCCATGTCCTGCGAAACGGGCCAGACGGTTGAATGATGTTAGGATAACACAATGTCGTGCCAAATTAATAATTATGATGCATACTACACATAACTTACCTCTTGGTTCCAGTGTGGTGGCGGCGATGGCGATAATCGAGCGGTCTCACTTGAAGTCTTCCCTTGTCTCCTTATCGCCCACGGCGATCGTGGCGGTCTCGAAGTCATCCATGTCCTGTGAGACGGGCTGGACAATTGAATGATGTTTGCATAACGCAATGTTGGACTAAATTAATAATTATGATGCATACTGAACAGAACTTACCTCTTGGATGCAGATGCGCGCGGCGGCGGAGTGGTAGCATGGCCACGATTTCACTTCGAGAGCTTTCCCTTGTCGCGCTAGCTTGGCCTTATCGTACTCATCGCTTTTGGGCTCGTTTGATGCCTTTTCGGTTAGGTCGGGTTTGGAGTGCGTAAGGTGTCCAGTATTTGGAAGGTCTCGGCTCGCCATGGAATGTTCAACATGTACCTGGTTTGGATGAGCGCCCTATTGTACACCTCTGGGTCGTCGATCCATTGGAAGAAGCTGCATTGCATCTCCGGCTGCCATTATGCGCATGTGTAATCAGGGATTTGTGGAATGGAACATATGACGTGACAATTTTTTGTGTATGCAAGATACACTTACGAGGTGGTGGCCGTATGTGTAGTACGCCCGAGCGGACGTCGCCGGGTGTGTGGACTGGATGATCTTTGCTGGTTCTTCGCATACACATTACGGGCATGGGAACTCCGGTTGTACCGGTGCATCCTTCATAGATTTATCTAGGTAGGGTTTAGCCCTCTCGGCTAACCACTTTTGCTTCAGCACTATCCTCTTGTAGAAGCTCGGCGAGTCCTCCATCTCCTTCTCTTAGTTGTGCGAACTTAGCTCTGGTGTAGTGTTGTATTTGGTGGTGAATTGCTCTCTCTAAGATCTCTTCCACCTCTTTTTATAAGGGAATAGGGTGGAATGCTCATAGTGGAGTGAGAGCATACAATATATAGAGTCTGACGAGATAGAGTGTTATCATGTTTGTCTGAAAAGTTTGCACGACAGTGTCTTGTTATTTTCGGTCTGAAAGGCTGACGAGGCAAGGTGTTGTCATGTCAATCTGGAAGGCTGGCGAGGCAGAGTGTTGTCATGTTTGTCTGAAAAGTTTACACGACTGAGTCTGATCTTCTCGGTCTGAAAACCTAGCGAAGTTGAGTGGTGTCATGTCAAACTAAAAAGCTAGCGGGGTTGAGTGTTGTTATGTTGATCCGAAAAGCTGGCGCCGCAGTGTGTTGTCATATCGTTCTGAAAGGTGGTGTGGCGGAGTAAAGACTAGAAACACGGTGGTGTGGGGTGTCCCGATGCTGACTCCCTCACATGGTCGTAGAGTGCACACAGAAAAGAAATATCGAAACACGAGTCAAGCATAATATAAGTAGTACAAAAATTAATATTTACATGGCATAACTAATATTTACAAGAACAAATATCTACTCGTGGCCCCTCTTGAGTCGTACCCCACGTGTCGTCCATGGCCTCGTCGGGGGCGGCTACGGGCGTTGGTGCGAGTACGTCAAAGGCTCAGGCGACTGAGGTACCCGACCAGCGCAAGTAGGTTGGGGGGTGTCGCGAAGGGCTCCTAGTCGGCTGGCTTGGTCCAAGCATGTCGTGCAGCTGTGAAGCCTCTAGGGAGACCTGGCTTCCACGCTTAGCGAATACGTAGTCCTTAGAGCGTGACTCCTCGTGCAACACCACTGGCTTGTCCCAAAGCGGTGTACGACCTGTGAAATATTACGTTATGGATGTAAGCATGACGAGAACCCTAAAATAGTTCATTATGCATGCAAGCAAGATAGTCATACCTAGTCGTACAAAGGCAGAGGACGACTCCGCGTACACTTGCCTCTTGTATGGGTGGAACTCAGGGCCTATTAGTGAAAATTGGCGTTAGTAACTATTGGAGTTCGAAATAAACAACTGGCTGTGAGTGTTTCATGCTTACCTACAAACTGTGCCGGGGTACTAACAGCACTGTGCCACGAGGACACCCCCGCATCTTGGCTCACCCCTCATCCACGAACAGGTGGGTCCACCGAGTCCCTGGGCATATGACAAGTCGCGATCTCGATCCCTCATCTCGACTTCTCGAGGAACTGTGCCATGACCACTCTGATGTCCTGCGCCATCATGCTGAAGTGCTCCTCGAGCGTCATCTGATGCACGGAGGCCGCCAACTCATGCACCTCCCGGTGTAGATCGACCTGTACACACAACTAGCATGTTAGAAACTGAAATCTTAGGAAGTAAAAAAGAAGTATGGACTGTTCAATACGTACCACGCGATGGAAAGTGGAGTCGGGCTGGGTGGGGTACATGTCAGACGTCGTAATCTCATGTCATGGTGGGTCATCCACGACCCTCACACAGTGAACCCTCGTCCAACTAGAGTACCATTCAATGTACTCCGCCTACGTCTCAGGGTCATACGGAGTATCCTCTTGGACAACGTCAGCATGGGCTAGTATCCAGCCCTGGACCCATGGGAACATCCTCTCTACTCAGAAAGTCGTAGCAGGTACTCCTCTCCTAGTGTACCTATGGAAGGCAATACGATTGTTTTGTAGGTATGTAACGCAAATGGTACGGCATATGTAAAACGTGAAGTTACCCATGAACGTTCGGTGGCACTCGTTGTCCCCATAGGGCTGGGACCTCTTGTCGCAGATCGAACTAGCACATGACCGATTGCACCTGGTACTCTTCTACAAAGACGTCGTGCACCAAGCACCTCCGCATGTACCAATACTCATGGTCTCGCATGCACAGGCTCGACAACCCTCAAGGCACGTGCTCGCGTACACTCTTTCAGGAGTGTACGGTGTCCAGATGACGCGGTAGGACGTGGGCGTGGTGATCGGCGTGTAGTGACCTGTAAAATAGAACAACACAAACTTAGAACAAGAAATTGAATTACATTACGAAAAAGAATAAATATTACAGTCACATACCCGTCGACGGCACCACACCGTACCCATGGTCGTCCAATCCACCTCGTCATCCTCGGCGTACATGCTGAGTGTGTACGTCAGCAGGTCAAGCTGCGGTCGTCCGATCTGGAACCGCTCAAAAGATCACAGCTAAAGGAGCAACGGGCATCCAGAGAGGACGGAGCTGTCCTACACCCGGTGGCTCGCGTCGTATAGTCCCTAGTACATCACGCACAACACTGCCAGGCCCTAGGCATAGGGCTGGATGTCCTCCATTGCCCAACCCGCGAGCTCGCGTGCGTAGCAGATATAGTGCTTGTCGACACTATTGCTGTGGGACCCCACGAACATCACCTACCCAAAAAGCCACATCAAGTAGGCCTCAAAGTGCCTCCTCACCGTGTGGTCGGGTGCGTCCTCTGCTATACGCTTGAGCTGCAAGAAGGCCGATACACGTTAGCAAGGTGCAGAAATCAATTGATGTGAGAGGATAACAGTTACGAAGACTTACGTAGAACTAGCAGATCCACTTCAGCATTGGCCTGTGGGTGCTGCTGAACTCCCTATAGCCGCTGTCTGGCGGTAGCACCCCCTGGAACCTCGCTAGGAACTGTGTGCGCTACATGGCCGGGAAGTCATACGTAGCCAGGGGGAAGCCAGCGCAGAGCAACCCAGTGAGAAAGCTCACGTCTTGAAGCGTCGGTGAAATCTCCCTGCACAGAAAGTAAAACATGTGCGTCTCCTGTCTCCACCGGTCAACCAGCGCCGCCAGGAGACACCGGTCATATGTAAAGCTCCTGGACGTAAGACCACCGCCCGCACGGTCCTGGTCATCCTCCTATGTTGCCTTAATCATCCTCGCTAGTGGAAGGAGGCCTGCCGCCCTCAAACTGCGTCAGAAAAGATTGTGAACAAACGTTAGTCCATCCAAAGTAGCCAGGCTGTAAATGAGTACACGAAGGTCGCAACTGCACATACCTCGGAACCCAACGTGGGTCCACCCTCCACACCCTCATGGGCGTGCGCAGCTGTAGCACACCAAGCTCAATCGCCGCCTCGCTTTCCTGGGGGAGGATGGTACTGAGGCGGCTACGATGGTGCGCGTCAATGACTGGGTCAAGCAACTCGTACGGTCACTGTGCACCGTGTCTTGGGCCCGCCATACCTGAAAATTTAGTGCATACATTGTAAAAATAATTATTGTGCATAAGTGGAAAAATATAAAATTAAGTTGGGATTATTTTGATTAAGCTATACAAACCTTACTAACCTACTCTGCATTTTTTTCAGGTATTTTATAGAAATGTTCCTATTTTCTTAGCTTCAAACGTATTTTCGGTACTAACAGAATAATTAACGCGCACAAATGGCAATCATAATTAAGTTGAGATTATTTTGATTAAGATATACAAATGCTACGAACATACTCTGTAATTGTTTAGGTATTTTATAGAAATGTTCCTGTTTTCCTAGCTTCAAACTTATTTTCGGCACTAACATAATAATTATTGCGCACAAACAACAATCATAATGAAGTTGGGATTATTTTCATTAAGCTATACAAACCTGTAACATCCCAATTTTCTGAGCTTAAAAATCTTTTAAATAGTTAGTAGGAAGAAAATTCATCATTTGGATTTTATTTGAAATTAATTCAAAAGCTTAATATTGGACTTTATAATCAAAAACATTTAAGGTGAATAATCCCAACATGAACAATAGCCAAAACTATTTTATTTGGGTTCTATGTGCTCAGATATATTTTCTAGAATTTTCTAGAATTTTTCTGAGTTCATTTGCTATTTTCTATTACTTATTTGAATTTACGGTATTTTCTAAATTAGAAAACCTATTAATAATCTCGTTAATCCTTTGGGCGAAATCCAAACCTCCGCCCATTCTCCCCCCACCACCAGCTTGCTAAGCCAGCTCGCCCGCAGCATCTCACCGACATGCGGGCCGCATGTCGCCCTCTCTCTCTCTCCTCCGAGCGCCTCGCTCGTTCTCCACCGTCCGATCAAGGATGAGCGGCTAGATGCGCGTGAGGTAACCGGAGGGGTCCGAATGTTCCTTTGATTGTGGGCGTCCGATCAAGATTCAACGGCCGATCCTTGAGTCCGTTCGCGGCGCACCATTTCGCACGCGCGCCCTAACCATAGCCAGCGGCGTGTGGGTCCCACCCGCCACGTCATCGCCGATCTCAGTCGGGGCGGCTGGGACTCGCCGCCGCCCGCTTTTCTCGCCGTCGTGCCTAGACCTCCTCAAGCCGCCCTATATAAAGGGAGCTAGCCCTCGATCTCGCGACTCCAACCCGCGTGCGCGCTCAAAACCCTAACCTAGCCGCCAAAAGCTCGGAGATGCAATCTGCGCCGCCGCAACTCCGACGAGCTTGTTCTCGCCATTGGTGCGCCGCGCCTCTTCGTCGCACCCTCGGCCGCGCGGAGCTTCTCTACCTCGGTGGCCTTGGTCTCGCCGAAGCCCACCGAGCCCCGATCCGACGAGCCGAGACGCGCCGCTCTACCTCACCGCGGCCACCTGGTTGTCTCGAGAACGGTGAGCACCTCATCGGGATCGCCATCGCACCTCTACCTCCGGTACCACCAGCGCGGTGAAACGCCGCCGTCACGGAACCTTTGGTTCCCGAGCGCGCACCGCCGTCGGGTCCGGCGTGGCCGTCCACGTCGGCGCCGGCATCGCCCAGCGCTGCGTGTTATCCACGTGGCGCCGCGTCAGCGTCCTCGTCAGCGCCGCGTGGCTTGGTCCACGGACCCCGAGTCCCGAGGCTCGGTGGACCTAGTCCACCGTGAGCCTAGCCTCTGACATGTGGGTCCCACATGTCAGAGATTTCTTTTATTATTTCTTTTTCCGAAATTCCTCCGCTGACGTCAGCTTGTGCATTAAATCTGATTTTCCTTTAGGAAAATAATTTGGTAAATTCATAAAATCTGATTTTCAGCATTTTATGTAATTTCTAATCTTCCAAAGCTCATAACTTTTGCATCCTAACTCCGATTGAGTCCATTCAAATTTCTAAATTTGTCTAAATTCAAGCTCTATTTATATGAGAGTTTTATTTAATTTTTGTAGTTTTTTTTGCCTCTGTTATTTATTTGTTTTGTTTGTTTTTTCGTTGCGAGTAGACGTCGATTCGTCGGAAAATTTTGTGGAAGAAGGAGCACCCCAAGATCAAGACCAGTACATAGACCTTTTCCAAGGCAAGTCATACCTTTGATCATCTTGAACCCAGTTTTTAAATTACTTTGTGTTAAATTATTGCATTTTATTTTAATTATGTATTTAACTGCTTTGGGCATAGTTATTATCCAAATTGTTATCACACCTTGGCCTTGTATGTCATAATTCCTTATCACCCTAGATTGGTTATGAGTTGGTAATATTATAGCACCAACGTGGGTTGGTTAGATGCGAGTACAATTGCTTAGCCATGCCACGAGTCATCATCATATGTAAGTTGCAAATATTAATTATGACTTAGTGACTATGGAACTTCGTGTAAAACTATGTGCTATGTGTTGTTACTTCGTGATGGCATGTGTTGCACTAAAACCAACTGGGTGGTAAAGGATTTAGACTGAGGCAAGTGGTGGAGACTGTGTGACATGGTGGTCTATGTGATGGGAATGATGGTCTTTCTGACTTAGTTAGAAAATGGAAGTCTTACCTTGGTCAATTAAGGACTTAACTTTGTGCGCTATTGAATCGAGCCTTCTTGCACGACCACATGCCCGGTATGGGGACGGGCCTAACTTAGTAAGTTATGGATTCTCGGCATTGATGTTCGGTGGATAGGTTAGGTGTGTGACAGGTGGAGGTGTGACTACTTGGTGGTTGCATCGCGGGACGATCGTCTTCCCCGTCCCCCGGTGTGTGTTATACCAATTCTATGTGAGTGATATAGCGGTTTGTAAGCACACTGGGAATGTCAATGTTTGAGATGAAGTTTCGAAGCTGTTTTATTACGATTGGTGCTTGCTACACTAGTTGTATCTTGTGGGTAAAGTGTACAACCTCTGCAGAGTGTTAAACAATCTATTCGAATAGCCGCGTCCGCGGTCATGGACATGCTCGGGGATTTCACACGAGGGGTAGTTTTCATAAAATGTTGGGATGGGAGCTGTGTGACCTCAATCATATGGCTATGTGCAATAATCTGTTTAGCTGTGTGTCTTTGTGGAAACAACTGTTAAATTAATATTGTCTATTTGTTTTGAACTATGCTTTCAATCTATTATTGTATTCAATTGCAAATGTTGCTTTTACGCAAAAGAACCACAAAAGCCTTTTATTTAGGATAAGCCTGCATCTATGCATTGCATTCTGTGGTATGATTTGCGAGTACGATTGTGTACTCACGCTTGTTGTAAAACTTGCGCCCAAACCTACAGAAGAGGAGGAGTCTACTTTGCTTTTGAGGAGGAGTTGAAGGCCGATCATGCGTTAAGGTCGGATCGATCGGTTGCTGTGGTGAATTGGTGGGATCTACGCTGGAGTTATTTCCGTTCATTTGCTGTTTTATTTACTGTTAAGCCTGCGTGGCTTAATAAGTGTAAACTCGACCATAAGGTCAAAACCCTTATTTGTTATTCAAACTAATCGTTTACTTTATTTATCGTTTGTGTGGATCGATATTTACCTATGTTAACCTGTGTGCACTAGCGTGATCTGGACTAGTGCGATATACAGAGGGTTCCGAATCGTAGTTCAGGTCCCGGCAGAGGTGGTATCGAGCCATCTTGATCGTAGGTCTTGACCTTAGTTAGATTGGCCATTTTTAGAGTGTCCAAACTATTTTCTAAAGGAAAAATTAACTTGCAAAGTTAATTGATTGCTTAACTCTTCTCATGTCTCTCTCTCGCCTCAACTTTTGCTATAATCTCTTCTCTCCCATTGTTTTAAAGTTGCTCTTACCTGTTAAATCTGTCTTGACGGATGCCTCGCTTCGTGAGCTATGGTGGCGCCTTTGGAGGGTATGCCGCGAGAGCTTTGGAAGTTGCTCCGAGTTCTTGGGGTTTTGATCGTCCGTTATGCGTCGGCAACAAGCCGGGCGGTGAATGGACAAAACCGTGGAGTGATTTGTCGCTGACGATCGCGCGGGAGGAGCGACAAGGCAAGCCAACCTTCGCACGTCTCGGTGAGGAAGATCACTTGGCTGGAAGGTATCCAGGAGTCGTCGCGCTTGGCCATGCTGCGTATCTGCAACATCTACGCACGGGAGCTTCATGACACCGTCTTCCGTTACCACCCCAGAGCTGTAACTGTGGACTTGCGAGCACGCTACCCGTCCACAGAAGGAGAGAGCAACACTACAGTCGTGCACCTCGCCCAGTTCGTGGCCGCCCAGGAGGAAGCTTTGGAGAGGACCATCACGGAGTTGGATCATGTCTATGAAGCCTTGCAGAGAGCTGAAGAGAAGGTCGCCACTCTGCAAGAGATCCTCTACGATCAAGTCCCCGAAGAAGATGAAGACCCCGAAGAGGACTCTGAAGAAGATCCGGAGGAAGGCCGATTGAGCCCGAAGAAGATGCAGAGCGGAGGAGCCGGTGAGCCGCTTGCAGGAACGCCGTGCCTCGCTGCACGATTCGTGGCATCAGGATCAGTTTGCCAAGATGCCGGCTCACTTCCGAGTCTACAGCCGTCAGGAGCGTCGCCGCGGTTGTGGAGGCTTTCTTGAGTAGTTTGTTTTAGTCTCGGTCTTTTCAGGCTTAGCTAGTTTCAGTTTAGTGAGTCGCCCTTTAGGCGGTAGTTTTGTGTGCTTAGGTCGTTGTTTCTTTTTGTGTGCGAGTATGAGCTGCAAAGGCCTTTAGGCATTTGTTGCAGCCATGCTAAGACCCTAAGTAATAAAGGTATTTCATTTGAGTTCCTTGATCTGTGTTTTGTTGGGTTTAACCTACCCCCTGCTTAGTTCTCAACTTATCTTGTGCTTGCTACCTTATCTAACCCATGGAGCTTCGCGGATGGTTCAAACTCGTCAGGCTGCGCAAGTGGTTCCGGTACCCAAAGACCAGAAGCAATGAGCAACCACCACAGGAGCGATTCCGCCACAAGCACCCCAATTGACTTGCAAAACTTTGGAGCTTTCATGGCAAAGCCGGACTCGGTGATGAACACTATGATGACTCGGATGCAAGCTATGAACAACGAGTCAACAACAATAACAACAATCAACGATATGGAGCCCGGTGTTCATGGTCACCATGGACCATCCAAACTTGCAGAATTTATGAGGACTCGTCCACCAACATTTTCCGGACACGTCTCTCGGTGGAAGCGGATGATTGGCTCGAGTTATCGAAGGAAGCTGCGATCACCCAAAGTCTGCGATCGTGAAAAGGTTTTGTATGCCACTCACGGATGGAAGGCACCGCTTGAATGGTGGGAGAACTGCGTGCCGCCCATGAGGCGCCACAGGATATCACCGGGAGGAATTTTACTGCACATTCGCGATTATCACGTACCAGAAGGTATTATCGATCTGAAGAAGGATGAGTTCCGTGCTCTCAAGCAAGGAGCTATGTCAGTGTCTGACTACCTCAACAAGTTTTCTCAGCTAGCTCGCTATGCAGCAGAAGATGTAGCCACGGACAAGGCTCGCCAGAGTCGCTTTTTGAAGGGACTAAACACTGGACTACAAGTTAGTTTGATCGCCCATACTTTTCCTAATTTCCAAGAGCTGGTCAACAAAGCCTTTGTTTTGGAGGACAAGCGCAAGGGCGGAGGATAACCGCAAGCGCCGGATGGCTCAACAAGGAAATCATCAATCACGAGAGGGCAAGAACGATTGCGGCCGCAGTTCAACGAGTTTCCACCGGACTTCGTTGAGCACTGCACCAACTTCAACACCCGCCCACCGCCGTAACTTCCGCAACCCCGCACTGTCAACCCCAATTCGTGAAGCAACCAGCAGAGCGCACCAAAGGTGCATTCGCCTATCGTCGGCCGTGACATTTTGCCAACGATGTCCGAAAAGGGGAACAATCACTCCGAAGACGCTTCAACCTTGGAGCTCGCCATCCAAGACACCGGCGCGTGCATCAATCAAGGCGTCACAAGTTGCGGTCAAGCGAGGAGTACGCGATCGGTGATCGAGGCCGTGTCAACCACGTCACTCTGGAAGGAGCCCAGAATCACGGGCGTCGTCTTGGGTAAGTTTTCGTTAACTCAAGACACGCATCGCTTTGTTTGATTACGGAGCTTCGCATTCGTTTGTTTCTGGAATGTTTGCAACCAAAAATAAATTGGAAGTTATGCAACTTAAGCATACTCTGTTAGTCCAGTCGCCTGGAGCAGAGCTAAATACTAGAGTGGGATGTTTAGGAGCTAAGTTACTCATAGCTGGAGTTGAGTTTCTAGCCAACCTAATTGTCCTAGACACCCAAACCCTAGATGTCATTCTTGGCATGGATTGGTTATCTAAGCATAAAGCCGTGTTAGATTGTGGCCGAAGAGCCGTAACAGTCGAGGACGCCAAAGGAAACAAGGTAGAGTTTGTAGCTACCTCAGTTCGTGATGGACATTTGCTAATAAACAGTTTGAAGACCCTTTCCTTGGAAGAAGTACCAGTGGTCAGTGAATACCCAGATGTGTTTCCAGAAGAGTTACCAGGAATGCCACCGGATCGTGACATTGAGTTTGTCATCGACCTAGTGCGAGGGACAGCACCAATCGCAAAGAGACCTTATCGGATGCCAGCCGATGAATTGGTAGAGATGAAGAAGCAGATAGAAGAACTTCTTGAGAAAGGTTTCGTGAGACCTAGTTCATCGCTATGGGGAGCGCCAGTGTTGTTTGTCAAGAAGAAGGATGGAAGTATGAGGATGTGTATTGATTACCGTTCTCTCAACGAAGTTACCATCAAGAACAAGTACCCACTACCCCGGATAGATGATCTGTTTGATCAGATGAAAGGAGCCGGATTATTCTCAAAGATCGACCTGCGATCAGGTTACCACCAGCTAAAGATTTGTCCTAAAGATATACCGAAGACCGCTTTTTCAACGCGGTATGGACATTATGAGTTCTTAGTCACGTCCTTTGGTCTGACTAATGCCCCTGCATACTTCATGAATATGATGAATAAAGTATTCATGGAATATTTGGACAAGTTCGTAGTTGTATTCATTGATGATATTCTGGTGTACTCTAAGTCGGAGGAAGAACACGCCGAGCATTTAAGGATAATATTGGAAAAACTCAGAGAGCATCAGTTGTATGCCAAGTTCAGTAAGTGTGATTTTTGGAAGAAAGAAGTTGATTTCCTTGGTCATGTGATGACAAAGAGGAGTAGCTTGATTGACCGGTAAAGTTAAAGCGATATTACATTGGGAGCGATCCAAGACCGTGACTCGATTCGCGATTTCTTGGGAATGGCAGGTTATTACCGCCGTTTCATCGAAGGATTCTCATCAATTGCTAAGCCCCTTACGCAATTGTTGAAGAAGGAGAAAAGTTCACTTGGACTCGACTGTGAGAAAGTTTTCAAGAGTTGAAGAAACGTTTGACTTCACCCAGTCTTGATTCTCGCGGATATTGAAAGGATTTGATATCTACTATGATGTAGCGCGCAAGGATTAGGATGCATCCCGATGCAAGAAGGAAGAGCCGTCGCTTATGCATCAAAGCGATTGAGACCTCACGAGGAGAATTACCCTACTCATGATCCGGAATTAGTCGTAGTGCATGCTTTAAAGATTTGGCATCACTACCTTATCGAATCATTTGTGAAGTCTACACGGATCATAAAAGTCTAAAGTATATCTTCACCCGATCATATTTGAATATGAGACAGAGAAGATGGTTAGAACTAATCAAGGATTATAATCTTGGAGTCCACTACCATCCCGGAAAAGCCAACGTAGTCGCAGACGCTCTAAGTCGTAAGAGTTACTGCAATGCTTTGGAAGTAAAGGAAAGTTGCCCAGAACTTTATGAAGAATTTCAAAAGCTAAAGCTAGAAGTTGTGTCTGAAGGATTTGTAGCCAATTTGGAAGTACTGATCTACTCGAGAAGCGATTCGTGAAGCACAACCAAAGGATTCCGTGTTGTCAGAAATCAAGATCAAAATGGTAGAAGGGAAATTCAAAGATTTTACCAAAGATGATCAGGATATACTCTGGATTAATGGTCGTATATGTGTACCAGATATCGATGGTCTAAGACAGTTAATCTTAAAGGAGGCCCATGACTCAAAGTATTCGATTCACCCTGGAAGTACCAAGATGTACCAGGATGTTAAGACTAAATTTTGGTGGCCAAATCTAAAACGAGAAGTCGCAGAGTTCGTTGCCTTGTGCGACACCTGTCAGAAAGTAAAGGTAGAACACCAGAGACCAGCAGGTTTGCTGCAACCGCTGAAGATTCCAGAATGGAAGTGGGAAGAGATCGGAATGGATTTCATCACCGGTTTACCCAAGACCCAATCGGGTTACGATTCGATCTGGGTAATAGTCGATCGTCTAACCAAGGTCGCCCATTTCCTGCCAGTCAAAACCACATACTCCGGAGATCGCCTTGCGGAATTGTATATGGCTAGAATTGTCAGCTTGCATGGAGTGCCCAAGAAGATAGTGTCAGATCGAGGATCTCAGTTCACCTCTCGTTTTTGGCAGAGCTTGCATGAAGCATTGGGTACCCATTTGAATTTGATCTCGCGTATCATCCATGCATGATGGACAGATGAAAGAGTCAATCAGATATTGGAGGATATGCTGAGAGCTTGTGCTCTAGCTAACGCTACCCGATGGGATAAAAGTTTACCGTATGCAGAATTTTCGTACAACAACGATTACCAAGCGACCGCAAATGTCACCATTTGAAGCTTTGTATGGCCGTACTGCGAACCCCGTTGAATTGGTCGAATCGGTGAGCGATCGGTTTCGGTCCGACATTATTCAGAAGCGTAAGAGCAAGTGGCCATGATCGAGAAAGATTGAAGATAGCTCGGTCCAGCGGAAGAGCTATCGCGATAATCGTCGTCGTGATCTCGATTTTGAACACGAGGATTTCGTTTATCTTGAGTGACCCGCCGAGGTGTCAAAGGTTTCATGCCAAAGGGAAGCTTGCTAGGTATGTTGGTCCGTTCAAGATTTTGGAACGCCGTGGAGAAGTTGCTTACGCTTGGAGCTACGCATGATCGTTAGCAGGAGTGCATGATGTCTTTCATGTCTCGCAATTGAAGAAGTGTCTTCGTGTGCCAGAGGAGCAAGCCCCGTTGGAATCAATTGACTTGAAGGAGGATCTTACCTACAAGGAGCAGCCAGTCAAGATCTTGGATGTCGCAGAGCACCTCACCCGAAGCAAGGCTGTTCGTTTTTGCAAGGTCCAATGGAGCAACCACTCAGAAGGAGAAGCAACGTGGGAACGTGAAGAAGAGCTGAAAGCCGAGTTTCCTAGCCTTTTCTCTAGCTAGCCTGAATCTCGGGGTCGAGATTCCTTTAAGGGGGGAGGTTTGTAACATCCCAATTTTCTGAGCTTAAAAATCTTTTAAATAGTTAGTAGGAAGAAAATTCATCATTTGGATTTTATTTGAAATTAATTCAAAAGCTTAATATTGGACTTTATAATAAAAAACATTTAAGGTGAATAATCCCAACATGAACAATAGCCAAAACTATTTTATTTGGGTTCTATGTGCTCAGATATATTTTCTAGATTTTTCTAGAATTTTTCTGAGTTCATTTGCTATTTTCTATTACTTATTTGAATTTCTGGTATTTTCTAAATTAGAAAACCTATTAATAATCTCAGTTAATCCTTTGGGCCGAAATCCAAACCTCCGGCCCATTCTCCCCGCCGCCAGCCCAGCTTCGCGAAGCCCAGCTCGCCCGCGCGCGCCTCCGCCTGACATGCGGGCCCCGCATGTTAGCCCTCTCTCTCTCTCTCTAAGCGCCTCGCTCGTTCTCCACCGTCCGATCAAGGATGAACGGCTAGATGCGCGTGAGGTAACCGGAGGGGTCCGAATGTTCCTTTGATTGTGGGCCGTCCGATCAAGATTCAACGGCCCAATCCTTGAGTCCGTTTCGCAGCCGCACCATTTCGCACGCGCTGCGTCCTAACCATAGCCACTGACGTGTGGGTCCCACCCACGTCATCATCGCTGTCTCCGAAGTCGGGGATGGCGGGACTCCGCCGCCGCCGCTTTTCTCGCCCGTGCGTGCCTAGACCTCCTCGCCGCCCTATATAAAGGGAGCTAGCCCTCGATCTCCGCGACTCCAACCGCGCGCCGCCGCTCAAAACCCTAACCCTAGCGCGCAAAGCTCGAGAAGCAACTGCGCGCCGCAACTCCGACGAGCTTGTTCTCCGCCGTTAGTGCGCCGCGCCTCTTCGTCTCGCACCCAGCATCGCACGAGCTTCTCTACCTCCTCGTGGCCTTGGTCTCGCGGAAGCCCACCGAGCCCCGATCCCGACGAGCCCGAGACTTCGCGCGCTTCTACTCACCGCCGGCCACCCGGTTGTCTCCGAGCACCGATGAGCACCTCATCGGATCGCCATCGCACCTCTACCTCCGGTACCACCCACCGCCGGTGAAACACCGCGCTCGCGGAACCTTTGTTCCCGAGCCGCCACCGCTCGGGTCCGGCGTGGCCGCCCACGCGGCGCCAAGATCGCCCGCGCTGCGTGTCATCCACGCGCGCGCGCGTCGCGTCCTCGTCGGCGCCGCGTGGCTTGGTCCACGGACCGAGTCCGAGGCTCGGTGGACCTAGTCCACCGTGAGTTTAGCCTCGACATGTGGGTCCCACATGTCGAGATTTCTTTATTATTTCTTTTTCCAAAATTCCTCCACGACGTCACCATGCGCATTAAATCTGATTTTCCTTTAGGAAAATAATTCGGTAAATTCATAAGATCTGATTTTCAGCATTTTATGTAATTTCCAATCTTCCAAAGCTCATAACTTTTGCATCCTAACTCCGATTGAGCCTATTCAAATTTCTAAATTTGTCTAAATTCAATCTCTATTTATCTGAGATTTTTATTTAATTTTTAGAGTTTGTTTTGCCTCTGTTATTTATTTGTTTTGTTTATTTTTTGTTGCGAGTAAGACGTCGATTCGTCGGAAAATTTTGTGGAAGAAGGAGCACCCCAAGATCAAGACCAGTACATAGACCTTTTCCAAGGCAAGTCATACCTTTGATCATCTTGAACCCAGTTTTCAAATTACTTTGTGTTAAATTATTGCATTCTATTTTAATTATGTATTTAACTGCTTTGGGCATAGTTATTATCCAAATTGTTATCACACCTTGGCCTTGTATGTCATAATTCCTTATCACCCTAGATTGGTTATGAGTTGGTAATATTATAGCACCAACGTGGGTTGGTTAGATGCGAGTACAATTGCTTAGTCATGCCACGAGTCATCATCATATGTAAGTTGCAAGTATTAATTATGACTAAGTGACTATGGAACTTCGTGTAAAACTATATGCTATGTGTTGTTACTTCGTGATGACATGTGTTGCACTAAAACCAACTGGTTGGTAAAGGATTTAGACTGAGGCAAGTGGTGGAGACTGTGTGACATGGTGGTCTATGTGATGGGAATGATGGTCTTTGTGACTTAGTTAGAAAATGGAAGTCTTGCCTTGGTCAATTAAGGACTTAACTTTGTGCGCCATTGAACTGAGCCTTATTGTACGACCACATGCCTGGTATGGTACGGGCCTAACTTAGTAAGTTATGGATTCTCGGCATTGATGTTCGGTGGATAGGTTAGGTGTGTGACAGGTGGAGGTGTGACTACTTGGTGGTTGCATCGCGGGACGGTCGTCTTCCCCGTCGGCGGTGTGTGTTATACCAATTCTATGTGAGCCGATATAGCGGTTTGTAAGCACACCGGGAATGTCAATGTTTGAGATGAAGTTTCCGACTGTTTTGTTACGATTTGTGCTTGCTACACTAGTTGTATCTTGTGGGTAAAGTGTACAACCTCTGCAGAGTGTTAAACAATCTATTCGAATAGCGCGCGTCGCGTTCATGGACATGCTCGGGATTTCACACGAGGGTAGTTTTCATAAAATGTTGGGATGGGAGTGTGTGACCTCAATCATATGGCTATGTGCAATAATCTGTTTAGTGTGTGTCTTTGTGGAAACAATCGTTAAATTAATATTGTCTATTTGTTTTGAACTATGCTTTCAATCTATTATTGTATTCAATTGCAAATGTTGCTTTTACGCAAAAGAACCACGAAGCCTTTTATTTGGAATAAGCTCGCATCTATGCATTGCATTCGTGGTATGATTTGCGAAGTACGATTGTGTACTCACGCTTGTTGTAAAACTTGCGCCCAAACCTCTGAGAGGAGGAGTCTACGCCGCTTTTGAGGAGAGTTCAAGGCCGATCATGCGTTAAGGTCTGGATCCCAGTCGGTTGCCTGTGGTGAATTGGTGGGATCTACGCTGGAGTTATTTCCGTTCCGGTGTTGTTTTATTTACTGTTAGCCCTGCGTGGCTTAATAAGTGTAAACTCGACCATTAGGTCAAAACCCTTATTTGTTATTCAAACTAATCGTTTACTTTATTTATCATTTGTGTGGATCGATATTTACCTATGTTAACCCTGTGTGCACTAGCGTAATCTTGGACTAGTACAGTATACACAGAGGGTTCCAGAATCGTAGTTCTGGGTCCCGACAAAACCCTACTAACATACTCTGCATTTTTCAGGTATTTTATAGAAATGTTCCTATTTTCATAGCTTCAAACGTATTTTCGGCACTAACAAAATAATTAATGCACACAAACGACAAACATAATTATACTGGGATTATTTCGGTTGGGCTCTACCTACCCTACTAACTACTCTGCAATTTTTCCAGGTATTTTATAGAAATGTTCCTATTTTCCTAGCTTCAAACGTATTTTTGGCACTAACAGATTAATTATTGCGCACAAACGATAATCATAATTACGTTAGGATTATTTCGGTTTGGCTCTACCTACCCTACTAAGCTACTCTGCAATTTTTACATATTTTTAATAGGTGTCTTCCTTTTTTTTTTGCAGATTATTCAAAATCATTCATGTACTGCAACATAAATAATATCTCCACGATTAACTAAACTATACACAACTTAAATGATATACTAAATAAAACAGCTAAAATTATCCAATCTATTGAAATCTATGTCGCTATTTTTTTTTGCTAACCGACATGTTTTGAAATAATGTACGAAGTTGCAAAATATTTACCTGCAAAATGACCGACCAGATCTGCCGTTCCATCTATCTCCTCCGCTACAAACTGGTAGGGCTTCGCTACGTCTCTTCTCCCCCTCTCCTCCTCTCTCTTCTCCCTCTCTTTTTTTTTTTGGAATTAAAATGTCATTTCCACCCAATTTTTGGGTTTAAATAGCTAGTTCATATCGCTAGTTGAACTGACGACAGGAAGCTGCGGGTTCCTGACAAGAAGCTGGACTAGCGACAGGCAGTCAACAGGGTCCCTGTTGCCATTTGGAATGACGACAGGGGCCTACTTTTGTTATTTTTTCTGATTATTTATTTTTGTAATTTGCTTTTAAAATAGTATTATTTAAAAAAACGCAGAGCGCGTGGGAGTTATAGGCTAAAATAGCACCGTCGCGCGACGAAATAGCAAGAACAGCCCCTCGCGAGCGAATTGGCAAAAATAACACCGCGGAGGCGCTAGCAGGCGACATGTGCCCCCTGCCGTGCCCCTACCGAGTGACATACCACTTGCCGTGTGGTGGATCCCCATTGCCACGCCCACCCGCCGGAGGAGGGAGCGGTCTCGAAGGGGCAGTGAGCCCGCCGGGCGCGGCCTGTGGATTGGGGAATGGGTTGGTGGGCTTGTGGATTGTGGCGGCGCCTGATGGTGAAGGGTGGTCGAGTGGATGGGGTTGGAGTGTTCTAGGCCTTTAGGGTTTCCTCGATGGCCTATCTATCAATGTTGTTAGTGGATAATCAGGCAAAGCAGACACAAATGGAGATCACCTATGCCCGCACCCGTTTACCCGATAGGCAAGGAATTAGCTCACATATCCTCCGGTGGGTGGGCGCGGTAGGGGGCACCGGCCAGGTCACCTGCCGTGCGGTGGGGACACGGTAGGCGGGATCCGAGCGGTGAGGGCACGACATGAGGTACGTGTCGTCTATCGGTGTGTCTATAGTGCTATTTTTATTAATCCGCTTGGGGTAAGAGAGTTAGTTTTACTATTTTGTCGTGTAACAATACCAATTAAACCAAAAACTCAGCGCGACGCCTCACACGTGGAAGGATGCAGGCTGCGGAGAGCAGCAGCGGTGGAATAGGATCATCTAGATTTGCTATGAGCCAAACGCCTCCTGCGCTTTGAGGTGGTCGTGCGTGCCGTGCATGCGCATCCATTTTTAAGCAGCATCTCCTGTTCTTCTCCATTCCTCTTCTCCTTCGTATGCACATGACGCGTGAACGTTTCTTTCTTTCTTTCTTTCTTTTATCAAGCCATTCCATGGGGGGTGATTTTGATCACTACTTCGCAGAACAACACAAGAACAAGCAAACTCGATCGCTATAAATAGTAGATCTACATGTCCTTTGGGTAAGATTGGTAAATGACACGAATTGAAGAATCCAAAGATGTACGGCCTCAAAATTAAAGTGGGCCAAGGGGCAACGCTGCGCAATAGTCCAACATTAGCTTATATCCTGTGTCTTGCTCCGAGTGCTAGCTCGCTACTGCTAAGTAACTACAGGAAATGAACCCTATGCGTTTAAGCTCTCAATGCAAAAAGGATCTCTATAATATTCAGCTGCAGAAGACGATCTTCACCTTACATCAGAAAATAAGGGTTTAGACCTAAAGCTACAGTAGTTTTATTACAATATTTTTACTGTTTATTCAGTACTTGCTACGTTGCCGCTGAGATCCGAATCCGTAACAAGTTCTCTCTCCTCCCTCACCTCTCTCTCCTGTAGTAAAGATTTTGACCGGTCAGGAATGCCAAGAAGGGGTACAAGTACTGTTTAGTGGAATGTGCACTGTGGATGTCTTCGAATCACGATCCGTATTGACCGATCTAGCCCGTATAGTTGTATGTATACTTGTACACGTACGGCATCGTCGTGGTGGTGGCTGGTGCTAGTATAAATAGCGTATAGCCCACACTTGCATGCCCACTAGCCCTCTCTCCATCGCTTCCAACAACAGCTGCTACTTGCTCATCCTCCGCCCATCCTCATCTCCACTCTCCACCGAGGGAGTGGAGTGGAGGGAGTGGAGTGGAGCGGAGTGCCACTCGCTCTCTTTCTTCGCATGTCAACGCGAACAAAAAGAGCCTCCTCCTCCTCGTCCTCACCCAAGAGAGAGAGTCGCAACGGCAAGAACACCGCCTCCTACCCAAGAGCAACCCAGAGGTATACAGCAGCTGCTGATTCTCACCTTCAATGTTTTCCCTTTGCTTCTCGCTTCAATTCTTGGTTCCTGGCTGCGATTCAGCAGCTCTACCGGGTTTGCGTTGGGATTTAAGCCCAAGATTTGGGACAGGATTCGTGGCCATGCTCGCCAGTTCCCCTGTTTCTTGTTGTCCCTTGCGAAAGATTCCTCTGTTTCTTGGAATTTTACTTCATGCTTGTTCGTTTCTTGTTAGAAATTCGAACCAAATCGCTAATTAACTCCCTCGTGTTCGTTTCCGAATGCAGAGATCTTGTACCTCAGTGCATCGCTGAATAATGGAGCTGAGCGGGGAGACGTCCATGGCGCCGCCGGTCAGCGGCAGGAAGCGCAAGTGCCCACCGCCCGGCCTGGGGGACCTCCACGAGGACATGCTCGAGCGCGTCCTCGCGCGCCTCCCGCCGGCCAGCTTCTTCCGCCTCCGCGCCGTCTGTCGACGGTGGCGCGCGGCCGCCGCGTCCCTGACCTTCCTCGACGCCTGTGCCCGCGTCCCCTCCCGCGACCCCTGGTTCCTCATGCTCTCCGAACGACCCCACCCGGTCGTCGCCTTCGACGCCGCCGAGCGCTCCTGGAACCCCTGCCGCGCCGCGCCGGGCTCCATGATGGTGGCCGCGTCGGGCGGCCTCGTCCTCTACCGCGCGCCGGCCACGGGCGAGCTCACTGTCGCCAACCCGCTCACCGGCGCGTCCCGCGCGCTCCCCCAGCCGCCGCAGGGCCAGGGTGCGCCGCAGCTCCACGCCATTGCCATGTACGGCTCCCCCTACCGCGTGGCGCTCTTCACGGGCGAGCTCCCGGACCTGTCCATGGCGGTCTTCGACTCGTCCAAGGACGAGTGGGAGGGTCCCGTGGCGCTTGCCCGAAGATCCGAGGCCTCGTCTCCGGACGCGACAGCGCAGGGCGGCGGCGGCGATGACACGGTCTACTTCCTGAGCAAGTCCGGCGACGTGGTGGCCACCAACATGCAGCGCAGCGCGTCGAAGCAGTACTCCTCGGTGGTCGTGCCTTCCGAGCGCGGCGACGGCCAGGCCGTGGCCTACTTCCTGAGCCACTCGGGCACGGTCGTCGCCTGCGACACGGCGCGCCGCACGTTCGCGGAGCTCCCCCGTATCCTCCCCGTGTACTTTGAGTACTCCATCGACGTCGTGGCTTGCAACGGCGCCGCCTACGCCGTCGTGCTCTCGGAGTACCTCGACACGGCGAGCTTGCGGGTTTGGCAGTTCGCCAACGGCGCGTGGCTGCAGGTGGCCGCCATGCCGCCCGCCATGTCGCACGGATTCTACGGCAAGAAGGCCGACATCAACTGCGTCGGGCACGGCGACCGCCTCATGGTCTGCGTGAGCTCCGGCGAGGCCAACGGCTGCTTCATGTGCGACGTGGGCAGCAACCAGTGGGAGGAGATGCCCAAGTACGTCAATGGCGATGGAGAGGTCAACGAGTTCTTGGCCGCCTTCTCCTTCGAGCCTAGGGTGGAGATGAGCGTCTAAGTGTGTGTGCTTAGTGTGTTAATTAAGGAGCGTCGTTTTGCTTTGCTCCTTGCTTGTTTGCTTGATTTCTTTATGTGTATGTAGTGATCACTGTTCGTTTTGCATGGTCTTGTCCAGGGATTTCAGATTGTTTCATGGATATCAAATTGAGCCCTTTTTGAAGTGTTTGTACTGCCAATTCTGTATTGTTGGTTGGCTCGTATTTTATTTTTTTGGCTCTTGATTTTTGTGTCCTTGGCAAAGTACATTAGCAATCTTATGCAAAGGAAAATTTTATGCCATTCAGAGCAAAGTAAAGAAGGTTTGGTCCAAACAAAAGACAGAAGAGAAGATTGCACCAAGAAGGAAAAGAACAGAGCATCAAGACAATTTTGGCAAATTCTTGATTTTGTTCTTGAATAGGACATCAAATTTGCCACTTAAGTATGTTCTAAAGATTGTTTGGTGGAACAGAGCATCTGATCCTGCTGTGCAAAAGTACTTCAGCATGTAGTTTTAGCCAATTCATTGATGCCATTTACTGCCAAAATTTTCATCAGTATATCTTGCTAGGCACACCGAGTTTTAAGATGAAGTTTCCTATGTAACAAGCTGTTTCTGTGGTTTGGAAGATCTCATGTGTTCAGCATGATCCAAGAATAGGAAAAATAAAAGGGGAATAAAGGGAGAAAACAAACACTATTGTAGTAAGTAAAACTTTTTCCCTCTCCTTTCTTTTCTCACAAGTGCAATGCATGCCACAGCTTGCCCATGCAACAGCAAAAGTTGGCACCTTTGCTTTGGAAGGAGGCAGTGTGGCACTGAGGAAAGAATTATCATGAGTTTTGTAGAGATAGATAGATAGAGGAATGGCTAAAGCCACAGGCAGAATCTATGTAGGGGTATCATGGCATGTACTGCATGCTGTTGGGTTTTCTTCTCTGTCTTCTTCCCCTTGCCTCCTCTCCTTTCCTTGCTTGCTGTTGAAAAGCTTCTGTGACTCTGTGCTTCTGCATTTTCATTTTGGAGTGGAGACAGAAATGCATTGTGGTTGCAAATGCTTTGAGATGTGCTTGTGTATGTGCTTTTTTTGCTTTCATCTGTGGAGATGCTGCTTTAGCAAGTGTAAACAAGGTTCTTAAAGTATGCTTACCACTTTAACAGTTGCAGTCTCAGAGGGACTAGTAGCCTTCTTTTGCAGCTCCCTTTGGCCTAACATTACTGCATGCAGGAGCAGGGTTAATTCCTCTACAATTGCCATCGGGCAGTTGCAGTAAGAGGGCTGTGAAAGAAGTTCAGAACTGAGTTGCCTACGAGTTGGTTTACAGTTTACATCTAGATTCTTTATTTTTTGGTTGACATGTAGAATACTTGTAAGGAATCTTCAGGTTTACGCATAAAGTCTACTGATATAGTTCTTAAGCTTGCCAATGGTTATTATTACCGGAACCTAAAATTGTTCTAATTAGATTTCAGCATTGCTTTCTCCCCAAATTTGTTACTGTTAATGCAACGTAGTTCCTGATGGGTACGAAGCATGGAGCTGTGATGCCATGCCGGTGGCAACATCATGGGGGCCATGCCATGCCATGCCTGTTGGATCAAAAGATTGGCAGGGGAATGATGGTGTCAATGCAACGGGATGTTGAAGTGGTTGACAATGTGATAACAGAATTCCTCACAATCATTACGTCGTGTCGATTTTAGATTTCCATTGAGCAGAAAAAGCTAGCATGGCCTGAATGAACTTTCCATGTAGTGCGAGAGTTCCTCGGCCATCAGGTGACTCTGGAATCTGAATGTTTTTGCTTTTGCAAAGCCATCTGTGCAGTAGTTTTGATGTTTCTTTTGTATTCTGAATAACATCTGAATTATTATCGGCGTATTTTTTTAGGATAGTGGAACAAACTTTGAAAACCTGTATGATCTACAGAGAGAGAGAGAGAGAGAACAAACTTTGAAAACCTGTATGATCTGGAGAGAGAGGCCCTAAACAGCATGAGAAATTGAGAATAGCCTGTGTGATGAGAGTGCATGGTTAATCACAGAATGCAAACTGAGAAAGCATGGACTGTTAATTAATAGTGAAATTATGCTAGAGCAGTTGATGTTTTCACTGGAACATTGTTTGATCGAGTGTTGTGTTTAATTCCAAGTTCCAACACTTGCATGAGCCGATGAGCCTGCGCAACGAAACGAAATGGTGGATCGTGAGATCGGCAGAGCTGGGCCAGGTCGCAGGCTGGCCGCGACAATTTTGGGCCCATCTGTTTGGCGCATCGATATGCCCCTCTCCCACAGCTAGCTTGGCACTCGAATTTTTTACTTCGAAAAAAGAAACTGGATTGACTTATTACTGTCTCGGTTTTTTCCCTAGCCATTGGGTCAACACGACAAACGCACGAACTACAGCGGTCAAAATTAATGAAAACATTTTCCCTGTATAACGCATGCAAGCCAAAGTTCTCACAAAATCGTCACAAACAGTGCCAGTTGGGCCACCCAACATGCAAATTAAGGTTTGGAACACGGGAGTTCTGTCGGAATTTTCGAGCAAAGGAGGCATCCAGGTTCACTATAATATATGCTTCCTTGTAAAAATTCCAGAGACATTCCAAACGGGCAGTTGCTTTGTTAAGTAAGAAACAGAGAGGGAAACGGAGAATCTTCTCTCTAGGGACTGCAGCGTAGAGGATGCATGGGCAGCAGGCAGGACGAGAAATGAGTGTGCTCCTGGCCCCTGTCCTCCTGTCGCGTCGTCAACGGAGCAGAAGCTCCACTAGCTCACGCAGCCGCAGGAGGAAACCGAACGCCTGATCTCATCTGGTCTGGGGCAGCAGTAAGATTCCCTTCTCTCTGTTCAGCTTCAAATCAACCTGATGGAGAATTTCCTTCCTTCCGTGTGAAGAAGAAGAGCATTCGGCCGTTTCTTTCACTTCTGCGGTGCCTCCAGCTAACTTGCCTTGCCTTGCCTTGCTGAACCGAACTGAACACCTCGGTTTAGCTCAAGCTCCTGCCGACACCATGGTACTGACAAACGCACGCGTACACTGCTACAGTACAGACAAGCACCAGTAGAAAGTAGAATGCAGTATTAGTAGCAGTAGGAGTGCTCCACAGGCAAGAGCTAAGCTCATGCTGTCAGTCACATGTGTAGCTGCAGCCTGCGAGAATCAAACTACAGTACAGACAAGCACCAGTAGAAAGTGTTAGAAATTGGCCCATATGAGTGAGCCCATTTTCTATAATTCCAAAGATTTATGGGTTAAGACCATATCACAAAGCAAGTGGAAGTGACCAACATATAAGGTGGAGTCTCGCACTCAAACACGTAAATACATGGATGGATGAGGATGACATGAGGAGGGCTCGCTAAACACACACACGCACGCACGCTGCTCGTCGCAGATTCGCGTGAAAATCGCGTGACTTGTGACGTGGACGTGACGTGACGTGACACGCCATTTCGCGCACCAAGTCCACCTTATTTTTGCTGAACCATGCATCTCTCTCTCGCTTGAATGAGATTCAAATGTTTAAATTTCGAGCTTTATTGAGTGATGATGTGCGATTACATGGGTAAATGGCGGTTAAGTGTAACGATTACCGATGGGTAAAAGGTCGTTATGTGACGATTACCGATGGGTAAATGGTCGTTATGTGTCGATTACGATGGGTAAATGGTCATTTAACTGTCGATTACCACAACGCATCTATATATGTCCGAGACGCCCAGGCATAGTGAGTACAAGAATAGCCTCCATTTCTTCTTCCTTCTAATCGTCTTTGTCAGATCGCGCTGCTCGAACCTCGCCGACTCTTCTTCTGCTGCACCGTGAAGAAGGGAAGCGGTATCTCCGAACCGTTGTCGCTGTGGAGACTTGCACGAGGGCGGCAATAAGGTTCGGCAGCGATCTGCGCGACCGCTTCTTTGATCAGCGACATCTACGTTTACGCGATCCGCATCAACTCGCGCCGCTTCTCGCTCTTCATCGGACTCCATCTGTAAGTCTCTCGTGTGATTGATAGACTTGTTTACATCCCGGTTTTCATATATTGTGAAGTACAATGAGTTGTCTCACAGCGATCTTGTTTTATGCATCATTAGTCTTTTGCAATATTTGCCTTCTAATAAAATTTGAAATTAAAATATTGCCCTCATTTTTAACAGAAAGTAGAATGCAGTATTAGTAGCAGTAGGAGTGCTCCACAGGCAAGAGCTAAGCTCATGCTGTCAGTCACATGTGTAGCTGCAGCCTTCGAGAATCAAACTACAGTACAGACAAGCACCAGTAGAAAGTAGAATGCAGTATTAGTAGCAGTAGGAGTGCTCCACAGGCAAGAGCTAAGCTCATGCTCTCAGTCATATGTGTAGCTGAAGCCTGCGAGAATCAATCATACAAACGCCTACTGCGCACAGCACTGTCTAGTGTCTAGGCCTGCAGTCCGGCTCCGGCACCGTCTAGACATTGCCAGTTTCTCTTACTCTAGTGGCTTCAGATTATTCCCTCAACAAATCAAGCTGGAAAATACGTCTCTGGGAATTAAATCTGGTTGAACAAAGAAGACGGTCTTCACTGTTTCCAAGGGCAACTAGCAGTCTGCTCAGATTTGGACCGGTGCTACCTGTAGCCAGATGCGTTCCAACTGTGCCTGCCTGCACAACTGAACCCAGGCAAAGGACGACGCGAGAGAAGCTATTCTGATTGCAATTGTCGGCTACGGTCACGGCCGGTGATGGAAGTCCAACAGCAGTACTAGCTTGTCCAAAACAGGTGTACGATCACATATATAAATTGAAGTGACGAAGCAACTTATGCAGCAAATGGAGCTAGTTGCTAACCGATGTTCTGTTCAGAAACATTCAGAGATTGATGAATGACAAGTACGTCAGGTAAGAGTAGCATCCTTGCAAATTAAAGGATAACTTGTTCAGAAGGAGATGGAAATTGCACTAACGGAGGATGTCAGTGAAACACCCAAAAATTTGAAAATTCAAAAGTTTTTCAAGCTTTTTTTAGATTTTCGGTTTTCTTTCCCTTCTTGGAAATCTCCCTCCCATTCCCGCTTTCCCCTTTGGGAAACCCGCCTTCTCCACCCGGAGGCGCTTTCTCCTCGCGCGCCTCTCCCTTCTTCCTCCTCACGGTGCCACCGCCGCTCACCTCGCACCTTCTCCTTCCTTCTCGTCGGCCGCCACCTCCCGCACCACCTCGCTTTCACCCGCGGCTTCTACCGCCTTAGCTGCGCCACCTCACCCCGTCACCTCCCCTTTCTCGGCGCCGCCCAACCTGTGAGGACCCCCGGGTTAAATCCGTAAGACCGAGTCTAAGAAAGGCCTTATGGATATAACTCTGGGCCTCAAGTAAATGAATTCTGAGTTAACTCCATCTAAGTGAGAAGTCTTGACTGAAACTAGAGCCTCGGTGATCATGCATACTGCTCCTCTACAAGTATTACATGATGATCGGTTCTCTAAACAATCAAATACCACACTTAGTGAGTTAACATGGTGTTGGACCGAAAAAGTGACTAGAGGGGTGAATAGGAGCACGATATCTTTTTCCCAAAATAGATTCAATACGAATCTCATTCCAATAGCTATGAAAACTATGAAGATCAATCAATCAAGCACAACGGAAGACTTGTATTGAATCCACTCAAAACCCCGAAGCAGAAGCAACAAAAACTCAAAACCAAAAAGCTTGGGCGGTCTGACCTCTCAGAAATCGGTCTGACCTTTGGAATCGGTCTGACCTCTCAATACATGGGCGGTCTGACCTCTCCGAAATCGGTCTGACCTCTCAATACATGGGCGGTCTGACCTCTAGTTCAATGAACAGTGAAATCAGCCCGAAAAACCAAAACAAAAATTGAGCTAACTTTTGATTCGTGCGACAAAACTTCATGAAACTTGACACACACCTCAAAGATGTCAGGAACCTATTCCAAGCAACGATCGTGAAGATCCTTGCCAAAGTTCAGACCTTTCTCCATTTGAGTGAAGGTGGTTCAAAAATCGAGCCAAAATCGAAATATGATCTAGAGACTTGCTCGTGGGTGATTGATGATCAAGAAGACCCTAGATGGGTTTCCACATGTCGCAGCAAGTTAGATCACAGCAAAAAACCAACCAAAAACTCGCGGATCAAAGAAAGATCACAAATCATCAAATAGAGAGAAAGAAAGCAAAGGAGCACATCTTTGAGCAAACTTTCTTGGATTGATTTGATATGGTGCTGGTTTACAGCCACTCCAACAATGGAGAACAAAGCTCCAGACATGAGCACGAAATCAAATCAAAACTCTTTAGAACCCTAACCTCCACTACTCCTCTCCCTAAGCAAACTAGAGTTTCAATCACAATGAAAGGGTTGAGGGGGTGCAGCCACCTCCCTCCTCTATTTATAGTGGAGGCCTAGACCTTCTAGAAGAGTTTCCATACTGTTAAGGCCCAACACAAACGGATCACACACGCACGTATTTTAAAGCGCCGTCTTCATCTCCTCTTAACCTAATCCGCTTCTCCAACGCACCTTCTTGCGACGCGGGTTGGCAAAAGGTAACCAAGGCGGTATTTGGTAAAATGACCAAAATACCTTCTCGGCCCTTCTCCAAGACCGAGTCCAGATTGTCGGCACTCGCTGTTCGCCACGTGTAGGTTGATCCAACGGCTCTCATCATGTCGGCAAGTCTCTCCCATCCGGCCCCACCGAAACCACCATGACACTTGCACGACACCCCGCGCCGCTTGATCCAACCCGTCGCACCAAATCGCCTGTTCGGCCACCTTTGTCCATCTTGCACCATGCTTGAGTCCAATGATTTCACCCGACATCGCCGATCGCTCAACCTCGCTCTCCAAGCCTAGTCCCGATCATCCTCGCCGTTGACCGTCGTTGACCACCAAGCAACCTGTACAACAATAGACAAGCAAATCGAATCCGGGAACAAGTTCTTCACAACTTGACCCACGTTAGTTAAAACATGCATCATGCAACACATATGCAATGAAACCCATGAACTTGACCTAACTAGAACGCATCGCCGCCACACGGACGACGACTTGTCAAAACCATCGACCGCCACCATGGCGGTCGATCGCCCACGGCTCGATCGCCAACAGACGCACGGCCCGACCGCCACCAAGGGACTTAACCAAAATTCCAACTCTGAAATCCGCAACCTCTCTGGAAATTTCAAACGAATAGAACTTTTGACTGGAGGTTCCAAAAATTATGGGACCAAGAGTAGTAGAACCTCTTCTCTTGCCTACACCCTCTATTTTTGGCCCAGCCTCAAACTCCAACACAACTTTCAAGGCCGGTCGATCGCCACGAGAGCTTTGGCCGGATCACCACACTAGCTTCGGCCGATCCGCTCGCCGGTTGGACCGCCAACAAGTTCACCCGATAAACCACTTGAGGCACGGCCGGTCTGACCGCCACCAAGGCCGATCTGACCGCCAGAGGCCTGACAGAACCTGATCTTTGCCGAAAACGCGTGTTTCCGCAAACCTTCAACGTCATTGCCAATTGTCACATCATCCTAAGATCATGAGCATATCCCCATGATATCCACAATCTCCCCCTTGATGAACACATTGGCAATTCCCAACAAATGCAAATTTTTGCGGTTTGAAAAGTAAAAACTCGATGTTTTCGCGCAAAGACACAACTTGGTCCATATGCAAGAGAAAGCAATGGAAATGACCAAGCTGGCTTCAAAAAAGTATAGGCAAGTGAGATAAGGCAAAAGAAAGCGAGAAAGCTTCATTTTCCAGAAGGAGTCAAAATCTCACTTAAGGTCAATATGAAAGAACAATTGTTCGATATGACCTTTGATCATCGTGAGGCTCAAGAATTGCAATTCAAGTTCAGAAATGGCAATACGATCAAACGAATGCAAATATGAAACTCCCCCTCACTATGATCCTCAGATTTCAGAAAAATTCAAATTCTCCAATTTTCTCCCCCTTTTTAACACTTTTATATCTTCTCCCCTTTATACATATCGAAATATCTTCTCCCCCTTTGACAATGGAGTCATCAAGGAAATACGCCTTCCTCTCGTCCAGAGATAATAAATGCAGAATGAGGGAAAAACATAAGAAGGAGCATGCATGAAATGCAATGGAGTGGCTTCATATTTTTGTATTTTTCAATTTTTGATTACAAGAAACTTTGGAGATTACCCAAAAGAACAAGCTAGCATTTCTAATATTGCACAAACAACATATCAGCCTGAATACGCTAGCAAGATCATGATAAGACATATATAAGAAAGCTAAAGCTAGAAGGCTCAATATAAAGCAATGAATTTTAGCATTTTAAGTAAAGCTTCAAATCTAGCAAGTTCATCAACAGAGATCCTAAGATGATATTGGCCATGTCAAAATGTCAATGTGAGATCAAAAAGCTAACAATGACCACATTAAGAGACAAACAGGTCCTAAATTGAATCATGTTGCTCAATTTTTCTCAAACGCCTATTTTTCAACAGTTTTTCATTTGCAATGAATATTGAAGTTGATTAAAGGTATATGTAATACTCCGGATTAAACTTTGAGAATGAAAATTGATCTTTAGGGAGAGGAATCAATGGGATTAGTGAATTGTCTCTGGAAAGGGGGGTTATCTGTTAATTTCGACCAACTTGGGCCTGGGCTAGAGGCCCATTTGGACCCCTAGTGGCCGCCAAGGGGGACTCCACCCCTTTCTCCCTTTGCCAAACCCTAGCTTTTCTCCCTTTTGGCCGCCCTCCCTTCTTGGCCGCCACCCTTTGGCCTCCCCCTCCTATGCGCCCTACCTCCTCCCCTCCCTGATGTTCTCTCATGGTGGTGCCCCTCAAGACATCTTCCCGCTGCGGTGTTGATCTTCCTCCATTGCCGGTCTTTGCAAGAATCGGGACGACGATCGTGGGCTGTGGAACAAGGAGAGGAAATCACCACCAACTTCTTCTTCGAGGCACGCCAGCATCATCTCCCACGTCGTCAAGGGTAACGATGTGTTCTTGGGTCTTCTAGAAGTCTTTCGTTAAGTGGGCGAGTAGTTTTGTTAATTTCCAGTCTGTCCGCGTTTCGTTCAATTCTGTCCAGTATGTTGGAGGGGTTGTTTAGGTTGTTTTTAGGCAGAATCTGAAGGTTTGGTCTCCTAGAGATATCTAGGCCTCGTTCTTAAGTTTCAGTGGCCACCAAGTTCACTTGATTCCGAGGTCCGAGTCAAAAGTTATGGATGTTTTAGTACCTGCTGCCAGAAATCTGACGAGAATAAACTGTCTGGTTATTTCCTAAATTATGAAAGGGAAATTGGTTGAAAATGAAAGTTCACCCAACTAGGTTATTGTAGAGGATTCGATGACCTTTTCAGATTGGTAAAGAACGTTCAATTTGGAGCTACCTAATAAAAGTTATGATCTTTTTAATTCTGCTGTTCGTTCTGTGGACAGATTCTGGACAGAAAGTTCAAACGATTATTAACCTATTAAATTGGCCAAATTGGTTTATCTCGTCAACTAGAGTATTGTAGATTAGTCAGTTAAGAAGCTACAGAAATTGGGTTTACCACTTTTTGACTTCCTGACACTGAGATACGTTAATTCTCGTGCTGCTGTCCAGGGACAGTTTTAAAGCTGAAAACATTGATTCTAGTTTAAGCTTTGTTTTATTGACTAGAGTCGTCAGGGAAGCAATGTATAACGTCGGTTAGTAGAAATGGGTATTGTTGGTGTTCTTATTGAATTTATTTCATTGGTTAGGCGGCGGAGCTTCGAGTTTAGGAACGCCATCGCTTCCAACTAACGCGTCTCAACGCGGAAGGCAAGTACATTGTTGATCTAAATGTTTGTGCATTGTGGTTATTGATATGAGCGTGCTGTGATAACTCTTGTGTAGTATGAAGTGAAATATCCATGTTTTGTCTCTATGTTGAATTCATGAATAGAAATGATGGTAATGTTGTATTCAATAAGTTGTTTCATGCATTCATTATCTTTTGCCGTCCACGGAGTGGATGAGGAGACCATCAATTCCAGGATGGTTGAGTAAGACCCATTAATTCCAATATGGGCCATGTTGGACACCCGTATGAAACGTTCTTCATACGGAAGTGGATCCCGCATTTTTGTTAAGATGCGGGCTTGAGTGAACACCGACGGTGTTCACCGACTATACCAGATATGTGTGTGTGCATCCATTCCCTTGATTTTTAAGCATTCATTTCATGTCATCATAAGTACTCATTTGTGTTATGATCAATGTCGAGGCCGAGTAGGTCTTATTCGTATTGATAAATGTGTTTTTAATCTTTGTACTTGCTGAGTCTTGGACTCACCCTTGCTTTGTTTATCTATTTCTAGGTGATCGCTGATGAGGTTCTCTTGGGAGGGAGTAGACATGCACTACTCGAATAATGCACTTCACCTTAGTTCCATTGCAAGAATTATTAAAGACTCTATTATGTTAACTTTCAGATTGTAATAAATAAATCTAGTCATGGATGACATTCTTTTATGATCTTTGAGGATTGATCGATGTTATTGAGAAGTTTTATGCTGTATGGCTTATGTTAAATTGGTGGTTAGCATCTTGACTTCTGAATAGCCAAGGTGTTAACTTAGTTGGTTAATTAGGATTTATGATTAAGTCTTATAACTGATTTTTATTATTGTTTTATGATTTATTGTGAAAAACCTCCGGTATCGTCGTATACCAAAGAGGTTATGTCGAAATTTTGTGGTTTAGCTTAGGATAGTAGCATTCCAGGCTCATGCTGAGTTGGGGTGTTACAGTATATCTTAGTGAAGAAGATCCTGGATTAGGAGCCATCCACAAACTCTTCCTAAGCTTCTACCAGGGCGACAAATCTTGAGGTTCATGCCAATTTTGACAAGCAGTCCCCATGAGATCGTCTGGATCATCAAACTATCTCCAAGTTCATGTCTATGACATGCAGTCTCGTGAGAGTAGTTTGGCACATTTTAAGCACAAAACAATCCTTCAATTTGATTTTTCATTTTTCACAAGAGCAGTTTTAGATTCTTAAAAGAACAAGAAGCTCAAGTAATGATCAATACTAGATTCAAAAGCTAACATAGCAATTTTGACAGGGCCAATGTCACAAAAGGAGCACTAATTGCGCAACTAGCTAAAACATCCACAAATTGCAGTTTTTAGTTCAAGTTGTCTTAAAGTTCTGGCTCATTCAGCAAAGACTTAGCTACACATGTGAAAGCATGATAATTCTAGCAAGTCAAAGAACTAGACATAGCATTGAGCAGAATTGAAATACTAAAGCTCAAGAGGGTAATAAGCAAAGCTACATCAATTTTAAAAGACAAGCAGAAAAGCTTATATTACAATCCGTCTTTTTGGATTTTCATATGAATGCAATATGATACAATGAGATGCACAAAAGACTTAAAAAGCATAAAAAGAGCAAAAAGATCAGAAGAAAATACCACTAGAAGAAGGTATCAGAAAATATCAGAAAAACTCAGATGAACAAGGAAAGTTCAGAAGAACAAGGAAAGTTCAGAATAGAGCCAACTCCCCCTCAAACCAACCTGTAGGGATAAATTACCCTAACTCACTTCTCAAGGTGGCAAACCAAGTTGGATCTAAAGGCTTGGTGAGGATATTAGCGAACTGAGCCTCGGACTCCACGAAATACAACACAATATCACCCTTCTCGACATGGTCTCTAAGGAAATGATAGCGAATGTTTATGTGCTTGGTCCTAGAGTGTTGTACAGGGTTTTTAGCAATATTTATAGCAGAAGTGTTATTACAGAAAAGAGGAACACTATCAAAAGCCAACCCAAAATCCTTAAGAGTGGACACCATCCACAAAATCGACTACAAAGAACTAGCAAAGCAGCCTACATATTCAGCTTCAGTAGTGGATTGTGCAACAGAAAACTGCTTCCTAGAAGACCAAGAGACAAGAGAAGTGACTAAGAAGTGACAAGTGCCTGAGGTACTCTTCCTATCTAGCCGACATCCCGCAAAATCAGAATCAGAAAACCCCCGAATGGACAAAGAAAAAGAACAGAAAAACCAAATGCCATACTGGAGGGTAGAGTGTAAATACCTAAAGATGCGCTTAACGGCTTGGCGATGGGAAGTCCTCAGAGACGCCTGAAACCTCGCACAGAGGCAGACCGCGAAGTGGATGTCCGGTCTTGAGGCAGCTAGGTACAAGAGGGAGCCGATCATGCTGCGGTACTCGCGTTGATCCACGACTTCTCTTTCCTCATCTGGATCCAAAACAGTCGAAGTCGCCATGGGAGTGGCGATCGGCTTGTAGTCACCCATCTCGAAGCGTTTGAGCAGATCCTTGGTGTACTTCGTCTGATGGATGAAGATCCATTCCTTGCATTGCTTGATTTGAAGCCCCAGAAAGTAGTTGAGTTCTCCTATCATACTCATCTCAAATTCCCTGGACATGGTCTCAGAAAAACTGGAAACAAGAACATGAGAGGAACCACCAAAGATAATATCATCTACATTAATCTGAGCAAGCAGGAAGTCATTGCCACGCCTAAGAATGAACATAGTCTTGTCTACCTTACCCATCTCAAAATCATTTTTAAGCAGAAAGGTCTTAAGTCTATCATACCAGGCTCTAGGGGCTTGCTTAAGACCATACAAGGCTTTGGATAGCTTGAAAACATGATGTGGATGCTTGGAATTCTCAAAGCCTAGGGTTGTCTAATATACACTTTCTCCTCTATAAAACCATTCAAAAAGGTACTCTTAACATCCATCCTAAAGCCCTTAGAAGCAGCAAATGCAAGCAGAATGCGAATGGCTTCCAATCTAGCAACAGGAGCAAATGTCTCATCAAAATCTAACCCCTCAATTTGGCTAAAACCCTGAGCTACCAATCTAGTCTTGTTTCTAACCACATAACCATCCTCATTTTGTTTATTTTTGAATACCCAACGGGTTCCTATCATATTATGACCACTAGGAGGTTCTAATAGGTTCCAGACCTTGTTCCTTTCAAAATTCTCTAACTCCTAATGCATGGCATTGACCCAGCTAGAATCAAATAAAGCATGTGATATATCGCGGGGTTCGAAAGAAGCAACAAACGCAGAATGAGAGTAGAGACTTGGATCGTGATACCTGGAGCGAGTGACTCGCTCATGAAGACTACCAATCATTTGATCCGGAGGATGACGCCTCTGAATATGAAGTGGAGCGCTCGGGGGAGATAGCATCTCTTCGACCTCCGCAGGTACTGCTGATGATGAAGATGCAGCAGGAGCCTCAACTGAAGGTGAAGTAGTCGTAGCAGGTTCTGGAGCTTGGACAGGAACATCAGCAACAGGTGGAAGAGCAGTATCAAGTTCATCCTCATCTTCTTCAACAAAAATGCTCTTTGTCACCTGTAAGTCACCTGAAACATCGGATCTAGCTCCAGGGCTAGTCTCATCAAAAGTGACATTGCATGTCTCCTGGACAATGTTAGTTTCAACATTAAAAACCCGAAAACCTCTTGAATGTGCAGGATAACCCAGAAATAAACCATCAAAAGTCTTTGATTCAAATTTATCTAGGTTTCCAGTCTTGAGAATAAAACACTTAGCTCCAAAAACTCGAAAATGAGAAACAGAGGGTTTTCTACCAAAACGAAGTTCATGTGAAGTTTTGCCCAAAGACGGTCTCAAGAAGACACGATTTGCAATATGGCAAGCTGTAGCAATAGCTTCGGCCCAAAACCTCCTCGGAGTGCTATACTCATCTAGCATCGTCCTAGCCATCTCGACTAAGGTTCTGTTCTTCCTTTCCACAACGCCATTTTGTTGAGGGACGTGTGGAGAAGAGAACTGATGCTCAATTCCTCGCTCAGCACAAAAAGAGGCAAACGAGACATTCTTGAACTCCGTGCCATTATCACTGCGGATCGCTCTCAAGGTACCCGGAAGTTCAGAAGCCAAACGAAGAACAAGATCATGATAATGACCAAAAGCTTCATCCTTCGAAGCAAGAAAGAACACCCAAGTGTATCTCGAAAAATCATCGACTATGACAAGAATGTACCATTTGCCACCAATTGACCGAACCCTAGCAGGACCAACAATATCCATATGAAGCAACTGTCCTGGTCCGTCAGTCATGACCATAGTCACTGAAGGGTGTGAGGCGGCAACTTGCTTGCCATGCCTACAGGGCGCACATACAGCATCCTTGACGGCTTTGAGTTTGGGCAAACCTCTCATGAGATCAAGGTTGCTAACTCGCGTCAGATGATCAAACCCAATGTGCCCCAAACGTCGGTGCCAAAGCCAGAACTCAGAAGAAGATGTAATCAAACATTTAAGAGAACCAGCAAGAGATTCAGAAAAATCAGCTCCAAAGATCCTAGCAACTCTATAAATCCCAAAGACGAGCTCACCAGCTGAATCAAGCACCCGACAAGCATTTTTCTTAAATGTAGTCTCATAGCCATCATCAAGAAGCTGTGAGACAGAGAGTAAGTTAAACCTGAGCTTGTCCACAAGGGCGACATCCTTTAGGATGAAATTGTCGTTCACCCTGATTGATCCCGTTCCTTCAATCCGCCCTTGAGTATTGTCTCCAAAGGTGATGAAGACATCACCTATCGACCGCGTGAAGGAGGTGAACCATTTTGAGTCTCCGGTCATGTAGCGTGAACAGCCGGAGTCGACGAACCACATGTCCTCCCTTCCGCGGCGATCCTGAAAATCAAGGCACAGAAGAACGATGTGTCTCAATACTGGGGTTAGTTAAACATGACTTGGGAACCCAGTACTGAGACACACGTCTGCGAGTAGTATGCAAAGCAGAAGTGCTATCCTTGATTCTATTTGAAATTCTGTTATGAGCAATGGCGACTCTAACATGAGAGTTATCCTGTCTAGGAGCATGTGAAACAAATCCTAGACCAGGTTTCTTCCTTTCTAAATTACCATGTCTCACAAAAACTCTAGGTTGATTAGATGACATTCTAGCAAGATTTTTCTTAGCGTTTTTCAACCTACGCCAACAGAATTCAACCAAATGCCCATCCTTCTTGCAATAGGTGCAATGGTACTTGGTACCACTGGGAGAAGCACCTTTTGACTGAACAGATGGTTGGGCAAAACCTGCAGATTTAAAAATGATCTTGGCAGGTTGGGTATCGAATTCAACTAAGTCATTTTTCAATATTTGAATGCCCTTAGATTTGTCATGTGCAAAGTTGTATCCTAACCCTTGGTTCTTATAAGGAGTATTTGACTTGTCAAGGATCATGTTTAACTGTTTCTTTCCTTTAGAAAATTTTTCTAATGTATCATTAAGGTAAGCAATTTCTTTTCTAAAGTTAACACATGAATCACAAGTTTTAGCCATAGACCTCTTCTTATAAAGAGCAACCTCAAGCTTAAGAGCTGGACATAAAGCACATGTAGCAGTCTAAATACTGTCCTTAAGCTTGGCATATTTAGCTCTAACTGCTTCTAAGATATCTTTGACTTCATTTTCACGTTCTAAGCAGAAAGTGCAAAAGCTCGATTTCACATTACCAGAAGCATCCAACTTGGTGGACTCTAAGCATTTATCACAAGGAGTAGATTTAACTTCAATTAGCTCAGTTCTAGCATTTTCAAGTTGATGCAAGGCAACATCATGAGCAGATTGCAATTTAGAAAATTCAGAGTGCAGAACATGGCAAGATGAACATTCATCAGATTCAAGAGTCTTAGCATTTACAAGTTCTAGAGTTAAATTATCCACTTGTGACTCTAAGTCCTTGTTCTTAGCCATGGTAGTTTCTAAAGCCTTATCCTGACTCAAGAGTTGCTCAAAGAGATTATCACATCTAGCAGAAAGATCATCATAGGAGGGAGGTACCTCATTGTCATCGATGTCGACGGAGTCGGCCATGAAGCACATGCCGGTGAAGTCTTTAGCCTTCCCTTTGTTCTTGTCTTGAGGAAGCTCCTCCTCTTTGTCCTCCTCGCTCCCGGAGTCCACATCGCTCAAGGATTGTTCTCCAAGAGCGGCAAATACCCGTGAACAACCTTCTTAAGCTTGGCAAAGATCAAACTTGGACTTGTACCCTTGAGGCTTCTTCCAAGTCGGCTTCTCTTCCTTGTGGTTGCTCTTACCTTTGACTTAGGGCAATTTGCCGAATATGATAGAGCTCTCCACACTCATAACAAGTCACGGGCCGCCTCTCTTCTTGTTTCTCACATTGTTACAGGCACGTGTGACCATTTTAATTATGAGGGTCAACTCTGGCTCAGAAAGACTCTCAAGCTCTTCTTCATGAATAGCAGATAAACACGCAAGAGAAGAAGAAACGGAAGAGGACTCACACAACCCATCAGAAGCTCTCATGAGCGGGTCTGCTACCAAAGCCATATTTTCCTTCTTGGAATGATTACCCCTTTGGATCTCATGAGTCTTGAGCTTGCTATAGAGCAGCTCCATAGTCAGATCAGAGAGGTTAACGTTCTCCTCAATGGCGGTAGCCTTTATCTCCCACTCTTTGGTGTTGATTGCAGCCAAGAGATGGATAGCATTTTCAGACTGAGAATATTCAATATTAACAGCTTTCAACTGATTAATTACTTTGTTAAAGCGACTGAAAATGTCATCGATGCTCTTTCTAGGACGCATCTCGAATTTGTTATACTCACGCTTGAAGACCGTTTGGCGTACTTTTTTTGATTTGAGACGAACCCTCATGGTAGGTTTCGAGGGTGTTCCAAATCTCGTGTGCGGTCTTAAGATTGCAAATCCGATCATACTCCTGTCTACCAAGCCCAGCATATAGAAGGTTCTTTGCCTTGTTATTGCTAGCCAAAAGAGCGTCTGACGCCAGCGTAGCAACTTCGGGCAAAACAAGCGGGACTCGAACAACCTCCCATATAGCTTGTCCTTCGCATTCAAGGAAGACTTGCATGCGATTCTTCCAAAAGGCATAGTCGAGCCCATCGAAGACATGCGGCTTGGTTGAGTACTTCTCCATTGTCAGGACCCAAAAATACAATTCTGGACCCTCTGTGTATACTGCACTAGTCCAGGATCACGCTAGTGCACACAGTGACAACATCGATGAAATATCATTTCCATATACAAATATGACTAATAAATAGGCAAATAACAATAAATATCAGAGTAAAGACCTTAAGGTCAAAGCTTACAATTAATGCATCAGAAAGCGAATAGCTCAATGATGCTGCAGCGGAACGAAACGGAATAACTTCAGTGAAGCCCATCCATATGCCCACAGGCAATCGGCTGGGGTGCGTGTAACATCCCCAAATTGATTAATGAAGATTAGTATGCATCTTATCAGTGTGCATGTCATTTCTAAAATATTTGCAATAATTATTACACTTGGAAAATCTTAATTGAAATTAAACATACACTTCGAATTTGAACTCCAACTAAAAACAACAACAAAAACATTTGATCATCATCTGAAAATAATTTATTCAAATATTAGAATAATTATCATGAATTAATAAAAATTTTCCCAAATTTTGGAACTCAATTCGACCCTCCGAAATTTCAAGGTCAATTCAAGGACATACCTTAAGTTTGAATTTGAATTATACAAATTATATCACAAACTATAAGGTTTAATAATTTTTGTGGGTACTATACTGTCCCAGGAACCCCTGTGATTTATTTTACATTTTTAGGAATTTTATTTCTATTTTTAGTAGCTCGGTCAAAATGAGATAATGAAATTAAATCAGTCAAACACTTTTGACTCAAACCCAACCTAAACCCACTGTTCGGACTCGAGTCCGACGCACCAACCTGACTCAGCTGAACCCACTCGCCGCACCCGATCACTTCGCAACCGTCCGATTTTCATCAAGAGGTCCAAACGCACTCGCCCCTTGGTCCAGCCGCAACAGGAACCGACCCGAGCCACTCTTGGGCCGCTGCCACTCCGACCCCACCTGGCAGGGGTTTCTTCCTCCTCGGGCAGAAGCGGAGTGCCACGCGCCCGGCGCGCTCTGAACCGCCTCTGCCATGCCCCGTCGACGCCGTCACCCACCGCTTCTCCCAACCTATCCCCGAGCTCCGGTAGCTCACGCCGCTTAGTTCTCCATCCTCCTTCTCGCACAAAACCGCCTCCGTGCCCTCCTTGTGCTCCCACCTCTCTCTTCGGCCGTGGGAGAGAAGGTGGCTTTGAGCTCTCCTCCATCCCGGTAAGCGTCGCCGCATCACGCCATCCTCTCCCTATATCCTCGCCGTGTCCATTTCTGCTAATGCCGGCTCCTACTTTGGCTTGTAGCTACTGGGACAAGGCAGTGCCACAGGAGCTTCCAGAGCACGCCCGCAAATACCCCCCCTTTTGGCCGTCTTCATCTCCGGTGAGATACTCTCCAACTCTTGCGCGTCATATTGTGTCCCTTAACTCCACATTGCTTTCCCCTCAACTTATTCCATCAATGATCCACAGGCTCAGCCGTATTTCGAAGTTTCCCCTTCACGGCCGTGGGAACCCCTCTTCTTCCCTAATGCCGGTACGGTGAGTTCCTCTTCAATTTCCCCCCTCTGGAACAATATAGAGGATCCTCTGGTGCTGTTCACACCTCTCTTTTCCTTTCTTTCTCCACAGACATCCCGCCTCTGTGACCTCCAACGCGCCACCGCTGGCTCACGACGCCAGAGCACCCCAGTCACTCCCCACCTCTACCAAGCACTCGGTGAGTTTCCTGGAGGTCCCATGAGCATTTTGCACTGCCACTTGTTGAAGCTCTTCGCCTTACCGCATGTGGTCGCCGTGCATGTTGTGCCGCCGCCCTGACTGGACCTTGCCGTTGCCGAAGAAGATAACCCTGGGTCCCCGGGCCAAGCTGGAGAAGTCACTGAAGCCCCAGGAGTCCATATCCAGTACCAGATTGTCTCGGGGAGATTTCTTCGCCGAACGACTTTGGCACCCGAGCTACCTCCTCCGCTCAACGCCGCCGCCGACGCGCCACCGTGCTCTGCTACCGGCAACGACACCACCGGAAGGTAGCCCTTCCTTTTCTCTTCCCATTTTGCCTCAGACCCTGCTCTCTCCGGCCTCCCCTAGCCGCCGGCGAGCTCGGCATTGTCACGGCCGCGAGCGGCTCTGTTGTCGGATTACCGACCGAAACTTAGTAACGCAATTAGTTTAATCTAACCGTTGTTTTATTTGAGTAATAGTTGTTTAAAGAAGTTAATATCTCTATGACTGTGGGCCTTAGAGTTAGGTTAAGTAGTTGTGTAAACCTTGTTATACGTTTTCGCTAAGGCAAAGCGTATTCTTAGTAGGTTTAGAATGAGTTTACACGTTCGTATAGTAGAAGACGTACTGTCTGAAATACGCCTTCGGCTTGGTTTCGGCCGAGACCAGTCCACGTTGACTGGGTCAAAACCCTTGACCCCGGCCCCACTCGTCATCCCCTGTGGCTAGCTGTAGGTGAGTGGGAAAAGTATTGAGTTCTTTTAGAAAATCTGGAAAACAAATTATATTCACACTGAAAATTGTATTAACTTCAAAAATCCATATCTATTTTAAATCAACTCCAAATTGAATGAAACCACTTCTGGTAATTTTAATTTTTAATGAACTTTATATTAAAATTGGTTTCAAACATGTCTATGTAACAGAGATGCATTATTTTGGAAAATGAGCTATAAACACTATTATTTTTACAAAAGAAAAAGGTTGATAACTTTATAAATTCATAAGTAATTCTTGGAAACTCCAAAAACAGTGAAATCAGTTTTGACAATTTCTATTTCAAATGAACCTAATTATAAAAATGGTTTTAGTCTTACCTCTGTCCCAGAAGATATATTTTGTGGGTTTTTGTCCTAAAACGAATTATTTTTACATTGTGAAATGCTGATAACTTTAGAAATCAATAACTAAATCATGAAAAATCCTATTGGAACAAACTCAACTGTTTTGAACTTGTAATAATATTGCCTATTTATCCATGTAATCCATGTACTCACCTCTACTCTACAAATTTTCATCTCATAATTAAATAACATGAACTAAGGCGTTTTGAAATCTGAAATTCAAACCTTTGTAACTTTCACATACTAAATCCAAATGGAATAAATCTTTCACCATAATTCATATAAAATCATGACCTACCTACTATATAAATTTCATACATTTTTGAGCATGTTGATTTTCTGGCTTTATTTGATGTTTATCGCAATATCGTCTTTCTTTAGGTTTTTCGACGATAACGCTATATTCGTGAGTATATTATGAGTATAACCTGAGAATGGACAAGTGATACAGCAAAGGTGCGAGCACCCTCCTCTTGATCATATTGCTCCCAGTGGTTCTTAAATGTTTGGTGTGAGTTTTATTATCGCAATTGCATGCTATTTTGAAATATATGTTTATGGGTAGAAGTAGTTAATCTCCTAATTGCTGCATTAGCCCTCCTTTGAATGTTGATTACCCTTTTTACCTTGAATGATTAAGGATATATGTTACATGGGTTGTTTGCTAGTTTGTAGAACGATGCTTAGCCATGCTAGTAGTTGTAGCCGAAAGTGGTTGATGGAGCTAGTCCATCGGCCGGTGGATCGAATTGAATCTTAATGAAATTTGAGGATTTTATGGATTGGATTATGTTGAACTTGAGGATTATATCCAGATCTTTGCATCTGGGGTTTGTGGACATGTTGGGCATGGGTTGATATTGTGTGTTGGACTTGGGCGGGTGATAGTGTGATGAAGGGTGGTCCGGATTCATGTAGCCCCCTCGAGTGTTTAAGGACCGATCTGTGGTGTGATGAACCAAGTCTTACGTGCAACCACACGCCGGGATAATGGCGAAGACTTGGCTAACTAATTTGTTGTGTCAGAACACAATCAGGTTGACAACTATTATTGTTATTTTTAATTGTTCTTTTGTCAATCTGGCGGGGGCATGTTAAGGGTCGCCTTACTTGCCCTTAAGGGTCTCTTGTTGGATAGGGACTTACTTACGTAACGGGGTTTACTCCTGTGGTTCAGCGATCGCATCGCTCGCCATAGGACCGTCCTCGGGTGGTTTGATAGTTAGGACATGACATTGTAACGGCCTCGTTATGCTACCTCAGTCACATTCCTATGGAAGAGTGCATTGGCCGACATTAAGAGGAATGCATATCGTGTGGGTAAAGCTGTACAACTCTGCAGAGTAACTAAATCTATTCGAATAGCCTCGTCCTAGGTTATGGACAACACTTGTAGGAAAGCAGGCACAGTTAGCGTTTGGAAAATTAAGTTTGGGTTATGGTTGGAAATGTTATGTCCTTATGTTAGTTTGTTCAAATCTGAAATGTATTCTTGAACGCGTTGTTCGCGCGCTAAATTTGTTGAGGTTTGAGTTGTGCCGCAAATGGGATGTTCGTGTGTTGTTTATAATTGGAGATTATACCATTGATGATCATTACTTACTGCTATAAAATGTTTTCTAAATGTTTTACAAATGGCTAGTTAGAATCTTTATTGTTTATCTATATACAAAACTTGCTTTATGCTAAAAATTGACTAGTGTAGTAGCCTTCCTTTGATACTTACATGCATCCTTTATTTCTTTTGAAAGTATCACGAGTACAACTTTGTACTCTAACAGTGTCTATTTATTCAGGTGAGAACGACGGGTGCAACGACTTTAACTCCAGTTGGTTGCTTGTGGGATTGTGGGCATACCAACTCGGTCATTCCCTTTTTTTTTTAAGTTTATCTTCCGCTGCAATTTATTTGTGTTAATTAGATTTGGCCGATCGACCCTCTTATGCAACCTTGTACCATAAGGTTCTATTTAAATGATGTTGTAATTGATTCTTTTATTCTTGTACATTGTGTATGGATGTGATTGCAATGTTGTGTACTAGGATATGTGCATGTTAGTCACTGATCCTTGGGAGCTAGCATGTGACACATATCCGGGTCACTCGGAATCGTGTTCGTCTCACGTTAAGTGTTGCGTTTACGGCGTAATCACTTAGCTTGATACGGATCCGGTCTCGGGGGTCCTCACAGTGCGCGACCTAGTTCTCCTCGATCCTTGAAGTAGACCTTGTTGACCGACGATTCCTCCATTTCTGTAGGTTTAGGCGCAAGTTTTACAACAAGCGTGAGTACACAACCGTACTCGTAAGTCATACCACAGAATGCAATGTATAGATGCAGGCTTATTCCAAAGGAAATGACTTCTGTGGTTATTTTGCAGAAATGCAACATTTGCAATTGAATATGAATAATAGATTGAAAGCATAATTCAAAACAAATAGACAATATTAATTTAACATTTGTTTTCACAAAGACACATAGCCTAAACAAATTATTTCACATAGCCATATGATTGAGGTCACATAGCTCCCATCCCAACATTTTATGAAAATCTACCCCTCGTGTGAAATCCCCGAGCATGTCCATGACCGCGGACGCGGCTATTCGAATAGATTGTTTAACACTCTGCAGAGGTTGTACACTTTACCCACAAGATGCAATCAACCAGATCAGAGCTGATCACAACAAAACCTTTCAGAAACTTCATCTCAACATTGACACTCCCGACGTGCTTACAAACCGCTATGCCAACCCAAACGAAGCGCTTTGGCATAACACACATCGCTGGACAGGAACACGACGAACCGCCCCGTGATGTGCACCCAAACACAGTGGTACACACCTCCACCATGTCACACAGCCTAACCTATCCACCTGAGCATTTATGCCGAGAATCCATAACTTACTAAGTTAGGCCCGTCCCATACCAGGCATGTGGTCGTACAGTAAGGCTCAGTTCAATGGCGCACAAAGTTAAGTCCTTAATTGACCAAGGTAAGACTTCCATATTCTAACTAAATCACAAAGATTATCATTCCCATGCACACAGCTTCCACCATATCACACAGTATCCACCACTTGCCTCAGTCTAAATCCTTTCCCACCCTGTTGGTTAAGTGCAACATATGCCATCCACAAAGTAATAGCACACAATACACACAGTTTTATCACATAGTTTCATAATCACTTAGTCAAATTTATAATTGCAACTCAGGTGATGATGATGACTCATTGCATGGCTAAGCAATCTACTCGTACTAACCAACCCACGTTGGTAATACCATAGCACCAACTAAATATGAACAAATCTAGGGTGACAAAAGATTATGACATACAATAGACAAAGTGGATATAACAAATGGGATTAATAGCTAAACCCAAAAGCATTTAAATAATTACTTAAAGTAAATGCAATAATTTGAATCAAAGTAATTTTGAAAACTGGGATTCAATATGATCAAAGGTATAACTTGCCTTGCTATAGCAATGATGATCTTATTTTATCTTCAATCTTCTACTTGCTTGATCTTGACTCCTTGGACGATTAGGGACTTCGGCGTCTAACGAGAAAGAAAGCGTAAAACAAACTAAATTCAAAAGGCAAATCAAATAAACTCCAAATTGAAATTGAATAGTACTGGAAGGTATATATTGAATTTAGATGAATTTAGAAACTTGAATGGGTTCAATCGGAATTCAGATGAAGAAGATATGACTCTCGGAAGATTGGAATTCACATGAAATGATGAAAAAGCTCTACAGAATATTCTCGGAATATTCTATTCCGAAAATATTAGAAAATGGTTGAGTGTATGATAGGCGGGACCGACTGGTATTTATGGATTTCTAGAATTAAAATAATTCCAGAAATAAGGTAGAGAGAGTGACATGTGGGACCAATAAGATAAAAGGATTTTCAAGAATTAAATTAATTCCTGAAAATAGAATTAAGGATTGACATGTGGGCCACTGGTCTACGGACCGGTCCACGGAGATATGCTAGTCCACGGTGGACCAAGCTCATGAACAAGGGTTGACCAAGGGTTGACTGACATGCAGGACCCGCATGTAAGTGAGAGAAATAATTAGGATTTTAATTAGGAGGATGACAGGTGGGGTCAACATGGAAGTGATAGATAGATTATTTCTTTTCTTGCATGGCATAGAGAAAGAAAGAATTAACAGAGAAGCATGCATTGGAGAATTACTACATGCAACAGAGAGAATTTAAACAATGACTTGCATGTGGGACCAACATGGAAGAGAGAGAGAAGATGTTGACCAAGTCAACAGAGGCCACAATGAGAACCCACGTTACGTTGGAAACAAGAAAGAACATGACAAAGTGAATGGATTAGTAGGCTGATTCTTGCTCATGGAAGTGCCGACGAACGAGAGGCGAACCAACGTTGGCGAAGGGCAAACGAAAGGAAACGACGAGTCGGAGATGATGACGCGTCCGGACGTCGAGATTTTGCTCCATGCGGCAAAGCGACGACGCCAAGAACGCCGACGACGACGACCTCACGGGCGCGTAACACTTCGGTGATGCTCGCGAAAGGAGGTGAGCACGGCGTAGAACGCGACGGCGTGAACTCAACGGTGGTGGAGTTGAAGGCGAGGATCAACGGTTGCGAGTAATTGGCCGAGAAGGACGGACGAACAAGAGGCGAGAGAACGCTCGATTCTCGGTGCACGGTGGATGAAACTTGAATCTACAAGAGGGGAAAATAGGTATTGACGAGGGCACAAGATGACGCGATCGGATTTTGGAAAAACTCACCGAGTAAGCGAGGAACGCGATGAACACGTTTTGGCTTTAGGTCTTGACATGGCCGACGGTGCTCCGGTGATCTTTGGGCGAAGAGGAAGGAACCATGACGTAGAACGCGACGACGCGAAGCCAACGCCGCAGACGGTTCGGCCGGGGGACGTCGGATGAAGGCGCAGTTCGCCGGAGAAGAACTTCGGTTGGAGCTCGGTTTTCTGGAGATTGCGATGAAAATAGATTGGTTTGGAGGAAACCAATTCAGGGGATTGGAAGAGGAGATCGAGACGGACGCGTGAGCGCAAACGGCTCGCTTTTATATGCAAGGTAGAGGAAGATATGGAAATTTGAAGTTTCTAGTTGGAGTCGTGCACGTACTGGACTTGATGCGTTCGGTTCTGGAGGAACATGATGAACAGTAATGCGTGAGTACTGTAGCATGTGGGCAGGAGAGAGAAAAGGCTGATTTTGGAATTACAATAAAAGATCGAAAATCAAGGAGATCAAATAAATAACAAATAAATCCGAAAAAATCTCAGAAAATACCCAAAAATTCTTTGAAACACAAGGAAGCCAAATAACACAAGTTTTTATTTAATTTATGTTTATATTAGTCAAATTAAATATTTTTAGTTTAGAAAATTCTCAATTAAGCTTTATTAATTCAAATAAAATTGGTGAAATTTTCTAGGGACCTAAACTACTCAAAAGATTTTTGAAAAGCGAAATTTTGGGACATTACATCCATCGCCAAGTTCAGTGACCGGTTAAGATCAAGATTGAACTAACCGGGCTCTGATACCACTTGTTGGACCGAAAAAGCGACTAGAGGGGGGGTGAATAGGAGCACGATATCTTTTTCTCCAAAAATAGATTCAATACGAATCTCACTCCAATAGCTATGAAAGCTATGAAGATCAATCAATCAAGCACAGCGGAAGACTTGTATTGAATCCACTCAAAACCCCGAAGCAAAAGCAACAAAAACTCAAAACAAAAAGCATGGGCGGTCTGACCTCTCAGAAATCGGTCTGACCTTTGGAATCGGTCTGACCTCTCAATACATGGGCGGTCTGACCTCTTAGAAATCGGTCTGACCTTTGGAATCGGTCTGACCTCTCAATACATGGGCGGTCTGACCTCTAGTTCAATGAACAGTGAAATCAGCCCGAAAAACCAAAACGAAAATCGAGCTAACTTTTGATTCGTGCGACCAAACTTCATGAAACTTGACACACACCTTCTCAAAGATGTCAGGAACCTATTCCAAGCAACGATCGTGAAGATCCTTGCCAAAGTTCAGACCTTTCTCCATTTGAGTAAAGGTGGTTTAAAAACCGAGCCAAAATCGAAATATGATCTAGAGACTTGCTCGTGGGTGATTGATGATCAAGAAGACCCTAGATGGGTTTCCACATGTCGCAGCAAGTTAGATCACAGCAAGAAACCAACCAAAAACTCGCGGATCAAAGAAAGACCACAAATCATCAAATAGAGAGAAAGAAAGCAAAGGAACACATCTTTGAGCAAACTTTCTTGGATTGATTTGATATGGTGCTGGTTTACAGCCACTCCAACAATGGAGGACAAAGCTCAAGACATGAGCACGAAATCAAATCAAAACTCTCTAGAACCCTAACCTCCACTACTCATCTCCCTAAGCAAACTAGGGTTTCAATCACAATGAAAGGGTTGAGGGGGTGCAACCACCTCCCTCCTCTATTTATAGTGGAGGCCTAGACCTTCTAGAAGAGTTTCCATAATGGGCTCCCATTAAGGCCCAACACAAACGGGTCACACACGCACGCATTTTAAAGCGTCGTCTTCATCTCCTCTTAACCTAATCCGCTTCTCCAACGCACCTTCTTGCGCCACGGGTTGGCAAAAGGTAACCAAGGCGGTATTTAGTAAAATTACCAAAATACCCCTTCTCGGTCCTTCTCCGAAGACCGAGTCGGTTGACAGCGGCACTCGCTGTTCGCCACGTGTAGGTTGATCCAACGGCTCTCATCATGTCGGCAAGTCTCTCCCATCCGCCCCACCGAAACCACCATAGCACTTGCACCGCCCCGCGCCGCTGATCCAACCCGTCGCACCGAACCGCCTCGTTCGCTCACCTTTGTCCATCTTGCACCATGCTTGAGTCCAATGACTTCACCCGACATCGCCGATCGTTCGAACCTCGACTCTCAAGCCTAGTCCCGATCATCCTCACCGTTGACCGTCGTTGACCACCAAGCAACCTGTACAACAATAGACAAGCAAATCGAATCCGGGAACAAGTTCTTCACAACTTGACCCACGTTAGTCAAGACATGCATCATGCAACACATATGCAATGAAACCCATGAACTTGACCTAACTAGAACACATCGCCGCCACACGGGACGACGACTTAAGTCAAAACCAGTCAGACCGCCACCATGGCGGTCGGCCGCCTCGCCGCGCCGGTCCGACCGCCAACAGATCACGGCCCGACCGCCACCAAGGGACTTAGCCAAAATTCTAACTCTGAAATCCGCAACCTCTCTGGAAATTTCAAACGAATAGAACTTTTGACTGGAGGCTCCAAAAATTATGGGACCAAGAGTAGTAGAACCTCCTCTCTTGCCTACACCCTCTATTTTTGGCCCAGCCTCAAACTCCAACACAACTTTCAAGGCCGGTCTGACCGCTCAGTAGTAGCCGGTCAGACCGCCACACTGGCCGGTCTGACCGTCGCCCTGGCCGGTCGGACCGCCAGCAAGTTCACCCGATAAACCACTTGAGGCACGGCCGGTCTGACCGCCACCAAGGCCGGTCTGACCGCCTGAGGCCTGACAGAACCTGATCTTTGCCGAAAACGCGTGTTTCCGCAAACCTTCAACGTCATTACCAATTGTCACATCATCCTAAGATCATGAGCATATCCCCATGATATCCACACATGGAATTCATGAACAGCGAGCATGAGGTCATGTTGGCTCCCAGGATCAGCGACCAACATACCCAAACTCACATACAACATTGATCACATTCATACAACGTTTATACATTCATAGTTCAAAAGACATACATCAATAATATTCAAGTCTACAACTATTACATGTGGCCGACCGGCCAAATTCAAATGAAATCATAAAGTAGCAACAGAAGCAAATAAATGAACCAAAAGTCCAGCAAAGGTATGCCCATAACCCATCGGCAACCGATTGGGAGTTAAATGATAGCATTACTCGTTAGCGTCGCCTAAATCGGCGCTAACGAGCACGTCGGGCTCGCAGTCTTCCTCACCTGAAAGCCAGTAGACAAACTGGCTGAGTACAAGGTACTTGCAAGTCTTACACAAATTAAAATATATTTATGCTTAGAGGTTATTCAAAGGATGACATTAGTGGCTTAGTTTTGTAGAAAATGCAACATCTTATATCTCTAGACCATCTAGCTTACAAAAGCTATTTTGTAAACCATTGTTTAAGAAAAGAATTTCACAAGACATAGATAGTTATGTAGATCAAGCAGTACCAAAGTGGCTGCCCACTTTTTAAAACTAAAGTACATGAACATCCCATTGATGCCAAACCAAGGTATAACCATGTCAACTTTTAATTTAAAGTCTATGCGATGAATCATCCAAAAACCAAGTGTTGTCCATAACTGTAGACACGGCTATTCGAATAGATTAAACTATGCAGAGGTGCACTACTTTACCCACATGATTCGACTAGCCCGTAAGCCCCCGGATGCCTCCGGTTAATGGCATACTTCCTTTGGTATGCCGACTGGGGAGAATCGAGATACGGTCATTTTCAGCAAGAAGATCCTATTGAGATAGACCAACCGTACGAGATAACTCCCAACTTAGACATAAGCATATAGGAAATACTAAGCGGGCACGCACATTGCATTGGAGGGGCCAGTGTAAGGTAGTTAATATGTTGTTGTGAGCAACATAGTTAATCGTGGTCATTATTCACAGTATATATATTACATTGGGTTCCTGAGGAACATAGAGATTTCACGGTCCCTATGTCCTTGCACCACCTGCCGTCTAACCCAATAAAACCTTCCCCTTACTTAACCAGATGGCACTCATATACCGCATGTGGTAGCACGCTTGTTACTTGGACTGAAAGTTCAAGGCTCGGTCCTTAAGGATCCGGACAAGACCACCACATACCCAAACTCGTGCATAACATCACCCGCACTTACAACCACTTGTCCAGACCTAAAACCATTTAACATAACCAAAGTTTAAACCAACAACTAGATATAACGATCTGGACAAAAAGAAAATTAAGAGTTGTTGTGTGTCTCCCACAATTGACGAGCTATTCCCGCCAATTGATCTATTGCGTTATCTAGACCCGCAATGGCTAAGCATTCACACGCAACAACCATATCACCACAAGCATCTATCTTAGGAATATGTGTATGGGAGATATCAAGGATAACCAGCAAGTATAGGACATAACTAACTACTCATAACATAATGATATATCGAAAATAGCATGCAAGCAATATCATTGCATTTCAAAAACTAATGTATAAAGCTGGGATCAATATGATGCAAGAAGAAAGTTCAAATGATGCTTGCCTTGCTGGAAGTCTAATTGCTCGCTCTCAGTAGTGCACGAGTCAATATCAATTGCTTCGGAATCTATAAAGTTACAACACCAAATGAACATCGAGAAAAACCTCAAAAATCAAAGTGCTCGAAAATGCATGATTTTTCTACAGTAGCTAAGTTGTGATTTGAGAGGAATTTAGGTGGAAGAATTATTCCATTTGGATTTACTATGTGAGAGTTATAGCAATTTGAATTTCAATTTTCCAGAAAATTGCAATATGTTACTGTTCATTGAATTTAATTATTTGGCGACAATTTGCAGAATCGTGGTGGAACAAATGATCATATGGTTAAATATAGAATATTATAATAAGTCAAAAACAGTTGAGTTTACCTCATTTGGAGTTTTTATGATTTAGTTATTAATTTCCTAAGTTATCAGCTTTTCCTAATGTAAAAATAATGCAGTTAATAGAAGATTTTCTAAAACTACCTTCTCTGTTATAGAGACCAGTGTGAAACCTATCTTAAAATAAAGTTAATTGAAAATGGAAATTATCAAAGTTGGTTTCACTGTCTTTGGAGTTGGAATGAACAAGTTATGCATTTATTAAGTTAATATAATTTCTAGTATGAAATTAATTCAATTTTGGATAAGGTCTTGCTCCAAAAAGATGAGAAAACCAGAGGGAGGTCTTTAGGGTTGTCCGTGTCAAAATGGTCATGAGGGCGGTCTGTTGCTTACGGCCTGTGGGTGATCCAGGGGTGGTCTTCGCAAAAATGATTGCGGAGTGGTTTCTAGGGTGGTCCGTGCAAAAATGGCCCAGAGGTGCTCCAGGGGGTAGTCCTGGTAAAAGGCCGCGAGGAGATCATGAGGGTTGTTATCGCAAAACAACCACAGGGAGGTCCTGCGGGTTATGATCGGAACAGAAGAGTTCTTGGACGACCGAGATGTACTTTAGGGGGGTCCTAACGGTTGGGATAAGACCTAGGAGGTCCTAGACGGCCCAGATGAACTCCAAGAGGTCCTGAACGGCCCAGAGGAGGTCTTAAGAGGTCCTGGACGGTCCAGATGAACCCAGGGAGGTCTGGATGGCCAAGATAATAGCAAAAGAGAGGTCCTGCGGGGTGGTCTGTTGCAGAAACGATCCCCTAGGGAGGTCCTGAGGTTGTCTTTGCAAAATGACTATGAAGGAGGTCCACTGTGGTACAACTAATAGGGTGTGGGGCCCGTATGTAAGTGACTTAAAGACTACTGTTAGGACATCATTTAAAGGCTAATGATTACCGCTTAACTCCTAACCTCCAAGCTACAGTTCGTGTCCGTGTACGACAACGGGACGCTCATCCAGTGACTTTGCCCGACGGCTCGCCAGCGCCACGTGCCATGGCGGAGCCGGCCAAGGCCCACGATAGATTTGCAATAGTATTGCGCATCTACAGCAAGTGATCTCGACGGCTGAGCCGGCCTGTACCGGCGGCTAGCCGGAGAGGAGCGATAGGGCTCTTTACGACAAATAAGCAAGTACAAAAGAAGAAGCTCCGCATTGCCAACAAGCAGGTGCCAGAGGTCCTAGGGACTAAATAAAAACTACCTGAGTGGGAAAAAGGTGCTCGAGGAGCTTGGGGTTGGCTGTAGTACCGTCGGCGCTGGAGAAGAAGAAAGTGATGGCACGGCTTTGCAAGAAGAACAAGTCCTGAAAAGAACCACAAGGAGTGGGTGCTCAAGATTGCTCAAGGACCTTAAGAACAGGCTATAGAAGCGAAGAACACGATAGGGCCTTACCAAAATGAAGTGAGAGGTGAAAAGTCGCTTGCGGCCGAAAATGGTCCAAGCTTCAATTTCACCAGATCCTATCGTGCATTGGTAAAATTGATTGAGGGAAAGCTTTATGATGTCCCAAGACACAATGTGACACACAAAGTTGAGGATAAAACTCACCGAAGATGAAAATGTGAAGGAGAGGTCCTCTTGTGTGTTCTTGGAAGAACCACATAAGCTCAATTATGAACCAGACACTACAAGCAAAGATGAGAGCTCACATTAGCAAAAAGGAGATGGCATTGACTTGGAGCATAGAGGAGCCATCGGATTGGAGCTTACCCACGAGATGAACACACACAAGCTTCCCTCTCCTCAGCCGAAAAGAGAAGTGAGGGAGAACTAGGGTTCGGAGGGGGTATTATGCCCGGGAAATGGACGGAGTGTAGGAGGCGTCACACGGGGGAGCTCCAGGAGTGGTCAACAGAGGCGGTGGATTGACGGCATCACCGGAGCTGTTCTGAGCACAACAGAAAAACTCGGCCGCATGGAGCTCAGCTTCTGCGCAAGGTCAGGGATAGAACTGACATCGCGGGCCCACGACGTCAGTGTCTAAATCGTGCACGCGTGAGCGGAGAAAGGTGGGAGGTCGTGGGCCGTTGGATTCTCATCGAATGGTCCACGATCACCTAGGCGGTCACGATTGCTATAAATGAAAGGAGGTCGTGGGCCGTTGGATTTTGATCAAACGGCTCACGATCTAATGCGGTATTCGGACTCCCGAAAGGAAAGGGGAGGTCTGGGATGTTGATCTTAGATTCAACGTCTGCATGTGTTAGTGCATTTAGGCGGTTGGGATGAGCCGGGCTCGAGCCCGAGGAACAGTGGTGGTCGGTTTGGGGTCTAGGGTTTGACTGAGAATAAAAATGATTCCTCTACTTTGCCAGGGTGCTAAAAATAGCAATAAATTTCCTAAAAATGTGAAATAAATCACAAGGGTTTCTAGGAATGTCTAGTACCCATAAAAATTATTAAAACTCACTATTGATGATATAATTTGTATAATCCAAATTTAACTTAAGGGATGCCATTTAATTGTGTTTGAATTTTTATGAAGGTTGAACCTAGTCCTATAAATTTGGGAAAAATTATATTTATTCTTAATAATTCATGTAGTATTTGAATAATTTATTTCCAGCAGACATTCACAAGTATTTGTTGCTGTTTATAGTTGGAGTTCAAAATGGAAGTGTATGTTTCAACTTTGTTTGAGATTTTCCATATGCAATATATTAACTAAATGCTTGAAAACATTATGCATGCTCATGAGATGCATAATAATCCTCTTTATTAATTTGGGGATGTGACACAACCTCTCCCCGCCACCAACGTCGTCGCCTCCCTGTGCAATCGCACTGCTCCAACCGCCTTCCCCATTAATACAAAAGCCCACCCCCAGGTCGCCATCTTCCTCATCCCCACCTCCACCACCTCCCCGCCCTCCACCCCCCGACACCGGGAGAATTTTGAGCTCCCGCCACCGCCTCCCTTTTCTTTCCCAACGTGCCTCTAGTAAAATTCGCCGCCTCCCTTCCTCCCTCTCCTTCCCCCTCCCAGCTCAAGCTTCATCTCGCCGCCGCCAACTTTTTCCCCACAATCCCCACCCCCAATCCTCACCGGAGTTTGCCGCCATGCTCCACCACCGCGCCTCTTATTGCCATCATCGCCAGTGCGCTACGAACCTCCCCAAGCACCCACACCACCACCCCCAAACCCCTCTCACCTCACTGATGCTCAAGCACCCCTCCCCTTGGCCCGTACGCCACCCTAGCGCCGCCGGCCTCGTCCCCTGCTCCGGCCATGCGCCACCCACATCGCCGTCCCATCTCCGAGCCTCCTCCACCCACTTAACCTCCCAAAATGGGATCTCCATGCCTCCCTGGTGCTCCCTGCACCACCCAGCCTCGCCGCCGGCCACCACCGCCGTCGCAAATGCCGCCGCCACCGACTCAGGCACAGCCGAGCGCGCTCTGACCTTCGGTCGAGCGCGGCTCAAGGCTACCCAACGCTGGGCCTTTAAGGCCTAGACTTTTGGGCCGGCCCGTTACTGTTCGGCCATTTTGGCCTTTTACTATTTGTCCACACAGTAAACCCGTTACTGTTCATGATCCAAAAATAGTAAACCCCATTTACTGTTTAGCTTGTTTACTGCTTATTTTCATCCGAAAACAGTAAACCCTAGCTACTGTTCACTTCAAACCCAAAACTGTGATTCCAGTTATTGTTCACTGATCCATTATCATAAAAGAATAGTAAAATAGTGCTATTCATTATCCAACCCTTTTTCTCGCTCAAACCCTAATTCACTCCATATACTCATTTTGATCGTCTTAAATCCAGGAAGCCCAATCTTGACTCCGATCAGCTATACCAAGCTCATAATGAATCTTTTACCTTTTCATTTGATTCATTATCTCTTTACTATATTTTTGTTGTACTTGGACCCAAATTTCAACTCTGTTCAGTCCAATCATACACCAAATAAATACCTATCCTCCACACCACCCTCCTTTGAGTTTCTTTTCTGTTTTTATTTACTTGCATGTTGTTCTCAGCTCATTCCTTGTTGAGCTGGATTTTATTTGGTGTATTTTGTTTTATTTTGTGTTAGGTCACGACTTCGACGACCAGGCTCCAGAAGACGCCGGACAAGACCAAAATCAAGAAGAATTAGTGCAAGGAGGCAAATCACATTCCTTGATCATTTTTGAACCTACATTCCATATATTTGTATTATTACTTTCATTACTGTATTTGTGTCAATTACTTTAAATATTGAAATAATACTTTTGAATGCCATGATAATTAGATAAATCCCATTACCCCACAGACAAGCCCACCTAACACTTGTAAGCCATATTCACCTTGACAAGTATACATACCTTGTAGGCCATATTCACCTTGACAAGTTCACATACAATAATATCTATATAAGTAGTTTTGTCACAAAAATGTGTATAAATTCTGGACAACCCAATAAACTTGGTAAAAGAAGGTTGTGTCCAGGAAGGTGGACAACCCAATAAACTTGGTAAAAGAAGGTCTAAGGTGAGGTGTCAGAACCTGGGATTAACATCCCAGATCCTCTGTGCATTTCTGAACTAGTCCCATGATCAGTAGCTAGTTCACACAGTAAACAAATATGATAACAAATTCATATCACGACTTTATTAATAATCAACAGAGTTTATTACAAAAGAGGCTTACAGCCAACAATAAAGAATACAACGGAAGGCGAAGAAGTAGTAGGGTCTAGCAATCTGCCACAGGCAATCGACTGGGGTAGCGGCCTAGTCGTCACGATCCAAACTTGTAGTGAAGTCCTTCTCCTCTGAAATTTTATTTGCATAAAGCAAGTATGAGCACAACTTCCATGCTCGCAAGTTACACCCGTCAAGTAACAGAATGACATGCATATATGGATGTAACGAAGGATGGCTTATTGGTTTATTTGCGTAAAGCAGCATTTCCTTTAAATACTTGTACTAAGTTCCAAATCAGATAATCTATAACTACCAATCATTTTATAAATTCTCAGTTTTATAGTCAGATAACATTCACACATGAATGGTGAAGGATACCCTCCTATCACATGGCTTCCTACCCAAATCCCATTTGGATAAACCAGTTTGAAAGAAGTCTTTTTCAAACAAAACAAAGTCTAACTTTGAGTAGTTCTGCTAGCATGTCCATAACCGTGGACACGGCTATTCGAATAGTTTTACACACTGCAGAGGTTGTACAATTTTACCCACAAGACACGATTTCTCCAGTTTGTTTGGCATCCGTCGATACCACCGCTCACTACCTTTGGTAAGCGGTCTAGAGCACGTGACAAGGCCTTTACAAAGCGCCATTCCACCGCAGTCCACCCTCACTAAGGTTTCGCTTCCATTGGCTACAACCTTTCGGAAGCCCCCTCTTATGCCAGGTGGGGGAACATAGTCATGAAAGACAACCCACCGAAACAGTTGGATCGACCGCAATGGAACTTTGCAAATTAGTCAGCCAGGTCCCGACCCATACTAGGGACATGTGGTAGTACGGTAAGGCGTAGCATCATGCACTCAAAGACCGGTCATTAACTGACTTGGGCGTCTTCCAAATAAAACCCTGGGCCTTAACCCTAACCAGATTAAGCCCGTGCATAAACCTGCACCCACCAATCATCCATTTCGCCCAAGTCCAAACCCATTTTTATTTTATTTTCCAAGTAAAAGCATTTTATAAACCTTCTATGGTAAAACAATACCATAGAACCAAGTTAAATCAAATTTGGAAGATTTGGCTAAAACTTTCCCAAAAAGAAGATTTGATCTAAGCATTGGCTAAGCGTATGGTTAATTTTAGTACCATTTTGCCTAATGGTGACAAGGTATTCACGTTCAATATTCAATTTGGCTATACAAGGAAGATTGGAATAACTAGGCAATTAAAACAGAGAATTAAAATAATTGTATAAACATACACATGCAGTAATAATTTAAAATAGAATATAAATAATTTGAAATAATAGGATCAATATGATCAAGGGTATAACTTGCCTTGCTTGCGGTGATGTGGTTTTCCTTAACAGATCACCCGGTACTGGGGTGATGTTGTTTTCCTTAACAAGTCACCTCGTACTCATAAGTACTTTCTCCGGGAAGTCCACGTGTACAATCATGATGATCATACAGTCAAAATCAATCCTCTTATAAGCTCTTCAAACGGCGTCGAAATCTGACTTTCCGAAGTCGTCGAAATCTAATCGCGAAATAAGCCAAATTCAAATAAAATTCAAATAACAATTCAAATGAACTCCAAATTAAATAATTTTGGCTTAAGTAGCTAGATTATAATTTTATAAAGATTTTGCAACTTAAACCACCCAATTTGGAGTTCAAATGCAAAAGATATGAATTTTAGAAGTTTGAATTTATATGAAATAATGAATTAGGGTTTAAAGGAATTATTGGCCAAATGAACTCAAAATTAAATAATTTTGGTTTAGATGGCTAGATCTTGATTTTATAGGAATTTAGGAATTTGAATCGACGAAATCGGAGTTCGTATGAGGGAGAACGAACCCCGGAAAGTTCTAAATCTAAATAAACCCTAAAATCATATTTTATTGATTTTATTGATTTATTTTTCTAAAGGAAAATCGATTTATTGCGCAAGATGACGTCAACATTGGAATTTCTGAATTTAAATGAATTAAAAGAATTTCTGACACGTGGGGCCCACTGTCCTAGACACGGTACTCATGGACCAAGTCCATGGGACTTTTGGCTCGGGGGCTAGGGCTAGGTGGCACACGCGTGCGCACATGTCAGCCACGTGGGCGGCGCATCAGCGTGAGGGCAAGGTGGCGCCTACGTGGCGTGTGCGTGGCAGTGCCACGTCACGCCGGCGGGTGGTGGCGCGCGGGAACCAAGGAACCGGCGACCGGCGGTGTTTCGCCGGCGGCGAGAGGTACCAACTGGTAGAGGGGATCACAGCGAACTTGTTGCTTACCTTGGCGGTGGTGGAGCAGGCAAGGGTGGTCGGTGGCGAAGGGTTAGGCGGTGGTGAAGTTCGGGTCCGCGGCGGCGGCGAGCTCCGGTGGCGATCGGGCGAGACGGAGGCGCGCATGGCGTAGGAGAGGCTACGGCGATGCCGTTGGTGGCGGCGGCGAGGCGAGAGTGGCGACGGTGGCGGCGCTATGGGCGGCGGTGACCCACGGTTGTGGCGGCGGAAGAACTTGAAATCCGGCGAACCGGGAGGGGTAGAAGAAGGGTGGGTGCCGGGAATGGGATGAGGGAGGAAAGGGGCACGTCGTGCTCCCTTTTATAGGGGCGGAGGAGGCCGGGATGAGGGGATCAGAGCGCGGGCGTCGCGGCGGTGATGGAGAGATTCTGGCGATTACGCGCGAGAACGAAGGGGGAATGGCCGGAATGGGCGCGGCGGGACGCGAGGGTCTTAAGGCGCGAGATTTCGGGGAGGATAGGGGAGAGAATCACGGCGGAGATGGAGCTCCCGCGTGACAAAATTGGCGGCCGTGCGAGCTGCGAGGAAGAAGAAAGGTGGGGAGAAGAAGGCGTGGGGGTCGTGGGATCTTGATCCGATGGTGCAACGGAAGAGGGTGACGTGGGGATTTCTAGGTCGTCCGATGGAAATCAAGGCGGGCGGGTAAGAGAGAGAGAGAGAGGAAGTGAGAGCGGCCGTGGGCCAACGCGGCGGGAAAGGCTTGGGTCGAGCCAAGGTTTCGCCCAAGTACTATTTGAGCGATTTTCTTTGATTTAAAATTTTAAATATTCCAGTTAATTAAAAAGGGCTTTAGAAAATAGTAAATTAAATCCAAAAATTCTAAAAACATTCACAGAAATTCCTAGAGGCATTTTGGACTTAATTAAAATAGTTCCAACTTAAAGTTGGCTATAGTCTTTTGCAAATAAATTATTTTGTATTTGAAATATTTAGGAAAAAGCTTTTAAAAACTCAGAAAATTCCAGAAATTAATTAAAATTTTATTTTTCAAATCAAGCCAGCTAAAACTTCAAGAACTTCAAATAAATTTTACTTATGACTTTTTAAAACTTCAGAAATTCAAATAAAGCAATTAAACTCTAGCAAATTCTCAGAAAAACCAGTAAAATAATAATTTTATTTATTTTATTTTGGTAACAGCACTTTGGGATGTTACATGAGGTCTGGAGGATGGACAACCACGTGTTGGTGTCAGTCCATCGCTTCACTGTAAGACAGGTAAGGACAAAAACCTTGTGCCAAGTAACAGACACAGAAAACCGCTCAACCACATGTGCGGTCATTCCTCCCTAGCTTAGTACACTGCTCCTCCAATTGAATAACTACAGCATCTAGAATGGGACAGGAGTGGCCGGTAGGGGACACTCGCTGGTCCACACAACGATAGGTGCCGTCAGCATCGGGTGCAAGATCTACTGTGGCCGGTGGAGTCTCTCAAGGTCTGTATGGTCCTTAGACATATCGGGTAGAGGCTAGAAAGGTTGAGCAGTGAAAAGGCTTGTTTATCTCAGCTCAGTCGCACGCTAACGTGTTGCGTGTATATTGCATGACAGTATGAGTTTGAGATATCTTGTGTGTAAAGTTGGGAAACTCTGCAGAGTGTATAATCAAAGGTATTCGAATACGCCGTGCTTCCGGTTAATGAAGCTGTGTTAATGGGTGATTCCAGTACAGAGGCATAAGTAGAGTTGTTGAGATGTTGAGTTGGTATTTGCAAGTGTTGAGAAACCCTGATGTTATATCTATTACTGTTTTATAATTTATTTTAAATGCAAAATGCATCCACATATGCCAAGTATGGTAAACCCTAACCATCCATTGAACTCCTTGCATGTAATTAATTAAGATTTTCATGTGGCTTGTTGAGTACGGTAGTAGTACTCATTCTTGCAATCTGCAAAACATCTACAGAAGAAACCTGGAAACATGCAGAGGATCCTTGTGAGCAAGATTTTGGTGGACCCCCTGAAGGCAACGACTACTGTTATTAGGTCTCGATCGCGCTCAAGCGTGCCTGTGGTTTGAAGTTCTTTGTCTTGTATTATATTAACTTTGGGCTCGGATGCCCGTGTCAGGTCAAATCAGGTTGATAAACCTTAGTCTTGTGTAATAAAAGTCTGGTTTTTGTTGTAATCAGAAGCTTGCTTGTGACGCTACTTGCTTCGCAACTGCACATCCTGGACGGTTGTGAAGGGTTTAACGGTCCAGAAAATCGGGGCTATTACAATCAGACCTCCAAGAAATAAGAACTCACTCAGCGACAACATGCCTCATAGATCGTACAGTATATTTGCAACACTTTAGCTCCAGCTCCAGAGCAGTATGGCCTTTCTACAGGCCCAGTATCCATCAGCGACTTCAAACAAACGTGTGTAAATGGTATTTGTTTACCCATGTAAAGCGATTGGGTTTTGATAAACATCACCCGATGAAATGTATCAAAAAATCATCCAAATTTTGGACATTCAGATCCGCATCGCGATTCATGCTCCGAGCACTGTCCTCTTCTTCTCCAGCAGGTTCATCTTCTTCTCCAATGAGGTTAGGGTTGGGTTTCACTGGAGTTTTGGTCAGGGTCACCGGGACCTGACCTTAGATTTTGGGTGGGCGACGGTGGGTGGAGGTGCAGCGAGGCGGCGGTGGCGCTGTCGGCCGCGGGAATGGAAGCCAGCGGTGGGCGGGGTCGGAGGGGGCATCCATGGCCATGAGTGGCGAGTTAGGATTACGAGGGCGGCGGCTCACCGCTGGAGACGGGGAAGAAGTTCACTGCCGGTGGGGGAGGGTCGGCGGCAGAGAAGGAGATGGAGACGGAGAAGAAGGCTGGCAGTGGGGGTGGGGGCACGCCGGTGAGACAAGGCGACGCAGTGGAGGGAGCGGCTCACCGCCGGAGATAGGGAACAAGTTGGCCAGCGGCGGGGGAGGTCGGCAGTGGAGAAGGAGATGGAGATGGGGAAGAAGGCTAGCAGTGGGGGTAGGGCACGCCACCGGGACGAGAGTACGAGACTGCGCGGTGCAGGAAGTCGGCGGCGCACAATATGGATGCTTCGAGGGCGACAGCCTAGGTGAGATCGGAATAGGGATCGAGAAGGGAGGGGATATGGTGGAGGTGTGGGACGTAGCAAACATGGTGGGTGTTTAATCCAAGACTTTTTTTAAAAAAAAAACTCACTTTTTAATTAATAAGATAAAAATAAAGAATTTTTTATTTAATATTTTTTAATAATATTTTAAAGTTAACACATCGTTAAGTTTATTTCCAATTCTGACCTTTTTGTCACGTCATGACCAATGGCGTGGTCAAACCGTTCTGTCACACCACTGGTCTCGGTGTGGACAAACCTACCACGTAAGCCCTCCCGGGCACGCCGTGCCAGCATGGAGGGTTGGCGTGGCAGTTGTCACGCCCTCACTCATGGCGTGACAATCCTATCTTGTCACACCAAAACCCGTGGTGCGACAGTGACGACTTAGAAGTCACCGCCTATCCAGTTCTTCCTTTTTTTCCCCCGAATCATTTTTTCATTCTGAGTGTTTATCTCCTCCCCAAATGCGTCGCTGCAACGCCTCCCGCAGGCCACGTCGTCGTCTCTCGTTGGCCCACTACATCGTCCACCTCCCTGCGCTAACGTCCTCCCTCTGCTGGCCTCATCCCTGCGCCCTCGTCCTCCCCGCGCTGGCTTCCTCCCCTACGTCGGCCTCCTCCCCGCGGCCCCTACTCCCTCCACTGTGAAGGTAAGAACCTATCCCCTAATCCTTGACCGTGAATGTTGTCTTTGAGATGAATGTGTGATTTGAGATCAATGGGAGAGAACCTATGCCCTGCTCCTTCCACAGTGGATTCATGATATTGTGTTAGGGTGCTCACTACAATGAATTCACTTTACTCTAATGCGATGATTCGTGTTAGCAACTAGAAATTGTAGGATTGAGTTGGTGTCACTCTATCTGAATACGACTATTTAGGGTGGAATCTAGTTTAGTTAGTGAGATTATAGTTTTGTGATGCCATCATTGTTCACAAGATGTTCGATGAGTTGACTTAGATGTTCTCAGATCATGAGCCATTATGTTTATCCACTCTCAGTTGGTATACTAGTATTAGTTTTCTGAGATGTCCAAAGCTTGCTTTTGGCTACTTTTGCCGCTATTAAACTGTTGTTAGAGGATCCATGATGGCATTTTTTCCTAGTGTGTTTTTCCATGGCCTTCTAGTTATCATAGTAATTCTTATCCAAGTGGTTTATTTAAGGAACTATAGTGTTATCCAGAAATAATACTGGTAGTCCACGTTTGATTTCCTGATTTCTTTTTTTTTTTGGTATAGCCCTTGACTTGTACTCAATTGTTAGTCATTGTGGTAATTGAACCATGTACAATTGATTGGTATCATCAGATAATGAACACTATCTAATCTTATTTTTCCCATGCTTTCTTCAAAGGCTGAAGCATTTATTTTATCGGTAAAATATCTATTGTTTGATGTTATTGGTCTCATATGAGACAGTAAATTGACTAAATGAAATTAACTTCAATCAAAAGTCCAAAACGAATCATTGATTTGCTTGTAGATTGTGTAATGTCTCAACTCTTGAATGTTTGAAGGGATGACTAAGTGGGGAGCTATCATTGTTTATATGCTATATGTGGATTGTTTGCATGTTCTTAGTGAAATAAATATTTTGATAGTATAAATCTTTTGGGCCTTTTGGCATTGTAGGTGTTTGACATGATGATTGTAAGAAATGATGTTTGTAAGTGGTTATTGGTTACTTGCATTTTTTTATGCCATGTTCTAGTAACAAAAAGGAAAACAAAGAAAGTCTTGTATTTTTTTCAAGTTGAGTCCAACCGGATATATATCCTTAGAGCAATAGTTATGTGTATGTATATTTGCTTAAATATTGGCTGATGTTAGTGTGTGAGAATGTGATAGGATTGCCAACAGAAAACATTACTAGCTTTAGTCAATTATGGAATGTTTAGTACTACTTTTGATCGTACTTCGTTCCTATGGCTTGTAGTGCTGACTTTGCAATGTTTTGTTCGTATTGTTGGACGTAGATGGATAAAGTTGTATGTGTTCGTACTAGTGGGCCGGTTAGCCAAACTGGTAGTGGTGCGAACTTTGGTGGCATGGAAGTGACCATTCTTGTGTTTTGAGAATCGCCAGCCTTTCGAACTCTTCTGACGAGGATAAAGTCAACCTTTGGATGGGATGAACTAGGGGTTGTTGTCAGAATGCAGGGGAGATATGATGTTGGGCTTGGTTCTAAGGTGCATGCTTTGTTGATGTCAACCTCGTCCGACGATGATTAGGAAACGTATAAGGAGGTTGTGCTCGCATCTCAAGTCAGATCGTTGGAGGTTGTGGTAGAGAGGACAATCGTTGTTGAGGATTTGCGAAACAATTTGGATGTGGTCGATGGCAAATGGATGAACTAGATTCCGCTCTCGATCTTTCGCAAGGCCCCCCAATGAAGGAGCAACCTTCCCAAGAGTTCATTGGCATCGGTCTTAACAACGATGCGCCCTTGTTGGTGGATCTGTCATATGTGGATGTTTCTTGGGCGCACTGTGTTAGTGATCCCGTGACTGATTTCAACGGCATTGTAATGAACAACGAGTGTGAAGGAGGCTTACGGTTTGCTTCCTCGAATCCTAACCGCTATGCAGGCCAAGAATCCGGACATAGAGTTTTATCCTTAGCACAACAACTGAATGGAACTCGATGGAGGGGGTTATGAAACATGTTCTCGGGCGGGTGTACTCGTCATTTGGGCAATGCAAAGAGACCTTCAAGCATTGCAGGCCTATCTTATCAGTTGACGCCACATTCCTAATTGGGAAGTACTATGGTGCCTTGACGCTCGCCGTGGGTATTGATGCGGAGGACCAACTGATTCAATTAGCATTCACATTGACAGAGGGTGAGAACAATGCAAGCTGGCAATGGTTCGTGAATATAGTTTGTCTATGCCCCGTTGGGCTAGATAGGTTATTTGCATCATCTCCGATAGGCACAACGACATTCTGAACGCTATGAAGAGCAAGCTTGACTGACACCCAGATGTGCTGCATAGGTGGTGCATGCATCACTTAGCGGCAAATTTTTTTAAGCAATACAGTAGAGATCTCACAAGAAAGTTCAAGTTGTTGTGCAGATCTTTGGAGAAGAGGGACTTCAAGGTCAAGTTGATGGAGCTGAAGGGATTGACCAACGACAGAGGGAGTAAGTGGTTGGACGAGGTCTTACAGCAAAAGATGAAGTGGGCGCAGGCATACGACGAAGGTGGTTGTAGGTACGGTATGATGACAACGAACATCTTAGATGTATTCAATAACGTTATTAAGGGCATCCGTGCTATGTCAGTATCGGCTATCTTAGAGTACTCATTTAGGAAGACCAGCTCATACTTTGTGGATCGGTGGACCCGTGCAAAGGATGCATACAATGCCGGTGAGCGTTGGGGTGCAGCTGCTGCCAAACACCTTTTTACGGCGGAGGAAGAGTCTTGCAATCAGGAGGCGGAGGAGTACGATTTGACTTTGCATATCTACGCCGTCAGAGCAGCTAGGGGCACATCGATTGGGGGCGAGCGCTATGGTGGCTGAAACCATAGAGTGAACCTTACTGCGGGAGATTGTACTTGCATGGTGCCGGCTTTGCTACATGTTCCATGCTCTCGCATCGTGACTGCTTGTCATGTGCGCGGTGTAAGTCACCTTTCTAACACCTTCATTGCGAGGAATTCTCAAAGCTAGCCACGATGATGACTTGGGAGAAGAGATTCGAGCCTTACCTTGATCCATCTTATTGGCCACCATATGTGGGGGAGGAATATATTCCTGACCAAGAAAGGGTGAACAAGCGATGCGGCGGGAGGAAGAGGAAAAGGCTTCCTAATGATATGGACCGCTCGTAGAAGAGCTTACGATCACCTGGTTGGCTTCTCCCTTAAGACTATAAGAGGTATATTTAATAGCCGTATGACGTCATATTTACCCATAATATTAATTATAGATAAATAGTAAAATAAGGATTATTAGATCCTCGTTATCGACCTAGAGTGTAGCCACTGTCCACAACTCATGTTGCGTCGAGTCGAGTCGAAGCAAGACGGATCATGCATGAATGATCAGTACTATTAAACAGATAGAAATATTTCAATTCAGTAGAGATGGATCAACAAAAGCCATCCCGAAATACATTAGCAAAACACATACATAAATTTCATCATCTAGGATACATCAAGTCAATACTAATTGACCCATTCCGTTCATACTCGCGTTGGCTTACAATATATCACATACTGACAATGCCATTTGGTAATGATACAAGTGGGCGGGACTGCAGGCGGCGGCAAAGGAGAAATCACAATTTGTTCCACGACCACCTCAACCCCATCGACGAGGCCATACTGGAAGATGAGGCGCAAATCACAATCATGCCGTTGCGTGGCCTCCTACCCCTCCGGCGACTGGTCGTGGATGGGCTGGTTGCCGCCGCATTGGAGAAGGTGATGGGTTCAGAGAACACGCATAGGGGAATTCAGGATTTTAGGGAACGATGGAGTAGGGGTATTTGGAATTTAGGGATTTAAAGGATGGAGTAGTTGGGGAATCAATGTCCTATGCAGACCTAATTGATGAAAAACCAGCAATGCCCGTTAACATCATGTCAAAAGTATACATGTTGGTGTTTTAGAACCAATCTTACGTAAAGATTGTTTGATTCGGGGGGCCTCCACAATTGATCATGCAGACAGAAAAGACACGGGGATTTTTATATAGGTTCAGGCCTTCTCCGGAGAGAATAATAACCCTACTCCTGTTTGTATTGTATTGTGTATGTTGGTTACAATCAGTGGAAAGACTTAGGCTTGTACTACCGCTGATTGTGTATGCTCGATTGTCTTGTATCAATCGGCCCTCCTCCCTATTTTTCTCTGACTGAATCCCTTTTATAGTGCGTGAAGAGGTAGTCGTTCTAGGTCAAGAGGCGCCTCATTATTCTGTAATAATGGTAGTAATCACCGGAGTAGTAAACTCCCCACATCGCCATTACTAGTCAGAGATAATGGTGTGTTACATACAGTTACTCCAGGGAATAACAACGTATATTGACTACTCAGATCTCGTAATCAATTGAATCTACAGGCAAGTGGACCAAATTAACTACAGGGTAGTCATAGCTGAGCTAGTCGTAGAAGGACTTACAACCAGGGGGTAGTTGTAGAAAAGCTTACGACTGGGTACTGATCATAGAAAGACTTACAACCAAGGGTGATCGTAGGAGAACTTACGATCACGAGGTAGTCTTAGAAGGACTTACAACTATGGGGGTGGTCGTAGAAAAGCTTACGACCACCTGGTTGGCTTCTCCCTTAAGACTATAAGGGGTATACTTAATAGCCGTATGACATCATATTTACCCATAATACTAATTACAGATAAATAGTAACATGAGGATTATTAGATTCTCGTCATCGACCCTAGAGTGCAGCCACTATCCACAACTCATGTTGTGTCAAGTCGAGTCGAGGCAAGACGGATCATGCATGAATGATCAGTACTATTAAACAAATAGAAATCTTTCAATTCAATAGAGATGGATCAACAAAAGCCATCCCGAAATACATTACCAAAACACATACATGAATTTCATCATCTAGGATACATCAAGTCAATACTAATTGATCGATTCCATTCATACTCGCGTTGGCTTACAATATATCACATACTGACAATGCCATTCAGTAACGATATAGGCGGGCGGGGCTGCAGGTGGCACCAAAGGAGAAATCACAATTTGTTCCACGACCACCTCAACCCCACCGATGAGGCCATACGTACTGGAAGATGAGGCGCAAATCACAATCATGTCGTTGCGTGGCCTCCTACCCCTCCGGCGACTGGTCGTGGATGGGCTTGTTGCCGCCGCACTGGAGAAGGTGATGGGTTCAGAGAACACGCATAGGGGAATTCCAGATTTTAGGGAATGATGGAGTAGGGGTATTTGGAATGTAGGGATTTAAAGGATGGAGTAGCTGGGGAATCAATGTCCTACGCAGGCCTAATTGAAAAAAAAACCAACAATGCATGTTGGCATCGTGTCAACAGTATACGTCAGTGGTCAAGTCTAGCAAATCATCCTTCAGACATGTAGTGACCCACTTAAGCAAGCTTAGGGTCACGGAACTGCAATTTCAAAGTTTGGAGACCTAAGTGACGATTTGTAGTGACCCACTTAAGCAAATTTACGAGCACGAAACTGCAGTTTCAAAGTTTGGGGACCTAAGCGAACCAACACGACAAGTTTAGAGGCCCACGAGACCCACGACATACATTACTTTTCATCCAATGGTCTAAAAATTGGGTGATTTTTGCAACACCCCCCCTGCCGCGCTAGGAGATAGCTATACACACGCACTAGACCACCCAATCAACTAAACATTGTCTAAATTGTGTCCCTATTGTAATTGAACCCACGTGTCATTACTACAAAACAGGCTATACTAGACGCCTCCTCACAGACGGTTTCTGAAAACCGTCAGTGTTGTAACTATCACAGATGGTTTTACAAGCGTGGGCATCTATGTTACTGGCGGTGGCTAGAACCGTATGTGATATATTATTATCACCTCCCCCTGCTCTTTTGCTTTTGGTGGCTCTAAGTGGTGACCATGGTTTTCTTGTGAATGAATAAATCAAGACAAGATTGTGGATTTTGAGATGAAGCTCATGGACATCGATAGCGAGCACCTCGGCATCCCTGACTCCAAGTACCAGGCCATCGTCTGTCTCTTTATTTTGGACCCATTTTCCTCGCCGGTCACGGATTTCTATAAGCACCCTGTATTTTGCTGTAGATACTTTGCTTGGGCCTTAAAAACACGTTCTTCTTTGCAGGTAAATGAATTCCAGAAAGCATAGGATTGTCTTCTGCCCATGGGAATAACATCTAAAAATGTTGCTCATCGATACGGTGTAACCAAACAAGATGAAGATCATGCTACATTGGGTTCCTAACTTCCTCGGGCACGTGTTGTGTTTATTTTGTTTCATTGCTTCCTTTTATTAAAAAGGTGATTGAAATTTGTCTTTCTAACAGACTGAGTCTCATACGAGAGCTGCCGCAGCCGTAGCCACAGCTTCTGGAAAATTCAAGAAAATCACAGAGTTGGGTATTTCAAGTTATGGTAAAATCATAGAGTTAGGCATTTCAAGTCATGGTAAAATCACATATGTGTGAGAGAGTATCTTTTAATTACCTTCTTGCAAACTATCGAAAGAGCATATGGAAACTACTGTCCAGCAATTGATTGGTTTGGCTCAAAATTTGATTTTTTTAAATAGAAAAAACTATCACAGACGGTTTTTATAAAAACCGTCTGTGATACTTTTTTTTTTCCACAGACGGTTCAAAAATCATCTGTGATGACCTCATATTATCGCAGACCCATAAAGTCAGACGGTTCAGAAAACTGTCTGTGATGACGATTTTGAACCGTTTGTGATAACCTTTTCTGTAGTAGTGTGTATAAGTTTCTGGCTCTACCACTACTGTAGGAGTAGTATTCTAGTTGGATCTAATCAGTATCTTGTTCCATATGCATGTTACGTATATAAACACTATCATTTGTACACACATTACAAATTAACCCGACATACATGTACATACACGACTGCTCGTACACACTGATCTGGGCTACACGTACCGATCGAGTAAGAGATCCACGCCGTATACGCACGCATGCAATGCAAATATGCAACGCATCGATCCATCCGTATCAGCTAGCTAGCTAGCCGAACAGCCCCAGCCTCACCGGCGTGCCGGTCTCCGGTATCCACTCAGCGCCGTGCAAGAAGCGCCCCACCGTGAACTGCACCGCCTTGTCCCTGCCCAACACGTGGAAACCCTTCATCGCCGACCTCCCGGTGACGTTGGCGCCGGTGCCCACGTTGCCGAACTCGCCGTAGAACGCCGTGTCGAGGCTGTCCTTGCCCTCCCACGGCATGTACCCCTGCCCGTGCACGAAGCCGTCGATCAGGGACTCCATCACCACCGTCCGCGCGAACTCCTTCCACGGCCGCCCGAGGTAGGTCTTCACCGACGACGAAGATTTGTTGCCGGCGAGGCGGTCGTCAGCGATGATTTGGCTCCGGTGCACGACGAAGCCGGTGGTCTGCTGCCGGTCGCGGCGGCCGTGCGCGGTGACCACGGCCGGCTTCCCCGGGAGCGGGGGCTTGACGAGCAGCACGCAGCGCTGGAAGACGGCCGCGGCGTCTCCGAAGATGAAGTCAACGGTGCCGGAGATGACGCAGCTCCGGTAGTACTGGCGGTAGGCCTGCGCGAAGAGCGTGTCCTGGTTGCCCTCGATCCGGCAGTTGAAGAAGATGGTCCGGTCAGCCTTCACGCGCAGCGCCAGCGCCTGCTGCTTCCCGTCCCCCGCCGTGTTCCGGATCCCCAGCCTCATCGCCGTGAACCTGTCGCCGTCCACCGCTGCGTGCAACACAATGTACGACACCGACAGTCACATTTGGCCATGCATGCCTGCACCGAATACATCGATGGCCGTATATGCAATAATGTGTGGTTTACCAAAAGTGGCGGTTCTCCACATCCTTACGCCGTCGGCGACGCTCTTGCTCCCCGTGACGATGGACTTCCTCGAACCGTCGCCGTACATGGTGATATTGGCCATTCTGTTGGTGACGTTCACCGTCTCGTCGTAGACGCCTTCCTTCACGTAGATCACGTACCTGCCCCTGTACGTCTGCGGCAAGGCGGCCAGCGCGGCCGAGATGTTGGTGAAGTCGCCGCTGCCGTCCTTGGCGACAGTCACGTTCGGCGTGAGCCCGGCCTTGCGTCGTCCCGCGCCGAGCAGCTTCCGGTCCTCCTGGGGCATCCACGAGGGGACAGGCAGGGACTCCTCGATCAGCCGGCGCTCGTCGTCGCCGTCCTTGTTGCCGGCGGCGACGTCCTCGTCGGTGTGGAGGTCGAGCATGGCGGCGAGGGCCGCGCCCTGCTGGATGATGGCGATGGCGTTGCTCGAGATCTCCCGCGCCTTCTGCATGGTCGCCTTCACCTGGTCGCGGATCTCGCCCTGCGGGAACATGTCGACGCAGGAGCCCTGGAACGTGATCACCGCGCTCAGCCAGGCCTGCAGGTCCTGTGCCGGCCCGTCGACGCCGCGCCACGCGATGCTGGAGAGCGCGCGGGTCACGTCGGCAAGGCAGTCGTCCAGGAGCATCCGGCAGTCGCGCAGGGCCTCGCGCACCAGGGTGTCGTTGCTCCGCCGCACGGCGTCGAGCAGCGACGAGCGGTTGAACCCGCGCGCCAGCTCCCGCTCTACCGCGGTGATCGCGGCGGCGGCTGCTGCGTGCGGGTGGTCGGCCGGGTCCGACGACCGGGCCAGCACGCGCTCCAGCGTGTCCTGGCACGTCGCGTGGTAGTCGGTGGGCGCGCAGAAGAGGTCGACGGTGCGCGTCGTCGAGCTCATGGTGCGCTTGTTGAGGTCCATGTCCTCCTCGATCTTCTCCGTCAGGATGAACGCCGCCGTGCCGACGACCATGGCGATGAGCAGGCACAACGAGATCCCGCCGATGAGGAGCTTCGTGCGAGGCGGGCCCTCGGAGTCCGCCAACGTGCTGCGGGACGAAGACCGCGGCATCGACATTGGCGCACGCAACCAGATCCGCCCGGTGATGCAGCACAAGTCGATTGTGATCGACGGACACGAGGCATCAGCTTGATATATGCATGGGAAGAACGAATCAAACGATTAACTAACTATGATTAGGAAGAACAGTGAGGAAGCTTGTGTAGTTTTTGTTCATGTTTCTTTGGTACCTAGTTGTGGTCTGTCCTTGTTCTGAGGAACAGGGTTGTTGGGTTTGTGCTGGGAAGATTCTAAAATGGGGTCCCATAGTTTTTCCCCCCTTTTTTTAGGGAAGAAAAGATTAGTGCAGTAACTCCCATATGATCAAACCAACGCATTAGATTAGATTCAACAAGTTTATACATCTACCTACACTACCTAGCATAAACCAAGCAATGTACAACACAATTAAATGCATCAATTTGATTTCCACTATTTGGAAAATTAACCACGATGTAATAGCTAGTAGTAAACAAAGGACTCGTGGTACTACTTAGTTTATTGATGCCATTAAAATTGATGAAATGCCACACATTCTGTTGCGTCACCTATAAAAGGCCATTCGGTCCCTATTTTTGTATTTGTTCGTTGTTTAGGCAGTAGATATCCTTATATCGTCTCTTTTGCCCCTTGATCTGACGCCCCATGAACCGGCTAGCGACACCATCTTCATTGCGAAACCCTCTGCGTCTCGTTCCGGATCCTCTCCTCCTGGTCGTGAACATGGCTCAGTCGTTCCGGAGCTTGGGTAGGCGCCACTGACATCGGCAACATATACATTGTTTTGGAATGTACGAGTGGGCAAACAATATACACATTGCTACTCCCTGCAGTTCAAAAAACGTTGTTTTGGAATGTGTGCAGTCAAACGTTGTAAATTTTGACTATCGATATATTTTTAAATATTAAAATTAGATATATGAAAATCATATATGTAGATTCGTTTCAAAAATACTTTTATAATATCATAATTTTATTAGATTTTACAAATATATTATAGTAATAATGAGTGATCAAAGTTGTATTTTAGATACCGTATCGATGTCCAAAATGACTTGTTTTTGTGAATATGAGGGAGTAGTTCAGATTGACGTGCTAACAGCCGGTTGTTCCAGGTGGTCAGTATAAGCCAAGAGAGGCTCGATAGAGAGAGAGAGAGAGTTGTAAGTTGTAACAAAGCTCGAGGTCGCTTTGCTGGAGAAAGAGCTTGGTCCCAATAAGCTAAGGTTTGGCTGCTGCTGACAATGACAGAGCTGTCAGACTCCCCCTTCCTACTTTTTTTAGAGTACATGTGGGACGCACTCACGCACATGCACCACACGCACGCTCACACACCCCACACACGTGGGTGCGTCTTTAACACACGTCTTATCTAAAGCGGGGGCTAAAACCTCACAGAACACGGGTACGCGTTTTGACCACTGAACGCACCCACGTGTGCGTGTACTATTCTAAAGAATAAACACCCAAAAGGTGAGGTGACCTGGGATCGATCCCAGGCCGGCTACACGCACACCTACGCTGCGAGCCAATCGAGCAAGCGCTCGGTCCTCTCCTCCCCCCCCCCTCAGATAAGGCGCTCCACTAGCCAAATCCTCAATCCAACCGCACAAATCAGAGAGCTACAAGTGTGTAACAAATGACCAAAATTGGACCCGATCCAACACCATTTGCCCCTCTAACCAAAGGCTTGATGAAGATTGTGTTCCACACCGATCTGAACAGCAGGTTTCACCTTCTCTTCACTTCTCTCTCGCCTCTCCTTTGTTTGTGCTAATAATGGCCTTAATTGACCAAGGCGAGACCACCCGATTTCTAACCAAATTATCAAGATTCATATTTTCCAAGCACACAGTTCCACCATATCATAATTCTTTCCACTTGCATTGGTCTAAATCTTTTTCCACCCTGTTGGCCGAGTGCAACACATACCATCAACGAGTGACACATACAACACACAATCATTCCACAAAGAAGTACCATCATCACTCAATCAAATTTCGATTTGCAACTCAAAATGATATCAATGACCCGATGCATGGCTAAACATACTCATCGTGTCTAACCAACCCACGTTGGTGTCATGATAATACCAGCTAGTAATTAACCAAGTGTAATCCCAAAGTTTTCTTAACAAAAATAGTATTAATAAAGTTATTATTGGATTTTCTGAGTTTTAAAAGAGTTTTCTTGATTTTTTTTTGAATTTTCTGGATTTTAAAGCCAAAAAGAAAATTTAGTGACTTTTCTAGGTTTTCTTGGATTTAAAGTTAATGTTTTTTAATTAATTTCTTAATTTCTTTGGATTTTAAAAAGGTTTTTCTTATTTTATAGAAATTAAAAATAATTTATGTGAGAAAATAAAAGGCAACTTTAAGTTGGAAATACTTTTATTAAATTCAAAAAAATTATGTGAATCTTTCTAGAATTTTTGAACTCTATTTGCAACTTTCTAAGAGCCCTTTTAATTTGTTGTATTTTCTGAAATTTGGAAATAAATTAAAAATTCAATTTCTTCTTTTGGGTCGAAACCCATTTTCCTCGACCCGTTTCCCATCTTTTTCCCCCTCGGCCCATCCCGCCCACGCGGCCCAACCCACCTGGCTCTCCCTTCTCTCACTCTCCCTCCCACTGCCAATCCAAGCCCACCCGTTAGCCCTTCTTCTCCTTCCCCTTTCTTCCTCCCTGCGTCAACCGCCACCATTTTTCTTCCCCTTTTCTCGTGAAAACGTGCGCAACAACTTCCCTACGTCCCGCCGCCTCCATTCTAGCCCTATCCTCCCTTCGCGCACGGTTGCGTCGGAATGCGCAACCACCGCCATAGAACCCACATGCTCGATCTCCTCCGTTGCCGCTCCCTTGCCCTATAAATGAGAGCCCCGGGATCCCCTCCTCTCCCTCATCCATCCCTGAAAGTCCCTCCTCCCTCCCTTTCTCCTTGTCGCAATTGGAGTTTTTCTCCTGCCAGCCGCAAGCCCCTCCGCCGTCATTAGCGCCACCGTCTGTGGATCTTTGCCATCATCATCTTCACCCTCGGCTTCACCGCGTCACGTTATACCTGGTACGCACCTCTACCTCACCGGAGCACCACCAGAGCGACCTCGCCGCCTTCAACCGAATCGCACCACCACATGTCTCCTCGCCGTCGGCCATCCGTGCACGCCTAGATGTCGTGAAGGTGAGCGTCATGCTCATTCTCTCTCTATCCATTGGTACCCTCACCGCCGGTCGCCGCGCCGCCATTCGTTGGTGACCACCGGTATCCATGAGCTACCACCACCCGTCTGCCACGTGGCACACCACCTCGTTGCCAGCTCAGCCCTTCGTCCAAGTCACACATCCACATGGACACTTGCATGGCAAGCCGATACTATGCTGTGAGCTAGTCCACCGTGGACTAAAACCAATTCCGCGGACCCAATCCACCGACTTGGCGCCCACATATCAGTGACTACTTTTTCTTTTTCTTTAGAAAAATAATTTGGCTAAAATTCATTTCCCTCTCGCTGACATCACGTTGATGCAGTAAATTATTTTTCTTTAGAAAAATAATTCCACAAATTCCAAAAAAATCCATTTATACCATTTCACGTGAAATTCAATCTTTTGAGAGCCCGTTCTCCTTCGTTCGAGCTCCGATTCAAGTGAATCAAAATTTTAAATTCATCTAAATTCAATTAGGAGTTTATTTGGATTTTATTTAAATTTTGTTTGAATTTAGCTTATTTTCGCGTATATATTTCGACGACTTCAGAGAACCAGATTTTGATGTCGTTTCAGAACAACAATTAATTAAGTAAGGCAAGTTATATCTTTGATTATATTTGGTTCTAGTATTTTGAATTATTTAAATTCTTTTTTATATTATTATTGCATGCTTATTTATATTCAAGTTAATTTAAATTCATGTTTTAAATTTATAGTTAATCCCAATTCCATTGTATAGCCAATTTTGATATTGAATCAAACATGCCTTGACACCTTAGATAAAATCTAGTTGGTACAATAGTACGAACTAGCACATTTTGGGAAAATTAAGCTTAGCCATTCTTAGACCTGAAATATTTGATTTGGTAATTTTTAACAAAAAAAATCAAATATGGTTTAAATTGTATCCATAGCATTTGTGTGCCATGGAATTTTGTAAATGGCTTTGAAAAATAAAATTAAATTAAAAACTGATTTGGACATGGGCGAAATAGATAGTTGATGGGTGCAGGTTTGTGCACGGGCTGAATTCAATGAATGGTTGAGGCCCGGTAGCTGTTTTGGAAGTCGTCCAGTTAGTTAAGGATCGGTCTGCGAGCTGTGGATTGTTGAGCCATTTTGTACTACCATAAGTCTGGTATGGGATAGACTGGGCTAATTAATTTATAATGTTCTATTGTTAGTTGTGCCATGTTGATGTGTGGGTGTCAGAATGACCAACTTTTTATGTATTCCCATATGACGCAAGAGGGAATTCCAGCGAATGGTTTAGTCCAATGGAAGTGAAACCTTAGCGGGCATAGCTACTTTGGGATGATGTATTGTAAAGGCCTTGTGATAATCACTTAGTCGCACACCAATGAAAGTGTTTGAAACAGACATTATAAGTCGATTATCTCTTGTAAGTAAAGTTGTACAACCTCTACAGAGTGTTAACTATTTGAATAATCGTGTCCACAGTCATGGCATGCTAGGCAAAATCTTTTGCGGATTAGACCTTTTTATTTTTAAAATGTTTTATAAAATAGTTTATGACATGGATGTGTGTCCAAGAGAAAAATTATGGGTTGAAGCCTCGGGTTGGTGCCCGTGTTTAAGTTAGTGTTAGGTTGGTGCCTACACTAGTTTTATTAATTCAATTAAAACTAAAGTTTTAGATATTGTAAAATTTGAACTTTTGAGCTTAGTATTGTATTTAAAATGTTAAATATTACTTTTGCACAAATAACCCTATAAGTCTTCCTTTGATAATATCCATACACGCATAACTATGTTATGGGTGTAACTTGCGGAGTGAAATTTTTGTACTCACCCTTGCTTAGTAAAATACTGTTCAGATGAGAAGGACTTTGTTAGTGCTGAGGATCTCGATGACTAGGCCGCTACTCCAATCAATTGCCTTTGACAGATTAGCTGGGCTCTACTACTTCTTATTCGTCTTCCACTGTGTTCTTTATTATTGCCTTGTAAGCCTTTCTTGTAATAAACTCTGTTATTTATTAATAAAGTTGTGCGAATTATAGATGTTACCATATTTGTTTATTGTATACACTAATTACTATTCCAGGGACTAGTGTAGTATACATAGAGGATTTGGTGGTGTTATTCCTGGGTCTGATACCAAGCTAGGGTGACAAATGATCATGGTAATACAATGAGCAATGTGGATATAATCAAGAATTTAATAATTGAAATAACATGCAATAGTTTGAATCAAAGTAATTCTGAAAAACTGGGTGCAACATGGTCAAAGGTACAACTTGCCTTGAAACAAGTCTTCGTACTGGTCTTGAGCTTGATCAAGTTCAACTTCCTGAAAAGCTCCTGAAGTATTAACATCTACTCGCAAACGGAATAAAAAATATAAATAAATACAAAACAGAGCAATATTTAGATGAATTTAGAGATTTGAATGGACTCAATCAGAGTTCGTATAAGGAAGAACAGGCTCTTGGAAGTTTGTCGGCTAAGAAAATCCAAGAAAAAGAAAAGGGAGAGAGAAAACTGACAGGTGGGACCCACTCAGAATTTGAATTTCAAAATTAAAATAAAATCACAAAAAGAGGAATAGTGGCTAACAAGTGGGATCCACGGTCTATAGACCGGGTCCATAGACTTGGCCTACGGGTCTACAATCTTGCACTCTAACATGTGGGGTTCACATGTTAGTGGCTCGGTACATTGTGGATTAAGTCCACACTGACTGGGTCTAGGGTTTAGGCGTTGGTGGTAGCTGAGGTAGTGGCGGATTTACACGTAGCGCTAAGGTGACGCTGAGATGGTGGTGACTGGGCGACACTTTGCGGACAAGCAAGTGGCTGCCTCGAACCAGATCGACGGTGGTGATGGCTCGAAGGTGACAACGGCGAACAACAACTACTCCAGAGATGGCATGGAAAGATAAGCGTCAACACGACGAACACATCTACCGGCTTGGATTGAACTACGATGGTCGTAAAGATGGTCGGCGGCGAGGTCAGCGGTGGTGCTAGCTCAGTTGAACGACACGACAATGAGAGTGGGTTCTGGCGATGACTTAGACACGCGCATCAGCTTCTAGGGCTTCTGGCAATCCTAAAGAGGCCAGGGTCAGGGACCAAAGGTCATCGGCGATGACTAGCAACAATGGCGACCGAGGTGCGGCTCGGCGAAACAGATCCGACGAGGCGACGACGCCTCGGGCTTCCTCCGAAGATGCAAGCACGCACCCAAGAGAACATGGCAAGGCTAAGCTGACAGGGTTGATGGTGAAGTCGAAGGCTCACCGACGGCAACAAATTTCGACAACAAGGGTTGCGACAACCCCGAGATTGGAAAGCTTTGCTTCAGACGGGACGGTTCAAACTTCTAGATCTAGGGTTGCGGAATTGGGTGCGGGTGTTGAGGCGGTGGTTCTGACGTGAATGTCGTGACCTTTTAAAGCGGGGTGTGGCTGGGCGGCGTTTGGAGTCCAAGTTCAATGCGGAGGCGGAGTCCAGCTCGTGCACGAGAGCTGAGTCCAGCGCGGAGACAGAGACAACCTGACAGGTGGGTCCCGCCTGGCAGCGGTGAGATGCGTGGACGAGTTGGGTCGTGCTGGCGCAGGCACGGGGTTAGGCTAGAGAAAAAGAGGAAATGGGTCGTTGGAAAGAAAGTAATCCACTTGGATGTCCTAGATTTTAAATAGATTTTCTTTTTAGAAAATACAAAAAATCCAAATGGCAAATTAAAAATAGCAAATGAACTCGAAAAATTCCCAAAAAACTAGAAAATACTTCCAAGCACAAAGAACTCAAATAAAATAATTTTGAAATTAATTGATGTTTATATTAGTCACATTAAGCTGTTTTGACTTTACAAATTACCATTTAATCTTTATTAATTCAGCAAAAATTTGTGCAATTTTCCAGAGGGCTAAACTACTCAAAAAGGTTTTTGGGGTTCAAAAATTGGGATGTTACAAAATGAAGGTGTGGACCTCATGGATTCCACAACTAACTCCGCCATGAACATCTCAATGGAATGAGGTGTCTGAACGACGAAACTAGATATTGTTGGACTTGGTCCGGTCAATGATGAATAAATATGATCTTCTATTGTACTTTTGGGGATATGCTCTTGAAGCAATTGCTTTCACATTAAACAGTGTTCCATCAAAAGTGGTAGAGAAGACATCGTATGAGATATGGACTGAGAAGTGCCCTAGATTATTTCTCTCAAAATATGCTTCTTTGTGGGATATACTAAGAAAATTAAAGGATATTATTTTTATAAGCGAGATGAAAACTAAGTATTTATGGTCTGAAATGGTGTCTTTTTTGAGAAATAGTTTCTTTCAAAAGTAGTTAGTTGGAGCAAAGTGCAACTCGAAGAAATTCGAGAAACATCTGAAAATGTTTAAGCTCCTAGTGACCCTCTACAGGATGAACAAATTGTTGTAGAGCCTATAGAAGAGGCATCAACCTCATGTAAATCCGAAAGATCACATCAATTGCCTATAAAGTATAGGCACGATATTTTATTATTAGATAATGATGATCGTAAGAATTATGAGGAAGTGATAATGGATCCATACTCTTGAGAAATGGCTTTGAGCCATGAAATCTGAGCTAGAATCAATGTATGACAATCAAGTTTGAAACTTGTTTGATCCACCTGATGGTGTCAAAACTATTGAGTGCAAGTGGGTTTTTAAGAAAAAAGATAGATATAGATGGAAATGTCCACATTCATAAAACACGATTGGTGGCAAAGAGTTTCAAACAAATTCAAAGTATTGACTATGATAAGACCTTCTTGCCCGTCGCTATGCTCAAGTCTATCCAGACCAGTCTAGCTATTGTTACATATTTTGAATATGAAATATGTAAAATGGATGTCAAAACGAATTTCCTAAATGGAAACCTAAGTGAGGATGTGTACATGACGCAACCTGAAGGTTTTGTCGATCTACAAAAAACTAGGTATATATGCAAGCTTCAAAAATTTATTTACGGATTGAAGCAAGCATCTCAGAGTTGGAAAATTCATTTTGATGAAGTAATTAAAGGGTTTGGCTTCATCAAGAATGAATAAGAATCTTGTGTTTACAAAAAGGTTAGTCGGAGCGCACTTGTTTTTCTGATCTTATATGTGGATGACATATTATTGATCGGTAATGATATTTCTATACTTGAATATGTTAATGCTTTGTTAAGAAATAGTTTCTCTATGAAAGACTTAGGAGATACATAATATATTTTGGGCATGAGGATCTATAGCGATAGATGTAAGAGGCTAATTGGATTAAGCTAAGATACGTACATTGACAAGGTGTTGAAGCGGTTCAACATGCAAATTTTTTCAAGAAGGGTTTCTTGCCCATGTCACATGCAATTAGTCTTAGCAACAGTCAGTGTCATTCAACACTAAATGAGCGAGACATAATGTGTAAAATTCTATATGCTTCTGCTATCGGATATATCATGTATTCCATGCTTTGTACATGCCTAAAAGTGTCGTATATTCTAAGTGTTACGAGCATATATCAGTCAGATCCAGGTGAGGGTTATTGGATAGCAGTTAAGAACATCTTGAAGTAGTTGATAAGGACCAAGAATGTGTTCCTTGTTTATGGAGGTGAGGAAGAGTTAGTTGTAAATGGTTACACCGATGCTAGCTTCCAAACCAACAAAGATGATTTTTATCGCAACTGGGTTTGTGTTTTATCTTAATAGAGGAGCAGTGAGCTGAAAAAGTTCTAAGCAAGAGATAGTTACTAATTCTACAATGGAGGTTGACTATATTGTGGCTTTCTAAGCCGCAAAGGAAGCGGTTTGGATAAGGAGGTTTATTTCTAAATTGGTTGTGGTTTCTAGTGCTTCTAGTCCGATGGATATCTATTGTGATAATAATAGAGCCATTGCACAAGCTAAGGAGCCTAGATCGTATCAAAAGCCCAAACACAAGAGCTATTAGATACTTGCATAGTTGACTCTAGTGCAAGTGGGAGGTTATTAGTGATATGTCCTAGAGGCAATCATAGAGATGATTGTATCGCTTCTATATTTATGAACTTTTGAATAATATGTTATTTTATCTATTGAATGAAATATCATTTATATTGATTGGCAAGATGAGACTTGTTTGTGGAACTCTCTATTTATGTTTATGATGTGATTCTAAATATCCCTGATCTTATATCATTATGTGGGTTACTTATGATTTATGGATCAACATATGTATTGATTGATAATCACGTGTTACGGATATAAGGTATCAAATCAATAATGTAGACATATGTTAGAGAACATAGTATTGGATTGCCTACCTTGAGACACTACGAGAATTGTTATATTTTTAAGTGTCATTAGTTGGTCTCATACATGGTGTATGTGGGATTCTTAGACATGAGGTCGTCATGATTTTCTACATGTGTAATAGTTTACTTAGGGGTTATCAAACGGTACTCCATATATGAGTAGTCATAAATGTAGTTTTCGGGTTTACTATAAAATATGCAAATGAATGTGAGCGATCAAGATGGAATTTGCCCCTTCTCTTTAACTGGAGATATGTCTCTTGGCCCCTCGATGTGGATGGATTAAGGAAGTGCATGACTATTCTGAATATGGTTGAGAAGTCAACTACAAGATCGAGTGAAGAATCGAGCTATCATAGGGTGGCACACATCTCGCCTTGAGTTCAATCTGCTATCGTGAGGCAAAGGGATTAGAACATGAGTTTTATAAAGGTTCGTTTGATATGAGCTTTATGTGTAAACGGAAGTTGCTATGTTCTGCTAGGAACCGCTACCGACTTGTGGATCGGAAAGGAGTTTTTGGGTCATGGACGATTATGCATGAGCCTACAGGATCACACACTTAATGGGCTGGAACAAGCTAGTTCGGATTGGATCCATTAGAGGCTTAAATCAGATTATAATCCGTATGTGGTTAGGAGTCGTAATGGGTTTCTAATGTAAGGATCTGTTAATGGTTCTTTATTAGGGGAGGCATGGGGGCTTTTGGGATGATGTTGAACTGCCCACCGAAACTCTAGCCACCTCCTCCCGTAGGCCCTATTATGCGCGTTGTTGCTAGCACACCGCCACACGACGTTCCACCCCTAGACTTGTGGATATCGTAGAGACGTTGTAGCGCTGATCAAGGACGATCCGTGGTGTACATAAGGAATGTGAGGGGCTGCTGGAGGAGATGATCAGCGGCCAAGGACGTTAGACAATCGACTACTTCCACTATATCCACGTGCGCAACGTTGGACCACACTGCTTCAACTCTTGTTCCGCCGCACTGCGCGTCTAGTGGTAACGATTTATGATCACTTCCTCACATGACTTCCTAATTTATATGGTAGAAATTTTTATTGTGTGCTAAAGTAGCTTACGTGTATCCCAACATATGTGTCATTGATCTTGAAGCTTAATGCGATAACGGTTGACAAATCTCTCACCAGGGCTGTGGTCCATGGTATCAAGTTGTCCACCAGTGATTTGGACTCGGTTTTCTTCATCCATGTCAGTAGAAATGGTAATGAGGTGGTGCATGCCCTAGCAAAATATTCAGATTTTTGTATTAGTTTGGTTTGGCGTCTAGAGGTTAGTTAATCCGAACCATTCTTTGTAAGGGGTAATTAGCTCAGTGATATCGCGTTGGGACGTAATCGGAGAAACGACACTCCATTCGTGACGCACTGAAAAATAACATCGCGAACACAAAAAATTATGCCGAATGACATCGTTGTTAGTTACTTCCGTTTGCAGAATTTTTTAAATATAGAATCTGAGCTTAACAAATTATAAAAATATTTATGGAGCCTCCCAACACAGTTTAATTGATTGTGTATTTCTTTCAAAATTTTATAAGTTCCGTTTTTGTCTCTAAAATTCATTTAGGTATACTGTTTATAGGAATTTTCTAATATAGAAAATGAGGTCCAAATATTATGAATTTTTTTCAAGCTCCTGATATAGTGGGCTTGATTGTGCATTTTTTTCTAGATTTTTTACAAAATTAATTAATATAATTTCATAATGTCCAGTGCAAGAAGTCTAATATTTCATAATGTAAGGATATTATGAAATTACATTAATTAATTTTTTTAAAATTTTATAAAAATTACATAATCAAGTACACTGTGTAAGGAGCTTTAAAAAATTCATAATGTTTGGAACTCATTTTCTATATTAGAAAATTTCTACAAATAATATATTTAAATGAATTTTAGAGACAAAATCAGAATGTATAAAATTTTGAAAAAAAATACACAAGCAATTAAACAGTGTCGGGAGGCTCCACAAAAAATTTGATAATTTGTTGAGCTCAGTTTCTATATTTAAAAAATTCTACAAATGAAAGTAACTGACGGCAATGTCATTCGGTATAATTTTTTGTGTTTGCGGTGTTATTTTCCAGTGCGTCATGAACAGAGTATCGTTCCTCCGATTACGTCTCAACGCGATATCATTGAGCTAATTTCCCCTTCTTTGTAATGACGTCTTGAGTCCAATGAAATGCTGCCCATTCTTCTCAGGAAAATGCTAGTGTCTACACACGATTAACGTGCCCATCTCGAACTCACCTAATGTTTACTTACACATGATGACGTATGTAGGACCAATCCATACCATACAAACGGGATAATCGGAGGCTAAAGAACAGGTAAAATACCAGAAGAAAAAGAAGTATAACGGCATAACCCGTATCATACTCTTGCCGGGTTACAATGCATATATATACTCGACCGTATGACATATTGGAGATTGGGCACTGATCGACGGGGTATTTTTTGCAGCGCGACTCGATAAACCAATTATACATGGTAAAATTTGATATATGTCGTTGCAGAGTGTCTAGATTAGAAAAATACCACCGCAAAGTGGCAGCTCCTAAAAATGCCATTGTAAACATAACTTGCTAAAAAAATGCCACTAATATACGTATTCTGTCAGTATTGGACCAAATTGCCCCTATCTTCTCCGTCCTCACACCTATCTCTTTATCAAATTTTCCCAATTTTTAGAGCTCCATCCACGCATCACCGTCGGTTGCATCCATCTTCACAATTACCTCCTCGGCTGCCTTCCACATTGCCATCTCCAAGCCGCCGTTCGTCCCACAATCCCCTCGGGTCCCCTCCGAAATCCCTAGGGCAAACTCTTCATCATTGCTGCTGGCGGCATCTTGTGAGGAGACGATGCGAGGAGAAGTCGGTAGCCAAAGTTATGAATTTCTTAGTATTTCTGTGTTTCTGTAGAGAAGCAGAATTACTAGTGTTGGTTAACCTGATAGAAGCACATATTTAGAGGGGTTTCCAGAGGGTCTCACCATAACGAAAAACGAGGCTAATCCTCTTAGCTTTCAGGAAAACTAAAGATCACTAAATTCGGACGAGCGTAGAGAAAGTTATGATAGTTTCTTTGTCGCTGTTCAGAAACCCGACGTGAAATGTTTGCTCTGATTAAATGGATTGGTAGGACTAGTAGATGGCCGAATCAGAGGGTCTCCCCAACTAAGTTTATTTAGAAATTTTAATTACCTTTCCAGAATGTCCAAGATCATCTTATTTGGACACCCGAGCAGAAAGTTACGTATTTTAGAAGCTAGCTGCCTGCAGTGACTGATCGCTAGAAATTATGAGAATTAGAAAATGCTAAGATGTAGCGAGTTCAATTGCGATGCTACTTATGATTTTGGTCTAGAATGTTGGTCTTAGAATGGGGTTTTCTTCATGTCCAGTGTGGGATTGGTACGGAGGCAGCTTCGTCTTCACGCCTCCATTCTCACACGGTTAAGGCAAGTGCATTGTTTGTTATAAGGGGTGATTGATTGGCTATGTTTGTGTGCTTTTGATATATGATTGCATAGCAAGATGACTTACTTGATGATTGTTTAAGTTTGGTGATTGCTCAAATTATGCTTATGATTTATTGTGGTACAATGTTGTTGTCTTTTGGTAAGATTGATGATGAATAAGAGATGAGCATATGCATATTGAGAACATGTTGAGGCTTGGTCACGCGGTGACCAAGCATGTTTCTTTGAGACCCCGTCATGAATGTGACGGGCGAGATCCTCACTCGTGGAGTGTGGGCTTGAGGTCCCCGTTACTTGCATGAGTAACGGCAATTGGTCCCCGCGTGCGCGCAAGATGTGCATGGGCATCGGCGGCGGTCGCATACTCGCATTACAGTGTAATGCACACGTAGATGCAGCTTGATTTTAGAATACTACATCATGACTTATGCAATGGATTGATGTAATAATGAGCACGCATGATTTCTCGCCTCACAACTTTTGGCGAGGTCTCCTGTGCCATTCCGTGCTCAGTCGGGTGTTACACAACAAGCTCACCGGCCGTCCCTGTGGTTTCTGCTTCGTCGTCTTTGCCGACCCCTCCGCCATCTCCAAGCTCTCATCCATGACTGACTTCTTCCTCATCCATGGCCGCCTTCTTCCCCTCAAGATCCGGCCGCCATTTCTCCACCTACACCCATGCATGTGCCTCCAATCTCGCCACTGCCACCACCAAACCAAATCGAGCTGGCAGTGGCAATAATGAGGACAGCGACAAGGAGGAGGTGGCTGGCGGTGACTACGAGTTGGGGTGGCGGTGGCACCGGGGAAAGAGGGTGGCAGCGCCGGATGAAGAGGGAGGCAGCGCCTACGCTGGGAACTGGGGCGGCGTTGGTGCCAGGGGACGAGGGAGGAGGCACCGGAGATGAGGACGGCAGCGCTGGGTGACGAGGGAGGCGATGCCGGGAGTTGGGGCGGCGGCATTGGGTGAAGAGGGCGGCTGTGGCACCGAGGGACGAGGGAGGCGACGCTAGGTGAAGAGGGAGCAACGGCGACGCAGGATTGGGCGAGGTCGGGGAGGCGCACATGGTGACGACGGCCATGGGAGGAGGTGGGGAGTGGGAATGTGAAGAAGACGGGGGCAATAACGTCCAATATTGTGAAATATATAGATCGGTGGCATTTCAGTAAGAAAGATATGTTTGCAATGGTATTTTTAGGAGCCGTCACTTTGCAGTGATATTTTTTTCTGATCTGGACACTCTGGAATGGCATATATCAAAATTTCCCATTATACATTAGTGTTAGCAAGCCAGGCCGATGTTTATCAGCAGATTAGATGATGACAAGCCTGAGCACGAATAGTTGGAATACTCTTTCACTAGCCAATGCCTAGGGGTACAATCGGAGTGGATACAGACGGATATTGCTCATCCTGTATCTTATTCTGTATTTTTTTGGAATCGGAGTCAGACATGGATATTGTCGGATACCCATTTCTCCACCCCGTATTTGCTCTACGAGCCTTCGGTCGGTTGGTCGGACGGAAATTATCTGTTTCTTTTGCACCCCTACATAGGATATTAGACAGTAGGGGTGTAATCAGAGTGAACATAGGGAGACTAATCACTGAAATATCGAAGGAAAAATACTCAGTATCCCTCTGCCTGCTCAGACACAACAACCAACCTATATATTATCACATTCCTAAGTGAAATCACAACATGCTTTCCTCGTACCATTTGATATACGGATACATATAGACAGATATCGCTCATTCCGTATCATATTCTATATTTTTTTCTCGAAGTCGGAGTCGGATATGGATAGTGTCAGATAATCATTTATCTTTTCAATATTCTCCCCGCAAAGCTTTCGATCGGTCGATTGATCGAAAAATATCCGCTCCATTTGCGCCAACGCCAACGCCAACGCCACTCTCAAAAGAGAAGCCTCCGAGTTCATTAGCATTTGGAAAGGGGCGCAAAGAGCTCCTGGAATCCAGCCTTTTGCGGCGACTTTGAGCTCACGCTCACTTGAGACTCGCCAATCATCATTACGTGACCATTCGGACAAATATCTAGTCTATCGCTCACGCGTGCAGCCTTGCCGGCTATTATCGGGACAAATTTCACGGCGGCCTCGGATGCATGATACGACTACTATTATCTCCACTCAAGTTAGGCTCAGTCGAGATATCATTTTTTTCAGAAGAAAACAGAAGTGTGTTCAATTAAGATTAGTAATAAGAAGCATGTTCAATTAAAATTAGTAACTATGCGTTTGCCAGCCACAAAACTCCAATAAATATTCCGTCTGCAAAAACTCCGATAAATACCATGTTTATATGTTGTGTACAAAACTGGCTTAACCATTTCTCTACAAAAAAAAATGGCTCAACTATACATACCATTCTACCATCTACAACTTTATGCGATCCATATTTCAGGGCCACAGAAGACAATCCTTGGAGCTTCAAGGCCTGTCAATTCTGGCCAATTTACGATCGTACATCACATCTCTTCAAGTCATGAGCACAATCATGTCGCACAATTCGATCTTGCTCACGTAAAAGCAAAGAAAAGAAGAAAACCACAAAAAAGAATCATATCTCGTACATAGAGTCAACGTTATTTCTCCCTCCCCGTAAAAATCCCATTATTTCTCTTTCATGCTGTCACACACATACAATACTGCCAAACCGGAGCAGGACAAGTTAAGAAACATAAGAAATTCAAGGTTCAAACTACAAGACGCAACAAACCCATCCGGATAAAAAGAATTTACTTGTATAGCATAGGAAGTCTTGCATGTCAATATTTCACATGAAAGCAAAGGTTGTGTGTCAAATGTTGAGGTGGATGGATTTTCGTTTTTCCCTTTGGACTAAATACATATAAAGATGTATAGATCCTTAGAACCTGCGGTCCTGTATACAAGACTAATTGCCACTGTGCCATACAACATCTTAAACAATGTCGAAAACCATAATCACTCATCTAATAGAAAACTTGAAGAAATGATGCTACTGGTCAAAAATTAAAAGGCTTGGACAAGCTAATACAAAAATTTTCCATCAACATTGTGGCCAATCACAGGAAGCTAATTTCTGGAACCTTAGATTGCCTAAATGGGTAACTGCTCACAAACCTTCGCTGTTATTATAGGTTAACAGTACATGACATCCATGACACGAGGAATGAGGTCACAAAGCTCACCTGCTATCTGAACCACGCCATCCCTTGATGCAGAACACAAGCTAATGCTAGCTGTGTAGGGGCTGAAATGATGCTTTTTGGCAAGGTCTTTCATTTTCAGATAAAATTGCTTATTCTTCTCCAATTGTTTTGCCCAAAATTGTGGTTGCACTTGTTGTCAGCAGTATAAATATATCTTTTGAGAAGAGAAAAAAGAGAAGACGTGGATGGAACTATTTGATCGAGAGGGCAAGAGAAATCACCTCTAATATAGAGAAACAACCTAAAATCCTTTTGTGTTGAGCTCCAATTAAGGAATCACGGGGGCTTGCTTCATGGCCACACACGCAGTGGAAGGCAGGATACAGGAGCACTGGAATTGGAACAGTAGCAGGACACCCTCGCGAATCGACACTGGTGGCGTTGCGATGGGGCATCAGCGCTGACGAAATCGAGGGTGGGACTGGCAATAAATTAAACCCCGAATAGATAAAGGATGAGAGAAATAGAGAGGGAAAGAGCAAAGACCTTTAGGCCGATAGCCCTGCCACAACCGTAGCCACCACACTGTCGATCCGACCGATGCCCTCCTAGCGAACTTTGGCCCAATTGTTAGCGCAAGACGGCAGATCGACGATGGAGGCGCGACGCAGCACAATATAGGGCTCAGGTCGAGGCCAGACGGTGGTGGCGCAGAAGGTGGAGGCCACGGGCTTGAAGAGGCCACAATGATTTCTCTTTTCGGTTTTATTAGTGCGGTTAGGTGCGTAGGAACAACTTTTCTAAAAGTGAAGGCGGTTTTCGCTCGCTCGGATTGACAGACAGGAGGGTGGGACGAAACTCTCATTGCACGGGGTAAACTCTGTCTCTTATTAGTAGAGATAGAGATAAGCAAGTGACTCAACGCCAATAAAGAATCACATTTTTGCATCGGCCGTCTACATCCTTGGATAAAGACTAAAGAATCTCGTGATCGACAGTTACATTTGCAAGAAAAATATTACATTGTGAACTAGCCATTAGCTGAAACGAATTCTGGGCAATAAAAAGCGAGGGAAGGAGGACAGGGGAGAGTAACTGTTTGGGGATGGCGTTACCAAGTTGCAAATTGTTGTGTAGGCCATGACCTGGAGACGGGCATTATTATTTGGACGCTGATGTGTTTGTAACCTTGTGATTATGGCGATTAGGATGACACGGCCAATGCCTATCCCCAACGTTAGATCAGCTGCTGCGTGCCCACCAACCCCTTGCCACGTGTGTTGTTTGGCCAACAACCACTCCCCAGTGTACTGCATGTTCAGAGTTCAAACTCTAATTAACATGTACTATAATGTCCCTTCAGTTCAGTTACTAACTGCCTTCAGCTGTCCTACGTTTTTGTTAAGAGAAATGTTGTCCAGCAACCCGCCCATCCTTGAATATGTTGTAAACCTCCTCCCAGCAAAGTCTACACAAGTACTGGAATTTCATAATTTTCTGTTGTGGGAATACCACAATATTAGGATTAGTCCAATGCAGTCAGCTGCCGCGGAATTTACCTTGGTACAAGTTCGTAAAACCCGCGGGTGTTTTACTAACTGGACTAAGCTGCTTCTGGATTGAAAGGATGAATTCATACAACAAGATTGTTGAGGAAATGTTAATCAAATTTGTAACTTGTGCTAAGTTGCTGAAATTGATTGCCTGTTCTGACAGAGAAGAAGAGAACAGAAGCTGCTGCATTTGGCTGGTAGGTACTAGTAATAAAGCAGCTGTTGTTGGTTTGTGTAAATGGGAATGGGAAGAGAGAAGAAGAGGCTAGGGCGGTGTACTCAGATATTTGTCATGTACCCGTTGCTTTAGTCAAGTCAGCTTCCGCGTCTAAGATGAGCGCATGTGCCCACACAGTACACAGATGCTGCACTCAACAGAGAGATGACAAGATTAAGAATTGACATTTCACAACCATGGGTCAAAACTGAATTTTTACTCTTGGAGCATGGTGAAAAATCTGCAAGAATAACCGCGGTTCTAAACGTTAGCTTGGAATCGTGCGTAGCTTTGGCAACATCAAATTGCCAAAAATCTTGTTTATAGATTATATAGCTGCTTATACTTATACGTACTATAAGAATCTGTACACTTGCTTCCTTTGGTGCCTCAATGGCTCAAGAAGATGACGAGAGGAGAGGTAAAGAAGAAGAAGGGCGGACGGAGCAAGCAGCAGCATCAAGAACCTGACTGTGGCTTCGTTGGCGGCGACGCACTGCTCTCGCCGCCGGCGAGGCCCATCTCCACGTCGCGGTCCGCCTGCGGCGGCGGTGGCGTCGCGCCGCCGCAGCCGAGCAGTCGCCGCAGGGCCGCTATTCTTCCCGCCTCCACGACGGCCGCGACCCCAGCGATAGGTCCCGGCGCCGGGTGCGGTGCATGCGGCACCGGCGGCTGCTGCTGCGGCGGGGGTGGCGCGGCACCGCCGGTTCTCACGGCGTCCTGGGAGCCGAAGAAGAGCACGTTGGTCGGGAAGTTGGGCGACTCTGGGTCGGCCTCCGGCGGGTGCACGGCAGGCGCCTCGTCGACGACCGGGCACCGGCACAGCGGGCAGGTGGAATGCGATCGGAGCCACATGTCGACGCAGTCGACGTGGAACCCGTGGCCGCACCGCGGCAGCAGGCGCGCGGTCTCCCCGGCGGCGAGCTCCGTGATGCAGACGGCGCAGTCCGCGGCGGGGTCCCCCTCGGCCACCTCCCTCCGCGGCAGGGCGGCGATGGCCGCCTCGTCCAGGCCCTTCCCGTGGCAGCCCGCGTCCCCGGGGCCCGCGAAGACGAACCGCGCCCGGCCCCTGCCTTCCGCTCCACTACTCCCACCGCCGATGGTAGGCGCGGCGCCGCGGTAGCGCTTGGCGCAGAGGAAGAGGTAGAAGCAGAGCACGAAGGTGATGAAGATGGCCGCCGCCGCCGCCAGCATCGTCGCCGCCGCCGCCACCGTCGTCCCAGTCATCGTCATGGATCCGTCCTCGCCTCCAAATCCCCTCCTTTTCTTCTCCTTCCAAGAACCCTCTTCCCCAGCCTCGCGTTCTTGGCTGGTGTAAGCTGAAATTACTCGGTGCAGTTCTTGTAAGAATTTTGTGCGTTTGAGGAGTGGATTTGAATTGAACAGGAGAGGGGTTGTGTGTGTATATATAGGGAGTGGTGGAACTCGCCAATTGGGGTTGATAAGACGAGTTGTTTAGCAATTTGCAGGTGGGTTTAGCCGTTTAGGCAGGGGAAAGCGAACTAACAAAAAACAATACACAGTGGAGAGTGGTGACTGGTCAAGTATATGTAGGGAGGGAAGGATGGAGACCTTTTGAAAAATCAAAGATTTCTTTGTACAAGGGAAAAATCAAAGATATTCCTTTGTACAAGGGAAAAATCAAAGATGTTGAGATAAGAGAATATGGGTTACATGCCAGTGAGCTAGGAGGGTAGATGAGTCTTTTTTATTTTTTTAATCTTTTTCTTAAAATTATTTAAAAGATAGCATCTTCGTAACTTTCTTTCTAATTCTGGCCTCTTTGATCACGTCATGACCCGTAGCATAATCAAATTATGTTGTCACGTCACCGATCGCGGTGTGATCAAACTGTGCTGTTACGCCACCGACCCCTTTGGACGCGTTTGTTTTTTTTTGCTAAATCCTGTCACGCCACTTCTCTTGGCGTGATAGAACAGTTTGGTCATACCGCGGTCGGTGGCGTGACAACACAGTTTGATCACGTCACGGGTTTTTGCGTGATCAAAGGGGTCAGAATTAGAAATAAAATTAAAAAGATGCTATCTTTAAAATAATTTTAAAAAAAGATTAAATAATAAAAAGAATTCAGGGTACATGGAGTGACCATGGTGATCAGGCTCTTTCAATTCTCTGATTCTTTGGAATTGGACCTCTCTCCTAGCAGCAAGGAGTATCGATCCAAGATGATCATCTGCCTGCCTTCATTCTTAAAACTTCGGTTGTTGCGCTATGTAATCTACCTAGTTACGAGAATGTTTGCTAATTCCAGTAAGTTTTGAATGTTAAGGCTCTAGAAAGCAGTGCTGTGGAAAAACGAGAAATAATCGTACGCATTGCCAAGCGATTAATTGGATTAGTCAAGATTATACGGATAATTTGGCACGTGCACGAATATACATATATTCAATTGTATTACTAGGACAAAAGATGTTTAAACTTTTCTATTGTTAGAAATACCAAACACATACTCATGGTTTGATGAAATAATGGAATTATGGAAATACAAATTTCTTTTTGAAATTTCATTAAGGCAATCACAAACATAAAAATGATTTTTTTTAAAAAAAAATAACCTAGTTTTTATTCCAAAATACAAAAATAATAATATTTTTTATTTTACAGGAATAATCATCTGTCGCTCAACCGTTGGGCAACTAGCCTAAGTCGCTCAATTGTTGAGCGACTTGGACACTTGCCGCCCAACGGTATACAATGCATGCCCTGCTAGCTGAGCGTCTTGTACACTAGGACCAACCGTTAAGTGACAAGTGTCCAAATTACTCAACCGTTGAGTGACTTGGGCTAGTCGCCCAACGGTTGAGCGACAGATGATTATTCCTGTAAAATCAAAAAAAAATAGTATTATTTCTGTATTTGGAATAAAAACTAGATTATTTTAAAAAAAACAATCCATAAAAAATCATTGCTTAAAGTCAAAGAAACTAACCAATCCTTATTGGCATCTTTACAAAGTAATTTACACAATTTTGGTGATTAGTTAATAGGAAAATAGCCAGTTATTTGGACCATCAATCTGAAAATGGCCGATTAAACATGGTTTGGCTAGTTTGTTTCATCTGCTTTTGTCAGTCCAAGCATTTGCACAGTATAAGACGTTATTGCAGTTTATTTTGTTAAGAGTGTTGTATATTCTACATCCATTCTCTCTTTCTTAGCCCATATTTCTTAGCCCATATGGCCCATGTAGCCCATGTAAATATCTATATATACTTTCTCAATTGATGAATAATATGCAAAGTTGTGAATAGCAAACTCTAGCCTCCATTTCTCTAACATGGTATCAGAGCAATCTCCAATCCTATCTCTATCTTCATAGCAGCCATCGTTCCGCCGTGTTCTTGCACTCACTCCGCCGTGGGCCGGCAGGCCTGAGACGCCGCCTCATCTCGATGTCGACCCCCCCCCCACGACACCTCCAGATCCCGCAGTTGACTGGAGCATCCTGGGCCGACTGGAGCATCCCGATCTTGCACGGTCGTCGCCTGGAGGTTGCCGCGCCGACTGGAGCATCCCCGCACTGTAACATCCCAAGTTTTAGACTTGTGTTTCAAATGTAAGAAAATGAGTAGAAATTAAAACTTTTTCTTACATCATGTATTTCCAGTTGTACCAAACAATTCTCGTACAAAAGTTATGGGAATACCAAGTCACAAGTCTTTTTGGATCCAAAATCTCATCTTCCAAAAAAATAATTTTGTCAAATCTTTTGATCATCTCCTGGAAATACTTTTCCTAAGTTCTAGGATTTATGTGTGACCCCTCTGAAAAATTTCACAATTTTTAGAAATTGTTTGAATATTTTTAGAGGGCAGTCAAACCTGTTTGACTTTTAGTCAAAGTCAAACTGTTTGACTTTTAGTCAAACCCTAAATCAAAACCTTGCAGAATTTTTGGAGAAAAATGCATTGTATAAAAACATCTGAAAATTTTACACAAGGTCAATATATAAGTTACCAAGCTCCTGTAAAAATTTCAGAATTTTTGGAGTTATTTTGCTACATCTAATAAATCCGCAAAGGTCTCTGTTCTAATTTGAAAACCAAATTTAGTTTGTACTGTTCCTCGGGTTCGAGTCAGACTCGAGCTCGAGTTAAATGATTTGGTTGAGTCAACTAGAACGCGCCGGGTCCCTTTTTACAGTCGAAATCAATTTCAACCGTTAGATCTTAATCTAACAGCCCTAAATGATTGGGTCGTTCGGGGCATCACGAAGAGCTCATCAATCTAGGCCTTTGGATCGTGATCCAACTGTCCATAGTAAATGTGCTGATCGGGTCACCCGATTGCCTCTTTTAATCTCAACCGTCCGTTTAAAATCCAACGCTCACGGCCATCCCAGACTTCCTCTTCTTCTTCCTCTCTCTCTGTCTTCTTCCTAGACTTCCTCTTCTTCTTCCTCCTCTTTGTCTTCTTCCTCGCGCCGCACGCGGCCACTGTGCGGTATGGCGCTGTCACATCCCGCGCCCGCGCCCTCGCGTGTTGTCGGAGCAGCCGCGGCGTGTCAGTGCTTTCGGCTCAAAGCCGCCTCGCGCTGCCCTGTTCCCTTAGCTTTCGGGCTAGTTACGGAGGAGCTCGCCGTAGCTCACCGCGGGCCCCTCCCTTGTTCCCGTTACTCACGAGTTTCTTAATACCCCCGAGGACCCCCTCTGGCTCCTCTTCCACTCGCGATCACCCTAGCTCACTCTTTTTTAGTTAAACTCAAACCACCGTGAGCACTCCTCTCCGCCATTGTTGCCGTGGGAGCTCCATTGGTGACTTGGGTGTTTTAGTGGTTCTTTAGCCCAATTCTCACTTTATTTGTGGACCTCTTGTCGTCACAAGTCCTCTCCCTAACTCAATTTGGGTTGCTTTCTCAGGAACAGCTCAATTTGAAGTTTTTGGATCTTCGCGGCCGAAAGTGCTCCCCTTCGTTCCCATCTCCGGTGAGTGTTCTCCGTCCAATTCTTGGGTCCTGGATCACCTATGGGCCATCGCAAGCCTATTCTGACCATTCTTTTTGCCTCTGGTTGCCCAGGGCATTTTTTCATCGTTGTCTTCCTCAGCGCCGGCGTCGGTCTCCGCCGCCAGCCCTTCTCCAACCTCCCCTGGACCTCTCCTGCGCCCTGGTAAGTTCCTTTTAGCCTTGTAGAGCTTAATCACTAGCTAGGTTAACTCGTGGCGCCCCCTTTTCGTGTTTTCGGATTTTGCCGAAAGCACTCCTCCGCCCCTCTCCGGCTCGCCGGCGTTACAGGCTTGCCCCGCCGTTGAGAGTGGTTCCAATATGTGCGCAATAGTATTAGGAGCATTTTCGTACAGTTAGTTGGCACCGCCGTGGTCTTGGTCGTCGGTGACATGCCGCGAGCTCAACTCGGTGCTCAGACTTTGTCGGAGTTTGTCAAGTCACTGCACCCCTCGGGTTAATCTCGCCGCCTATGACCTCCCTAGGTTAGGTCTAAGCCTTAGATCCTTTCTCGAATAGTGTGGTCCCCGGACCTCCCCTGCTAATTTGGTAGATAGGATCACCCGAGATTAGATCTGGGCGGTAGATTCGTTTCTATCAGCCCGCTAGTCTTAGGACCTCCTCTTGTAATCTTAGCCGTTGAGGACCTCCTTGAGGTTAGATCTAACCGTAGAGTTCTTTTCCGTAAAACCCTAAGTGCGGACCTCCCTAGTTTTAATCCTAGTCGTTGAGACCTCCCTAGACCTTATCTCAGCCGTTGAGACCACCTCTGTGTTTTCGCAAAGGACCACCATGGTTATTTTACAAAGACCACCTCTGGTCCTTGTAAAGAGAACTTCAGGACCTCCCCAGATCCATCTAAACCGTCCAGACCTCCTCCCGTTAAAACCCTGTTGCATCGGACCTCCCTCGATTGAATCTGGATCGTTCAAGACCTCCTCCTGGAGATCTTGACCGTCTAAGACCTCCCTCCGCAGCCCTGGACCGTTAGATTTAGATCTAACGGGCTAGACCTCCTCAGTAGATCTTAGCCGTCAAAGACCTCCCTCCTTCAGATCTCACCGTCTCGACCTCCTCCGATTAGATCTTTAACTTGAGGACCTCCTCGTAGCTCTGGACCGTTGGATCTCCATCTAACGGCCTAGACCTCCTCAGCGCTTTAGATCCATCGGTGGAAGTCTTGGCTGTTAAGACCTCCCCGGAAAATCTTAACCGTCCAAGACCTCCCCCAGCAAATCTCAACCGTCCAGACCTCCCTCCGTAGATTTAGCCTTAGGACCTCCTTCGGAGATCAGGACCGTCAGATCTTGATCTAACGGTCCCGACCTCCCCTATGCGCATTGAGCACCTCCACGCGGGATTTTCACATGTGTTGTGCTACCTCGCCCGACCGTTGGATCGATCTCAACGCCCGCACCTCCCTTGTGCGCGTGTGGTGCGTCAGTGCTGAGGTCCGTGAGTCGTGCGATGAAGGATCGACGGCCACGAACTCTCCTTTTCCATCAGTTCAATTAAACCTCCCGAGAGCTCTGTTTTTTCTAAGTATTTTGCCGATCCAAATTTCAAAAATACACATCTTTATCATTATAGCTCCTTTTTGAATGAATCAAGTTGCAGTAGCTCTGCCATGAAATGAACTTCAATATGAGAATAAACTTAGGCACTTTTCTGTGGTAGAAAATGGAATAAACTGTTGTTTAGAAACTCATAAAAATTTATGAAATGCATAACCTTTTCTCTGTAGTTCCAAACTGAGCAAACTAAACTTTGTTAAAATCCTCTAGTGCTGCACTTCAGTATAGAATAGGTTTTAATGTAATCTTTGCCACTGATATCAATGTTACACTAGTTTTACAACTTAGAAAAATCATAACTAATTCATTTTAACTCTAAATTGTGCAAACTCAATTTTGCTGTTCTTAGAATGTCTTAACCTGCCTATCATAACAATTTCAGACTCTAGATCATTCTAGAAATTTATGCCATGAACAGTAACAAATAGGAATTAATCTGGAATTAGTCAGGCTGAGAAAAATTGTTTTAGCCATAACTTTTGCATACTAAGTCTAAATGAAGAAATTCTTGTTTCTAAAATTGTCTAAAATCATAATCTTGTTGCTGTATGAATTTCATGGTATTTGGAGAACTTTTGCTGTTGAGTTTTATTTGGAGTTCTTGTTCTTATTTGATTATCGCCTTTTCGCGTTAGGTTAGAAGGAATTATTGTTTACGTGAGTGAATCCTCTGCAGCAAGAAAGTGATCTACAGACAAGGCAAGCAAGTGTAACATCATTTGATCATATTGCTCCTATTACTTTTAAAGTCTAATATCTTGTTTGCAAAACCTAAGTATGCATGCTTCTTCGTGTCAAAGTTAATTTCTTTGTGTCGATTAAGAGGTAGTTAGTCCTACTGCATTGTTGCCCTGAAATTATTCATCCCCGCCACTACCCTAGGTTATTATCCTCACTGGTGAATTAGAGCTCGGTGGATTATTTATAGTCTTTTATTGTCTTTGCGATATGATGCTTAGCAATGCTTAGTTACTGGTAGAATTGGGCGGTTATTGACTTAGTCGATAACCTTGATCACACAAACTTATTATAACCTTATGATTTCAGCCTCTATGCTATGTTTATTTGTGAAAACTAAAAATAAAATAATTTCGACTTGGGCACAATGGTAAGATGGTGTGATTCGTGGGTGTGACTGGAATGGTGCCCGAGTCAATTAAGGACCGAACTACTTGTGAGTACCTGTTATCCGAGCATTTTGGTGTGTGCTAACCACACTAGAGGGAAATGAGACCTCTCTTGACTTAGTACCTTGGGAGGCATTAATTAATGAGTCGCTGGCTGTAGTTTATAGAGAAAAAGGATCACAAAGGCGTGACCGGGGTGATTCCTTTCTAGGTCCTCCACCCCGACTGGGGTCTTGCAAATGTTCGCTAGCTTTACCCTAAATGGCTAATGACTCCCGGCTTTGCCTGACTCCACCACAACGTATGGTCATGGTAGCCCATTTTGCTGGCTAGCTACTGAGGGTCAACCCCATACGTGCGACTCTTAATTAACGCATTCCATTGGAAATGTCTCGTAGGACTTAGTCGTGCCTGCATACCAAAGGAAGTATGCTAACCGTGGTGGGTGGAAAGGCGGTCTGAAGTGTGGGTACATTGGTACACCCCTGCAGGGTTAAAACAATTCGAATAGCCTCGTCCTAGGTTATGGACACGCTTGGGTAAGCTTTTCAAGAGTTAGACTACAACCTTTTTAATTAAAACTTGACATGGGTGGTACGAATGGGTAATTCGTGCTATTGTTGTGATGGCTATTGGGTTAGTCATCTCTAGGTTGTTGTTACATTTTTACTTATGGTATCGCTATTATTTATGCAAATAAAATTCAGATTGTCAAAATTGCCTTCAACATATTATCTATTGCAAATAAAACTTGCTTTATGCTGAAAATTAACCTTGAGTCTTCTCCTTTGATTAAAGCCTGCATATAGTAGTAACTAGGTTTTGTTACCCGTAAGTCTTGCGAGTACATTTTTGTACTCATTTGCTTTGCTTAATTGTTGCAGAGGAAGAGGTTGATCCCCAATGGAATCGACTTTTGTGAGTTGTGCTACCGTTGGGACGACTAGCTTGGCGGCCCGGTCGGTTGCCCTGTGGTTATGTGGCTAACCGGTTGGTTTTTGTCTTAGCCATCTTATGACACTTTTGTTTCTGCTGTTAATGATACTTGTTGTCATTTGGTCAGTTAGCCCTTGTTGTAATAACTTTATATTATGTATGTCTTTCGCCAGAATTGTTATATCGTGATGTATGGAATTGATGCATGATTTTGTAACGGGGTGTGTATGCTGCATTTCTGGGGAGCATACATATCTCGAGGCTTGGTTTATTTATTTTGTGATGCTAGGGTCAATGGAAGGCTAAGCATTACAAGTCAAATAAATCGGGGTCCTCACACGCACCAACCCTCCGGATCTCGATCTCCCTCACGACGCCGAGCCATCGTCGCACCTCTCCGGATCCGTGCCGCCTGGAGTATCTCCCCCGCGTCTCCCTCATGGCGCCGAGCCATCGTCGCTCCTCTCCGGATTCACGCCAGTTGGAGCATCTCCCCCGCGCTGCTTGGAGTGAGAATCTCCCCCACCCCGCGCCGCCTGGAGCTCCTCCACTTCTATGCTGCTTGGTACTGCTTCTGAGTGTTGGTGCTCTGCTGCTTTTGATTGGTTCCATCTAAGTGCTGGCGGCTCCACCTCTGTGTTGCTCGGTATTTGGAGAGCTTGACCCCACTTGGACACCGTTTGGTGAAGCTAATATCTTAACTCTTGGATAACGATGCTGCTGGAGATGTAGATCATAATGCTTCACATATAGCTGCTGATGGGGATGAGGAGTATCTGGAGAGCTTGACCCCACTTGGACGTCGTTTGGTGATTGCTGTGAGTTATTGTGTTCCTGTGCTGTTGATTACTTGCTGCTGAGAGCTCTGCTTCGCTACTACTGTTGGCCTGCTACTGTTAACTTATGTTGTGAGCTATTGCCTATAGTGTTGGTACTTGAGGTTATTGCTTGGTGTTAGTGTACTTGATCACATCATGGCTCTTGATGACATCCTTGGTCCTGGACCTATTCGAGGTGATGATGCTATTGCTTGTTCTGTTCTTGCTAATGTTATGGAGTCTTGTGCAACTCAGTTTGATCAGATTCAGACTCAGATGAAAAATCTTCAAGCCCAGTTGTGTTGACTGCAGGCATCTTCAAGTGCATCCACCGGCTTGATTGCACCATCATATCCCATGCTAGGTGCTTCACTCCCATGGATATTGGATTTAGGGGCTTCTTTCCATGTGACATCTGATGTAGCTCATCTCATATCATGTCGTCCTGCTGCACAAGGTATCAAGATTCAGACAGCTGATGGAACGCCATGCACAGTCACTCATCGGGGACTCTCCCCACATCTCACTTTGCAGTTTTAGATGTCTCACTTGTCCCCATGCTCTCCATGAATCTCATCTCTGTTGGGCAGCTTGCAGATATGAACAGGTTTGTTGGGTTCAACGATAGCTCATGCTTTGTGCAAGATCGTCGAACAAGGGTTGTCATTGGTATAGGTCATCGTCAGAGAGGTTCTGCAGGGTTCTATGTTGTTGATCGTCCGAGTCTTCCTTTATCCTCTATTTCTGGTACTGCTCCTGCCCCTATTCCTTCACTCTCTGTTGTTGGTTCATCTACCCCTTGTCCTTCTGCATCTACTTCTATTTGCCAATCTTTTTCTCAATGGCATCATCGCTTGGGGCACTTGTGTGGCTCACGCCTCTCTATCTTGATTCATCAAGGTGTTCTTGGTCATGTTTCTGTTCACATAAATTTTAAATGCAAGGGTTGTAGACTTGGCAAGCAAGTACAACTCCCATATCCTTCCAGCATTTCTCGCTCTGATTGTCCCTTTGATTTGGTCCATTCGGATGTTTGGGGTCCCTCTCCTTTTGCTTCAAAGGGTGATTGCAATTACTATGCCATCTTCATTGATGACCATATTCGATACACTTGGATCTACTTCATTAAACACCATTCGTAGCTGATTTCTGTCTATCAATTTTTTGCTCAGATGGTTCATACTCAATTCTCTTCTACCATCCGTGTTTTTCATTCTGACTCTGGGGGAGAGTATCTTTCATCAGCCTTTCGTTAGTTTCTTTCTTCTGAGGGTTCTCTTCCTCAGCTCTCATGCCCTGGTGCTAATGCTCAGAATGGTGTTGCTGAGCGCAAGTACCGTCACATCATTGAGACTGCTCATACTCTTCTTATTTCCTCCTTTGTTCCCTCCCACTTCTGGGGGGGAATTAGTCTCTACAGCAGTCTATCTTGTCAACCGTAAGCCCTCTTTCAAGCTTCAGGTCAAGTGTCCTGGTGAGGTTCTGTACAGAGCACCTGCTCACTATGCTCATCTTCGTGTTTTTGGTTGTGTCTACTATGTCCTTTCTAACATCTTGTGAGCGCATAAAGCTGAGTCCTCAGTCAGTTGAGTGTGTTTTTCGGGCTATAGTCCCAAGCATAAGAACTATCATTACTATAATCCCTTAGCACATCGTATGTGAATCTCTCGTGATGTGACTTTTGATGAGGGTCGATCTTTCTTTTATTATCCTTCTACACATCCCACTTCTTTTTCCACAGATTCCATTTCCTTTTTGTGTCTACCTCTCATTCCTTTATGAGACTTGCCTTCTTCAGATACACCTTCTCCACCAGTTTCACTTTCTAGTATGTCTCCTTCACCAGCTCCACCAGTTTCTGACACCTACTTTTCCCTTTCACTATAGTCGCCGACAAAGAATTCCTTCCGATCCTTAGTCCTCATCTCCTCCACTTGACCCTCCGGCCAGTACCACCGACTCTGATGATCGTTCTACTACATCACGATATGCCCTACGTGATCATTCTTCTATTCAGGCACAAGAGAGATGGGGTTTTTCTTATGCAGGTACTGTAACTGAGCCAAATACCTATCAGGAGGCTACCAGTGTACCTAAGTGGCAGCAGGCTATGACAGAGGAGCTCACATCATTAGAGAGTACAAGTATTTGGGATCTTGTTCCGCTACCATCTGGAGTTGTTCCTATCACTTGCAAGTGGGTGTACAAAGTAAAGAAAAAGTCAGATGGGTTAGTAGAGCGATACAAGGCTCGTCTTATTGCAAGAGGTTTTCAGTAGGCTTATGGTCGAGATTATGATGAGACTTTTTCTCCAGTTATTCATATGACCACAATTCGTACTATTATTGTTGTTGCAGTAGTACGCACATAGACTATATTTCAGATGGATACCAAGAATGCTTTTCGTGGTGATCTACATGAGGAGGTCTACATGCTGCCACCCCAGGTGTTGAGGCTCCTACAAGCTATGTTTGTTGTATTAGGCGTGTTCTATATGGTCTCAAGCAGGCTCCTCGTGCTTGGTTTGAGTGTTTCAGTTCCATAATTCGAGTTGCTGGTTTCACTCCAAGTTAGCATGACTCTGCCTTGTTTATTCACACTTCTCAATGGGGTCGTACTTTGCTTCTCCTATATGTAGATGATATGCTGATCACAGGAGATGACATGGATTATGTGGCTTTTGTGAAGAGGAAATTGAGTAAACAATTTATGATGTCTGGTCTGGGATCATTGTGCTATTTTTTGGGGATTGAGGTTCATTCTGATAGTGATGGCCACTACCTCTCTCAACATCGCTATGTTCAGGATCTGTTTGCTCACTCTGGTATGACTGATACACGCACTGCTGTCACACCCATGGAGCCCCACCTACAGTTTCGACCTACAAACGGTGTACCACTGACAGATCCTTCTGGCTATCATCAGCTCATTGGGAGTCTTGTTTATCTCACTGTCACTAGGCCAGATATTGCTCATGTTGTACATGTGCTTAGCTAATTGTCAATGCTCCCACCTTAGTCCACTATGGTCATGTTCTTCGTATGTTGAGATGTTTGAGGGGGACTGCGTCCAGATGTCTATTCTATGCCAATTCGAGTCAGCTTCAGCTCCATGCTTACTCTGACTCTACTTGGACGAGTGATCCTACTGATCGTCGATCTATCACTGCCTATTGCATTTCTCTCAGTACTTCGCTCATTGCTTGGAAGTCCAAGATGCAGACTACGGTGTCACGCTCTAGTGCAGAGGCTGAGCTTGAGCTCTTGCCGCTACCACTTCAGAGATCATTTGGCTTCGATGGCTCTTGATTGATCTAGGTGTCCACTGTGACGATCCTACACCCCTCTTTTGTCACAATACAAGTGTCATTCAGATTGCTAGTAATACAATCGAGCATGAGCTCACAAAGCACATTGGTATTGATGTATCCTTTACACGATCTTATTGTCAGCAGTCGACCATCGCCCTCAAGTATGTTCCATCAGAGCTTCACGTGGTAGATTTCTTCACTAAAGTTCAGACTCAAGAACATCATCGCTTCATCTACTCAAACTCAATGCATCAGATCCTCCTGATCCACCTTGAGTTTGAAGGGCGGGTGTTAAGAGTGTTCAACATTAAAACTGTCGATGTTACCATTAAAGGTAGCATGTTCAACATTAAAACCGTCGATGTGAGATCTCACCATCATTATTATCAAAGTTAATTTCTATGAAACATGGTCGAAAAATAGAACATCATCTATATGCATAAATACAAGAAATAATTGCAACAATAAGTGAATTAAAAATTTAAGAACAACGGCTAGGCGCAACCGCAACCGTGCACATATGGTTCCCAGCGACCCCGACGCAGCACAAATGGTCCATTGCGGTGAATAAATGACGCAACACCAAATCTCAATGACGGTGATGCACAAAGATCAAGAGTACAAGACAACAACACAAGCTTAAGTGGAAAAATTATGCGCTTGAGGCCTTGGCTCACAAAGAAACTCATAATAAGTGACACCAACATCAGAATGAGAATTAAGTAAGGAAGAAGTAATTTTGCTTACGATAACTAGGAGAAAGTAGTAGCCGTGTTTATACAACAACAAAAGAAAATAAAGGGAGAAAGAGAAACTTGAGGAGAAAACTTTTACTAATACCAGAATTAACCAACTAATAATCAAGGTTAGACTGAAAATGTGCCCCTTAATTAGTGGGACCCTATGCGGTTGATCATCCTGCACACTCTCACTCTACGGGCTTGCTCATGGGTCATGTTCATTACGTCGGTAGCATTCAAATGGTTATGGAAAAACACAAGCTGAACTCGACAAAAAGTTTTTTTTCATCTTGCATAATTGATTGAACATTGAGAATCATTTGAGACGTAACGTTGATTGCTCACTTCATGTGCATATGGCTTGTCAGAAATCGGAAAGTGTTAAGGAATTGATCTAACGTTTGAAGCCTGAAAACAATTGTTCCAGCACGAGTTTGCCTTGGTTATCTATAGTGCAAAGAGAAAAATATCTTCCCTCAATTTCATAATGGCTAAGCAATTTAGTTTAAAACTTCAATCACTTGTAAATACTTTTTATATATATATTTTTAATATATATACAATAGGATCCTTTCCTACATTAAACCTAAAAAAATGTCCGGTTAATTGTTCGGCAGCGTGAACACTCCTCTGGGTGAGTAATATGTGACGGGTTGGTTGCCAACTCCGACTGTATAGTCGACTAATCGAACTCACACGTTTGTCACGGACACTGCTAGAAATATGGTTTTGAGTTTTTACTAGATTGCATCCAAAGATAGAAAATTAAGAGTACTTAAAAAAAGAGTAAATTTTAGTTTGGCCATATAATCTTATTATGGGTTCACTTTGTACCACCTTTAACAAATCTTTTCATTTTGCACCACATCTTCTTACCATGTGTTGCACTTTATACTAGGATAAGGATTTGACCGTCTTTATTGGTGCTCGCCAATGGTGAACGGCAGTGATGAGGCATGGGATGGAGAGAGGGGAGGTAGATAGAGCTAGGAAATGGATCAAAAACATGGAAGAATAGCCGGAGCATCGCCGACAACTAGGGGTGGGAAATGGTATAGGATATTTCATTTTATCCGGTGTTCGTATCTGAGAAAATACAAATATAGTAAGTAAAATCCGCATTCGAAAGGAAAACAAATACGAATACTATCTGTTTTTTCAAATACAAATACGAATATGGTATGTGAAATGACACTGAATATAAATACAGATACGGATATCCGTATTCGCAATAATATTAGCCCAAGTGCCAGCACAGCAGCCCAGTCCCATGGGCCATGCTCATGCCATTCCTCCAGCCGTCTGTAAGAGCCAAGAACCAACCAACCCTCTGTTGCCCTAACTTGTCACTTGTGTTTTGCACTTTTGCCCCTCAACCTCAAGTCAGCTACTAAGAAGTTCAGATGCTGCTATAGACTATAGTGATGTGCGCCTGTGTTGTGTCTGTGTGCGGTACTGCCGTTAGTGCGGTGTGCCCGGCCCGGCTGCCTAGTGCCTGCTACCGCTAATGCTTCGGAATTCTGTACCGTAGACGTGTAGTCATGTATGTGTTACGTAAATTTGTTCTACTGAGATTTGTCGTAAAAATTATAGGATATTTGTATTCGACCGAATTGAGTACATATTAGATTTGAATTTGTATTCGTTACGATATTCGATTCGTATTCATATTCGAGAATATTTGAATTCGTATTCGTTTTAAAAATATGGATTTGTATCCGTATTCGAGACTATTCGATTCGTATTCGATCTATTTCCATCCCTACCGACAGCGGCCATAGCAACGGCGACGACGCGAAAATGGCTCACTCTCTCTATTTTCGGGTTGCCGCCACCTAGCCAACCGTGACTGCTACCGGTAAGCTCCCTACATGTCTACTATGTTTTCCTCCCACTGACAAAACGTTTCCTTGGCGCAAAGTGAAACAAAAAAGTAAGAAGAGGTGGTGTAAAGTGAAAAGATTTATTAAAAGTGGTACAAAATGAAATTATGGTAAGATTACATGGTGCAAAGTGAAATTATGGATGCCTATAAAAAGAGGGGCGGTGGCATATGGTTAAGTGAGATTTTTGGAATTCTCAAAACCCTAGCCACCGCACCTCCCTCACCCAAAATCGCGCAACTGGCGCTAGCACTCCGGCGCGTGGTGTTCTGCCCTGTACGTGTGGATACCTTAGAGGCGTTGCTGCGAGGCTTTAACGTTAGGGCGATCCGCAACATGTGACGGTCATAAGGAGCACTTGAAGGAGGAGCGAGGCCAGTACGTCTACAATCACACCAACGCGCTACATCGACTCTTCTTCCGCTGCGAATCTACACGTCTAATGGTAATCCTATGATCTATTTCCAGCGGAGGTTCCTTGGTTGCGCGGTAGACTTTTGAAATTGTGCTAGTGTAGCCTACCCGTGTTCTTTCAGTGCAAAATGAAAATATTTGCTAATGATGATACAAAATAAAACCATTGTAAGATTATATAGTCCAAGGTAAAATTTAATCTTCAAAAAACTACCGCAATGCCAAGCGGAGACTTACACTATGTTAGACTCGGCTCAGTTGGATTTTCTTCAGTAATCCCATATGTAGTCACCGCGTGAGTTCAAGCAATGTGGTTCGTTTCTGTGACAATCAATGCGCTAGATCTGCCATGATGGAAAATAGGAGGCATTATTTTTGTTTCCGATTGAAGCTTTTACCTAAATATTGGGAGGTGTCTAGGGAGTACTTGAGTGCTTTATTTCTAAATAGTACTCAAATTTTGAACTCTCAGATCTAGATTCAATGGATTAGATCACTTTGCCTCTTTCCCCCTCATCTGAGTACTATTTTATCTGGGAGTACTCTATTTTTTAGACACTGAATTTTTACATAAGTTATATACTAGTTTTACATAAATTAAATTATGTAAAAAAGATGAACAAAATAAACTATAAAAAACACAACAAAAACTACAAAAAAACATACATATTCATTTATGTTGCAGCTCTCGACATCCCTAAACAAATTGATTACTCACTTATCACATTGTCTAGAGAGAAATCATCAAGCATAACATGGATAAAAAAACTTGAGTACTCACAAACAAAAAAACACTCGAGTACCATTTAGCAATTCCCATCATTTATCTTTTGACTCGATGGCCAAAGATCTATGCTTTCATTCTGCTACAGTTGCAGGACGAGGTTCAGTGGATCCTCCTTCCATAAACATGGCTTCAAAGGTACTTGGAGCAATCTATGCTTTGCAATAATCAACAATTCAGGAACGTTTGCCAATTATCAGCTATCAAGCCTGATCCCACCAAAAACATGATGTTGAGCAGGCTGACTGCCCTGCATCATTGGATTAACAGTCACAGAGGCCATGCTCTCACTAGCAATGCACGGTACGGTGGCTAGGAATAAATGACATGATTGGGTTTAGCGCATGTCTTCTTCCGGACTTCCCTCAAATTGAACAACAAGGTAAACGTAGATGAAGTCACAGATATACCACGAATTGGGCGAGGCAAACCCCAATTGCATATATCTACGTTCAGAAAGGAGAACTTTTCAAAAAGGAAAAGACTCGCACTGTCTTTCCAGTTTGTGTTTTCTGACTGCTGTTTTTTTTTTTTTTTGTACTTTTTGGTGCTGAATACTTGCATTATCAACTCACTCCAGAGCCCAGACCGACAAGGTCACTACGAGGATTCGCTGGAAGCAGCCAGCCACTCGTGCGTACTTGTGGCGGACGAGAGTAAACAAGTAGCGCGGCGCGACATTTACGGACCGCCGGCGGCTGCAGCCCGCGGCTCCGGCGAGCGCGATGCGATCGAGGAGAAACCAGACCGGCCGAGACGCGCGCGTGCGCGGTGCGCGAGAAAATGGCATAGTATATCCGATCCTCATCCGCCACAGAATTTTCGCCGCGGCGGTTCGCGTGGGGCACGCAGGTAGACAGGCAGCGACAGGGACCCGTGCATGCACCCAATTAGGGGTGGGCCCGGTCACCATCTGAACGAGACTTCTGTGCTTCTTTTGGCTAGTTTAGCAAATCTAGTCCTCCAACACTGAAAAGATAAAAATGGTATTACGGTAGGTTAGGAAGACGATATGTGTCATATATCGTGCTCTTAGTCCGTGGTAGAATGGCATACGCACGTAGCCACCATGTGTAGGCACGTTCCCACCGCAGACGGGAATCGCGATAGGTGGCCTACCGTGTACGGGGATCGCTGCAGGTGGCCTGCTGCGCATAGAAAGCAAGCTAAATATGCCTTTTCTTTCATTTTGAATATGATTGACTAGATTTGCTGTTCTATTTACAAAAATACGAAATGAGCCGATAACTCCCCGGACCGGAAGGGTGGCGACTTGTCATGCGTGATTGTGTGGAACGTCGAAAGAAGTCTTCGCCGCAGATCCGTGGTGGACTTTTTTCCTTCTTCTTTCCGATCTTTTGAGGACGGGGAAAAAAAGGCAACACTGCCGTCATTGTTTTTTGTACGGCAAGGGAAATTTTTGTCTTTTTGCTTTTAGAAGAGAAAGAAAAGAAAGAGGGAGCTGCATGAAAATTAGGTACAGGGATTTTTTCCCCACCCCAACAGTATTGGCTTCTATATTGCTCTGAGATTCGTGAAATCCCCTCTGTTTGGTGCCAGTTCGCTCACCTCTCCCGTATCTCCGATGTCATGTCACGCACTGGCGCACTGCCCACCACCGTGTCGGTGCTGCTAAGCCGCCGCCATTCATGCCTTGTTGCCATCGCCGCCATCAGATGGGGAATTCAAGGATGGTTGCTTCTGCAGTTTTGCCTGATATTAGAGGGGATCAAAATACGAACCTCCAATTTTCAGAAGAAAGACAGGTACATGGCGTTTTTTAAAAGGCCATTGCTTTAAAAAAAAATCGGCCAGCTTTAGATTGTGCCGAAGCAGCAATCGCTTTTTGGTTCTCTTTCTATTTTTAGAGAGAGAATGATGATAGCCCAAGAAGCAACAACTTTCATAACTTCTGCTATAAAAAGGAGGGTAGATCCAACTTGGGACGTACTCAGTACGATCCACTAATTAAGGGCATCTACAATGCTACCCTCAGCTATGTCGAAATCCTTTACTACGTGAGGTTTAGGATAAGGTGGAGGGAGGGTGATGAGAGAGTAACGCCATGTTTTCCTGTAAAACATAGTGCATTTACACGAAACAAAGGGCTAAGACATGTCTTGACACACATTGGAGAGGTGTCCGTGGCTTCCACCGTGCATAAATTTATTGCGAATATTAAATGCTAGTGTGCAATTTAAAATATAATGTACAATCGAGGTGAATATAAAATATTAAATGTTTGTGTCTAAAGTGAATCGAGTTGGAACAATCTCTTTCCTCGTAGGCATGACCCAAGCATAGTGGGTTGAAGATGCCCTAACTTGCTGCTAATGTGCTTCAGTTAAGATATTAACTAAACTAATTTGCTTTTTAGAATTTATATATATAACCATTAAAGTCCTCTGCAATCGTATAAAATTTGACGTTCAAACCTAATGGGCCATGAACAATAATACAAAGTTTCCCGTTGGGATTGTTTCTAAAAGCAATCTAGATCTCACGTTGCTGCGGAATTTATGTTTCACCCAGAATATTTCTCTCCCTGTCGGTGCGTTAGCATTGTACTTCCCCTGCATTGTTGTGTTTCATTCGGACGCAAATCCCCTGCAGCACACTGCCTTCATAAAAAATTTCTAGACAATGAAGTATCTTCTCATCAACGAATCAATATTGCTTATTTAACGGTATACTACTGTCAGAGCTTTGATAGTAAGTAGAATTCCATCTTACCGGCGTATCCAAATCAAATTTTCTTGGATGTATACCCATTACCCTACACAAGTTCTTGTATGCTGCTATTATTTGGTTAGAATTATTCAAGAAAGATATCACAACGTGAAAAGCTTTAATATACGAAGTCAGCATCTTCAAACCATATTTTACTAATATGACAAGTTCATCGTTGATGTAGCAAGAAAGAATCGGCGTATGTACCCAACATTGGAGTAAGAATATTCATTGCCCTAAAGTTTAAAGCGGCATTGTCTAAAGTAATTGATAATATTTTGTTTGTAAGACCAAAATCTTCTACGACTTTGATAATACAGTCCACAATATTCTCACCCGTGTATGCTACATTAATTAATTTGAAATCTATAATTCTTTTCTCCATTTTTCAGTTGTCATTAATGTAATGAGCAACTATACTAAGATAATCATCCTTAGCCCGACCACTACATATGTCCAAGGTTGTAACATCCCAAAGTTATGTTACCAAAATAAATAAATAAAACTTATTGTTTTATTGGATTTTCTGAAATTTGATAGAGTTATATTGCTTTATTTGTATTTTTGTTGAAATTTTAAAAGTCAAAAGTAAAATTTATTTGAAGTTCCTGAAGTTTTGTTTGGTTTGATCTGAAAAAACAAAAATTCAATTAATTTCATGAATTTTTTGAGATTTTAAAAGCTTTTTCCTAAATAATTTAAAGTCAAAATAATTTATTTTGCAAAATTAATAGCCAACTTTAAGCTGAAAATATTTTTACTAAATCCAAAATAACTCTAAGAATTTTTGTGAATTTTTTTTCATAATTTTTGGATTTTATTTACTATTTTCTAAAGCCCATTTTAATTATCTGAATTGAATCAATTAGAAAACCAATAGAAATTCACCAAATAGTATTTGGGCCGAATCTCTTTCCGCCCAGTCCAACTTCCACGCACGTGCGGCCCGCACGGCCCGCTCCTCCCGCGCATTCTCTCTCTCTCTCTTCCACCGTCCGATTTACATCGGACGACTATCACTTCCTCACGCCATCCCACTTCTCCGCACCATTAAATCGGGATTCAACGGTCAGATCTCCGTGTAACGTTCGGGCGACCGAATGTCTTAACCACCGAGGATCGTTGGATTTAAATCCAATGGCCACCGTGCCCCCACACCACATTATCTCCCCCGCACTGTCGGATCAAAAATCGACGACCCCACACCTTTCTTCCTACCCGCGTCTTCTCCCTCACAAGCCCGCACGCGCCCGCCATTGCCGCCTCGCCAAGCTCCGCAATCACCGATATTCCCTTCCCCTTTCTTTGCACGGATGCGCACATTAACTCCCCCGCATCACGCCGCCCCATCTCCGGCCATCTGCCCCCTCGTCCGCGTGTGGAATCGCCGGGAACGCCCCGCAATCGCCGCCGTGATCCCGCCACCGACCCCCTCCTCCCGGCCTCCTCCGACCCTATAAAAGGGCCCCCAAGGATCGCCAAGACCTCCTCATTACGCTCCCACCACTCACCCCTTCTTCCCCGCTCTCTATCGGCCGGATTTCGCCGGTGAAAGGATTCGTCCGAAGCTTCGTCCGCTGCCTCTTGTGCCGCCGTTGACGACACCCTGGCCCCGAATCCACCACCATCGGCCTCGCCACATCGTTGTCGACCCGGTGCTCGCGCTGTCTTCGTGAGAGCGTGACGGGAACACCATCGCCGCCGCAACCCCGACATCGCCGCCGCCTCAGGTGACCAAACCGTGCGCATCTTAACCCCCACGCCCTCCTCTCTCGTTTGGTGCCATCCATTTCCCTCGCCGGAGCCCCTGTCGCCGGCAAGCCTGAGCCCGTGGCGCCGCCATCCACCGGACCTATGTGGCATGTCCACGTAGGCGCCAGGTCAGCGCCACCTCACCATTCCCGCTCGCGTGTTCGCCTACGTGGCAGCCTCGTGGCGCCACATCATCTCGCACGCCAGCATTGCACCCCACCGATTACTGTTCTATACACCGAGCCCACCGTGGGCGTTGACCGGACCGTGGACTTGGTCCATTGACCAAGGAGCCCACATGTCAGCCACTATGGCATTTTTTTCTCCGAATTGTTTTAATTCGGAAATTCCCTGCTGATGTTATGCTGACACAATAAAGCCATTTTCCTTTAGGAAAACAATTCCCAAAATTCAGGAAAAAAAACCCTAATTCTATCATTTTATGTATTTCCAATCTTCCAAAGCTCATATCTTTTGCATCCGAACTCCGATTGAGCCCATTCAAATTTCTAAATTTGTATAAATCAAAGATCTAGCTAACCAAACCAAAATTATTTAATTTGGAGTTCATTTGAATTGTTATTTGAATTTAGCTTATTTTGCGATTAGATTTCGGCGACTTCGAAGAGTCAGATTTCGACGCCAGTTGAAGAGCTTATAAGAGGATTGATTTTGACTGTATGATCATCGTGATTGTACACTTGGACTACCTGAAGAAAGTACTTGTGAGTACTAGGTGACCTGTTAAGAAAAACAACATCACCTCAGTACCAGGTGATATGTTAAGGAAAACAACATCACCTCATCCAGCAAGGCAAGTTATACCCTTGATTATATCGATCTCATTATTTTAAATTTATTTAATTCTGTTTTTAAATTACTATTGCATGCATAATTTTTATCCAGTTATTTTAATCCCCTGTTTAAATACTTAGTTATTCCAATTCCTTGTGTATAGCCAATTTGAATATTGATTATCATTTCCTTGTCACCATTAGATAAAATAATATTGGAAATAATTAAATGCTTAGATCAAATCTTGTATTTGGGAAGTTTTTAGCCAAATATTTCAAATTTGAATTAAATTGGATCTATGATATTGTTTTACCATAGAAGGTTTATAAAATGCTTTTACTTAGAAAATAAAATAAAAATGGGTTTGGACTTGGGCGAATTGATTGTCTGGAGGGTGCAGGTTTATGCACGGGCCCATCTGGGTAGGTTGAGGCCCAGGGTTCTGATGGATGTCGCCCAGGTCAATTAAGGACCGGTCTTCGAGCCGCATCTTGCTTTGCCACCACTGTACTACCACATGTCCTCAGTGTGGGAAGTAGGACCTGGCTAATTAATCTGCAATGTTCCACCGTGGTCGTTCCCTACAAATGCAATGGGTAGTCATGTTACGACTTATGTTAGTCCCACCTAGCGCAAGAGGGGGCCCGAACCCGGAGGTCTTTATTCCAAAGGGGGTGTCGAAACCTTAGTGAGGGGTAACTACGATGGAATGACGCTTTGTAAAGGCCTTGTCACGTGCTCTAGACTGCTTACCCAAGGTAGTGAGCGGTGGTATCGACGGATGCCGAACAAACTAGAGCAGTCATGTCTTATGGGTAAAGCTGTACAACCTCTGCAAAGTGTAAAACTATTCGAATAATCGTGTCCACGGTCATGGACATGCTGGTAAAGCCACTCAAAGTTAGACTTTGGTTTTGTTTGAAAAAGACTTCTTCAAAACTGGTTTATCCAAATGGGATAGGGCAGGAAGCCATGTGATAGGAGGGTATCCTTCACCATTCATGTGTGAATATTATCTAACTATAAAATTGAGAATTTATAAAATGAATTTCAGTTATAGAATAACTGCTTTGGAACTTAGTACCAGTATTTAAAGAAAATGCTACTTTATGCAAATAACCCTATGAGCCATCCTTTGTTACATCCATATATGCATGTCATTCTGTTATTTGATGGGTGTAACTTGCGAGCACGGAAGTTGTGCTCATACTTGCTTTATGCAAACAAATTTCAGAGGAGAAGGACTTTGCTACTGATATGGATCTCGACGACTAGGTCGCTACCCCAGTCGATTGCCTGTGGCAGATTGCTGGACCCTATTACTTCTTCGTCTTCCGCTGTGTTCTTTATTGCTGGCTTGTAAGCCTCTTTGTAATAAATTCTGTTGATTATTAATAAAGTTGTGATATGAATTTGTTACCATAATTGTTTACTGTGTGAACTAGCGACTGATCATGGGACTAGTTTAGAAATGCACAAAGGATCTGGGATGTTAATCCCGGGTCCTGACAGAGGTTAGGGCGACCGAAAATGTGCACGTACTAAATAGTTCATTCAATTTATCACGACATTCATTGTAGTATTTAACTAGATCCCTAATTGTTGTCTGTCTAGAAACGGTAGAAAATCTAGGATTATGTGCGGTCCTAATGTAAGTTTCGAAAGCAATAGACTCTCCAAAGCCTAAAGGTAAATCCTCAGAAGCAATTAAACGACAAAGAGATTGACGATCTACCGCAGGATTGTAGTTCCAGCCACGTATTGTACCGTCGGGGTTGTACTGCCGCTGCGTCTGTCTCATCACCAATCCTTGCTTGGCCTTACATCTTGTAGCATGTCTAAGAAAGTGATCCGTTCCACCTGAAGACTTTGCAGATAATTCATGACAATAAATTTTGCAAACAACATATGGTACCTGATTTTCTTATGCATCTGCCTTGGTTGTCCTGTTAAAATTCTCCCAGACTCCCAATGTATAAGACCTCGACCTCTTTGCTCTGGTGGTCACCGATGAAGATGCTGCCATAGAGCCTGATGACAGAACTCCTCCTTGCCCTTCCGGTAGCAACTCCGATTGGTTTGAGGTAGCGACATTCTCCACGAATACAATTTTCTTTGGTGAAAGTCCGTAATCATCAAGAGCAAAACTATCGTAATTTTTCATAACAAAAACTGCAAAATTGAAACTTACACTACTATTTCTTTCATCTTAGCATAACAAATAATAACAAACAAAATATGCAACAAACAGTATTGTACCTCTTTTGCTGCTTGCTGGTGGAATTTGAATTTTCCAAATTTGGCATTTTTTTTTTGAATTTTGCAAAATTATCTTACAAGCAGTCTAAATTTGCACACCAAAATTCGAAAGAGAGATTGAGGAATGGATGTGTGCCAAATAGAGGGGGGTTATGGTGGCTATTTATAAGAAAATTTTCCATTTTTTTGCTATTTAAAGCCCCAAACGGTCGAAAAATGATCGGATTTCTGAAAAATCCAAACGTTATCAGGCTAATCGGGCCAGATGGGCCGTGCTATGCCATGCTATGCATGGCCCACCATGCCAAACGGGCTTCAACGGCCATTTTCTTCTGTGCCATGCCTGGCACGACTCGCCTTCCCCATCCCCTCATCTCCCCCTGCACCCGTGCACGTGCCGCGTGCGGTAGTGCCACAGTAGCATTGCGGACACGCCATCCCTGTCACATGCTGTGGCCTGCCCAATAGCATCTCCATATGATGCACATTGCATAAGGAGAGATGTCGTGTTGATCTTCTTTCCCCCATTTTTTCCCTCTCTTTTCTTGGAGCGAATATAATATATTATTAATTAATTAGGACCAGCATGGCAGCTAGGGGTGAAAACGGATCGAATAGTTTTGACCGATCCAGATGAAAACGAATTCGGATTGTCTCAGATCGGATTTTTCTTGGGTCAGAAATGAATACGAATACGATAGCCCTAGTATCCGTCGAATACGAATACGGATTATCTGGATTATGCCAAGGTCAGATATCCGGTAATGTGGGACCTTGTGTCAGTGAGACAGAAGGAAGAAAGAAAGAAACAGAGGACCATGGTGGCGGTGGCGCCGGCGAATGGTGGTGTGGGAGGGCCGAGCAGTGGTAGTGGCTGCCCAATGGTAGCAGCGCCAAGGCCGGCGATGTTGAAGAGGGCGGTGGCCTGCGGCAGGCGATGCACGACCCGACGAGGTGTTGTAGAGGTGTGGGAGTGCCGAGGTGACGTGAGGCTTAGGTGGGCGAGGGTGGAGTGGCTCGGGCGGTGTGGCTATGCCAGGAGAGAGGTGACGGCCATGGGAGGTAGCATGGCGACGTGGCCGAGCCAAGGCAGCGCAACACCAGCAGTGGTGGCGGAGGCGCGGCTGGTACGGTGGCGAAGGTTTGGTGGGAACTGGTCGGCTGGAGGGAGAAAGGAGTCGAAGAGATAAGCTTTGGCGAAAGAGATCGAGAGAAAAGAGATGAAAGGAAGAGGGAAAATAGAATGGGAAAAGAAGAAAGAAGAAGGAGCCAGGGGAGGCTCAGCGGTGTGGTGGAGGAAACAAAAGGAGGGAAACAAAAGGAAAAAGAGAGAAGAGAAAAGAAAAGAAAAAAAATGGAATTTGAGATTTGAATTGGAGTTTAGAAATTTTATTCAACGGCGAATAAACTTCAAATGAAAACCAACAAATTAAATTAATTAATTAAACTTAATTTTTCCTTTTAAACTAAACAAAATTTGGGTTGTTACAATATATGATGAACTAAGTGTACTGCTATGCAAATTTTTTTTAGACATATATCTACTTATTATCGAACTATGTATGCCATTAATGAACTAGGTATGATGAACTAAGTGCGAACTAACTTTTATGTATATGATGAACTAAGTCTGAATGTGTGATGACTTATGAGTTACGAGCTAAATGTGATAAACTAAATGTCATGTCTGTGATGAACTAATTAATGCAGCTTGCAAGTGCCAATGTTATATGTGGTTACTGAAAATGTGAACAATTCATGAATGTTGTGATCAAATAAACTAGTTATATGTTTCTATTAATTTTTGGCATACAATTTAAGGGGTTTTCATGTTCCAAAAAATATCTATGACCGTATTCGTTTTGATTCGTATTCGCTCCGTATTTGTATTCAACGTAATTCATATTCGTATCCAGGATATTCGTATTCGTATCCGCATTTGAGAAAAAATATATAAAAACAAATATAACAGAGCCATTATCCATCCGTATTTAACCCGTTTTCACCCCTAGTGGTGGCAGCTTCTCTGTTGGCTTTGAGTTTGATCTCTACTAACTATGTTGTGTTCAGTTATCTCCATTCAATTCCAATCCAACACCGCCATCGCCATGAAAGTGTTGCCGCGCTTTGAGCCCCCGCATCCTCTGCTGCTGCGCTCGTCAGAGTTTTGTGACTGGAACCACCTCCCGGGCTTAGCGCTCAGTGACGTCCTCCCATGACAGCGCTTCCTCCTCCCCTCTGCCTCCATCTTTCTCCGTCCTCGCATCTCGCCTCTCCACCCTGCACGCGTTCTCCCCATTCGTGATCCCCAAGCCCATCACTGCCTCGCTCACGGTCTTCCCTTCCACCCTCTTCTGTCCTCCCATGGCCACCTCTCCCCCGCGCGGGGCCTCCTCCATCACCACCGTGATCGAGTTCCGCGGACGTGTCCTCGACGTCACCGATCATATGCAAGTAGTGGAGTTCCGCCTCAACGAAGACGCTCGAGACCAGGTGGTCCAAATGGTACCCACCACAGGCCTCCTCACAGTGCCACGAGCGTTGTCACTTTGGGCCCCGCCTGGTCACTGCTTGGGAGCAACTGCTCCTGCTGCTACTCATGACGGACCCAGATGGGGGTGGCGCGATGACGATACAAGTGAGGGTGCAAAAGGTGAGCATGCACACGCTCGACATGGCGCGATGAGGTGGGAGGAGGTGGACAGCATCAAGGAGTACAACTTGTTCGTGGACTACACTGGGTTGCAGTGTGGAGGCGAACCGAGTCTACTTCGTTCAGCCACAGTGGTGCTTGACAGCATCGGGGTGGACAACTTGTTACTGGAAGGCATTCCGGCGGGGGTGGGAGGCATCCCCCGGCGATGGAGGGGGGTGATTTGTTCATCTCCGAGCGGTATAAATGTCCAAACGGGCTTGGCCCGCTGGGCCGGCACTGGCCCGATCCGAAAAAGCACGGCCCAAGAACGGCCCGGCCCGGCCTGCACCATGCCCGTGCCTAGCACGGCCCGGCCCCGTGCCCGTGCCTGGGCCACAATGCCGGCACGTTGGCACGGCGCAGACGCACGCCCGCTCGTGGGGCGCACGGGGCGACGGCTTATAGCCGTTGGATCGGCCACCCCCCTCGCTCCTGACCATTGGATGTGCGCGTGGGGAGGGTATATAAGCCGCCCGCCGCTCCCCCAGCTCTGGAACCCTAGCTCATTTGCATCTCCTCTCTCTCTCTCTCTCTCTCGCTCTGGCTCCTGCGCTCTCCGCTCGCCGCTCCCGCAGCGCTGGAACCCTAGCTCGTCTCCTCTCTTCTTCCCGCCCTCCGGTGGCTGGTTGAGCCAGCGGCGGCCGGCACGGGCACACGGCACGGCCTTCTCTACCTCTCTTCTTCCTACCTGACCGGCGATGTAGTCTCGTCCTCCACATCTTGCCCTCATCGTCTCTGTCTCGTCTCCGTCGTCGACCTCGCCGGACTCCGGCATCTCAGGGGCTCCGGATTCGCCGGTAAGCACATCCTTCCCCCCAGATCTGTTTGGTTTTGGTGCTCCGTCTTCTAACTTGTGTTTTTTTCGCAGGTCTACGTTTCCGGCGAACTCGTTGAGGTACCAGGGGGCCGGATCTGTGCGACGACGACGGCGCCGTCGTCTCTGGTGCTCCGGCCGTAGAGGTAAGCCCTAACCGGCTAACCCTAACCCTAGATTTCTTCAACCCTAACCCTAGATCTGTTGCTAACCCTACTCCTCCTCCCTTTCTTGGTAGCCATCGAGGGACCGGAGGCCGGCGACAGCGAGATGTCGAACGAGCAGGACGAGATCGGTCACTCCATGACCATCAACAACGAGCTGCGGATCTGCGGGTTGGTTCCAGATGATGAGGACGATGTTGTTGGGGATGCCGAGGCGCTCTTGGCCGTCATCTGCTGCGACCCCATTCCGTGGACGGATCGAGCCCCTGCACGGCGCTCCGTCGGCCGACGATTGATGCCGACGCCGCGCCATCATCGCATCGACGGCTCCAGCAGGCCTAACCGCCCTTCTACCTCTGCCTGTTGGGAAGATTTTGAGAAGCTCTTCAAGAAGGTAAACGGTAACGTAATCAGGTATGGTGCTCGTTGTCTTCATTGCCGTAAAGAGTACTCTGCTCTATCTAGATTTGGGACTGGCCACCTCCTCCGTCATCAAGAAAGTTGCCCTAAAAAACGTGAGAAAAATCGCTTGTCTCAGTCCCATATTACTTTCAATAAGGATAGTACTGTTCGTAATTGGGATTATTCTGCTGAGGTAGCTCGTGTTCAGCTTGTTCGTTTGCTTGCTAGGCTAGACCTTCCCCTCCGTCTTGGGGAAATTGAGGCCTGGGAAGAATACATAAAAACTGCTCATAACCCTAGGTATACAACTGTTTCTAGGCAAACTACAGCTAGAGATCTTCTTAAGTACTTCACTGATAAGCGTGATGCTTTGATAGAGGATTTGAAAAATAATGCAATTTCATCTGTTGCTATTACTTCTGATATTTGGTCTGGAAATGCTAAAGAGGATTATTTGAGTGTTGTGGGTCATTACATTAATTCTGATTGGCAACTTGAAAAGAGGGTGTTTGGGTTAAGGCTAATTGATGCACCACATAATGCTGAAAACATTGCTGAACGTGTTAGTAATGTACTGAATGATTATGGTATACTGAAAAAGGTTTTTTCTGTAACTTTGGACAATGCATCTGCTAATATAAAAGCCATGGATAAACTGAAACCTGTACTTAGGGAGTATTTGGGTGCTGATCTATTTTTGCATCAACGCTGTGCTTGTCATATTATAAATCTGATAGTTAAGGAGGCTCTAGTTACTGTTAGTCCTATGATTGATGCTTTCAGAACTGCAATATCATTTATTAACTCTTCTAACCAAAGAATGGCTGCATATAAGAGTTATTGCATGACATCTGGTATTAGACCTAGGAAGTTTGGGTTGGACATGGATGTTAGGTGGAACTCTACATACCTGATGCTTAGGCATTTGCTACCACACAGGGAAATTTTTCATACTTTTATTGAGTCTAATTATCCTAGAGCTAGAGGTGGCTCCTTTATTTTGACTCATGATCATTGGGCTATGGCAAGTAAAATACTGGCATTCCTTGAACTGTTTTATGATTCAACGCTTGCTTTGTCAGTGTCTACTATCCTCTCGCCCACTTATGGTTCATCATATTGTTAAGATTGCTATACACCTACATAGGTACCAAAATGATGAACATATTAGAGTCGTTGTCCAACCTATGATTGATAAGTACAATAAATCTTGGAAAACATTACTGAACTTTCTTGTATTGCATTTATCTTGGATCCAAGAGCTAAAATGAAAGGTTTTAACAAAGTGCTTAGAAAGCTAAGTTCAATTATCGATCACGATTATTCTAATAAGATGATGGAAATTAGAACTCTTCTTTTCAAATCAGTATCATAAATATGATGAAGCTGTATGGCTCTGTTAGGGAGAAAAGGGTTGTCCCTCCAAACCTATCTGGTAAGAAAAGAACTGCTTGGGATGAAATATATGATGATGAAGATGATGATGTGCTTGGATCTTCCCTTCCTCCTAATCTTGATATGTGCAGGACTATTCTGCTACTACCTTGCTACATGCAAACAAGTTCTTCCTCTATGATGAGTTCGAACTTGACCTACTTGGGTGTGACACGATCACCAGTTAGATGATGAGTTCAACATCTTAAGCGGTGGCATCGCATAAACTAACTTATCCAGTTCTTTCTACTCTTGCTAAAGATGTTTTGGTGTGCTGTTTCTACCATTTCTTGAAGCTACCTTGGCACCACCGCGAGGATCATTGAAGAACGGCGGAGGAGGTGAACCTCAAAGCGTGGAGGCACTCACATGCATCAAGGACTGGGAAGCTGCAGAGTCAAGGCTACAACATATGGTGGAGGATAAGGAGCTGGAGGAGGCCTTTGAACAACTCTATCTTGATTAGTCATTTATGTAATGGTTCTGTAATCTTATTGAGACTTTGGATGCTTTGGACCTTTGGTTCTGGATGTAATGAACAATTAATAATCTTATATGGAGCTGGTTGCACTCTTTTTTCCTGTCTAGGGTTTCTCACAAGGGTGAGTTTTACCTAGACAAGTTTTTAATGAGACAGCCATTGCACAGCTCCATTTATTTCATATTTTGTGATCTCTGTTTGTGTTGTGTTTGTGATTTGCAAATATTTGAATTGGTCATTGAATTCTGATACTTTGAAGTAGAGTTGTGGTTTTAGTGCCCAGGCACGGCACTAATCCGTTGGGTTGCCGTGCCCAGTGGCACGGCACAACACTATCTGGGGGACTTAGTGCCGTGCCTGGGCCAAGGAGCTGGCACGGTGGCACCACATGGCACGGCACGGTGTAGGATCAAGGATAACCGACTAGAGGGGGGTGAATAGGAGGTTTTTAAACTTTTAAAAAAATTTACGAGATAAGGTAATTGATAACTTAGTCTAAACAAATTATACTTCTAGCTAAGCAATACAAGCACAAAGATCAAGCTAGAAATATAAATGCGGAAGAGTAAAGACTAGGAATAACCACAATGAGACAACGATGTTTTCCCGTGGTATCGAAGACTTGCCGGTCTTCACTAGTCCACGTTGAGGGAGCTTGAACCAATCAAGCCGGCTCCACGTATTAAGCCTTTCTCGATCACTATTGGTTGTTCTTCCTCCACTCCGAGATGGTGAACACCAAACCACTCACAATATGGGCACCGGGCCTCTTCACAATCTTCTTGAAGAGATCACCGTGCAATCACCGCTAAGCCGTCTAGGAGTTCGGCAAAACTCCAAGAGTAACAAACCAAGACCTTCGCAGCGACACTCAAGTGCAATAGGATCAACTAGAATGATGAATGCACTTTGAATGAGCTCAACAACCTCTCAAAGAGTGAACAAATGAATTTGAGGAGTTGAATGAATGCACAAGGCTCTAAGGATGTTAAATGTGGTCTTCCACTCCGCCCTTGTGCAGTTGGGGGGGGTATTTATACCACCCACCAACAAAAACGACCGTTGGAGAGTCATACCAGAAAAATACCGAAAAACGGTATGACCGCCAACCAATGTGCGGTACGACCGCACCCAAGACTGAGCACAGTAACGGCTAGAACAGAGGCATTAAAAGGCTCTGACATAGCCATTGAACAACCCTCGCGGTACGACCGCCAACTAACTTGCGGTACGTCCGCAACCTCCGGTCATACCGCACGGAGGAGCGGTACGATCGAACAAAGGATTTTCCAGAAAAACCGAGATGACATGCTCTCTGTAAAAATCGTACCGCCATACAAGAATCGGAACAACCGCGGTCAGTGCGACCGCTTTTCAATATCGATGCGACCGATTTTCCCAGAGCTCTAAGTCGAAATGCAACGGTTACGGTTTTATACAACCGTCAACTTAAAGCGGAGCGACCGCGGTCGTACGACCGTTTTCAATATCAGTGCGACCGATTTTCCCGAGAGTTCTTAGTCGAAATGCAACGGTTCGGTTTTATACAACCGTCAACTAAAAAGCGGGCGACCGCAATGCGGTGGTACCGCTCGAGAGCCGGTTGTACGCATTAGCGCTGGTTGGTCGAGGAGTTCATAAATCGGTAGAACCGCCAAGGGACATGCGGTCATACCGCACTAAACTGCACAACCGCCGAGAGACGTCGGTATGACCGATTTTGACACTCATCTCAAAGGCTTTTGGAAAACAAAACCAGATGTATGCATGATCCTAAATTGATCCATATTGCACAAGATCATGTATTCAAGGTACTAGTCATGATCCCTCTTAATAGTATGACGTTTATCCTAAAATCTGGTCTTCCAACCTTTTCTTCTAAGACCGGTAAAATACAAAAAAATCACTGTCTACATGTACTTGTCTTCAATCAAGTAAATCTTTATTTACCCTGTATGCTTTTTATCCTTGAACCCACCAAGAGGTCTTAACCTTGTAACTACTCAATAAACACATTAGTCCAATAATCACATATAATCATTAATTACCAAAACACGATTTTAGGGGCCTAGATACTTTCACACGGCAAGGTTACCGTGCCTGTTAGTGCCGTGCCTGATAGTGCCGTGCCAGGGCGTGCCCGTGCCGTGTAGTGCCCGGGCCGCCCGTTTGGACATCTATACCGAGCGGCGCTGTCGCAGACATATGGGATATTCATTTATCCGATATTTTTCTTCTGATGCCTATATTTTGAATAATCAAATAAGTGCAAGACTCGACGTTTCAGTGCTCGATGTTTTAGTCAAATAATCTCTTTTGACAATTGAGATGCAAGGCAATATCATAGTGATGTTGCATTTTTCATCCCTTGTAACATCTCAATTTGCCCTCTTGTAAAAATAATTTGAAATTAATTAATTTAAAGTGTCAGTTTTTATTTTGTGTTCTTGAATTCAATTCCAATCTGAAACCCTAAAATTAAATTCCAATGTTTCGAATTCCATCTCTAGTTCAAATCTCAAATCTCAAATTTTCAAATTCAAAATTCAAAATCAAACCTTGACAGAGTTTGAATTCCTCACTCAAATTTTCCCTTGGGCGAAACCCATTCTATTGGGATGAGCCCATTTCTTTCCCTAGCCCATCCGCCCATCTTCTCTCTTTCTTGTTTCTTTCTTCCTTCTTCCTTCCTCTGCTTCTGTCGTGCCCTCCATGCCTACGCTGCTCACGCCGTGTGTGTCCCACCTGAGCCACCTATGCCGTGTCTCCGTTGCCTCCTTTATCGTGCGCCATTCATGCTGTCATCAATGCACGTCATCACCACGCCATTCATTACCGTGCCGTTTCCACAGTTTCTAAACCCAAGCCGAAATTCTGTTAGCGATCCTGCTCACGTTCCCGTCGCTCGATTGCCCAACTTCATCTATAAAAGGAATCCCCAGTACCTCCACTACCCATTCACACCCCTTCCTAGTTTCACTTTCTCTAGAGCCCCGTCGACGACGCGAGAGCCTCTTCCCCGTCGCCGGCCGCCACCCTTGTTCCGTGTTCCCGTTGCTTTGGTGAGTATTTGGAACTCCCAAGTGCGTCACATCGTATTCCCGAGACCCTTGACCATTTCCCCTCAATTAATTTCTCGTTTGCCGCAGCACATCGCCGGAATTTCGTTGTCTTCTTCCTCTAGGTCGAAACTCCTCTGTCGTTTGATCTCCTTCTCCGGTGAGTTTTTCGTCGATTGGACCGCATCATGACATCTTCCCGACCTTCTTCTACCCATCCCTCACCTCGGTTTGACCGATTCGTCGTCGTGGAGAGCCGCCATCGCCATCGGCGCCCCGTCGCCTCGGTCACCCTCTGGCCTCCCCGAGCAGCCCTGCGTCTTCCCCATGTGCCTACGCCGCCTCCGCCACCGTGCCGCCGCAACATTGCCGCCATCGCATTCCCAGGCTGCTGCCAGCACTGCCGCCACCGCCCCCGTGCCCCTTCGGCATCGCCGCCACCACCCGTGGGTAGGAAACCCCTTCGAGGTTCCATTTTAGCCATCGGCTGACCACCCCGCGCTGCTGGCACCGTACGCCACCACCACCCAGAGCCCTGCTCTGTTTTCTTCCCCTCTGTTCTTCTCTATTGTTTCTCTTTTCTATGACATTTGGGTGCCACTCGTCATACACAGGCTTCCTTTCCTCTTTCTCTAGCAAATGGGCCCAAGATGTCATACTCTGTGGTTTGCGTTATAATTTCAGAATAGAATATTCCATGGAATATTCACTCCTTTCCAATTTTCAGGATTTTCTTTTCGGCAAAACTTTCGGATGCTCGTTCTCCTTTATACAACCTCTGTTTCTGTCAATTCGTGTTCCTAAATTCATCTAAATTCAATATCTCTTTATTGGTACTAATTTTATATATTTTTTGTTATTTATTTTGTCTCGTTTTGCGCGTGTAGAGTCCGACACCGTCAAAGTTAGTTTGGACCAACCAGACACAATAACCTCAACCTTTGACGAGGGCAAGTCTCCTTTGACCATATTGCACTTAAGTTTTCCAAAAATTTGATTTAGGTTTCAAAATTATTATGCATTACTATTTACATAAAATGATAAGTTTAAATCTTAGGATGTTAGTTAATCCTAACTTTGTTAATGTCTTTATTTGATGTTGATATCCTCGAACCTTTGTCACCCTAGTATAGAAAATCCATGATATTGATTGATTAATATGGTAGAATTGCTTAGACATGTGTTGCTGATCATGATCACCTTTGGGAGGAAATTAATATTACCTTTTATGCAAATTATTTTGAGAAATATATGGCAATAGGTATTGCCTGATTTATAAAATAAAATAATAAAAAATTATTTAGACTTGGGCGGATGATAAGTTCAGACAGATGCAGCTAGAGCATGAGAACTTGTAATGTGTTAAATTCCGTCCAGATCATATTAAAGACCGACGCTTGTGTCTATTCAAACCGAGCAATACTGGACAACCACATGTCTTAAATAAGAAGGACCGATCTATGATTCTGAATCCATGGGCTGCACCGAGCTAGCAACTCAGGAAACCATCAGCGGAACACCAAATTTTAACCGAATATTAGGTGACAAGCTTTCAAGAATCTAAACAGAGTGAGCCTTACCTTCCCAGCCCTTGAAAAGAACTCGCACACATCCCTTTCATCCGTGTTCAAAGAAAATTGTCATTATGCTCACCAACACTAGTTTCAAATACAAAAGGTTTTGACATTTCGTAGACCACAAAGTGAAAAACACAAATGAAACCTGGTAGGCGTACACAGTCCTTTGATCTCTTTCTGGATCATCTGCTTCAGGTTCTTCAGTCACTTCTTTCCTACGTCCGCACAAAGAAAAATCTTCTTAAGTGTGGCTATAGGGAAAAAAATGGAAACACGAAATAGAAAATCGGAACCCAGGTTATATCATCAGCTCAAATTATTATGTACTTCAAATTACACATCAAGAATATTAAAAAATATATATTCCCCTGTTTGTCAATATAAGTCAATGGTCTTGTCCGTGCAGGTCAAGAGGCTCTAAGACCATGGGAAAGGTAACAGCTGTTGCTAAATAAAATGATCTATTTACTTCAATTCTCTCTCCAAACTCAATAATGTTAAGAAACTATAGGCTCGGCCCGGAAGCCGGCCCATGTATGGGATCCCCATCCCAAACTCTAGCAGGGTTTCTAGCCTATAAATAAGGGGTGCTATTCACTGTAAACGATTGATCGATGGATGAAGGAATAAAGAGAAGCAAAACGTCCTCCTACATCTCTGTGTTCAATCTCTTATTCTGTTCTTGTGTTCATGCATTGTTCTTATGATTCGAGTTTGTCTACGAGGTAATCGCTCGGACTGGACTCGCCAGCGACGGTTCCTCAACATGTTATCAGCACGATCGACTCTCCTTGCATCGAAAAGGTAACCGTCGATGAACGACACTCGTAGATTGAATCATATTTTCTAGATTGCTTTCAATTCTGCAAATTTGGTTTTCTAGATTGGTTTTCTACAGTGCAAATTCGCTCTAATCTACCGCAAGCAGACTTGAAGTCGCTAGCACAATGTCGATCGGTAAATTGTATGAAAGAGTGGATGTCGATTGTACCGTAGATTGAAAATTGCAAATTCGTTCTAATCTACCACGGGCCGACTTGAAGTCGCCGACCAATTCGATCGGTAATCGCAGAAACAATAATTGTATCGTATGAACAGTAAAACCCGTATGAACAGTGCATGCGCCTGATGAACAGTACCACACCGATGAACAGTCGCACGCCCGATGAAAATGCTCGCGCCTGATGAACAGTGCACACCCCCTAATGAACGGTATGCGTGTGATGAACAGTAATTGCGTCCGGGTGAACAGTATACGCGAAAATTTTGACCGCCGACCGTGGCGGCGACGGCAGGTACACCCGCACGGGCTTCTCCCCTCATTGTCGCCGATCCGAAGCCGCGCATCCTCGCCTCCGCCTGTAGCGGCGGCGCCGCTACTCACCGGCCCCTACACACTCCGCCCGCCGCCGTGGTCCTGCGCGCCCCGCGTCGTCCTGTTGGACCGAAAAGGCGACTAGAGGGGGGGGGGGTGAATAGGAGCACGATCTCTTTTTCTCCCAAAATCAATTCAATACGAATCTCACTCCAATAGCTATGAAAGCTATGAAGATCAATCAATCATGCACAGTGAAAGACTTGTATTGAACCAACTCAAAACCCCAAAGTAAAATTAACACAAAACCAAAACACAGAGGCTCGGGCGTCCGACCTCTCACGGGGCGGTCGGGCCGATCCAAGCGGTCGACCGCCACCTCGGCGGTCGGACCGATTTCACGGAGAGTCGGACCTCGTTCGATGAACGATAAAATCAGCCCGACCAACGAAGCGCAAATTGATCAAACTTTTGATTCGTGTGTCCAAACTTCGTGAAACTTGACACACAACTTCCTAAGGATGTCGGGAACCTATTCCAAGCAACAATTGTGATAATTCTTGCTCAGGTTCAGACCTTTTACCGTTTGGCGAAGTTAGGTCAAAACCGAGTCAAAGCGAAAATATGATCTTAAGACTTGCGTGGGTGATTGATGATCTTGATGATCCTAGATGTATTCTCACGTCACAGCAAGCTAAATCACGTCAAGAAACTAAGCAATAACTCGCGGATCAAACAAAGACTCAATTCATCAAAAAGAGAAAGAAAGCACATGAACTCACTTTTGAAGAAACTTTCTTTGGATTGATTTGATATGATATTGGTTCACAGCCACTCCATCAATGGATGACAAAGACTCAATACATGAGCACGAAATCCAATCCAAATCTCTAGAACCTAACCTCCGCTCCTCCTCTCCCTAAGCAAATTAGGGTTTCAATAACAATGAAAATTCGGGAGGGTGCTGCCACCTCCTCCTCTATTTATAGTGGAGGCTTAGGGTTTCTAATAGAGTCTCCTAATGGGCTCCGTTAAGGCCCAAAACAAGCGGGTGACACACGCACGCCTTTTAAAGCACCGTGTTCATATTGTGCGAAGCACTCGCTGCTCGCCACGTGTAGGTTGATCCAACGGCTCATCATGTCGGCAAGTCTCTCCCATCCGGCTCCCACCGAAACCACCATGGCACTTGCATCGACCCCGCGCGCTTGATTCAACGATCGCACCGGCGCCGTTCGGTCACCTTTGTCCATCTTGCACCATGCTTGAGTCCAATGACTTCACCGCATCGTCGATCGTTTTGAAACTCAGCTCTCCAAGCCTAGTCCGATCATCCTCGCCGTTGACCGTCGTTGACCACCAAGCAACTGCACAACAATAGACAAGCAAATCGAATTCGGGAACAAGTTCTTCACAACTTGACCCACGTTAGTCAACACATGCATCATACAACACATATGCCATGAAAACCACGAACTTGACCTAACAAGCAACCATCGCCGCCACACGGCGGCGACTTAAGTGAAAACCGGTCGACCGCCCGGCCTTGGCGGTTTGGCCGCATGCGCCCGATCGACCGCCAACAAAAGGCGGTCCACCGCCACAAAAGGACTTAGCTGAAATTTCAACGCAGAAATCCGCAACCTCTCGGAAATTTAAAGCGAATAGAACTTTTGACCGAAGCTCCAAAATTATGGGACCAAATGCGGTAGAATCTCCTCACTTGCCTACACCTCTATTTTGGCCCACTCCAAATTCAATGCCACTCAACTTGCCGGTCCGGCCGCTCAACAGACGCCGGTCAGACCGCTACCAAATCGGTCAGACCGCCGACCTGGCCGGTCAGACCACCATCACAGAACACCCGAGGCATGGGCGGTCGGCCGCCACGGGCGGTCGACCGCTGAGACTGTGAATCGAACTTTGCCGAAAACTCGTGTTTCCGCAAACCTTCAATGTCATTGCCAATTGACACATCATCCTAAGATCATGAGCATATCGCCATGATATCCACAATCTCCCCCTTGATGATCACATTGGCAATTCCCCACAAATGTAAGTTTTGAGGTTTGAAAAGTAAAAACTCAACGTTTTCGCGCAAAGGCACAACTTGGTCCAAATGCAAGAGAAAGCAATGGAAATGACCAAACTGACTTCAGAATAGCATCGGCAAGTGAGATAAGGCAAAAGAAGGCAAGAAAGCTTCAATTTCCAAAGAAGAGTAAAAAATCTCACTTAAGGTCCATATGAAAGAACAATTGTTCGAAATGACCTTTGATCATGGTGAGGATCAAGAATTGCAATTCAAGTTCAGAAAGAGCAATAAGACCAAAAGAATGCAAATAAGAAACTCCCCCACTATGATCCTCAAATATCAGAAAATTTCAAATTCTCCAATTTTCTCCTCTTTTAATACTTTTCCTTTTACACATCTTGAAATATCTTCTCCCCTTTGACAATGGAGTCATCAAGGAATCACGCCTTCCTCTCATCTAGAGATAACAAATGCGAGCGAGGAAAAAGCAGAAGAAGGAGCATGCATGAAATGTAATGAAGTGGCTTCATATTTTTGTATTTTTCAATTTTGGATTACAAGAAGCTTTGGAGATTACCCAAAAGAACAAGCTAGCATCTCAAATTTTGCATAAACACCATATCGGCTGAATGCGCTAGCAAGATCATGATAAGACATATATAACAAAGCTAAAGCAGAAGGCTCAAAGTAAAGCAATAAATTTTAGCATTTTAAGCAACGCTTCAAATCTAGCAAGTCCATCAACAGAGATCCTAAAATGGCTGGCCATGTCAAAATGTCAATGTGAGACCAAGAAGCTAACAAAGACCACATTAAGAGACAAACAAGTCCTAAATTGAATCATTTTGCTCAAATTGTCTCAAACGTCCATTTTCAATGATTTTCATTTGCAAAGGAATATTGAAGTTGATGAAAGGTATATCTTAGTGAAGAAGATCTGGACTAGGAGCCATCCACAAACTCTTCCTAAGCTTCTACCCATTTGATAATTCATTTTCTTATGCACGTGCTAGATCTCAAGCCTTGCCGCGACCATCTTAAGCACAAAAAGCTTAAAAGAATGGTCTAGATCATCCAAAACTCCCCCTGAGTTCATGCCTAGTGCAATGGCAAGCCATCTCATGAGAAAGAATTGGTGAGATCAGTTTTTTCGCACAAAAGAGACCTCCCTTTTTTTTTGTTCACAAGAGTAGATTTAGATTCTTAAAAGAACAAGAAGCTCAAGTAATGATCAATACTAGATTCAAGAGCTAACACTTAATTTTGACAGGCCAATGTCACAAAAGGAGCACTAATTGCGCAACTAGCTAAAACATCCACAAATTGCGCTTTTAGTTCAAGTTGTCTTAAAGTTACTGCTCATTCAAAGAAAGACTTAGCTACACATGTGAAAGCATGATAATTCTAGCAAGTCAAAGAACTAGACATGACATTTAGCAGAATTGAAATACTAAAGCTCAAAAGGGTAATAAGCAAAGCTTCATCAATTTTAAAAGACAAGCAGAAATGCTTATATTACAATGCATCTTTTTGGTTTTTCATATGAATGCAGTATGAAACAATGAGATGCATACAAACTTAAAAAAAAAACTAAAAAGATCAAAAAGATCAAAAGAAGATCAAGAGAAGATCAAATGAACAAGGTAAGATCAGAAAAGATCAAACTCCCCCTCAAACCAAACCGTAGGGATAAATTACCCCTAACTCACTTCTCAAGGTGGCAAACCTAGTTGGATCTAAAGGCTTGGTGAGAATATCAGCCAACTGAGCCTCGGACTCCACGAAATGCAGCACAATATCACCCTTCTCGACATGATCTCTAAGAAAGTGATAGCGAATGTCTATGTGCTTGGTCCTAGAGTGTTGCACAGGGTTTTTAGCAATGTTAATCGCAGAAGTGTTATCGCAGAAAAGGGGAACACTATCAAAAGCCAACCCAAAATCATTAAGAGTGAACACCATCCACAAAATCGACTCTGACAACTAGCGAGCTACATATTCAACCAGCAGATGGATTGTGCAATGAAGATTGCTTCCTAGAAGACCAAGAGACAAGAGAAGTGCCTAGGAAGTGACAAGTGCCTGAGGTACTCTTCCTATCTAGCCGACAGCCCGCAAAATCAGAATTTGAAAACCCCCGAATGGACAGGGACGAAGAGCAAGAATACCAAATGCCATACTGGAGGGTAGAGTGTAAATACCTGAAGATGCGCTTAACGGCTTGGCGATGGGAAGTCCTCGGAGGCGCTGAAACCTCGCCGCAGCGGCCGTGAAGTGGATGTCGGTCTTGAGGCCGCGTCAGTGGAGTGAACCGATCATGCTGCGGTACTCGCGTTGATCCACGGCTTCTCCTTCCTCATCCGGATCCAAAGCGATCGAAGTCGCCATGGGAGTGGCGATCGGCTGCGATCACTCATCTCGGCGCTTGAGGAGATCCTTGGTGTGCCGTCGATGAATGAAGATCCCTTCCTTGCATTGCTTGATTTGAAGCCCAGAAAATAGTTGAGTTCTCCCATCATGCTCATCTCAAATTCCTAGACATGGTCTCGAGAAAAGTGGAAACAAGAGCATGAGAAGAACCACCAAAGATAATATCATCTACATAAATCTGAGCAAGCGGAAGTCATTGCCACGCCTAAGGATGAGCAGGTCTTGTCTACCTTACCCATCTCAAAAACATTCTTAAGCGAAAGGTCTTAAGTCTATGATACTGTGCTCTAGGGGCTTGCTTAAGACCATACAAGGCTTTGGATAGCTTGAAAACATGATGTGGATGCTTGGGATTCTCAAAGCACAGGGTTGTCTAACATACACTTCCTCCTCTATAAAACCATTCAAAAAGCACTCTTAACATCCATCGATATAATCTAAAGCCCTTAGAAGCGACAAATGCAAGCGAGAATGCGAATGGCTTCCAATCTAGCAACAGAGCAAATGTCTCATCAAAGTCTAACCCATCAACTTGGCTAAAACCCCTGAGCTACCAATCTAGCCTTGTTTCTAACCACAGAACCATCCTCATTTTGTTTATTTTTGAACACCCAACGGTTCCTATCACATTATGACCACTAGGAGGTTCTACTAGATTCGGACCTTATTCCTCTCAAAATTCTCTAACTCCTCATGCATGGCATTAACCCGGCTAGAATCGGATAACGCATGTGATATATCGCGGGTTGAAAGAAGCAACAAATGCGAGAATGAGAGTAGAGACTTGGATCGTGATACAGGCGAGTGACTCGCTCATTAAGATTACCAATCATCGATCCAGGAGGATGATGCCTCTGAATATGAAGTGGAGCGCCCGGGAGACAATATCTCCTCAACCTCCGCAGTACTACGATGAAGAAGATGCGGCGGGAGCCTCAATTGGAGGTGAAGCGGGCGTAGCGAGTTCGGAACTTGGACGGGAGACTCGGCAAAGAGCAGTGGAGGACAAATATCGCCGTCATCATCTTCCTCCACAAAAATGCTTTCTGTCACTGTGTATCACACGAAATGTCGGATCTAGCTCGGGGCTAGTCTCATCAAAAGTGACATTGCATGTCTCTGGACAATGTTAGTTTCAACATTAAAAACCGAAAACCCCTCGAATGTGCGGGATAACCTGAAATAAACCATCAAAAGTTCTTGATTCAAATTTATCTAGATTTCTGTCTTAAGAATGAAACACTTAGCTCAAAAACTCGAAAATGAGAAAGCAGAGGGTTTTCTACAAAAGCGAAGCTCATATGAAGTCTTGCCCAAAGAAGGTCTCAAGAAAACACGATTTGCAATATGGCAAGTTTGTAGAAATAGCTTCGCCCAAAACCTCCTCGGTGTGCTATACTCATCTAGCATTGTCTAGCCATCTCGACTAAGGTTCTGTTCTTCCTTTCCACAACGTCATTCTGTTGAGGGCGTGTGGAGAAGAGAGCGATGCTCAATTCGCTTCGGCACAAAAAGAGGCAAGCGAGGCATTCTTGAACTCCGTGCCATTGTCACTGCGGATCGCTCTCAAGGCACCGAGAAAATTCGAAGCCAAGCGAAGAACAAGATCACGATAAAAACCAAAAGCTTCATCCTTGAAGCAAGAAAGAACACCCAAGTTTATCTCGAAAAATCATCAACTATGACAAGAATGTACCACTTGCCACCAATTGGCCGAACCTAGCGGGACCAGCGGTATCCATATGAAGCAAGCTGTCGGTCCGTCGGTCATGACCAAAGTCATCGAAGGGTGTGAGGCGGCAACTTGCTTGCCATGCCTACGAGCGCACATCTGACATCCTTGGCGGCTTTGAGTTTGGGCAACCCTCTCATGAGATCAAGGTTGCTAACTCGCGTCGATGATCAAAACCAATGTGCCCCAAGCGTCGGTGCCAAAGCGAACTCGAGAAGAGGTGTAAACAAACATTTAAGAGAACCAGCAAGAGATTGGAAAAATCAGCTCCAAAGATCCTAGCAACTCTATAAATCCCAAAACGAGCTCACCGTGAGAATCAAGCACCCGACAAGCATTTTTCTTAAATATAGTCTCATAACCATCATCAAGAAGGCTGTGAGACGAGAGTAAGTTAAACCTAAGCTTGTCCACAAGGGCGGCGTCCTTTAGGATGAAATTGTCGTTCACCCCGATTGTTCTGTTCCTTCAATCCGCCCTTGAGTATTGTCTCCAAAGGTGATGAGGACATCACCTATCGACCGCGTGAAGGAGGTGAACCATTTTGAGTCTCGGTCATGTGGCGTGAGCAGTAGGAGTCGACGAACCATGTGTCCTTCCTTCGCGGTGATCCTAAAAATCAAGGCACAAAAGAACGATGTGTCTCAATCAAGTTAGTTAAACATGACTTGGGAACCCGAGATCGAGACACATGTCTGCAGTAGTATGCAAGCGAAGTGCTATCTTTGATTCTATTTGAAATTACATTGTGAGCAATGGTTACTCTAACATGAGAGTTATCTGTCTAGGAGCATGAGCATCATTAGCATGTGAAATAAATCCTAGACCAGGTTTCTTCCTTTCTAAATTACCATGTCTCATAAAAGCTCTAGGTTGATTAGATGACATTCTAGCAAGATTTTTCTTAGCATTTTCAACCTCACGCCAAGAACTCAACCAAATGTCCATTCTTCTTGCAATAGGTGCAATGGTACTTGCTACCTTTGGGAGAAGCACCTTTTGACTGAGCAGATGGTTGGGCAAAAACTGCAGATTTGAAAGTGATCTTTGCGGGTTGGGTATCAAATTCAACTAAGCCATTTCTCAAAATTTGAATGTCATTAGATTTATCTGGGCAAAATTGTATCCTAACCCTTGCTTCTTATAAGGAGTTTTTGACTTGTCAAGAATCATGTTTAATCTGTTTCTTACCTTTAGAAAATCTTTCTAATGTGTCATTAAGGTAAGCAATTTCTTTTCTAAGGTTAACACATGAATCACACGTTTTAGCATCAAACCTCTTCTTATAAAGAGCAACTTCAAGCTTAAGAGCTTCACATGAAGCACAAGTAGCGAATTATCGTCCTTAAGCTGGCATATTTAGCTCTAGTCGCTTCTACAACATCATGTAGTTCACGTTCACGTTCTAAGCGCATGAGCAAGAGCTAGATTCAACCACATCGAAACAACCAACATGCTAGACTTTAAGCATTTTTCGCAAGAAGCGATTTAACTTCAATTAGCTCGGTTCTAGCATTTTCAAGTTGTTGCAAAGCAATATCATGAGCAGATTGCGGTTTAGCAAATTCGAATGTAAAGCATAGGGATGAACATTCATCGATTCAAGACTCTTAGCATTCACAAGTTCTAATGTGAGTTTCTTTACTTGTGACTCTAACTCCTCATTCTTAGTCATGATGAACTTTAAAGCTTTATCCTGACCTAGCATTTGCTCATAGACAGTTTCACATCTAGCAAAGAGAACATCATAAGGAGATACCTCATTGTTGTCATTGATGTCGTCGGAGTCAGCCATGAAGCACATGCCGGTGAAGTCCTTGGCCTTCCCCTTCTTGTCTTGAGGGAGCTCCTCCTCCCGGAGTCCACATCACTCAAGGATCGATCTCCAAGAGCGGCAAGAACCCAGTGAGCAGCCTTCCGAGCTTGGCATCATCAAACCTGGACTTGCGCCCCTGAGCCTTCTTCCAAGCTGGCTTTTCATCCTTGTGGTTGCTCTTACCTTTCAGCTTGGGGAAATTTGCCCGGATGTGATTAAGCTCTCCACACTCATAACAAGTCACAGGGCCGTCTCTCTTTTTATTTCTCATATTGTTGTAGGCCCGTGTGAACTTCTTAATCAAAAGCGTCATCTCAGGCTCAGGAATACTCTCAAGATCCTCTTCTTGGATTGCAGATAAAGAAGCAAGTGAAAAACCTGAAGAGGACTCAAACGACCCATCAGAGGCTCTCTTGGTCTGCTACCAAAGCCATGTTGCCCTTCTTAGAATGGTGACTTTACGGATCTCATGAGTCTTGAGCTTGCTATAGAGCACTCAAAGTCGATCGAGAAGTTGACATTTTCTGAATGGCGGTAGCCTTTATCTCCCACTCCACGGTGTTGATTGCAGCGGGAGATGGATGGCATTTTGATCGAGTAAATTCAATACCAACAGACTTCATCCGATTTATCAACGTGTTGAAGCGATCGAAAATGTCATCGATGCTCTCACCAGACGCATCTCGAATTTGTTATATTCTCTTTTATACACTGTTGACGCACTTGTTTGATTTGGGAAGAACCCTCATGATAGGTTTCGAGAGTCTTCCAAATCTCATGTGCGATCTCGAGATTGCAAATCCTATCATATTCTGTCTACCAAGCCCACCATCTGAAAATTCTTTGCCTTACGGTCATTGCAAAAGAGCCGAAGTGGCGTAGCAACCTCGAGCAAGATAAGCGGACTTGAACGACCTCCCAAATACCTCGTGGTTCGCTCTCAAGAAAGACACGCATGCGGTTCTTCCAAAGGCATAGTCATGCCCATCGAAGATATGCGGTTTGGAAGAGTACTTATCCATCGCCAAAGTTCAGTGACCGGTTAAGATCAAGATTGAACTAACCGGGCTCTGATACCACTTGTTGGACCGAAAAGGCGACTAGAGGGGGGGGGTGAATAGGAGCACGATCTCTTTTTCTCCCAAAATCAATTCAATACGAATCTCACTCCAATAGCTATGAAAGCTATGAAGATCAATCAATCATGCACAGCGAAAGACTTGTATTGAACCAACTCAAAACCCCAAAGTAAAATCAAGACAAAACCAAAACACAGAGGCTCGGGCGGTCTGACCTCTCACGGGGGCGGTCAGACCGCCACCTCAGGCGGTCAGACCGATTTCGCGGGAGGTCAGACCTCTCGTTCGATGAACAGTAAAATCAGCCCGACCAACCGAAACGCAAATTGATCAAACTTTTGATTCGTGTGTCCAAACTTCGTGAAACTTGACACACAACTTCCTAAGGATGTCAGGAACCTATTCCAAGCAACAATTGTGATAATTCTTGCTCAGGTTCAGACCTTTTACCGTTTGAGCGAAGTTAGGTCAAAACCGAGTCAAAGCGAAAATATGATCTTAAGACTTGCGTGGGTGATTGATGATCTTGATGATCCTAGATGTATTCTCACACGTCACAGCAAGCTAAATCACGTCAAGAAACTAAGCAATAACTCATGGATCAAACAAAGACTCAATTCATCAAAAGAGAGAAAGAAAGCACATGAACTCACTTTTGAAGAAACTTTCTTTGGATTGATTTGATATGATATTGGTTCTGACCACTCCATCAATGGATGACAAAGACTCAATACATGAGCACGAAATCCAATCCAAATCTCTAGAACCCTAACCTCCGCTCCTCCTCTCCTAAGCAAATTAGGGTTTCAATAACAATGAAAGGGTCGGGAGGGTGCTGCCACCTCCTCCTCTATTTATAGTGGAGGCTTAGGGTTTCTAATAGAGTCTCCTAATGGGCTCCGTTAAGGCCCAAAACAAGCGGGTGACACACGCACGCCTTTTAAAGCACCGTGTTCATATTGTGCGAAGCACTCGCTGTTCGCCACGTGTAGGTTGATCCAACGGCTCTCATCATGTCGGCAAGTCTCTCCCATCCGGCCCCACCGAAACCACCATGGCACTTGCATCGACCCGCGCCGCTTGATTCAACGGTCACACCGGCGCCTGTTCGGTCACCTTTGTCCATCTTGCACCATGCTTGAGTCAATGACTTCACCGCATCGTCGATCGCTTTGAAACTCAGCTCTCCAAGCCTAGTCCGATCATCCTCGCCGTTGACCGTCGTTGACCACCAAGCAACTTTGCACAACAATAGACAAGCAAATCGAACGGGAACAAGTTCTTCACAACTTGACCCACGTTAGTCAACACATGCATCATGCAACACATATGCCATGAAAACCACGAACTTGACCTAACAAGCAACCATCGCCGCCACACGGGCGGCGACTTAAGTGTGGCGGTCGGACCGATCGCCACCTTGGCGGTTTGATCGCCACCGCCGCCCGACCGCCAACAAAAGGCGGTCCGACCGCCACAAAGGACTTAGCGAAATTTCAACGCAGAAATCCGCAACCTCTCGGAAATTTAAAACGAATAGAATTTTTGATGAAGCTCCAAAATTATGGGACCAAGTGCGATGAGAATCTCCTCACTTGCCTACACCCTCTATTTTTGCCCACTCAAATTCCAATGCCACTCAACTTGCGGTCCGACCGCTCACGACGGTCGCAAATCGGTCGGACCGCTACCAAATCGGTCGACCGCCGAAATCGGTCGGCCGACCGCCGTCACCGCCATCACTGAACACGAGGCATGGGCGGTCGACCGCTCGACCGACTGACCGACGAATCGAACTTTGCCGAAAACTCGTGTTTCCGCAAACCTTCAATGTCATTGCCAATTGACACATCATCCTAAGATCATGAGCATATCCCCATGATATCCACACGTCCGCCGCCCGTATGTGGCTCTCCGATGCCCCGATCGCCGTCGCCAGCACGCAGCTCCGACACTCGGCCGCCACCTCCCGCACGCAGCCGCCCTTCCCGCCTTGGAGTCGCCGCCCCGGATGGCCCATGGAGCTGCTGCCACCTGTTGAAATCAGGGTAGGAAACCCTACCCAACTCGACGTTTTGAGCCAACCAAAGCGGGCCGTCGGATTGAAGCTGGGACGGGAAAGGCCTCATGGGCTAGGGAGGACGGGTCGTGAAATTGGCCCAGCCAGTCGGGTGAAAAAAACGAAAAAACAGGGAGGGGGCGGTGGAAGGAAATTTTGCAAAGAAAACCCTCGAAATTCTAAAAATTACGAGGAAGTTTCGCGAATGAAGAAATTCTTGCAGAATAACCCCCCAGAAATTTGAAAATTACACGTAAATTTTTCTCTGTACTGAAATTGTTGCGTGTTAACCCCTGAAAGTTGCAGAATTTATCGAAAGTCATTTTCCAGACAGAAAATGGCCTCGGGAATCCAAATTTTTGTATATTTTTGAACTTTGAAGCATGTTTAACTTTGTTATTGTTGTTTCTATGAAATTTATTTATTGTATTTACTGTTTTGATTATCTGTGATTGTTTATATTGCTTTTAATCACTGAAAATAGCAGTAAATCATGTAAATGCATAGAAAAATACGGGATCACGAACCGGGAGTTCGAACAACATTATGAGAATTTTGTAACCATTTTATGCAGATTACTAGCAGTAATCTTATGAATTTTGCATGAATATGAAGATGACTGGCATTACAAATCAGGAATTCGAAGAACTTACACAACATGGGTAGATTTAGTATAAAATTTGTATTAGTCTTTAATTCTGTGGTAATGTAATCACGGATGAGCAGAAGATGGAGAAGACTTTCTACCTTTCACCCGAATGCGGTGTAATCCGCACGTAACTATCGTCAAAACGGCTACATGAAGTATGCCGAGTTAATTGACATCATGCAAGTTGCGGAAGCTCAAGATGATGTTCTAAGAAAAAACTTCATCTCGCAGCCACCTAGTAGCAATGTTGGCCATGAAGCCACTGCTAGCAGCTACAAGGTGATGAAGTCTCTCACGAATGAGAGGAGCAAGAAGGGTAAGGTCGTGCGTCGCACATTATTGATGCTTTTCAGTCTAAGAAAAAGGGCAAATGATAGCATGAGGCATAGAGGATTCACATCCATTAGTTATACTTATGAATGTGGACAGCCCAGTAGCAGCCCCCATCATCCCTCCTTTGGACATCGCAGCAGCCGTAGCTGCCCAAGAGGAGAAGATCGCACATGGAGCCAATTGAGGCAGAAGTTCCTGAATACTTCGTCGATTCGATCTAGTGCACGCATTACACTCTGATATTTTATAGAAACTTGCAGTTTGTAATTGAAGCAAAACTTTGAATTATTAAATAATGGTTGCAAGCTCTAGGAGAGCAAAGCATTAAATTCTTATTATGAGTCCTGCAAGACCTCTTTTCCCGTCTTTATAATAGCAAATTGCGTTCTGATATCTAAAGTATTTTATTTATGTGTTGCTTGCTTTCTGCTACATATTAATAAAGTATATTATATTAGAACGCGTGTGACGGCCTATGAAGGAAGTGTGCTCATCAGGTAGCGGCATAACGAATACCATCCTGAGAGAAATGGAAATTTTTTCAGTCGATTAGCAAGAATGCTGGTAGTCTTACGACAGTCGCAGGCAGCGATACTTGTATAATAAGCTCAGGAAGAGCCATAATTATACTCCCAATGGGAACAACATTGGTCATTGAAGAAGACTTGTTGTACCCAGAATCGACTAGAACTCTCAAGGATATTCGCGCTAACGGTTTCCACGTAGAGACTGAAGAAGAGTATGATAAGCAATACCTGCTCATTGAAAAGTATGAAGAAAGTGGAACAATAGCATTAGAATGCCTTCCTTCATATGAAACTGGGCTATACTACACTAATATTAAGGCACCTGCAGCCTGTACTGCCCTAAAAACCGTATTTAGAAGTTATGAACTTTTCTATCTCTAGCATGATAGATTATGCCGCCTAGGTCTTAGGATAATGAGAGATATGATTAACAATTCACAGGGACATAATATGAATGTAAAGAATTTCCCGAATCAGGAAGATTTTGTGTGCCCCGCATGTGCCACCGGGAAATTAATTACTAGACCTTTCGCTCTGAAAGCGAAGAATAAAGTCCCTGCATCCCTGGACCGTATCCAGGGAGAACTTTTTTGCGGTCCTATACAGCCTCTGTAAAGGCCATTTAGGTATTTTTTAGTGCTCATCGATGCTTCCTCAGAATGGTCTCACGTATGTTTATTGTCTACGAGAAACCATGCTTTTGCAAAGCTAATCTCGTAGATAATTAAAATTAGAAATATTTTTCCTGATCATCATGAGAAGTTCACCTGAATGGACAACGTCGGAGAACTTACTTCGAAGGCATTTGATGAGTATTGCATGAAAATAGGAATTAAAAGTTGAGTATTCTGTACCGCATGTCCACACCCAGAATGGACTAGCAGAACTTTGAAGAATTGTAATTTACCAACTACATGTTGGGGACACACAGTCCTGCTCGCAGCATCTCTCATTAATTTTAGATCGTCGGCCTATAACATCCATCCACCTATGGAACTAGCGCAAGGGTCAGCACCGAAAACTCCTCATCTTCGCAGGTTTGGTTGCAAGGGTTATATACCTATACCACCACCGCAGCGAACTGCAATGGGTCTTCTCCGAAAGTCTAGGATATACGTTGGTTATGAGATAACATCCATAATCAGGTATTTGGACCCTATGACTGGAGATTTGCATAATGCCCGATTCGCTGATAGTATATTAGATGAGGTAATTTTCCCGTCATTAGGGGGAGAAAATCAACCCTTGATGAAAATATCGGGAAATAATGTGGCGAGCCACAGGAAGTCTAGAAGACAAGAGAAGTCCCGAAGACAATTGAAGTCCAGAAGATAATTGAAATCTATGCATATGACCCGCGCACTAGTAAAACAAATAAAGAAGTTTAGAAGACAAAAGAAGTCCAGAAGATAATTGAAGTCCAAAAGACAATTGAAGTCTAAAAGATAATCGATTTGCAAGCATTAGCGAATCAACTGCCTAACCACTTTAGTGATTTGAAGAGCATGACCATGTAGTATGTGCCTGCATGCAATGCACCGGAGAGGGTTGAAATACCGATAAAGGTATCCCTAATCCCGTCCTAAGGCTTTTGAAAAGACGAGAACTTCGGCCCTTCGAATCCGAAGTAACCGGGGACGCCTGGTGAAAAAGGATAAGAATAATTTGACACAGCCGATCACCGAAGTTCCCCAGAACCAGAAGGGGAGCCAGTTGAGACATGACACCGGTATGGAACCTTCAGAAAAGGCATACCAGAATTGAACATTCCCATGAAGGGAGATATCAGCATGGATGTGTGCGCACACATCGGAGATAAAAAACTAAAGGGACCTGCCCCGAAATTGGAAACAACGATAAGCAAGTAGAAGCATTAGAAGAATTGCCCCTTGAAGAAATAGCTATAAAATTTATGACATCGGAAGAATATTTGAATATGACAACAGCTAATGTCGACATTTACTTTGCAAAGAAACTTGCCACAATCATCAATCTTGATCCAGAGCCTGCATCGCTCGCTGAATGAAAGAAAAGATCAGATTGGAAGAAGACAATAGAAACTGAATTATTCTCTCCGAATAAAAGAAAGACGTTTGGGCCTGTAAGCCGCACGCCTCCCCTTGTGCACCCCGTAGGGCATAAGTGGGTATTTGTTCGAAAGAGAAATGAAAAGAAGCAAGGCTCGTTGCATAAGATTTCACTAAACATCTAGGAGATGATTATGAAGAAACCTATTCCCCGATCATGGGCGAAACTCCCTTTAGACATTTATCTCAATGGCAGTGAACTTGAAGTTAGAAGTGAAATTGATGGATGGGGTACCAGCATACCTTTATGAAATATTAGATTCGGACATTTATATGAAGATACCTGAATGTATTCCTGTCCTGAACCAAGACAGAGCAAATAGAAATATGTACAGTGTGAAACTCAGAAAGTCATTGTACAAAGTTAAACAATTAGGCAGAATGTGGTATAATCGCTTGAAGCGACTTTCTATGTAAGAAAGGCTACACGGACAATGAGAATAAGCCATGTGTATTTATACGACGATCCCAGGATGGATTTTGTACAATCTCAGAGTATGAAGATGATTTGAATATCATCGGAACCCTGGAGGATATTAAGAAAGCAAGCTCTTACTTGAAGTCGGAGTTCGAAATAAAGAATTTGGGTAAAACCGAATATTGCCTAGGATTGGAGCTTGAGCATGTCCCTGAAGGAATATTAGTACATCAGTCAACCTACACTCAGAAGGTATTAGAAAGGTTTGACTTTGAAAAGGCATACCATTTGAAAGTGCCAATGGTCGAGAGATCTTTGCAGCAAGACAAAGACCTGTACAGACCTAAAGAAGAGGGGGAGGAAGTCCTGGGACCGGAATTCCCATACTTAAGTGCAATAGAAGCACTAATGTATTTAGCAAACTGTACTAGAACGAACATTGTATTTGCTGGGAACCTACTAGCAAGGTATAGTCTAGAACCTACCAAAGGTATTGGCAGGAAATAAAGAACATCTTTTGATACCTCCAAGGAAGTAAAGAACTTGGTCTGTTCTACAGAAAGAACCTGGACTTAACTATGAATGACAATATAGATAACGGGTACTTGTAGGACCTGCATACAGCCAAATAGCAAACAGACTATGTATTCCTATGTGGTGGAACCGTAATTCCATGAAAATCGTCTGAGCAGAGTCTTGTACCGACTTCGACAAACCACTCGAAAATAATAGCACTTGTACGAGGCATCACGAGAATGTGCTTGGCTTCGACGGATGTTTTTCCATATCCAACAGTCGTATGGATTGAATACCGCACAAATCCCCATTATTATCTATGAAGATAATGCAGCATGTGTTGTACAAGTGCAGATGGGTTATGTGAAAAGTCCCCTCACAAAGCATATCAA